>JASAOG010000271.1:5000-706954 GCA_030265305.1 Biomphalaria pfeifferi
ACTACTTAGACTTGACGCTAGAACTTGAAATAGAGTCCTGAACTGAGACTACGACCCAAAAAACTTAGACTTGTCGTTAAAAACCCTATAGAAGATAAAAACAAAGGATTCTTCTAATCATCTAGATCTAGTCTAATTATAGACTTACAAATACGAACGAATTCAAATAGAAAAACTATACAATGAAAACAATAAAGCTCACCCTAAACAGGTGTCAAGATAATCCAACAAGAAAAATGTCCAAGGCAAAATGTTAATGCTATCCAGTAACAATAACCAAGGAGAAAATCAAGAGCTCTCAAGACACGTCTATCTGTACCAACGTACAAAAAAACAATGGTGAGACTGTACTAGACGATAAATGACGCAAAAAACACACACCTAACTTTACGTCACTAGAAGTTTTGACAAGCAACAAAAGCTCAGTCCCCTAGTCTACAAAGTAAAATATTAATAGTGTAATGACGTCATCAATATAGTGATCAACGCCGCACAAGCAATTAGAGAAATAATTCTACTATACAGTTACATAGATAACTGCGACAGGACTTAATCTCTCTAATTTGTTTTGTAGAAAATAAAACCAGGGTTATGGTCATTTGCTTACTGTCTTTCTCTCATTCTTCATGCTGGAACTCAATTGTGTGGTGTTTTTTTTGTTGTTGTTTTTTTATTTATTTATTTTTTATATATATATTTTTTTATTTTATTTTATTTTTTTATTTTTTGTAACGGAACGAACCGCTACGGCGTACCGGCACCTTTTTGAATTACAAATTATTACAATTTTGAATATAACTCATTTTCAGAATAAATTTATTAGTGAAAAAATATTTCCTAAATCATTCTTGTCGATATTGAGATAGTGGTTTTGTTTTGTAGAAAATAAAACCAGGGTTATGGTCCTTCCACCATTGAGTTCCAGCATGAAGAATGAGAGAAAGACATTAAAGAATGGGCAGGTCTGCCATGAAATGAAGGTTTATCCAGGGCTAAGTACAAAGAGGACTATTGAAGGGCTGTTGACAGATCTTGTGTGGTGCCCCACTGGTTCAACAGACTAATCGATAGGTAAAGGTAAGACTTAAATGCATTTTGTAAAACATTTCTAATATTGGTGTTAATTACATCAACTTAAGGGACTTAATCTCTCTATTTTGTTTTGTAGAAAATAAAACCAGGGTTATGGTCCTTTGCTTACTGTCTTTCTCTCATTCTTCATGCTGGAACTTAATGGTGATTTTTTTTTCTTTTTTTTTCTTTTATATTTTTTTTTAATAGATCTTTTCATGAAGTTGGATGTTCATGTTATTTCTCTTTTTTTTTTTTGCTTCTAAGAAAAAGAGTCTTACCTTTGCGTAATAAATAATCCAGACTTTGCCAGTAATACCCGTATGATTATAATAATCCAATCTGTTGATGAATCCAATTAATCCAATATCTGAACTTCACTGAAGCACATTGATTTATACAAAAATTAAATGTTTGAAAAGAAATATTTGCCTGCATAGATTGCAAAAAAAAAAATAGTAGGAAGCATGGTCGAGAGGCTAAGTGCGCTTGAGCTTGACTTGTTTCGGTTACCTAGACGGGACTCGAGGTTCGCCACCCGAATCGGGCAAAGCTTTTTATTTTTTGTTTTATTTTTTTATTTTATTTTATTTTTTTTTTTATTTATTTTGTTGTAGCGGAACGCACCGCTACGGCGTACCGGCACCTTTTTGAATTACAAATAATCCAAGTTGTAAGGAATATCCAATAGATGAATCACAACACGTCTTCTTGCACTCAAAGTAGGTCTATTCTAGATCTAGGTGGTCTCAAACTATCTATCTCTACATGAGAAAAAAAAATTATCACAAAAATTAACTTCCTGTCAATGCAATGTTTTGCTTCGCTTGAATGAATTACGTTACGTGTAAAACTAATGCAGCAGTTGCAATTCGTTCAATATACTGATAATAAGGCGTGTCCGAAGATTAATTAGCTATGCAGTACTTCCCGTGGTTAACCAGTCCCACCTACGGACTACATATTTTGCAACATTCAGCTTAGACAAATCCATTTTCCATTTTGGTGGATTTTGTTTTCGACGTCGACATCAGTCCTCGGCAGTAGATTTTCGTTTGGCCTTATATGTGTGTCCCGCGGTCTTAGAAAGAAATATCCAGCTGTCTGAATCCGATGCTGCCTGTGTTATTATTATGTAATGAGAGAAATTTGACAGTTCTCAAATAAAAAAAAAAGAAACAAAAAAGGTCGACCTGTTGAGCCTATCTAGTATAGCAAGGTCTTATTTTTTTTTTACTCAAAAGACGTCTTTGTTTACTTTTATTTTTTTTTTTGAGGTTTATGTTCCAAAATTTATTTATAATTTAAATGGAAATACAAATTATTTTTTTCCCCTGGCAACATTAATAAAACTCCCCCCTCCTTATCACAGGGTTCTTAGCGCTCCTAAAATCTAAAAAATTAAAAGTCTCCTAAAATTCTACTAAAAATTGCCAGAATTCTCCTAAAATGTTGTCCACTTTCCTAAAATTGTTACCCAATAATTTTTGTTAAATTAGAATTTGGCTTATTTCTTGCTAAAAATGTGGGTGGAAAAAAACAACAGCGTAACTAGGCATTCTGATCGTATGACGTTACGGCTTGCTGTGTTAATGAGCTGACCAGTGACGCGTTTACACCGCCTTTCACCGTGACCTCCGTCTCTCTCTCTCTCTCTCTCTCCTGAATGTCGAACTAGCTTTCTAGTTGTTATACTTGTGACTGCTGTCAAATTATAGTCATTCAACATCAACCTGTGATTACACTTATTTTCCACAAGAAAAATTCTTGTTCACATATGTATGTGTACCAAAATAATGTTAAAACTTAGCTGCAAAGTTTTTTTTAAAGTGTGGAAATTTGCCTTCATAAACTTCATAATTAAGGAATCCAAAAAAGTCTGGTAATATTAACCATTTCACTAGAAATATTTTCACCTTTCAACAAAGGAAAATGACAAAACATACTTTTCCCTGCTGGCCTGGAGAAATTGGAAAGCCTTGTTTGAAAAATTTAACATGCATTACATAAGCAAGCAGCCCATTGCAATAGCTAACATGAAAAACATAGAAATATTAGTTTCAAAGTCACAGTCAATATCCTTCTAAGAATATGGACATTTCTTCTTTGAGAATTTATATTCTTCTCATTACCTTGCCCATTCTAAGCCAGCGTATGCATCGGAATATTTAGTTTATATATCTACAAGTACTTTTCTATACCGCCTGTGGTTATGACCGTAAGTCTGATGTTTTTATTTATGTTCTTTCTTTGGCATAATATGATGAGAATTCAAGCAGCTTTGTGCAAACTTTTCTGTTTAGAGTTTATGGTTGGGATATTCTTTAAAAAAAGTTTTTCTCAGTCAAAGATCGAGCTCCATCAGTTGTTACACTTGCCATCTTGTTCCAATCATACCCAACACTCAACACAGTTCTTCAAAGCATTGAAGAAATACTGGCCTGAGATTGTGTCTTTGACTTTATATAATGAGAGAGTTTCGATAATTTGTAGGGAGATTTAGAATTATTTTTAATAGCTTAGCATTTTTTTTATGTATATACTGTGGGTACACATGATTTCTGTAGGTATTCGCGGGCCGCATAAAACACTTCAGGGGACCATATGTGGCCCGCGGGTCGTAATTTCACACCCCTGCTCTAGAGATACGATAGATCTAGATTTACGCTAAATCACTAGAATGTAATGAAGATAATTCGCAAAGTCCGCGAATTTAGTGACTTAGATCTAGAGTCTAGATTTACGCTAGATTCAATGAAGATAATTCGCTTACGCCCGTGAAAAGTCCGCGCATTTTAGTGACTTACATCTAGAGTCTATATCAGGCATGTCAAACTCATTAAGGTGTATGGGCCACATAGAAAACTTACTATGACCTGAGGGGCCGCAGCAAAAAAAAAATCAGTTGCAAAACAGCCTACTAGTTGTTTTTTTTTTGTAAATTAGAAATAATGTAATAGAATACAATAATTAATGGCATACCTGTCCCTTGCTAAATTGGTAGTACTATTGGCTAATTAAAAAATACTTTGGTTACGCATTATTTTCTTTGTCCTAATGCTTGACATCTTTTCTGGGAAACCGTTTTATTACTGTCAGATTGAAATTTGTTTGCCACTGACGCTTTCATCACAGATGACAAAATTTTGATCAGATAATCTCGAACGGATAGGTGTTTTTGTAGCTTTTATTATGGAAAAGAACTGCTCATAGAGACCAGTGCATGCAAACATAGCTAGAATTCTGGCTGCAAATTTCCGCAATTCAACATACCGTTCAGGGTAAATAACTGTACAATTTTGGTACAGCCATTTCAATATACTTCGATTTCAACTAAGAATCTGACTGCTATTCTATCAGCTCTAGTTGCACATTTCCAGCAGCATCTTTAGAATCAAATGAGAATGGAGATACAAAGCACAACAATTCTTGCTCTTATGTAACGAAGTCACGAAAACGGTCATTGAAAGCATCTACTAACGATTCTAGGTGTAAGACATTCACCAAATGTCGCAACCCTATTTAATCTTATTAGTTCCTGACACGTTGGGAAGTGAACAAGATCTTCACTTCATATTTGGTTTATCCACAGTCCTAATTTTGCTTGAAAGCATTTCACATGATTACACGCAGTCGTGACAATTTTGTCTTTACTTTAAAGTTTCAAATTCAAGTCTTGCAGGTGACCAATGGGATCAACTGCTAACGCCAAATCCTGAACACATTCGACAGTTTGGAAATGTTCAACATGTTCACCTTTCATGTTCAGAAACAATACGATTTCCTCACGCAGTGCAAACAATCTTCAATAGTATATGTCATGAGAGCCAGCGGACTTCTGTGCAGTAGGGAACACAATCAAATTCATGTCCTTTGTCATCCAGAAACATTAAAAATTGGTGAGCATTAAAACCACGGGCACGAATAAAATTGACAAGCGACTAAAAACGGTCTTATGAAATAATGAAACTGTAATTGCTTTGCACAGAATGTTTCTTGGTAAATGATGCACTGAAAAGGAGCAAATTTAAAATTATCATCAGTCTCTCTTATTTTTGCAAGTAACTTTGCATCAAAACCATTTTATTTCATGGTTGGTGCGCCAAACCTTGTTAGACTAGATAGCTTTACCAAAGATAAATTGTACTGCAATATCACCTCCTGTCATTTCTCAAAAACATCCTCGCTTGTTGTGGTGTTATGCATAGAACAGAACTGTAGTAGTTCATCGTGTATGTCAAAATTCCTGTCACAGATCCTTATGATAATAACTAACTGTGCTACACCCTTTACATCAGTTGACTCATAGAGAGCCAATGAAAATAATTCAAAATCAGCTATTTTGTTCTTTAATTGTTCACGCAACCTGACTGACATGTCATTTATTCTATCTGCCACAGTGTCACTAGTTAACGCTATTTCTTTGAATGCTTTCACCTTTTCTGGACAAATTACTTCGGCTCTAACGACACACTCCTTCATAAAATCACATTTATTAAATGATTTGCAATGGCTTACAATGCAGTTTGACAAAATGTAGCTTGCTTTCACTGCAGACTCACCCTCGTTGTTCAGTTTAACAAATACTATTTTTCAATTCAAGTAGCTTGTCATCTCTAGTTTTGCAGCGTAATAGTTTAACATTATTTTATAATTTTTTAGGTTGCCAAGGGGGCCGCATGCGAGGTGGTCGCGGGCCGCACGCAAGGTGGTCGCGGGCCGCACACCCAGTTTGACATGCCTGGTCTAGATCTACTGTAAATTAAACGAAAATATTTCGCACACAGCTGTGAAAAATCCGTAAAAGTTATTTCGGTCGTAAAAAAAACAACAGATAAACTACAGTTTGAAAAAAACAAACGCTAATAGGTATAACCCCCCCCCCCCCCCCCTTTACAAAAGCCATTATTTAGTACGCAATTGTCAACTAAACATACAAATGGGCATGTATATTACAGGCTCTGTTTATGAGGAGGATTTAAAGCACAGTTAATAAAAGAATAAAACATTACCCCAATGCACACCATGTCTCTAGTATCTATAAGATAGGCCTACATATAGGAACTAAAAATGTACATTTCCACCACATTATGAAAGCACCTCTTAGAATCTATATGTATAATTCTCTTCTTCGCTCAACAGTTTGGACGAGCAAGAAGTAAAGGAAAGATCACTCTCTTATTTCTGCGCATAGTAACCCCACGAAAAAACAAGAGGGGGGGGGGGAGAACAAGTGGGTATTCACATGTCGCTACGGATGGCTGCGCGCTGGACTGTTAAACCCGCACTACAAACAGCGATATTCTTGCGGGCGTTGGTATGGACAGTATAGATGGACTTTTTATAGTCCGACAATTATGCTTGGCAGAGTTCGTCTCCCTTATGGGGGACGACAGTATGCCAAAGGCAATCTTTTTTGTTGAGCTGAAAGTGGTCAGCGTAACAGAGATGTCCCACAGAAACGCTTTAAAGAATTGCTTAGGCAGCAAATTACTTTAACTGATATAGAAGAGAGCTCCTGGTTGCAGGCGGCTTCGGAACGAGACAGATGGAGATCACTTACAAAGGCCGCGGGATACATATTTCAGACCAAAAAAAAATCCGCTGCCGATGACAGACGTAGACGGCGTAAAGAAAATCTAAATCGACACGCAGTAGACAATTTTTATGCCTGCGCTGGATGTGGCAAAATATGTTGGTCACAGCTGTATCCACGAGAAATTATGCAATCCTCTGTAATATTCAGACTCGAAGACAAGTTTCATATTTAATGTTAAGTAAATGTAATAAAAAAGAAGATGAGAAATAAACCCAACATTTTGCAAATGCATTTTATTTACTAAATCTAGATTTTATAAACTCCTAATTGTTATCAATACTTTTTTTTTAAATCGACTTTTTTTTATTGCAATGTGGATATTTTAAAAAAAACGAACTATTTTAAGTTTTTTATTCAACATGGACATTTTTTGCTTTGGTCGCTAAACGAGTGTCATATCAGACACTAATATTCGTACGATGTCCTGACAGTGAGAAAGTATTATCCCTTAAGGCGCGAGCCCCTCTATGTCGCTGGGCTATGATCTGCTTTGGGATCATGTTAGAACGGTGCATTTATTTCTTTTGGTGCCGATAAAAATGTATCCCACAGAGACATGGATTAAAACATTATTTACGTGTATTTCCTGACTTTTTCGTTGAAAGTTTTAAAGCCTTACATACTTATTATGTAGGTCCACCCCCACTTCCCCTACTCACCCTGTATTATCTTAGAAATTGAATAGATTCTAGTTCTTCTTTTTAGCATAGTTTTCTGTTTTAAATGGCCTACCATAGCTTGGCTAAATCTGCACCCGTCACCGAATTAATGTGTATTTCTACCTCCTTCGCCTCCCGTCCCATATACAGCTGTTTACAATTATTCGGTATTCGCGATAAGTTTACATTGTTTGAATAATTAGTTTCTTCTCCTCTTCTACTAGTAATGAATCTCACCCCTCCCCTCCCAATTTCACAAAAAGTGAAATTGTCATCTAGAACCAAAGTACAATCTAGACGAGACATTGCAACACACAATATGAGAATAATGATGTCAAAAATGTAATAGTTATATATAAAATATCAATAGGCCCTATAAAATTCTATAGTAGGATTTAGCTTCTGAAAAAAGGCAGAAACAACTTTATGAATACACTGAATTTTTCTTATGTATTTTGTTTTTTACTGATTAAGAATTAGATTTTTAATTATTTTTTTTTATATATCTTAGTGTGTGTAATTTAAAATGCTCACACACCAGCAGATAATGAAAGCATCACCTAATTTTTGGTGTACAAAATTGACACAAAAAATATCTTCACAGAGTTGCCTACAAGTATCTTGCGTATTTTTGTACGCAAATGGACACGGAAATACGCGAGTACGGTTTAACATCTGAAAAGAAAATACGCATTCCCCCCCGCGAAAGTAAAAAAAAAAGTTTAAATTTTTTTTTTAAATTAATAAAAAAAATTAATACAAAAAAACAACAACAAACTAACAAAAACAAAAGGAACAAAACCAAAAACAAAAAGTTGTTTCAATCATATAGAACTATATAGATCAGTGCGTCCATGCCTGGAAATGGATTATTCTTACCACGAGATTTAACTTTTTCTTTTCTTGCGCTGATGCGCGAAGATTTCAACAAATTATTATTATTAGACCTAGAATATCTAGATCTTGCTGATGCCAACAAAGTGGAGTACCTTTCAATGTGTCAGCTTATTCCTAGACTTGTTATCTAATGGTATGTACTAGAATTAATTATTTTTTATCTATATTGACTATATTTATATTATATACTATACTATTATATAGTCTCTCTAGTTTCTAGTCCTAGTAATAAGTAATAACTACTAATAGTATTATTTACTAGTATATAGGCTATAGCCATAGATTATGATAGATAGGTCTACTACTATACTAACTACTAGATCTACTACTAGAACTAGAGAGTCTATATTTATTAGTATATATACTAGACAATATAATATAGATCTAGACTAGTATATATTTATATATAGATCTAGAAAAGTAGAACCAGTTACCAGTATCATGAGTATGACTATGCCGTATGAGTCTGGATCTATATATTATATGAATCTAACTCCAACCTCACAAAGTATATATTATTATCTAGATTTAAATTTTGAATCTAGAATCTAGATCTATTTATTAAATTCTTTTAGTTTTAGTATTACTACAAGTAGTACAAGTAAGTACTCTTAAGTATTAGTATTTTATTTATCGACCTAAAAAAAAAAGGCTAAATTTAACTGACTAGGTACATTGTAGCTTTAAAAATTAGGCAAATAGAGGTCTAGTGACTAGTCTAGTAGTAGATCTAGAATTCTAGTTCTAGTATTTCACATTCAGGACAGTAGCTTACAATTCCGTAGAATTATTAAAATAGCTTTAAATTAAATAGCCTATGCACATTAAAACCAACAAACGTTAATGAATCTGCCCCATAACTCTAGATCAGTCACCAGTGGTCTTCAATGGGGACACTAAAAGTCTTAGTGAATTGCCACTAGATAAAAAGTATGTTCTACTTTGAATGACGGCATTTTCAGATGAGGTTATGAAACCAAGTCGGCTTCACGAACATATAGCAATAGGAAAAATAATTTTTAAAAGAATATTCATGAACAATTATAAAGATCTACTATTAAAACAACATTAAAAACATAAAACGGCAAAGCTGGATATGATTTGGTAGCCTCTTAGAAAAATGCATAGCTTTTTTTTAAAAGTCTTATGATACTGTTTGAAAATTGATTAAAACTAAAGGTATTTTTTTTTAAAACATATGTTACACGAAAAGACTTTTTTTTTGTCTGTTAGTGATGAAATATTATTTTAAAATTGTCTAGTTATGTAGCTTATGACCACATGTAGGAAACCATCAGTGGTTGAACGCAACAATGACTTCATAGTAATATAGAATAAAGAACAGACCTATTCAAACTATTCACCTAGTAAGTTATGATACACAAAAAGTTTAGCCTGCTATTTCATTTCTATTTGAATCTAATTAAATAAAATTGTAAATAAAATACAAACCCATGCCAAAAATAATCTCATCTTTCAACAGTTTTGTGTAACAAATGATAAAATGTGATAAATAAAGAGATAAGACTTAAAAGTTAAGTTCGCTGGCATGTCAACATAGAAGGCACACACATGGCATAGCTATGGTGGGGGGAGGAGGGGGGGGGGGACAATTTGAAAATCCCCCTGGCCCCCACTTTGTGGGGCCCCAAATGAGTGTCTTTTTAATTAAATAAATTAAATATTACGCAAAATGCAGGGGCCCTCAAAGAGTTCAAGCCCTCCTGGCCCCCAAATGATGGAAAATTCCTAGCTTCGCCCCTGGAGGCACAACTGAGATGTGGCTGCATTTAAATGTTTCAGTAAAGTTCCAAAACTGTGTTCAAAAATGGAGTTATGTTTTAGCTTTTCCATCAACATACATGGTTAACCAAGATTTAGTGGGTGACAAACTTAATGAATAAGCAAAGTAATAGACTGGATGTAGCGACTAGAGGAGACCTTTGCCTTGCTTTGGCTAATTTAAAGCTTGAAATTTCTAATATTGTCAGACTGCAAGAGGCCCAAGTTTCCCATTAGCTTAATCTCTTTTTGTAGTGAATTCAGCAATAATAATGTTTATATTAAAAGAATAAAACTAAATTTACAATTAAACTAAAAACAGGAGGCCCAAATATTTAAAAGGGGGTTATTCTTAAGGATTTGAAAGAAAGTCATGACAGTGAGATTAACTTTTGTGTGTAATCACTGCAAATTATTTGACATCATTTTTGTATAATAATAATAATATTGGCTGTTTTCACCTTCAATTCCGAAGATTACGGGAGAGAGCAGTGTTTCACATAATTACGCAAACCCAGTTGAGACCTGCATATTTTCCAGAATTTTGTGCAGACAAAGCCATTGTCTGATGGCGGTCTATTTTAGTTTTCTTTCCGTCTTTTGCGCCTGTCTTCAATAATGGCTTTTCTTTGAGTCTCAAATGTTTGTTCCGCAGCTTTTGTGTGATAGCTCTTCAACTGTCTCTTTCAGAGGACATCTGGTACCAGGTATTTTTCCTCTGTGCCAGTGAGGGCAACAAAGAAGATCACCTTTGGCATGCAGTCATCTCTCATCAGCATAAAAATTAATTTAAAAATGACATTTTGTTCAAATTTCCCTTCTTAACCTTTTTTATAAGCTGGCAGATTTTTTTAAAGAAAAAAAAGGGTGAAGGTAGGCCAAGAAAGGTTGAAGACCACTGCTCTAGATTTAGATATGATTTTTGTAAGCTATTATAATACAGCAGATGAAAGTGAGTAGGGCAGAGGTTTTAATGGACAAAATGGTGGTTAATCTCTCTCTCCCTTAGCATGACAAAGGGAAACAAACTGATGTGCCCTGATTAAAAAATTACAGAAAGTAGGAAGATCTAAAGCTACAGTTATAGTCGCTGGTATCTTAGCTATGTTCCATTACTTATGAAAGCCTGAATTCAAAGAATAACATCAGGGATATTCAAGGCTTACTTTAATTACAAAAGAAAAGCCTTTGCTTATGCAGAAAAAAGCATTAACTTTTTTATCCCATGTGCTTTTCTTCAACACATCTGTTTGTTTTCAAGCATAAGAACCTAGAATAAATAACCTTATCTTACAACAGCTAGGGAGCTTATATAATTCAGCAGACTCTATAACTCTATATTAGAAACAAGTTCAATGACTAGTTAGGATTGTATGTCTTTTAAAACAAATCTTTATTTATTTTTATTGGTGATAGTGAAGCATGCCAAAGCTTTCATTGTTGAGTCTGCAAATAATGGTTTGAAAATGAAAATTTGAATACTTTAAAAATGTGAAAAAAATGTCCAGTGTCTGCATACTCTACTGGTAGCTTGCAAAGAAATCGCTCATAAACAAAACTAGATGTCACTAGATCCAGACAAACAAACCATTGCATCTGGTTTAAGTCTAAATTCACTTGTAGCATAAAGTCATATTCTTTTAAATGAATTTTCTGTTGGTGCCATTACGGAATCAGGAATAAAACACTAGAAGCACCATGATCATAACATCATTGCCAAATGTAAAGAACTTATTCATTTTCTAGAAAAGTCTGAACTACGACAAAGACTAAAAGTGTTAATATTTTGAAAACTTTACAGAATGTCTTATATAACTCTTATACTGTGTTATTTATTTTTTTTTTGGGTTGCTTCATGCCTGTATTAGTGTATCTTACGAGATTGAAGGATTTTAGTCTTTCCTGAGTATATTTCTTTATATTTAGAAAAATACAAAATTGCCCCTCAAAATACACATTTCCAGGTCTGAGAATACACATTTCCATTTTGGCATGTAGGCATCTCTTGAGTCTTTATAATTCGTCCTATTGCGACGGCTTAGTTCTATTGTGAAATGGTATTACTACTTCTAATTTTTAAAATAAGTAAAGCATCTTTAAATGGTAATTTATTTCTCAAGGGTGGACAGTCTTCAGAGACGACTTCAGCATTGGATGAGGCCCTAATTGAGTGTCTTTAGGGTGCACGAATATTTGTTTGATGAGCTGAAGATGACGAAAGATTCTCATTGTGGCGGGGCTCCGATCTCTCTCTCTGTATATATATATATATATATATATATATATTATTTATTTTTCTCTTTCCCTCTCTTGTTAGCTTAAAATAATGATACACTCATTAGCCTAATATAACACTTAAGAACACTGCACGCTAGATACACGAGACTCTTTCATAACACACTATTTAAAATACAGGTTACACACAACACAGTAAGAACTTTCTTACCAAGGGGAACAACTACATACAAACACATACACATAAATAAAATGTCAACATGTCTATTTTTTTCTTCTCGCTTTCTTTCTCTCGTTCTCTCTGCCTCTCTCGTCTTGTATGCTTTGAGTCTATTATCCTCCTTTGGTTTCTAATAAAATTTATTTTTAAAAAATGAGGATAGCATTACTACAATAACAAATTGGACGGGACGCTGGTCGAGTATCATCGGGCTCCAGTCTCTCCATTCACATAAACACAATGTCAACATCTCTATATTTTTCTTTCTCTGCCTCTTTGTGTCTCTCTCTCTCGTCGTTTGGTATACAATTGATTCTAGTATCCTCCTTTGGTTTCTAAAAAAATTTGATTAAAAAAATGAAAATAGCATTACTACAATAACAAATAATCAGAGGCTGTCTTATCACTGGACCTGACCCTTGACGAGTGTCATTAGGGACACGAATATTTGTACGATGGGCTGAAGGTGACAAAAGATTATCTTTGTGGCTGGGCTCCAATCTTTCTCGTTCTCTTTTTTTCTTTCTGGTTTTCTCTTTCCCTCTCATTTTAGCGAATTTAAGAAATTTAGGCACTTTTTTGACAAGGCGGAAAATTAGGCACTCTTTAATTAGCGACCTTTATTTTGAAAATAATTTTAACGTATATTTCATTCTTAGACCATGGGCTATCGGTGACTCTAGAAAAAAAAAAGGAACTATAACTATTCTAACTGAATTTTCTTGATATAAAAGAAAAGCTGACAAAACGGGGAAAAAATGACAATCATGAGAATGCGTGGGGAAAAAAATGACTCCGGATTAAGACCCATTATAAAATGATGATTCTCCTCTCATTTCTTCACCTCCTTAGCCCCCCCCCCCCCCTTCCAGGCATTCCCACTAAAAGGAGAGGATTTGTCGCGGGTAGATGTTGAACTAGGTGGTGAAAATGACGTCTCAAGGCTACACACTGGAGTTAAGGGCAAGGAACAGCATTGTACCAAGGTGTTAAAATTAGAGTGGGAATAGGGAGAAAGGCTTTATGTTCGTTACTTATAGGAATTAAAATATAACTGATCAACTTACGTAGTATTCATATTTTATAAACAGTCTTAATCTCTTTCTTTCTATTGTTAATGGGTAGGCCCTTTATGAAGATCTATTGTGTGCGTGTATAGGTCTGTGTCCTCCTTCAAATATTATTTGTTGTAATTAATTATTATTGAATATATATGTAAATTTATGTAATATAATATTTATATAAATGTATATGGCTGCAAATTGCAAAACGGCTAGAAATCACGATCAAATATGTTTTGAAAAGACAGATGAGTTAAACATTTCTATGTCATGTTTTTTTTTTAATGGAAGATTGGTCTCTTATAGATACTTATTCTGCTTATAGCAGATTGTTGATGTTCCAATTTAACCCCGCATTCTCTATCATAAACCAAATTTAATATAGAGCCTATTTACTACAATTTTCGAGAAGGTATGATATTCCCCCATTCTTTTTGTGTTCAGTACCACATACAATTTTTTTGCTCTTTAGAATGAAAAATGAACAAGTCAAAAAAGGTTTCATACACACATTATTAAACAAACACTTACACACACATATATATGATCAAAACAACAACAACAAAACACTCGTTTCCATTTCAACACTGCCCAATGAAATTTAACTATCTGCATTTCCTTTATATTATTATTTGTATTACTGTTATTAACATTATGATGGTTAAAACTGAAATGTGTCTACCAAAGTTTTTGAAAGCTGCAAAGCCTATAAAATTGAAATCCCCAAACGTCCATTTGTACTATATGCTGATCTACTTTCCTTACAGGGCCAGTGTGTAGCCTTGAGACTCATTACGTAATTTTCACGGCCATGTTCAACATCTACCCACGACTAATCCTCTCCTTTTAGTGGGAGTGCGTGGAAAAAGGGGGGGGGGGCTAAAGGACATTAGGTGCGTTACTTCGAGGTCTAAACAAGACCAATCGTTGTTATCGCTATAACAATAGGCAATATGTCTCGGTTTTTATGTTAATAAACTAATACAAGTATTTAGTTTATAATCAATACAATAGTAATTATATCCAAATATCTATAGTTCTCTCTTTTTATATTAATTAAAAATGAACAATTCTACTTGGAAGATCTAATTTTGTGAGTGTAAATAAGTGTGTGTTAAAAATTTCTTTATCAATTTTTTGAGAAAATTGGTCTCTTATGAATACTTATTCAGCGGTAGAGTTCTTACTACTTGAGTTCTTAAAAAAAAATAACCAATGAATCAGGCTCCCTTACACAGGCGACTATCTCACAAGAAATAAAGGTTTATGTGCCGATCATCAACATCAACATTTTTACCGTCTCATCCCCGTTTCAAAAGTACGACCCCCCTCCCTTTTCAGGAGCACTTCTTAAGGGTTAAAGTAGATGAGGAGAGTGCGATTACATTTATCATCAACACTCTCCGACATAATATATGATAAATATTTTATAATATTATTTAATCTAACGTATTTACATGGGTAACTAAAATGTACACAAATTGCGTAATTATCAATTTCAACCGACAACCATAGAAGTTGGTGATGGAGGTGAAGCAATGAGCGGAGAATCATCTCTACCTCCCCTCCCCTGAATCATGTGATGTCTATATTATATAATGACTCTTATTCCGGAGTCTTTTTTTTTTTTGCCACACATTCTCATGATTATAGTTTTTTTCCCCGTTTTGTTTCAGCTTTTCTTTTGTATCAGGAAAAGTATAAGGAATCGTTCTATTTATTATTTTGTTTTATTAGGTCAACGATAGCCCATAGCCTAAGGATTAAATATCCGTTAAAATTGTTTAATTATGTTCAAAATTAAGGTCGCTAAACAAACAGTGCCCTAATTTTCCGCCTTGTCAAAAAGTGTCTAATTATCAGGTGCCTAAATATCCGGTGCCTAAATTTCCAGACATCTATGTTAGCTTATATAATAATAAAAATAATAAGGCTTGTCTTCGAGTCCGAAGATTAACGAGGAATGCAACATTTCTCGTGGATACACAGTCCCAGCTGTGACCTACATATTTTGCCACTTCCTAAAGTGGCAAGCATAACAATTGTTCGCCGTCGGTCGATTAGATTTTCTATATGCGACGCTAACACTCGATGCTGGGTACATCAAACTCTTTAATAACACATAACACACAATAGGATCTTGCTAACCGAGGGGAATAGCTCTATATACAAACACATAAACACAATGTCAACATCTCTATATTTTTCTTTCTCTTATTCTCTCTCTTTGTGTGTGTGTGTCTCTCTCGTTCACAGACCACGGGGAATTTCTTCCTGTTTCAATTCTGTAACAGCCACAAAGGACCGCCACTCCAGTCACGGGTCTCTGATGACGGCCCCATTTGTGAAACGGCGTGTCGGACTTTTTGGACTGGGACGTGTGTGTGTCATGTGTACCTTTCATTCTCAACATGGAGAGTAAAAAAAACATAAACAAAACACACAACAAAAACAAAACAAAAAACGGACAGAAGCGAGGCTCACTACCCGATGTTCGCCTATCTGCTTCCACTAACATTTCTACCGAGGCGCCACCTTAAGGTCGGGATCTGGAATTAACTCGGTGTCATTGAACCAGCTGTCTCTGCACCATTTGTCGTGGCGCCTTTATTGACCTTAACCTATTCCTTGGTTTGTTAGCCCGTTGGGGCACCACTCATGATCGGTCAACCGTCTTCCTCCTTCCCTCTCTGTCCTTTGCTTTGTATAAAATCTCTTCCAAAGACAGGCACGTCCGTTCTTTTTGTTGTTTTCTAATCGCTTTCTCTGTCTGCCATAATATTTTTTATTTTTTTTTATTAACCTATTATAATGTCTTGAATTACTTTCCTTATTTCCGACCCAGTGCAGTCTTGCCAATGTTGGCATTATTTTGACGAGAAACTCGTGCGCTAATGGACACGTGTTGAAGCACGGAGATAGTTTTGGGCTGTATGACACGTTGCGGGGTTGACTGCAGACGCTTTGTACTAGATTGACACGTGATATGACGTAATTATTTTCCTTTTTGAAGTAACGTTTGTAATATGTAAGATAACTTTATTGATCCAATCAAATGGAAATTCAGTTTGACTACAATTGACACCCTCTGCGTAACTCCTGTACAATAACAATATAGATGCACGATATAGATGCACATACGAACAACATTCACACACGATAAACACATACACACTCATAACCAGCGCTTTATAAATAGACTTCTATGAATTCTCGATGACAGAATGTTTTTTTTTTTATGTTAGTCATCCAGGGTCTATTATTACTGAATGTTTTAATTTTCTTCTTTGATATAATTATAGTTTCCACAGAACTGGATGTACGAATTAACAGTTGTGGTAAGTTCATCTGTCTGGGAAGTTGTTTACAAACATGTCCCAATATGTTTGCTCCAGACAACTTTGTGGCTGTAAAACAGCATCGTCAGACCATGACTGGATGGACTGTATTTCCGGTTTAGTTGTTTTTAAAACCGATTTGTACACGGGTGTAAGTGTGGTCCGACTCTCCGAGGGGAAATAACGATCGAGATGTGTAGGCCATTTTTATGTTGCTATAACACATGTCCAAGGTTTTATCGTGCCTTGTGGGACAATTAACATATTGACTATGTGTTGGCTAGTGTTGAGCTAACGAAAGATGATTGAAATCTCCCATAACTAGTCGGACAGCATCAGAACTTTTTGTCACAATTATATGTACAATGTTTAGTACAGGGTATATGTTTTGCTGCTTTCTCTGTGTTGGCTGTGGGTTTTATATACTCAAGTATGACGTAAAATTGTGTAAACTCTCTCGGCAGGTAGTATAGCCTGAGATTGTTACATAGTAGTTCAATATCGGTCGTGCACACTTTAGTTTTGATTGAGATATAGGATAATATAAGGTTGCGCAACAAGATCCACTTTATTTAGAATCTTATAATGGCAAGCTAGGAAGATTGATTTATGTGTTAAGTTATGGACCTTGTTGATGTCCAAGGGCTGAGCCGAAGGCTCTTCGAGCTCTTAGTTTGAAAAAAAACCTGTTTGGACGCCAAACAGTAAAAAAAAACAAAACACTGTGAGAACACAGTTCTGTTTGAGAGAGACCCGAGTCAATGCCTATGTAAAGCATTGCTGTTTCCAATGCCTTTGGCCCCCGACGCATGCTTGGCTGCACATGGCCGAAGGCCGATGACACCGGGAGCCTCCGCCATTTTCCTTCGTTATACCAAGCTAACCGTGGGGGACTCGCCATTTATGTAACGGTCCCTTTGAGGAACAGCGCATGGCTGTGTGACAGGTTTGTGGGGACTTTTTTACAACCCCGCCCGTGCAAGAGATGGACTCTCGTCTACCCGTGGGCATCCCCACGGGAGTTATGTTTCGCCATTCATTTAGCCTAGCTACCCCCTCAAGTAGCCGTTTCCACCCAGGTGCCACGATGAGGCAGAACAGCGTACCCGGGAAATTATGGACCTAGATTTAGTCTAGAATCTAGACTTGAAAAAAGGTGTGGGGATATTATAGATCTAATTGTTATAACAATAAGCTACATATTAGAAATTTAGTTTTCGGTTTTTCAACACCGGGAAATATAAATTTATTTAAAATATAAAATTTTTACAATTTATTGTAGTAGCGGTATCGTAATATTATTGGGTTGGAAAGATTCCATGTCCTTTGCAAAGCAACACCAAGTATCTCCAACCATTAATAACCTTGACCTTGTGCTAGTACACGTAGGGAAAAGAATAAGGCCACCAGACGTCTGCACGTCCACGCAGACAACTCTTGCTACCTGTCATGTCTGAGTGTCAAGTTTTAGTGTCGTCGCTAGGGGTGGGGGAGTTAGAATATCCAATCAGAGACAAGATAACAAGTTTATAATAAATGTTTTTAAAAACATAGATAAAAAAAAATCGGCTCATAATTTATGGCTGTGTACCAATCAATGATTGTAAATTGCCTACTAGGTAATGTACTAATCAATAATTCGTATCTTTCTTATCTAATGTAATACTGACGTTGCTTCAAAAAAGAGGATGATTACACAATTGTAGGTAATCAGTAGTGTAGCAATCAATCAGTGTTGGTTATTAACAATATACCAGTCAGTGATTGTAGGTAAAAGATTATTTGATTTGGAATAATTTATTTTGATTTGATTTGGAATAGTTTATTTTGGGAAAGGGGACAAAATGGTATGACCATTACTTTTTTTTTGACGGTATTCACTGCTACGGTGTACCGGCACCTTTTTCAATTACTTTTCTTGTATTTTAACGTTTATTATTAATTTATAAATAGTTAAAAGTAAGGCAATCCATCACTGAGTGCCGGCATCTATTTTCGTTTTACAAAAATAGAAAGCACTGGGTAAGACCATTAACTTATTGGCACGAGTCGCCGTGGTCTATATTAAATCACGATGTTTTGCACTGAGCCGACTTCTGCACTGATCGCGAAGGACCCGCTCGGGAAAGACAGCCTTATGAACTCTCTGTGACTTACGCCTTCTTCGATGTAGCGCAACCATAAAAAAAATCTCAAGCATAGAAGATTACTTCATAGATGGTTGTGATGGTAGACTGGCAGACGTCTGTGGCGCGGGAAGACCTGTAAGACTAAGACGGAACTGTTCGATGGGTCAACCGAACTGGACACTTCGTAACAGTATAAATGTCAGTTGGTCGACACAGGGGAACGTGGGTTGGTGCACTATGAGCTACAACCCCAGCTCCATTTTGTTTTATCCGCTCTAAAAACTCCAAGGGGGGGGGGATAAGTACCTGTGTGGTGAAGCACTTGGCTTCCTATGGTTCTCAGCAAGAATTTCTGAAGAGTGGTATTTTTAATTTCGTGATAATTATGACGCCTGTGTCTACACAACTCTTAATGGGTACCTGGCATTAATGGGGCGGGGTAGAGGAGGTTGGTCGTTGTGCTGGCCACATGGCACTATCGTTAAGCGTTGGCTTTTTAAACAGACAGGGCCGGATTAAAATGCGTCCAGGCCCCGGGGCAGGATTTTGTTAAGTCACATACACTTTTTCGAAAAGCTTTACAAAGACTTGTATGATTATTATGAATAACAATACCGGTACTTAAAATTATATCCTAAAGGGTGCCATATTTTAGAAGAAATTAATTTAATCTCATTTAAAAAACATTATTTAAAATATATATTTTAGTTTTAAAGAGTTGGCCAACAGTCTTGATTTTGCGGATGGTAAGGTTTTTGGTAGTCTCACTGCCGTAAATCCGGAGCTACATTTACATATTTTGTTATTATTATTAAAGACTCATGAGCATGCAACAAGCGGGCACTTGTTAATCACGACAATGTTGCCAACCGACGTAAGATTGTGGTGGCAAAAATACAAATAGAATGTTTGACCAAAAAAAAAAAAGTTCAGACCCGTCATAATTCGGTAATATTTTTCTTTTTTTTTATAGAGGCTGTAGCCCGGCATGATCTCACTTAAATCCTGAAAACAATGGCCTTTACATCATCTGACCTACAAATGGTGAGGTCTGAAAGGATACTTTTTATAATACCGGTACTAAAAACAAGGGAGAGAAAGCATGTTTGCTTTCATTGAGTAGTACCACAAATTCAGTTATAAAAAAAAAGTCTAATCATGCTTCCTAACGATTTTCTACATGTTTTACTTTTGTTCATTTCCCCATTATTATAACATGTAGCTGATACAAGATTAGATCTGACCCTGAATTCTGAGATCCAGCTAGGCGCCCACAATCTCGGGGACTTTAAACCAGTCGTGCAGACCGACCTCCGTCTCTATTTCGTAGGTGTTGACTCGCACCCTCTTTTTTTCCCCCACACACAAATGAAGAGATGGGGCGAGAATGGATAAGTAGGCCTATTGCAACAGTGGGCTTCTGTTTATTAACAGCACATCAATCTCTGGTCAGGTGTGTTGTGGGGTCACGGAGGTCACGGTTGTGGCAGTGAGAAAAGGTTACATCATACGAGATCACCAGCTGCTTGCTTCATAGTAACTTTATACATACTCATCTCTTTGCCTTTGATTCCGAAGATTGTGTGACTAAAGATGAATGCCCCATTTAACGTGGCAAAGCAGACCCAGTTGCGACCTGCATATTTTGCCACAAGTTATGCATAAAAAGCAGGTTCTCTGAGGTCTACGTTCTTTTTTTTTTTTCGTCGACTGCACCTATCTTATCTGATGAATTACAGACGTTACTTCAAAGGAAAATTACGGCCTGTGAGAATCCAGTTATCTAGTTAATTAGTGATTTAGTATTTTCCAAGTCATTGCTTTTCCTGGCTGATTCAGAAAACCCATTCCATGCTCTAATAGCACCATTGAAGAAGGAGCACTTGTACACATTTGTCCTAGCACGTGGAACAAGTAATGTGCTTTACCCCGCTGCTTTTCTGAGTATTTTATTTTGTTTTCAGAAAACTTTCAGACAAGATAATTTTTATTGATCCAATCAAATGGAAATTGTTTGTCTAGAACTGTCTTTGTCTTTGACCACCTCAAGTAACTACTGTAACAATAACAATATAGATGCAAATGCGAACACAATTCACACACGGAACACATACACCCTAACAACCAGCGCTTTAGAAGTTAGACTTCTATAGACTTCACAACCAGCGTTTTATAACTTCTCGATGAAGACAGATGACCTTTCGTGTTTGTAAATTATGGTACAGCTAGTGTTATGTAGTATTGCTACTTTACTTTTTAACCTGATGAGTGATTTTGATCATTGTGCTACTCTTAACAAATGTATTATTTTCTGGCAGTTGTTTTTCTCTGTCACCTCGATCAAAATGGCGCCTCATTTGATCTTTATAGCGCCTGGGGGAGGGGGGGGGTCTCTGTTACGCCATCCTTCATTACGCTTAGTTTAAAGATCGCATTTGGCATGCAATCATTCCAATACACAATACTCATATATAATATAATAATTTTGGGATTAATTTCCAATTGAATGACAAATACGTGAGGTAGATTTAGCAAATTTTATAACTAAGTGCTTACAAAAATTAATTCCATTAGGAAAATTAGATTTTAGCTTTCAACAGTAGAAAGGTGGAAGAAATTGGTGTTAATATAAAGGCCAATAGGTCTGTGATTTGTCTAAATTTTGA
Organism: Biomphalaria pfeifferi; assembly: GCA_030265305.1. NCBI lineage: Eukaryota > Metazoa > Mollusca > Gastropoda > Planorbidae > Biomphalaria > Biomphalaria pfeifferi. Next base: position 26,658 of record JASAOG010000271.1, read on the forward strand.
AAGAAAAAAATATATCACGAGATTTTTTATTAGGAATCACTAAGTGCGCAAACAATTCCCGAAATTCGCAAAGTAGGCCTACTTGAATTTTATCTAGTGATCTTTATCTTCGCACATTTTAAGAATTTTTAATTGAAGTAGAGCGAGAGAGAGTGTGTGTGTATCTATGATACAGATATTCTGTCCTATGACAAAGTTCGTTGGTTATAGAGAGAAACATTTTAAGCTTCAATTTTTACCGATTAAAAAAAAATCATCTTATTATTCACTATTCACTGTGCAGAGATAACGAACGATCTGTAGATGACAGCTCTTTTATTTTTATGACGAACATGTAATGCTGATTTAAAAAAGATCATTAACGTCATAAACATAGTCAATATTTGATGGAATGGTTATTAATTATTTACGATGGGGGACTATTTACGAGGATGGTCGTGCGGTATGCGCGCTGGACTGTCGTTTGCGATGGTCCCGGGTTCAAACCCAGCCCGCTCCCCTCTCCCGTCGTCCTGAGGAAGGTTTGGACTAGGAAGTACATTATCTTCAACTCTGAATGAACATCCGAAACATGTAAAACATTTTACAAACAAACATAATAATTTAGTGGAAAAAAAAAGGACATGTTATTACGCAATCCTTTGTGTAATCTAACCATCGAATTTGTCGGCACATCTGGAAGCGTGGTCGAGAGACTAAGAACGCTTGAACTTAACTTTGCTTGGCTACCTATAAAAGGGGCTCGAAGTTCCACACCCGACTCGGGCAGTTAACAAACAAAAATGTAGGCTCAAGGCGCTGTGATAACATTACAAACATAAACAGGAGAGCTAAAATGACACAAACTAATCTAAATAAAAAGTTTTAAACAGATATGTCTTATTAATGTTCTTCTTGAATTTAGTGAATTTAGCATGTCTGTCTGAGATCAATGGGGAGTGAGTTCCAAACCTTTGGTCCGTGCACAGAAATTTCCCGCAGACCGTAGCTTGTGAGGAAGTTATAGTTCTAACATGTGTTGCCTATAGGTAAATCCGGCCCTGGTATAATACTAAGTTTAATTTGATGTAGGCCCCCCAACCTAAGACAAAGGTAACGGTAGTCGCGAGATTGTACTTTAAATCCTAATTATTTCAAATAAAAGTGTCTCCAGGGCTACTAACTCTGATCAAACTTCAATTTTGTATTGTTTATATTTCTCTCTTTTGGATGACGAGTTAGCCGACCACTGGTTAGTATATTGTGTGTATGTGTATTGAGGGGTGACGGGTCAGAGTAATTTAAGCGATCTATTGTTTCATAGCAACTAAACGTCGAAGCGTGTACAACTAGGCGTGGGTCTATCTATTAGACCTAATCTCGATCAAGTTTTGACACAGAAGCCTATTGGTCACGTGCGGTCGAAGTGAATAGAGCTCAGTGTGTTGCCAGCATTCAAGTGAAATGGGACGCTCCTATGAGGCTAATCCTATGTATTGCCTATCTCGTTATGTCCCTTGTGTCTAATCTTCGGTTCCAGGTATGTTTGCAGTGTCTTCTAGATCTAGTTTAAATTTAGTAATGCCATCTTATTATCTAGTCAATATTTACTTGCTTTGGCAACTAATCTTCGGTTCCAGGTATGTTTGCAGTGTCTTCTAGATCTAGTTTAAATTTAGTAATGCCATCTTATTATCTAGTCAATATTTACTTGCTTTGGCAACTAACTCTTTATCAACTTTATGGTAATTCTGTCAAAGATTAAATAACTTTTATAACATTAATTTATGTCTAGATTCTAGAGATGTATAGTATAATATAGATTATAGATATAGACTATTCACTCTTATAGGGAATATAGGTCTTTTAGATAAAGTAAATTTGCTTACGTCGCGATAACCGGCTCATCTGTATCTAGATCTAGATCTAGAGACTCTTAGAATCTAGAAGTCTAGATAGATCTAGATCTAATCTAGATTGAGATTCTAGTGGTCTATAAGCCTAGATCTACATATTTATTACTATATATTTCTAGGCTAAAGATCTATATATATATATATAGTATATTATATATATCTGTGGCATTTTACGTCTCGAGAGACGATCTTTTCCCTTTGCAACTTCTTGTGTGACTAAAGAGGCCAATCCTTGATACACAGCTGCGATCGCAGGTTGGGCATATATAATCACCAGGCGCCGTTGCATTTTCACCCTTCTTTCTGCTTCTGTTGTGTATATATATATATGGAGGCGCGGTGGCTGAGCGGTAAAGCGCTTGGCTTCTGAACCTGGGGTCCCGGGTTCAAATCCCGGTGAAGGCTGGGATTTTTATATCGGGATCCTTGGGCGCCTTTGAGTCCACCCAGCTCTAATGGGTACCTGATATTTTGATAACCTGATAAGTTGTTCATTTGTGTCGAAATATGCATTGACAACTTGGTCTGCATAGCCATGTGAAATACTGCAGGCATACTCATCCATAATCTTTGTATTAAAGATGGTGTCACTCATCCATAATCTTTGTATTAAAGATGGTGTCACTCATCCATAATCTTTGTATTAAAGATGGTGTCACTCATCCATAATCTTTGTATTAAAGATGGTGTCACTCATCCATAATCTTTGTATTAAAGATGGTGTCACTCATCCATAACCTTCACAGTCCTTTGTATTAAAGATGGTGCCTTATTATACTAGAAATATAACTTAGATCTAGTGGGAAGGATGAGAGGCTAAGTGCGCTTGAACTTGGCTTGTCTTTGCTACCTAGAAGGGGGCTCGAGGTTCGACACCCGACTCTGGCAGAGTTGCGTTTACTGAACGAGCGTCTAAAGGCAGCACAGAAAACCAACTCCTAGATACCCCCTCCCCCCCACTGGTCCACAAATAAGATTGGACCAAAGCGCTCTGATCATGCTATAGGCATGAAAGTAGCGCTATATAAAAGCTATAATAATAGTGTTTAAAAATTTAGCAACCAATTATATTTTAAACATGAGTGTTGTAATAAATAGTTTTTAACTTTTTTTTTCAGATCAAAACACAGATCTCTTCTTTGTAATATAAAAAGGGAACATCATACAGATTGCTAGAAATTATTACCTCTGAGAAGCAGACAGTAAATAAAAACGCTAAAAAAACTGGTGTATCAAGGATGCCGGCATTCTTTAAGGCAAGTAGTCATTGACAAAGGTAGAATTTAACAATTTTGAATTTAATGTCATTGTGTCATAAAATTTTCCTAATAAGCAAGGGCAAGCTATTAAACCACTGATTTAGCAAAGCAAATATCTGTAAGTTTCATTCTTTTTGTGTTGCTTTATCTTTTGTGTTATTGCATGCAAATTGAGCATGTTTTTAATTGAAATTATTTAAAAAATAATTATGTTAATTAATAACTCATTTAGCTTCATATAGTTTTTATAGATCTAGTTTTTATAGTTAAGTTGAAATTTTATCTGCAAAAAAATCTTAACAACTCTGATTTCATAGTCCAATGTTTTATATATTCATTATCATAATTTAATTTTGGAACATTTTCAGATCAATGTCTAGTTATCAGATGATTAGAACCATGATTAGAACCATCACTTGTGAGGAACTGGTCAGAAGTTAAAACATGTGTAAAGTGTTATGCTACAAAGTGTTATTTAAGGCAAGTAATCCATTCATTGTGATGTAGGCATTTTACATTTAATTTCATTCTTTCATTTGAAGTATGCTAATTAAGAACAGAAAAGATGTGGAACTACTGGTCTAGCAAGTTTTTTTTTTTTTAATGTTTCAGTTATATTCTGTTGTTGTTTTTTGTTGTTTTTTTGCATTCAATTTGAGAATATATTTTCAATGTTTATATAACATTTAAAGAATATTTTTTTGATTTTATAGAACATTTTGTAATTAAAAATATATGCATAACAATGGTTGAATTTCATAATGCTTGATGTGCACCTCGAAATAATGAATTCAAACTTTTTTTTTGTTAGCAGCCAAAGTTTCAACACAAGCTTCATATCACATTAAAAATGTTCAGAACAAGATATACCTTGTGAGCGAAGTGAAGGACAGTTGACAGATTGTGTGTGGTGCCCCAACAGTTCAACAAAGGAACAGGTGAGGGTGTTGTGATGGATAGTAGTGAAGATTAGATGATATGTTTTTTTGTTTTTTTCCAAAGACATTGCTTCAAATGCTATAATTTATGTAATTTAGACTTAAGTTTCTTTTGATGCTTGCTTAATAAAGAATAGGAAGGCAATTGTATATATAGATATTGAGCAGCATTGTAAGTAATAGTATAGTTTTTTTTAACTTTGTATTGTTACTGCATGCTAATTAAACTTGTTTTTAATATTAACAAAACACTTTGTATTTTTTTCTTTTATCTTAGTTTTTGGAAACTAGTTTTAAATATATGCATATTAGAAAAGCCTTATTATGATTGATGTAGTATTTCTGAGATAGGTAAACTCAGGTTTAGCCTTACTAATTTGGTAATAAAGTCAATATCTTCAAAATAAACTCTTTCTCTTTGCAGTCATAACATCCATATTCTCATATTTTATGACATTTTCAGTTCCAAATGCAGTTTACAGCCAAGTGATCTAGAAATGGGATCTAGATTATGAGAACTATGACTAAGAGACATCTGAGAAATAAAAAGCACCTATAATCAGAATTGTAGCAAGCTTGTACCATATTTCTCTTTTTAACTCAAGTGGTCCTTTCCAATGTTACATTTAACTACTTTAATTTAATTCATTTCTTTTCATGTATGTTAAATAAGAACCAGTTTCTTACTACAGATCTATCAAAGCAAGTATTTTTTTTTTTCTATGTATTTGTATATTTTAATTGCATTTTTTTTTTATTGCATGCTAATTGAAAATGTTTTAAATATTTTCCTAACAATTTAAGAATATTTGTTTTCTGTTATCTCTTAGCCTTATGGTAATTAGTTTCAAATGTATACATAACAACTTTAATAACTTTAATAAATTTTCTTCACTTTAACATTTAGAGAGCTAGATCCAATTGGGGATTATCTCATTATGAAGCTTAGTCAAAATCCCAGAATCTTCACTAAGACTTGTATTTGATTTATCAGCCTGTACACACTTTATTACAATTTTCAGGCTAAGATGCTGAGTATAGCTTAGTTCTCTTCAGATGTAGGTAAAAGTTATGGGGAACAGGAAAAATCAGTGTAGTTAGCATATCCAAAAGTTTTTTAATCATGCCAATTCCATTTCTGTGGTTGTCTAGCCATCAAGAATTCTGGACCTGTTTCAACATACTTTTCCATTCATCTGTCTATTGAGCTTATAAGACAAGTAGTTCATCTAAATGTTTTACCTTTTTTTTTTTTTTTAATAAAATGTCATTGTTTTATTTTTCATGTATACTAAAGCAACTGGCAAATTATGAATATTCTAATTTTTAAATGTTTATTTGAATTTATGGTGAATATCAATGTTAACATAATTATTTTTTTTTAGGGAACCTCAGCATTTGTGCTTTTCACTAAGCTTTTTCATCATGGATTTCCTTGGGCTCAATATTAGATAACATTTTGAATATTCTTTGTCCTCTTGGCTTTTGGTAATTGCTTTGAAATTACTTTACATAAAAAAAATCATTTCCGTCATTTAGCATTTAGAGTTAGGTACATATAGTCATGATTATTGTAACAAGTTAAATAAAATTATATTTTCACATTTTTCAGATTAAGATGTTGAATAGATCTTATTCAAGAAATGGAGTGCCATACAGATTTGTAAACCATCTCTGAGTAGTAAATATGAAGAGCAGAACTAGTAGAGACTTAAAACAAGGCAACACGTTAGTAGAATCCTTTCTTTTTTTTTGTTGATTGTACTAACTTGTATATTTTATGTAATTTTTCAATATATATAATTATAATTTTTTTTTACTTTTTTTTCCCCGAGGTCAAGGCAAAGTTTATTCTCAATAGAACATCCTACTTGAAGCACAAATATTTCAAAACTATAAAACAACAGATATTGTTGTATAGTGGATACTTTTAAGCAATTTTTTATTAGATGCCATTTATTTGTTTAAATGTTCAGCTACTTGATATCTGGTTGAATTCAAATGATAATAATTGCATCATAATGTGTAGTTATATAGTTATTTATTTACCTTGTAGTTGTTTTTTTAATCAGTTCAAGATGTTGAGTATTGATTACTAATCAACTACTAGCCTGGAAGATAAAAGCCAAAGCTGTAAACAGACAGGTCAGGTAAATATATGAATGAAGAAATTGAAACTAGAAGTAAACATCATGGGAAGTCTAATTATAGAGCAAGTATTTTTCCTTCATCTTATTTAACATAGTCAAACCATGCAATACTTATAGGCTTAACTATTGTTTTCATAGAAACAATGTTATTTTAAATATCATGAGATAGTGTATTTAAGAGATATTCTAGTTTCCATATTTAATCAGCTTAACAAGTGCACATTCTCTGCAGTCAACAGTACCAATTTGTCATCCAAGCAACAAATAATCCTTGGTAATCTACTATCAGATGACAGTTTTCTCTTAGGCATTTTTATGAATTAAAGCTTTCAAGGCCAAAGTAAGACTTAATTTTTTCTTTTCTTTAACTGCTAATTCTAAAATAATTTATCATTACATGTTAAAAATAATAAATAACTTGTTATACATTTTTCTGTGTTTTTGGTCAAGCTTCAGATTTGCTTAGCATATTCCTGTACTAAATATCAACAAATGTTTGATGGTTTTTCTGGTTCATCTCTTTACACTATGAAGATGGCTACACTGTGAGTACAAAGTTTTAATTTCATTCAAAACACACATTTTACAAAAAAGATAATGGAAGTTAAATTAAATATATTATTATTTTACTAGTATTATATAACAATGTTATTTTAATATCACGAGATAGTGTATTTTAAGAGATATTCTAATTCAGTATATGATGTTTCCATATTTCAGAATCTTAACAAGCAAACATTCTGTTGCCAACAGTACCAATTTGTCATCCTATCCAAGCAACTACTATTCCTTGGTAATCTGCTATCAGATGATTACAGTTTTCTCTTTGGCATTTGTACCAATTAAAGCTTTCAAAGCCAAAGTAAGACATTTTTTTTCTTCAACAGTTAATTCTGAAACAATTTATTCAAATTTTTTAAACATTATTCTGAACTATTTTCTGTGTTTTGGTCAAGCCTTAGATTTGGTTAGCATAACCCTGAACTGCATATCAACAAATGTCTAATGGTCTGTCTGGTTCATTTCTCAACACTATGAAGATGGTTACACAGTGAATACAAAGTTTTATTTTCATTCACCAAACAAATTTTACAAAAGAAGAAAATATTAAAAGCTATAGGTATTTATTTTGTTAGACAACTATCTTTGTTATTTGATGCATTACTTAGCCTTGGACAATGCATCATCATAACTAATATAATATTAAAAGGCATTTATTAATTTACAAAATTTAGGTCAGTCAAATAAGATTATGTAATCACAAACTGTTTTCAGGGTATCAGCTATCAGCAGTGCACCCCTATGATATACAAGTCTTCATTGCCAAGTCACTCTGCCAAACAGTGTGTACACCTTTCTTGCATTGCTAGTGACCCACTTTACTGTACTTCAATGTCAGGAGTCTGGATATGTCAGGCCAAGGAGATCACGTTTGTGTCCAAGGTTACTTAGGTAATTCTCTAAGAACAATAGGTGAGTTGAATTCTAGTGTACCAGTCAAATATCTTGAAGCAAAGTAAAAAAAAAAATTTTTATTTTATAAGCATATAAAAATCTGTTATGAAAACATAAAATGTTAGTTTTAGAATATTAGTTTTAGAGTACTCGTTTCAGACCAAGGGATCATGGGTCAGATAGTGTCAAGCTCAACTGTTTCTATGGCCATTGGTTAACCATGGGTTGTTTGGCCAGCAAATTTTCAAACATTGCTCTAGTTCTAGGTTTATAAGCTACATGTTTTCTTCTTAAGTTAACAAATTAGGACCAAAATGTGAACTTTTTATTAGGTGGTGTAGTTGCAATCACACAAGAGCTGCTTTACATTTACTGTTTGAATAGTGCATACATTTTTATAATAACTTACCTTCTGATTTGTAAGGTTGATATTTTATATATACATATATATATATATATATAAAGCAGAATGTTTGGCGTATGTATGTACGTTCCAGTATAGAAATAAAAACCGCTTGCCCAATCTTGATAAAGCTTGGCAGAAATGTTCCTTGGGTACAAAAAAAAAAAAGACCAACTCTATTACAGCTATAGTATTTTATGGATCTAGGCGATGTTTACAATGTTGACATGAGAAAAGATCGAAAGGATTTAGATCTAGATCTAATTTTAAGAATTAAACTTTGCACTTTTTTTTTTTTTGACACATGAAAATACAAAATATAATTTATTGATTTCATTATTTAATAAAATTAACCTTCAAATTTGTGTTTCAAAAGCATTTTTACATTAATTCGTTATTTATATCTGCTAATTTAGATATCCAGATGCACATTCTTTCATTAGACATTACCAAATGGTTACACACTAACACTTCTCTCTACTGAGTCTATGCCTAGGTCTAACTCTTATTGAACTCTAAGATGATAAAACTTCTTTTTGCAAAGATAGTTTTATGTTTTAACACATGAACACACTAAATATAGTCCATTCATTTCATATTTTAATCAAGTTAACATTCAAATTTGTTTTTCGAAAGCATTTTTAATACATTCGTTCGTAGCCGTGTTGAGATAGGCCTACATTCATTCATGAAAAAAGTTCACGCTTAAGCAGCACAGAATGAACTCTATTAAAGCCAATTTTTAATTCTAGATTAGTCTAGATCTAGATCTATGTATACCTCAAGATCTACTTTATACCTTAACACATGAACATACAAAATTAAGTCTATTCATTTCAAATTTTAATCAAATATATGTAGGCCTACAAGCAAATGTTTTAATTTGAAAAAATGGATTTAAGTAGATTAGCTATTTTGATTTGATGGCTTCATTCATACTATTTTTACATTTCCACATTCGCTTTATTTATTACATTATTATTTTGTTTAAATGGTTTAAAAACACTATATCGACAGTAATACGCAAAAAAAGACCCGCTGGTCGCGGGTAAAATATGTCTAGTTTATAAATATATTAATACACTTGGGCAAGGGCTATTACTGTTTCCTTTTTTTTTTTTTTTTTTTTTTAGATTACTGACATTTTTCTTTCAATTTGTAAATTTGCTTCAACATTCAAGTTTTTTTTTTTAAAGACAGACTCTACATGCTACTGATCTGGAGGTTAGTGGCTCAATCATTGTGCACTGATTCTTCACTGATGCCTTGATTCTCCACTGTCACTTTTATTGTCATAAAGTTTATTTAGTGATCTACATATAAAGGTAATAAATATTTTTTTACACTATAACCCAAGAGCTTTTGCTTTAAGATGCATTGTTTTTACACTAGGAGCTTAATTCTGATGTATTTTTTTAGGACCCTAGCAATAGTTTCTTAAACTTTCAGACAATAAGAGCTAGTTTAGAACCAAAACACAAAACGAAAGCTAGATCTGTATAGTCTTTTGTTTTTCTAAAAATATTTTAAACAAAAGTCTAGATAGGGTAGCTTATAAGGCCTACTTGTGAAATTAGATATTTTTAAAACGTGTACTTATACTTTAGATATTTGAAGTATTTTAAAACTAGCTATATTTTTCTATTTATGTAATTTATTTATTTTGTTTGTATTATTTACATTTTTTTTATTAATTATTATTTTAAAAAAAATTTAGTTACCTCCTTTTGTTTAATTGGATAGCATTTCAAAACCTAAAAGTTGGAGCTGTTGGGTTAAAAATACAAATTAATGAACTCACATTAGACTGCATTACTTCCTAAAAATTTAAAATAAGCAATATGCTTCATTCTTCATGGCACATTTATATATATAGCCAAATGAAAAGTTGAATGTGATTTTATTTAAAAAAATGTTCCCCTTTCAGACCTTGCAATCTATAGGACGGATGATGTCAAGGTCATGTTTTGTGGCCCACAGTTAACGAGGGTGTCATGTGGCCAGCTCAACAACCAACTGCCTTAACTTTCCCCAACTAATGTCAGGTACCCATTAGAGTTGGGTAGAATCTAGACGTACCCAAAGGTCCCAAAATTTAAAATATTAGGATTCAAACCTGGGACTTCAACTTCAGAAGCTAAGTGTGTTACAGCTCAGCCACTATACCTCCTATCAAAGAGAGATACATAAAAAAAATTGACATTAAAATACCATGAAGTCTCATAAACCTTTTTATTTTTCCATCACACATTGAGATAGTGTCACTATTATTTGAAAACAAAATGACCATCACTAAAAAACACATTCTGTTTAAGTCTGAGACAGAAAAAGCTCTTCTTGAATGAAAAGATTAGAAACTGCCACATATTAAAATGCACTAATTTTATCAATACTGCATTTAAATGTGATGTATTTGTTAAACAGTGCATTTTTCTTAACTCACTTATAGACTAAATAGTCAATTAAACATGAGGTCAAGGAAAAAGGATGAACATTTCAATGCTACAGAAGGAACATTAAATGTCTCTCTCACTGTGAAAAGATTCTACCGATCTACAAATTATCAACATGTTTTATCTTAAGTTCATCTGCCATTTCTTCAAATGGAGCCATAGTCAGAATAAGGTAAGAAATATTCTTATACTTCACAGCATTTATTTTTTGTAAAGCATTAGTTGTATGTTGTATGTGCATGATACTTTATATATCCTGCATTAGTTGTATATGTATGCATGGTTCCTGTATTTGTTTTGTATATTTTGATGTCAGTAATTACTTCACAAACACATAACAACTTCACACACAACTTGTAAGTTCACCTGTCTAATTAAAGAAATTTGTATTGTATTTGTTTTAGTAGTGTCTAGTTATGAAAGTAAACTGAATTTTCATTTGTTAAACTTGATATACCATTTTAATTTCAGTTAAAATATGTGGATGTTCCTATTAAATTTTTCAGAAAAACTGAATTGCTCTGAAATAATTCCAACTATATAAATGTAAATATATTTCAACAAATAATGGAATTGGATTCTTTTTCACTTGGATTAATTCAATAGTAATGTATTCTAAATATGGAATTCAAACACAAAAATGAAAAGTTGTGAATCACCATCAACTTTCACTTTGCCACTTGGAGATTGGGATGATTCAAGATACTATTGTAGCAACTATGTGTTAATTTGCATGGTCTTTACATCCCAGTACTTAATTGGACAAAAAAAAAGGATCTACAATTCAGTGATATGATGTACTATTGCATAACAAGTTGACTTGACTTCATGTAGATCTTAACTAAATAAACTGTTTCAATTCTTCAGTGTGTGATAGTGTGACAAAAAACATTCATGTTTTTTTGTGATTATGTGCAATATAATGACATAATAAGTTGACTTGAATACTCTTAAACTGTTTCATCTCTAAGGTGTGAAAATGTGCATTATATTTTCATGTTGGGAGTTAATGTGAAAAAAAAAATCTACTATTCCATGTGATATCATATACAATTGCATGCAAAAAATCCTAACCCTAACACATTCAATGAACAATCAGTATGAACGTTTCCACCAAAGGAAATGTTGCCGCTCATGATGCATCTATTTATTTGGCTCCAGATATTCAACTGATGCACATTCGCAAAACAAATGTAAAAAAAAGCTTTAATCCATTACACGTATATAATTGTGCAGGAACATTTGGGATTGTCATTTGTATCACACTCATCTCTCATTCATTGAGACTCTACACTTAATCTGGTGATCTAAATGTATTTGCGTCTTCATTTATATTCCGATTGAACGTTTGTAACAATAAATATAACAACAAATTTGTGATAATTAGCAGGTCTTTGACCTCTGTACTTAATGTGGTGATCAAAATGTATTTGCAATTCCCAGTGAAATTCATACGGATGTATAACTGTGTTAGACGTCTTCATTTATATTCCGATGGAAGGTTTGTAACAATAATTAAGACACACTCAAGGAACATATGAACCTGTCCATCAAAGGAAATATCGCCGCTCGTGATGCAACGCACACTTAATCAACATTTGCCCTTGCAGACCAACTAAATAGTTGCGGAGAAAACACATTTAATTGATGACTTTACTATGTTTAGCTTAGGACTTTTCAAAAGCGAAGACCGGACTCTTTAGCCATCTTCGTGTTTATAGGAATGATCAAAGGAGGATTTTTAAAAGCGAAGACTGGACACCTTAGCCATCTTCGTGTTTATAGGAATGATTAATGTAGGAATTTTAAAAGCGAAGACTGCACTCCTTAGCCATCTTCGTGTTTATAGGAATGATTAACGGAGGAATTTTAAAAGCGAAGACTGGGCTCTTTAGCCATCTTCGTGTTCATAGGAATGATTAATGTAGGAATTTTAAAAGTGAAGACTGGGCTCTTTAGCCATCTTCATGTTAAAAGGATGTAGTTGAGGACATTTTCAAAGAAGATCGGTCTCGGTGGCCATCTTTGTACTTATAGGAAAGGATATTGTATTAATTTTTGAAAAATTGAGGATTTTTAGCTGAGGACTAGATGTAGTAATATAGTCATCAATTGAATTGTTCATCCAAGACGAAATTGTTGGTTATGTCTGTGCATTTGTAGACAACCCAACAGTGCACATCCTTTTTCTTGTTTTGCTTTTTTTCACGTGTCTTGGACAAAGCATCATCATAACTTGGAATGTTAAGAGGCGTTCAAAAAAAAATCATAGAAGAATGAGTTTGTAAAATAACCGGCTAGTTCAGTTGAATAATAGTTGGGACATAATTAGTTGAGTGCAAGCTTTGACGCTGATTCAACCCATTCAACATTAGTTGAGTGCAAAGTTTGTGAGGCTGATTCAGCCCTCAAACCGGATGCTTGTAGACCACCTTCCAGAGATCTAACACGACGCCATCGTAAAAATTCGTTGCAGTCAGTTTATCACGATGAAGCTGTAGGTCAACAAGCTCAAAACAGGAGTCAGTGAAAAAAGCAAGCCTGAAACTTTTTATTGGGCTCCAACTATTCAACTGATGCACGTTTGCAAAACAAGAGTTAAAGAAAAGGATGAAAATATAAGCCATCAGATATAGGATGATTGTGCAGGAACAGTTGGGATTGTCGTTTGTATCACGCTCATCTCTCATCCACTGAGACATTGTGAAGCGATGTAACCAGTGATGTTTTGAAACATCTTTATTTAATTGTAATGAGGATATCTACAAACGTTTGTGTACAAATGTGTGATAATTCGCAGGTTTTTCATCTCTGCACTTAATGTGGTGATCAAAATGTATTTGCAATTCCCAGTGAAATCATTCTTTGAGTGCTTAAAAAAGAAATTCATACGGATGTATAACTGTGTTAGACGTCTTCATTTATATTCCGATGGAAGGTTTGTAACAATAATTAAGACACACTCAAGGAACATATGAACCTGTCCATCAAAGGAAATATCGCCGCTCGTGATGCAACGCACACTTAATCAACATTTGCCCTTGCAGACCAACTAAATAGTTGCGGAGAAAACACATTTAATTGATGACTTTACTATGTTTAGCTTAGGACTTTTCAAAAGCGAAGACCGGACTCTTTAGCCATCTTCGTGTTTATAGGAATGATCAAAGGAGGATTTTTAAAAGCGAAGACTGGACACCTTAGCCATCTTCGTGTTTATAGGAATGATTAATGTAGGAATTTTAAAAGCGAAGACTGGACTCCTTAGCCATCTTCGTGTTTATAGGAATGATTAATGTAGGAATTTTAAAAGCGAAGACTGGACTCCTTAGCCATCTTCGTGTTTATAGGAATGATTAACGGAGGAATTTTAAAAGCGAAGACTGGGCTCTTTAGCCATCTTCGTGTTCATAGGAATGATTAATGTAGGAATTTTAAAAGTAAAGACTGGGCTCTTTAGCCATCTTCATGTTAAAAGGATGTAGTTGAGGACATTTTCAAAGAAGATCGGTCTCGGTGGCCATCTTTGTACTTATAGGAAAGGATATTGTATTAATTTTTGAAAAATTGAGGATTTTTAGCTGAGGACTAGATGTAGTAATATAGTCATCAATTGAATTGTTCATCCAAGACGAAATTGTTGGTTATGTCTGTGCATTTGTAGACAACCCAACAGTGCACATCCTTTTTCTTGTTTTGCTTTTTTTCACGTGCCTTGGACAAAGCATCATCATAACTTGGAATGTTAAGAGGCGTTCAAAAAAAAATCATAGAAGAATGAGTTTGTAAAATAACCGGCTAGTTCAGTTGAATAATAGTTGGGACATAATTAGTTGAGTGCAAGCTTTGACGCTGATTCAACCCATTCAACATTAGTTGAGTGCGAAGTTTGTGAGGCTGATTCAGCCCTCAAACCGGATGCTTGTAGACCACCTTCCAGAGATCTAACACGACGCCATCGTAAAAATTCGTTGCAGTCAGTTTATCACGATGAAGCTGTAGGTCAACAAGCTCAAAACAGGAGTCAGTGAAAAAAGCAAGCCTGAAACTTTTTATTGGGCTCCAACTATTCAACTGATGCACGTTTGCAAAACAAGAGTTAAAGAAAAGGATGAAAATATAAGCCATCAGATATAGGATGATTGTGCAGGAACAGTTGGGATTGTCGTTTGTATCACGCTCATCTCTCATCCACTGAGACATTGTGAAGCGATGTAACCAGTGATGTTTTGAAACATCTTTATTTAATTGTAATGAGGATATCTACAAACGTTTGTGTACAAATGTGTGATAATTCGCAGGTTTTTCATCTCTGCACTTAATGTGGTGATCAAAATGTATTTGCAATTCCCAGTGAAATCATTCTTTGAGTGCTTAAAAAAGAAATTCATACGGATGTATAACTGTGTTAGACGTCTTCATTTATATTCCGATGGAAGGTTTGTAACAATAATTAAGACACACTCAAGGAACATATGAACCTGTCCATCAAAGGAAATATCGCCGCTCGTGATGCAACGCACACTTAATCAACATTTGCCCTTGCAGACCAACTAAATAGTTGCGGAGAAAACACATTTAATTGATGACTTTACTATGTTTAGCTTAGGACTTTTCAAAAGCGAAGACCGGACTCTTTAGCCATCTTTGTGTTTATAGGAATGATCAAAGGAGGATTTTTAAAAGCGAAGACTGGACACCTTAGCCATCTTCGTGTTTATAGGAATGATTAATGTAGGAATTTTAAAAGCGAAGACTGGACTCCTTAGCCATCTTCGTGTTTATAGGAATGATTAACGGAGGAATTTTAAAAGCGAAGACTGGGCTCTTTAGCCATCTTCGTGTTCATAGGAATGATTAATGTAGGAATTTTAAAAGTGAAGACTGGGCTCTTTAGCCATCTTCATGTTAAAAGGATGTAATTGAGGACATTTTCAAAGAAGATCGGTCTCGGTGGCCATCTTTGTACTTATAGGAAAGGATATTGTATTAATTTTTGAAAAATTGAGGATTTTTAGCTGAGGACTAGATGTAGTAATATAGTCATCAATTGAATTGTTCATCCAAGACGAAATTGTTGGTTATGTCTGTGCATTTGTAGACAACCCAACAGTGCACATCCTTTTTCTTGTTTTGCTTTTTTTCACGTGCCTTGGACAAAGCATCATCATAACTTGGAATGTTAAGAGGCGTTCAAAAAAAAATCATAGAAGAATGAGTTTGTAAAATAACCGGCTAGTTCAGTTGAATAATAGTTGGGACATAATTAGTTGAGTGCAAGCTTTGACGCTGATTCAACCCATTCAACATTGGTTGAGTGCGAAGTTTGTGAGGCTGATTCAGCCCTCAAACCGGATGCTTGTAGACCACCTTCCAGAGATCTAACACGACGCCATCGTAAAAATTCGTTGCAGTCAGTTTATCACGATGAAGCTGTAGGTCAACAAGCTCAAAACAGGAGTCAGTGAAAAAAGCAAGCCTGAAACTTTTTATTGGGCTCCAACTATTCAACTGATGCACGTTTGCAAAACAAGAGTTAAAGAAAAGGATGAAAATATAAGCCATCAGATATAGGATGATTGTGCAGGAACAGTTGGGATTGTCGTTTGTATCACGCTCATCTCTCATCAACTGAGACATTGTGAAGCGATGTAACCAGTGATGTTTTGAAACATCTTTATTTAATTGTAATGAGGATATCTACAAACGTTTGTGTACAAATGTGTGATAATTCGCAGGTTTTTCATCTCTGCACTTAATGTGGTGATCAAAATGTATTTGCAATTCCCAGTGAAATCATTCTTTGAGTGCTTAAAAAAGAAATTCATACGGATGTATAACTGTGTTAGACGTCTTCATTTATATTCCGATGGAAGGTTTGTAACAATAATTAAGACACACTCAAGGAACATATGAACCTGTCCATCAAAGGAAATATCGCCGCTCGTGATGCAACGCACACTTAATCAACATTTGCCCTTGCAGACCAACTAAATAGTTGCGGAGAAAACACATTTAATTGATGACTTTACTATGTTTAGCTTAGGACTTTTCAAAAGCGAAGACCGGACTCTTTAGCCATCTTCGTGTTTATAGGAATGATCAAAGGAGGATTTTTAAAAGCGAAGACTGGACACCTTAGCCATCTTCGTGTTTATAGGAATGATTAATGTAGGAATTTTAAAAGCGAAGACTGGACTCCTTAGCCATCTTCGTGTTTATAGGAATGATTAATGTAGGAATTTTAAAAGCGAAGACTGGACTCCTTAGCCATCTTCGTGTTTATAGGAATGATTAACGGAGGAATTTTAAAAGCGAAGACTGGGCTCTTTAGCCATCTTCGTGTTCATAGGAATGATTAATGTAGGAATTTTAAAAGTAAAGACTGGGCTCTTTAGCCATCTTCATGTTAAAAGGATGTAGTTGAGGACATTTTCAAAGAAGATCGGTCTCGGTGGCCATCTTTGTACTTATAGGAAAGGATATTGTATTAATTTTTGAAAAATTGAGGATTTTTAGCTGAGGACTAGATGTAGTAATATAGTCATCAATTGAATTGTTCATCCAAGACGAAATTGTTGGTTATGTCTGTGCATTTGTAGACAACCCAACAGTGCACATCCTTTTTCTTGTTTTGCTTTTTTTCACGTGCCTTGGACAAAGCATCATCATAACTTGGAATGTTAAGAGGCGTTCAAAAAAAAATCATAGAAGAATGAGTTTGTAAAATAACCGGCTAGTTCAGTTGAATAATAGTTGGGACATAATTAGTTGAGTGCAAGCTTTGACGCTGATTCAACCCATTCAACATTAGTTGAGTGCGAAGTTTGTGAGGCTGATTCAGCCCTCAAACCGGATGCTTGTAGACCACCTTCCAGAGATCTAACACGACGCCATCGTAAAAATTCGTTGCAGTCAGTTTATCACGATGAAGCTGTAGGTCAACAAGCTCAAAACAGGAGTCAGTGAAAAAAGCAAGCCTGAAACTTTTTATTGGGCTCCAACTATTCAACTGATGCACGTTTGCAAAACAAGAGTTAAAGAAAAGGATGAAAATATAAGCCATCAGATATAGGATGATTGTGCAGGAACAGTTGGGATTGTCGTTTGTATCACGCTCATCTCTCATCCACTGAGACATTGTGAAGCGATGTAACCAGTGATGTTTTGAAACATCTTTATTTAATTGTAATGAGGATATCTACAAACGTTTGTGTACAAATGTGTGATAATTCGCAGGTTTTTCATCTCTGCACTTAATGTGGTGATCAAAATGTATTTGCAATTCCCAGTGAAATCATTCTTTGAGTGCTTAAAAAAGAAATTCATACGGATGTATAACTGTGTTAGACGTCTTCATTTATATTCCGATGGAAGGTTTGTAACAATAATTAAGACACACTCAAGGAACATATGAACCTGTCCATCAAAGGAAATATCGCCGCTCGTGATGCAACGCACACTTAATCAACATTTGCCCTTGCAGACCAACTAAATAGTTGCGGAGAAAACACATTTAATTGATGACTTTACTATGTTTAGCTTAGGACTTTTCAAAAGCGAAGACCGGACTCTTTAGCCATCTTCGTGTTTATAGGAATGATCAAAGGAGGATTTTTAAAAGCGAAGACTGGACACCTTAGCCATCTTCGTGTTTATAGGAATGATTAATGTAGGAATTTTAAAAGCGAAGACTGGACTCCTTAGCCATCTTCGTGTTTATAGGAATGATTAATGTAGGAATTTTAAAAGCGAAGACTGGACTCCTTAGCCATCTTCGTGTTTATAGGAATGATTAACGGAGGAATTTTAAAAGCGAAGACTGGGCTCTTTAGCCATCTTCGTGTTCATAGGAATGATTAATGTAGGAATTTTAAAAGTAAAGACTGGGCTCTTTAGCCATCTTCATGTTAAAAGGATGTAGTTGAGGACATTTTCAAAGAAGATCGGTCTCGGTGGCCATCTTTGTACTTATAGGAAAGGATATTGTATTAATTTTTGAAAAATTGAGGATTTTTAGCTGAGGACTAGATGTAGTAATATAGTCATCAATTGAATTGTTCATCCAAGACGAAATTGTTGGTTATGTCTGTGCATTTGTAGACAACCCAACAGTGCACATCCTTTTTCTTGTTTTGCTTTTTTTCACGTGCCTTGGACAAAGCATCATCATAACTTGGAATGTTAAGAGGCGTTCAAAAAAAAATCATAGAAGAATGAGTTTGTAAAATAACCGGCTAGTTCAGTTGAATAATAGTTGGGACATAATTAGTTGAGTGCAAGCTTTGACGCTGATTCAACCCATTCAACATTAGTTGAGTGCGAAGTTTGTGAGGCTGATTCAGCCCTCAAACCGGATGCTTGTAGACCACCTTCCAGAGATCTAACACGACGCCATCGTAAAAATTCGTTGCAGTCAGTTTATCACGATGAAGCTGTAGGTCAACAAGCTCAAAACAGGAGTCAGTGAAAAAAGCAAGCCTGAAACTTTTTATTGGGCTCCAACTATTCAACTGATGCACGTTTGCAAAACAAGAGTTAAAGAAAAGGATGAAAATATAAGCCATCAGATATAGGATGATTGTGCAGGAACAGTTGGGATTGTCGTTTGTATCACGCTCATCTCTCATCCACTGAGACATTGTGAAGCGATGTAACCAGTGATGTTTTGAAACATCTTTATTTAATTGTAATGAGGATATCTACAAACGTTTGTGTACAAATGTGTGATAATTCGCAGGTTTTTCATCTCTGCACTTAATGTGGTGATCAAAATGTATTTGCAATTCCCAGTGAAATCATTCTTTGAGTGCTTAAAAAAGAAATTCATACGGATGTATAACTGTGTTAGACGTCTTCATTTATATTCCGATGGAAGGTTTGTAACAATAATTAAGACACACTCAAGGAACATATGAACCTGTCCATCAAAGGAAATATCGCCGCTCGTGATGCAACGCACACTTAATCAACATTTGCCCTTGCAGACCAACTAAATAGTTGCGGAGAAAACACATTTAATTGATGACTTTACTATGTTTAGCTTAGGACTTTTCAAAAGCGAAGACCGGACTCTTTAGCCATCTTCGTGTTTATAGGAATGATCAAAGGAGGATTTTTAAAAGCGAAGACTGGACACCTTAGCCATCTTCGTGTTTATAGGAATGATTAATGTAGGAATTTTAAAAGCGAAGACCGGACTCTTTAGCCATCTTCGTGTTTATAGGAATGATCAAAGGAGGATTTTTAAAAGCGAAGACTGGACACCTTAGCCATCTTCGTGTTTATAGGAATGATTAATGTAGGAATTTTAAAAGCGAAGACTGGACTCCTTAGCCATCTTCGTGTTTATAGGAATGATTAATGTAGGAATTTTAAAAGCGAAGACTGGACTCCTTAGCCATCTTCGTGTTTATAGGAATGATTAACGGAGGAATTTTAAAAGCGAAGACTGGGCTCTTTAGCCATCTTCGTGTTCATAGGAATGATTAATGTAGGAATTTTAAAAGTAAAGACTGGGCTCTTTAGCCATCTTCATGTTAAAAGGATGTAGTTGAGGACATTTTCAAAGAAGATCGGTCTCGGTGGCCATCTTTGTACTTATAGGAAAGGATATTGTATTAATTTTTGAAAAATTGAGGATTTTTAGCTGAGGACTAGATGTAGTAATATAGTCATCAATTGAATTGTTCATCCAAGACGAAATTGTTGGTTATGTCTGTGCATTTGTAGACAACCCAACAGTGCACATCCTTTTTCTTGTTTTGCTTTTTTTCACGTGCCTTGGACAAAGCATCATCATAACTTGGAATGTTAAGAGGCGTTCAAAAAAAAATCATAGAAGAATGAGTTTGTAAAATAACCGGCTAGTTCAGTTGAATAATAGTTGGGACATAATTAGTTGAGTGCAAGCTTTGACGCTGATTCAACCCATTCAACATTAGTTGAGTGCGAAGTTTGTGAGGCTGATTCAGCCCTCAAACCGGATGCTTGTAGACCACCTTCCAGAGATCTAACACGACGCCATCGTAAAAATTCGTTGCAGTCAGTTTATCACGATGAAGCTGTAGGTCAACAAGCTCAAAACAGGAGTCAGTGAAAAAAGCAAGCCTGAAACTTTTTATTGGGCTCCAACTATTCAACTGATGCACGTTTGCAAAACAAGAGTTAAAGAAAAGGATGAAAATATAAGCCATCAGATATAGGATGATTGTGCAGGAACAGTTGGGATTGTCGTTTGTATCACGCTCATCTCTCATCAACTGAGACATTGTGAAGCGATGTAACCAGTGATGTTTTGAAACATCTTTATTTAATTGTAATGAGGATATCTACAAACGTTTGTGTACAAATGTGTGATAATTCGCAGGTTTTTCATCTCTGCACTTAATGTGGTGATCAAAATGTATTTGCAATTCCCAGTGAAATCATTCTTTGAGTGCTTAAAAAAGAAATTCATACGGATGTATAACTGTGTTAGACGTCTTCATTTATATTCCGATGGAAGGTTTGTAACAATAATTAAGACACACTCAAGGAACATATGAACCTGTCCATCAAAGGAAATATCGCCGCTCGTGATGCAACGCACACTTAATCAACATTTGCCCTTGCAGACCAACTAAATAGTTGCGGAGAAAACACATTTAATTGATGACTTTACTATGTTTAGCTTAGGACTTTTCAAAAGCGAAGACCGGACTCTTTAGCCATCTTCGTGTTTATAGGAATGATCAAAGGAGGATTTTTAAAAGCGAAGACTGGACACCTTAGCCATCTTCGTGTTTATAGGAATGATTAATGTAGGAATTTTAAAAGCGAAGACTGGACTCCTTAGCCATCTTCGTGTTTATAGGAATGATTAATGTAGGAATTTTAAAAGCGAAGACTGGACTCCTTAGCCATCTTCGTGTTTATAGGAATGATTAACGGAGGAATTTTAAAAGCGAAGACTGGGCTCTTTAGCCATCTTCGTGTTCATAGGAATGATTAATGTAGGAATTTTAAAAGTAAAGACTGGGCTCTTTAGCCATCTTCATGTTAAAAGGATGTAGTTGAGGACATTTTCAAAGAAGATCGGTCTCGGTGGCCATCTTTGTACTTATAGGAAAGGATATTGTATTAATTTTTGAAAAATTGAGGATTTTTAGCTGAGGACTAGATGTAGTAATATAGTCATCAATTGAATTGTTCATCCAAGACGAAATTGTTGGTTATGTCTGTGCATTTGTAGACAACCCAACAGTGCACATCCTTTTTCTTGTTTTGCTTTTTTTCACGTGCCTTGGACAAAGCATCATCATAACTTGGAATGTTAAGAGGCGTTCAAAAAAAAATCATAGAAGAATGAGTTTGTAAAATAACCGGCTAGTTCAGTTGAATAATAGTTGGGACATAATTAGTTGAGTGCAAGCTTTGACGCTGATTCAACCCATTCAACATTAGTTGAGTGCGAAGTTTGTGAGGCTGATTCAGCCCTCAAACCGGATGCTTGTAGACCACCTTCCAGAGATCTAACACGACGCCATCGTAAAAATTCGTTGCAGTCAGTTTATCACGATGAAGCTGTAGGTCAACAAGCTCAAAACAGGAGTCAGTGAAAAAAGCAAGCCTGAAACTTTTTATTGGGCTCCAACTATTCAACTGATGCACGTTTGCAAAACAAGAGTTAAAGAAAAGGATGAAAATATAAGCCATCAGATATAGGATGATTGTGCAGGAACAGTTGGGATTGTCGTTTGTATCACGCTCATCTCTCATCCACTGAGACATTGTGAAGCGATGTAACCAGTGATGTTTTGAAACATCTTTATTTAATTGTAATGAGGATATCTACAAACGTTTGTGTACAAATGTGTGATAATTCGCAGGTTTTTCATCTCTGCACTTAATGTGGTGATCAAAATGTATTTGCAATTCCCAGTGAAATCATTCTTTGAGTGCTTAAAAAAGAAATTCATACGGATGTATAACTGTGTTAGACGTCTTCATTTATATTCCGATGGAAGGTTTGTAACAATAATTAAGACACACTCAAGGAACATATGAACCTGTCCATCAAAGGAAATATCGCCGCTCGTGATGCAACGCACACTTAATCAACATTTGCCCTTGCAGACCAACTAAATAGTTGCGGAGAAAACACATTTAATTGATGACTTTACTATGTTTAGCTTAGGACTTTTCAAAAGCGAAGACCGGACTCTTTAGCCATCTTCGTGTTTATAGGAATGATCAAAGGAGGATTTTTAAAAGCGAAGACTGGACACCTTAGCCATCTTCGTGTTTATAGGAATGATTAATGTAGGAATTTTAAAAGCGAAGACCGGACTCTTTAGCCATCTTCGTGTTTATAGGAATGATCAAAGGAGGATTTTTAAAAGCGAAGACTGGACACCTTAGCCATCTTCGTGTTTATAGGAATGATTAATGTAGGAATTTTAAAAGCGAAGACTGGACTCCTTAGCCATCTTCGTGTTTATAGGAATGATTAATGTAGGAATTTTAAAAGCGAAGACTGGACTCCTTAGCCATCTTCGTGTTTATAGGAATGATTAACGGAGGAATTTTAAAAGCGAAGACTGGGCTCTTTAGCCATCTTCGTGTTCATAGGAATGATTAATGTAGGAATTTTAAAAGTAAAGACTGGGCTCTTTAGCCATCTTCATGTTAAAAGGATGTAGTTGAGGACATTTTCAAAGAAGATCGGTCTCGGTGGCCATCTTTGTACTTATAGGAAAGGATATTGTATTAATTTTTGAAAAATTGAGGATTTTTAGCTGAGGACTAGATGTAGTAATATAGTCATCAATTGAATTGTTCATCCAAGACGAAATTGTTGGTTATGTCTGTGCATTTGTAGACAACCCAACAGTGCACATCCTTTTTCTTGTTTTGCTTTTTTTCACGTGCCTTGGACAAAGCATCATCATAACTTGGAATGTTAAGAGGCGTTCAAAAAAAAATCATAGAAGAATGAGTTTGTAAAATAACCGGCTAGTTCAGTTGAATAATAGTTGGGACATAATTAGTTGAGTGCAAGCTTTGACGCTGATTCAACCCATTCAACATTGGTTGAGTGCGAAGTTTGTGAGGCTGATTCAGCCCTCAAACCGGATGCTTGTAGACCACCTTCCAGAGATCTAACACGACGCCATCGTAAAAATTCGTTGCAGTCAGTTTATCACGATGAAGCTGTAGGTCAACAAGCTCAAAACAGGAGTCAGTGAAAAAAGCAAGCCTGAAACTTTTTATTGGGCTCCAACTATTCAACTGATGCACGTTTGCAAAACAAGAGTTAAAGAAAAGGATGAAAATATAAGCCATCAGATATAGGATGATTGTGCAGGAACAGTTGGGATTGTCGTTTGTATCACGCTCATCTCTCATCAACTGAGACATTGTGAAGCGATGTAACCAGTGATGTTTTGAAACATCTTTATTTAATTGTAATGAGGATATCTACAAACGTTTGTGTACAAATGTGTGATAATTCGCAGGTTTTTCATCTCTGCACTTAATGTGGTGATCAAAATGTATTTGCAATTCCCAGTGAAATCATTCTTTGAGTGCTTAAAAAAGAAATTCATACGGATGTATAACTGTGTTAGACGTCTTCATTTATATTCCGATGGAAGGTTTGTAACAATAATTAAGACACACTCAAGGAACATATGAACCTGTCCATCAAAGGAAATATCGCCGCTCGTGATGCAACGCACACTTAATCAACATTTGCCCTTGCAGACCAACTAAATAGTTGCGGAGAAAACACATTTAATTGATGACTTTACTATGTTTAGCTTAGGACTTTTCAAAAGCGAAGACCGGACTCTTTAGCCATCTTCGTGTTTATAGGAATGATCAAAGGAGGATTTTTAAAAGCGAAGACTGGACACCTTAGCCATCTTCGTGTTTATAGGAATGATTAATGTAGGAATTTTAAAAGCGAAGACTGGACTCCTTAGCCATCTTCGTGTTTATAGGAATGATTAATGTAGGAATTTTAAAAGCGAAGACTGGACTCCTTAGCCATCTTCGTGTTTATAGGAATGATTAACGGAGGAATTTTAAAAGCGAAGACTGGGCTCTTTAGCCATCTTCGTGTTCATAGGAATGATTAATGTAGGAATTTTAAAAGTAAAGACTGGGCTCTTTAGCCATCTTCATGTTAAAAGGATGTAGTTGAGGACATTTTCAAAGAAGATCGGTCTCGGTGGCCATCTTTGTACTTATAGGAAAGGATATTGTATTAATTTTTGAAAAATTGAGGATTTTTAGCTGAGGACTAGATGTAGTAATATAGTCATCAATTGAATTGTTCATCCAAGACGAAATTGTTGGTTATGTCTGTGCATTTGTAGACAACCCAACAGTGCACATCCTTTTTCTTGTTTTGCTTTTTTTCACGTGCCTTGGACAAAGCATCATCATAACTTGGAATGTTAAGAGGCGTTCAAAAAAAAATCATAGAAGAATGAGTTTGTAAAATAACCGGCTAGTTCAGTTGAATAATAGTTGGGACATAATTAGTTGAGTGCAAGCTTTGACGCTGATTCAACCCATTCAACATTAGTTGAGTGCGAAGTTTGTGAGGCTGATTCAGCCCTCAAACCGGATGCTTGTAGACCACCTTCCAGAGATCTAACACGACGCCATCGTAAAAATTCGTTGCAGTCAGTTTATCACGATGAAGCTGTAGGTCAACAAGCTCAAAACAGGAGTCAGTGAAAAAAGCAAGCCTGAAACTTTTTATTGGGCTCCAACTATTCAACTGATGCACGTTTGCAAAACAAGAGTTAAAGAAAAGGATGAAAATATAAGCCATCAGATATAGGATGATTGTGCAGGAACAGTTGGGATTGTCGTTTGTATCACGCTCATCTCTCATCCACTGAGACATTGTGAAGCGATGTAACCAGTGATGTTTTGAAACATCTTTATTTAATTGTAATGAGGATATCTACAAACGTTTGTGTACAAATGTGTGATAATTCGCAGGTTTTTCATCTCTGCACTTAATGTGGTGATCAAAATGTATTTGCAATTCCCAGTGAAATCATTCTTTGAGTGCTTAAAAAAGAAATTCATACGGATGTATAACTGTGTTAGACGTCTTCATTTATATTCCGATGGAAGGTTTGTAACAATAATTAAGACACACTCAAGGAACATATGAACCTGTCCATCAAAGGAAATATCGCCGCTCGTGATGCAACGCACACTTAATCAACATTTGCCCTTGCAGACCAACTAAATAGTTGCGGAGAAAACACATTTAATTGATGACTTTACTATGTTTAGCTTAGGACTTTTCAAAAGAGAAGACCGGACTCTTTAGCCATCTTCGTGTTTATAGGAATGATTAATGTAGGAATTTTAAAAGCGAAGACTGGACTCCTTAGCCATCTTCGTGTTTATAGGAATGATTAACGGAGGAATTTTAAAAGCGAAGACTGGGCTCTTTAGCCATCTTCGTGTTCATAGGAATGATTAATGTAGGAATTTTAAAAGTGAAGACTGGGCTCTTTAGCCATCTTCATGTTAAAAGGATGTAGTTGAGGACATTTTCAAAGAAGATCGGTCTCGGTGGCCATCTTTGTACTTATAGGAAAGGATATTGTATTAATTTTTGAAAAATTGAGGATTTTTAGCTGAGGACTAGATGTAGTAATATAGTCATCAATTGAATTGTTCATCCAAGACGAAATTGTTGGTTATGTCTGTGCATTTGTAGACAACCCAACAGTGCACATCCTTTTTCTTGTTTTGCTTTTTTTCACGTGCCTTGGACAAAGCATCATCATAACTTGGAATGTTAAGAGGCGTTCAAAAAAAAATCATAGAAGAATGAGTTTGTAAAATAACCGGCTAGTTCAGTTGAATAATAGTTGGGACATAATTAGTTGAGTGCAAGCTTTGACGCTGATTCAACCCATTCAACATTAGTTGAGTGCGAAGTTTGTGAGGCTGATTCAGCCCTCAAACCGGATGCTTGTAGACCACCTTCCAGAGATCTAACACGACGCCATCGTAAAAATTCGTTGCAGTCAGTTTATCACGATGAAGCTGTAGGTCAACAAGCTCAAAACAGGAGTCAGTGAAAAAAGCAAGCCTGAAACTTTTTATTGGGCTCCAACTATTCAACTGATGCACGTTTGCAAAACAAGAGTTAAAGAAAAGGATGAAAATATAAGCCATCAGATATAGGATGATTGTGCAGGAACAGTTGGGATTGTCGTTTGTATCACGCTCATCTCTCATCCACTGAGACATTGTGAAGCGATGTAACCAGTGATGTTTTGAAACATCTTTATTTAATTGTAATGAGGATATCTACAAACGTTTGTGTACAAATGTGTGATAATTCGCAGGTTTTTCATCTCTGCACTTAATGTGGTGATCAAAATGTATTTGCAATTCCCAGTGAAATCATTCTTTGAGTGCTTAAAAAAGAAATTCATACGGATGTATAACTGTGTTAGACGTCTTCATTTATATTCCGATGGAAGGTTTGTAACAATAATTAAGACACACTCAAGGAACATATGAACCTGTCCATCAAAGGAAATATCGCCGCTCGTGATGCAACGCACACTTAATCAACATTTGCCCTTGCAGACCAACTAAATAGTTGCGGAGAAAACACATTTAATTGATGACTTTACTATGTTTAGCTTAGGACTTTTCAAAAGCGAAGACCGGACTCTTTAGCCATCTTCGTGTTTATAGGAATGATCAAAGGAGGATTTTTAAAAGCGAAGACTGGACACCTTAGCCATCTTCGTGTTTATAGGAATGATTAATGTAGGAATTTTAAAAGCGAAGACTGGACTCCTTAGCCATCTTCGTGTTTATAGGAATGATTAATGTAGGAATTTTAAAAGCGAAGACTGGACTCCTTAGCCATCTTCGTGTTTATAGGAATGATTAACGGAGGAATTTTAAAAGCGAAGACTGGGCTCTTTAGCCATCTTCGTGTTCATAGGAATGATTAATGTAGGAATTTTAAAAGTAAAGACTGGGCTCTTTAGCCATCTTCATGTTAAAAGGATGTAGTTGAGGACATTTTCAAAGAAGATCGGTCTCGGTGGCCATCTTTGTACTTATAGGAAAGGATATTGTATTAATTTTTGAAAAATTGAGGATTTTTAGCTGAGGACTAGATGTAGTAATATAGTCATCAATTGAATTGTTCATCCAAGACGAAATTGTTGGTTATGTCTGTGCATTTGTAGACAACCCAACAGTGCACATCCTTTTTCTTGTTTTGCTTTTTTTCACGTGCCTTGGACAAAGCATCATCATAACTTGGAATGTTAAGAGGCGTTCAAAAAAAAATCATAGAAGAATGAGTTTGTAAAATAACCGGCTAGTTCAGTTGAATAATAGTTGGGACATAATTAGTTGAGTGCAAGCTTTGACGCTGATTCAACCCATTCAACATTAGTTGAGTGCGAAGTTTGTGAGGCTGATTCAGCCCTCAAACCGGATGCTTGTAGACCACCTTCCAGAGATCTAACACGACGCCATCGTAAAAATTCGTTGCAGTCAGTTTATCACGATGAAGCTGTAGGTCAACAAGCTCAAAACAGGAGTCAGTGAAAAAAGCAAGCCTGAAACTTTTTATTGGGCTCCAACTATTCAACTGATGCACGTTTGCAAAACAAGAGTTAAAGAAAAGGATGAAAATATAAGCCATCAGATATAGGATGATTGTGCAGGAACAGTTGGGATTGTCGTTTGTATCACGCTCATCTCTCATCCACTGAGACATTGTGAAGCGATGTAACCAGTGATGTTTTGAAACATCTTTATTTAATTGTAATGAGGATATCTACAAACGTTTGTGTACAAATGTGTGATAATTCGCAGGTTTTTCATCTCTGCACTTAATGTGGTGATCAAAATGTATTTGCAATTCCCAGTGAAATCATTCTTTGAGTGCTTAAAAAAGAAATTCATACGGATGTATAACTGTGTTAGACGTCTTCATTTATATTCCGATGGAAGGTTTGTAACAATAATTAAGACACACTCAAGGAACATATGAACCTGTCCATCAAAGGAAATATCGCCGCTCGTGATGCAACGCACACTTAATCAACATTTGCCCTTGCAGACCAACTAAATAGTTGCGGAGAAAACACATTTAATTGATGACTTTACTATGTTTAGCTTAGGACTTTTCAAAAGAGAAGACCGGACTCTTTAGCCATCTTCGTGTTTATAGGAATGATTAATGTAGGAATTTTAAAAGCGAAGACTGGACTCCTTAGCCATCTTCGTGTTTATAGGAATGATTAACGGAGGAATTTTAAAAGCGAAGACTGGGCTCTTTAGCCATCTTCGTGTTCATAGGAATGATTAATGTAGGAATTTTAAAAGTGAAGACTGGGCTCTTTAGCCATCTTCATGTTAAAAGGATGTAGTTGAGGACATTTTCAAAGAAGATCGGTCTCGGTGGCCATCTTTGTACTTATAGGAAAGGATATTGTATTAATTTTTGAAAAATTGAGGATTTTTAGCTGAGGACTAGATGTAGTAATATAGTCATCAATTGAATTGTTCATCCAAGACGAAATTGTTGGTTATGTCTGTGCATTTGTAGACAACCCAACAGTGCACATCCTTTTTCTTGTTTTGCTTTTTTTCACGTGCCTTGGACAAAGCATCATCATAACTTGGAATGTTAAGAGGCGTTCAAAAAAAAATCATAGAAGAATGAGTTTGTAAAATAACCGGCTAGTTCAGTTGAATAATAGTTGGGACATAATTAGTTGAGTGCAAGCTTTGACGCTGATTCAACCCATTCAACATTAGTTGAGTGCGAAGTTTGTGAGGCTGATTCAGCCCTCAAACCGGATGCTTGTAGACCACCTTCCAGAGATCTAACACGACGCCATCGTAAAAATTCGTTGCAGTCAGTTTATCACGATGAAGCTGTAGGTCAACAAGCTCAAAACAGGAGTCAGTGAAAAAAGCAAGCCTGAAACTTTTTATTGGGCTCCAACTATTCAACTGATGCACGTTTGCAAAACAAGAGTTAAAGAAAAGGATGAAAATATAAGCCATCAGATATAGGATGATTGTGCAGGAACAGTTGGGATTGTCGTTTGTATCACGCTCATCTCTCATCCACTGAGACATTGTGAAGCGATGTAACCAGTGATGTTTTGAAACATCTTTATTTAATTGTAATGAGGATATCTACAAACGTTTGTGTACAAATGTGTGATAATTCGCAGGTTTTTCATCTCTGCACTTAATGTGGTGATCAAAATGTATTTGCAATTCCCAGTGAAATCATTCTTTGAGTGCTTAAAAAAGAAATTCATACGGATGTATAACTGTGTTAGACGTCTTCATTTATATTCCGATGGAAGGTTTGTAACAATAATTAAGACACACTCAAGGAACATATGAACCTGTCCATCAAAGGAAATATCGCCGCTCGTGATGCAACGCACACTTAATCAACATTTGCCCTTGCAGACCAACTAAATAGTTGCGGAGAAAACACATTTAATTGATGACTTTACTATGTTTAGCTTAGGACTTTTCAAAAGCGAAGACCGGACTCTTTAGCCATCTTCGTGTTTATAGGAATGATCAAAGGAGGATTTTTAAAAGCGAAGACTGGACACCTTAGCCATCTTCGTGTTTATAGGAATGATTAATGTAGGAATTTTAAAAGCGAAGACTGGACTCCTTAGCCATCTTCGTGTTTATAGGAATGATTAACGGAGGAATTTTAAAAGCGAAGACTGGGCTCTTTAGCCATCTTCGTGTTCATAGGAATGATTAATGTAGGAATTTTAAAAGTGAAGACTGGGCTCTTTAGCCATCTTCATGTTAAAAGGATGTAGTTGAGGACATTTTCAAAGAAGATCATTCTCGGTGGCCATCTTTGTACTTATAGGAAAGGATATTGTATTAATTTTTGAAAAATTGAGGATTTTTAGCTGAGGACTAGATGTAGTAATATAGTCATCAATTGAATTGTTCATCCAAGACGAAATTGTTGGTTATGTCTGTGCATTTGTAGACAACCCAACAGTGCACATCCTTTTTCTTGTTTTGCTTTTTTTCACGTGCCTTGGACAAAGCATCATCATAACTTGGAATGTTAAGAGGCGTTTAAAAAAAAATCATAGAAGAATGAGTTTGTAAAATAACCGGCTAGTTCAGTTGAATAATAGTTGGGACATAATTAGTTGAGTGCAAGCTTTGACGCTGATTCAACCCATTCAACATTAGTTGAGTGCGAAGTTTGTGAGGCTGATTCAGCCCTCAAACCGGATGCTTGTAGACCACCTTCCAGAGATCTAACACGACGCCATCGTAAAAATTCGTTGCAGTCAGTTTATCACGATGAAGCTGTAGGTCAACAAGCTCAAAACAGGAGTCAGTGAAAAAAGCAAGCCTGAAACTTTTTATTGGGCTCCAACTATTCAACTGATGCACGTTTGCAAAACAAGAGTTAAAGAAAAGGATGAAAATATAAGCCATCAGATATAGGATGATTGTGCAGGAACAGTTGGGATTGTCGTTTGTATCACGCTCATCTCTCATCAACTGAGACATTGTGAAGCGATGTAACCAGTGATGTTTTGAAACATCTTTATTTAATTGTAATGAGGATATCTACAAACGTTTGTGTACAAATGTGTGATAATTCGCAGGTTTTTCACCTCTGCACTTAATGTGGTGATCAAAATGTATTTGCAATTCCCAGTGAAATCATTCTTTGAGTGCTTAAAAAAGAAATTCATACGGATGTATAACTGTGTTAGACGTCTTCATTTATATTCCGATGGAAGGTTTGTAACAATAATTAAGACACACTCAAGGAACATATGAACCTGTCCATCAAAGGAAATATCGCCGCTCGTGATGCAACGCACACTTAATCAACATTTGCCCTTGCAGACCAACTAAATAGTTGCGGAGAAAACACATTTAATTGATGACTTTACTATGTTTAGCTTAGGACTTTTCAAAAGCGAAGACCGGACTCTTTAGCCATCTTCGTGTTTATAGGAATGATCAAAGGAGGATTTTTAAAAGCGAAGACTGGACACCTTAGCCATCTTCGTGTTTATAGGAATGATTAATGTAGGAATTTTAAAAGCGAAGACTGGACTCCTTAGCCATCTTCGTGTTTATAGGAATGATTAACGGAGGAATTTTAAAAGCGAAGACTGGGCTCTTTAGCCATCTTCGTGTTCATAGGAATGATTAATGTAGGAATTTTAAAAGTGAAGACTGGGCTCTTTAGCCATCTTCATGTTAAAAGGATGTAGTTGAGGACATTTTCAAAGAAGATCGGTCTCGGTGGCCATCTTTGTACTTATAGGAAAGGATATTGTATTAATTTTTGAAAAATTGAGGATTTTTAGCTGAGGACTAGATGTAGTAATATAGTCATCAATTGAATTGTTCATCCAAGACGAAATTGTTGGTTATGTCTGTGCATTTGTAGACAACCCAACAGTGCACATCCTTTTTCTTGTTTTGCTTTTTTTCACGTGCCTTGGACAAAGCATCATCATAACTTGGAATGTTAAGAGGCGTTCAAAAAAAAATCATAGAAGAAGGAGTTTGTAAAATAACCGGCTAGTTCAGTTGAATAATAGTTGGGACATAATTAGTAGAGTGCAAGCTTTGACGCTGATTCAACCCATTCAACATTAGTTGAGTGCGAAGTTTGTGAGGCTGATTCAGCCCTCAAACCGGATGCTTGTAGACCACCTTCCAGAGATCTAACACGACGCCATCGTAAAAATTCGTTGCAGTCAGTTTATCACGATGAAGCTTTAGGTCAACAAGCTCAAAACAGGAGTCAGTGAAAAAAGCAAGCCTGTAACTTTTTATTGGGCTCCAACTATTCAACTGATGCACGTTTGCAAAACAAGAGTTAAAGAAAAGGATGAAAATATAAGCCATCAGATATAGGATGATTGTGCAGGAACAGTTGGGATTGTCGTTTGTATCACGCTCATCTCTCATCCACTGAGACATTGTGAAGCGATGTAACCAGTGATGTTTTGAAACATCTTTATTTAATTGTAATGAGGATATCTACAAACGTTTGTGTACAAATGTGTGATAATTCGCAGGTTTTTCATCTCTGCACTTAATGTGGTGATCAAAATGTATTTGCAATTCCCAGTGAAATCATTCTTTGAGTGCTTAAAAAAGAAATTCATACGGATGTATAACTGTGTTAGACGTCTTCATTTATATTCCGATGGAAGGTTTGTAACAATAATTAAGACACACTCAAGGAACATATGAACCTGTCCATCAAAGGAAATATCGCCGCTCGTGATGCAACGCACACTTAATCAACATTTGCCCTTGCAGACCAACTAAATAGTTGCGGAGAAAACACATTTAATTGATGACTTTACTATGTTTAGCTTAGGACTTTTCAAAAGCGAAGACCGGACTCTTTAGCCATCTTCGTGTTTATAGGAATGATCAAAGGAGGATTTTTAAAAGCGAAGACTGGACACCTTAGCCATCTTCGTGTTTATAGGAATGATTAATGTAGGAATTTTAAAAGCGAAGACTGGACTCCTTAGCCATCTTCGTGTTTATAGGAATGATTAACGGAGGAATTTTAAAAGCGAAGACTGGGCTCTTTAGCCATCTTCGTGTTCATAGGAATGATTAATGTAGGAATTTTAAAAGTGAAGACTGGGCTCTTTAGCCATCTTCATGTTAAAAGGATGTAGTTGAGGACATTTTCAAAGAAGATCGGTCTCGGTGGCCATCTTTGTACTTATAGGAAAGGATATTGTATTAATTTTTGAAAAATTGAGGATTTTTAGCTGAGGACTAGATGTAGTAATATAGTCATCAATTGAATTGTTCATCCAAGACGAAATTGTTGGTTATGTCTGTGCATTTGTAGACAACCCAACAGTGCACATCCTTTTTCTTGTTTTGCTTTTTTTCACGTGCCTTGGACAAAGCATCATCATAACTTGGAATGTTAAGAGGCGTTCAAAAAAAAATCATAGAAGAATGAGTTTGTAAAATAACCGGCTAGTTCAGTTGAATAATAGTTGGGACATAATTAGTTGAGTGCAAGCTTTGACGCTGATTCAACCCATTCAACATTGGTTGAGTGCGAAGTTTGTGAGGCTGATTCAGCCCTCAAACCGGATGCTTGTAGACCACCTTCCAGAGATCTAACACGACGCCATCGTAAAAATTCGTTGCAGTCAGTTTATCACGATGAAGCTGTAGGTCAACAAGCTCAAAACAGGAGTCAGTGAAAAAAGCAAGCCTGAAACTTTTTATTGGGCTCCAACTATTCAACTGATGCACGTTTGCAAAACAAGAGTTAAAGAAAAGGATGAAAATATAAGCCATCAGATATAGGATGATTGTGCAGGAACAGTTGGGATTGTCGTTTGTATCACGCTCATCTCTCATCAACTGAGACATTGTGAAGCGATGTAACCAGTGATGTTTTGAAACATCTTTATTTAATTGTAATGAGGATATCTACAAACGTTTGTGTACAAATGTGTGATAATTCGCAGGTTTTTCATCTCTGCACTTAATGTGGTGATCAAAATGTATTTGCAATTCCCAGTGAAATCATTCTTTGAGTGCTTAAAAAAGAAATTCATACGGATGTATAACTGTGTTAGACGTCTTCATTTATATTCCGATGGAAGGTTTGTAACAATAATTAAGACACACTCAAGGAACATATGAACCTGTCCATCAAAGGAAATATCGCCGCTCGTGATGCAACGCACACTTAATCAACATTTGCCCTTGCAGACCAACTAAATAGTTGCGGAGAAAACACATTTAATTGATGACTTTACTATGTTTAGCTTAGGACTTTTCAAAAGCGAAGACCGGACTCTTTAGCCATCTTCGTGTTTATAGGAATGATCAAAGGAGGATTTTTAAAAGCGAAGACTGGACACCTTAGCCATCTTCGTGTTTATAGGAATGATTAATGTAGGAATTTTAAAAGCGAAGACTGGACTCCTTAGCCATCTTCGTGTTTATAGGAATGATTAATGTAGGAATTTTAAAAGCGAAGACTGGACTCCTTAGCCATCTTCGTGTTTATAGGAATGATTAACGGAGGAATTTTAAAAGCGAAGACTGGGCTCTTTAGCCATCTTCGTGTTCATAGGAATGATTAATGTAGGAATTTTAAAAGTAAAGACTGGGCTCTTTAGCCATCTTCATGTTAAAAGGATGTAGTTGAGGACATTTTCAAAGAAGATCGGTCTCGGTGGCCATCTTTGTACTTATAGGAAAGGATATTGTATTAATTTTTGAAAAATTGAGGATTTTTAGCTGAGGACTAGATGTAGTAATATAGTCATCAATTGAATTGTTCATCCAAGACGAAATTGTTGGTTATGTCTGTGCATTTGTAGACAACCCAACAGTGCACATCCTTTTTCTTGTTTTGCTTTTTTTCACGTGCCTTGGACAAAGCATCATCATAACTTGGAATGTTAAGAGGCGTTCAAAAAAAAATCATAGAAGAATGAGTTTGTAAAATAACCGGCTAGTTCAGTTGAATAATAGTTGGGACATAATTAGTTGAGTGCAAGCTTTGACGCTGATTCAACCCATTCAACATTAGTTGAGTGCGAAGTTTGTGAGGCTGATTCAGCCCTCAAACCGGATGCTTGTAGACCACCTTCCAGAGATCTAACACGACGCCATCGTAAAAATTCGTTGCAGTCAGTTTATCACGATGAAGCTGTAGGTCAACAAGCTCAAAACAGGAGTCAGTGAAAAAAGCAAGCCTGAAACTTTTTATTGGGCTCCAACTATTCAACTGATGCACGTTTGCAAAACAAGAGTTAAAGAAAAGGATGAAAATATAAGCCATCAGATATAGGATGATTGTGCAGGAACAGTTGGGATTGTCGTTTGTATCACGCTCATCTCTCATCCACTGAGACATTGTGAAGCGATGTAACCAGTGATGTTTTGAAACATCTTTATTTAATTGTAATGAGGATATCTACAAACGTTTGTGTACAAATGTGTGATAATTCGCAGGTTTTTCATCTCTGCACTTAATGTGGTGATCAAAATGTATTTGCAATTCCCAGTGAAATCATTCTTTGAGTGCTTAAAAAAGAAATTCATACGGATGTATAACTGTGTTAGACGTCTTCATTTATATTCCGATGGAAGGTTTGTAACAATAATTAAGACACACTCAAGGAACATATGAACCTGTCCATCAAAGGAAATATCGCCGCTCGTGATGCAACGCACACTTAATCAACATTTGCCCTTGCAGACCAACTAAATAGTTGCGGAGAAAACACATTTAATTGATGACTTTACTATGTTTAGCTTAGGACTTTTCAAAAGCGAAGACCGGACTCTTTAGCCATCTTCGTGTTTATAGGAATGATCAAAGGAGGATTTTTAAAAGCGAAGACTGGACACCTTAGCCATCTTCGTGTTTATAGGAATGATTAATGTAGGAATTTTAAAAGCGAAGACTGGACTCCTTAGCCATCTTCGTGTTTATAGGAATGATTAACGGAGGAATTTTAAAAGCGAAGACTGGGCTCTTTAGCCATCTTCGTGTTCATAGGAATGATTAATGTAGGAATTTTAAAAGTGAAGACTGGGCTCTTTAGCCATCTTCATGTTAAAAGGATGTAGTTGAGGACATTTTCAAAGAAGATCGGTCTCGGTGGCCATCTTTGTACTTATAGGAAAGGATATTGTATTAATTTTTGAAAAATTGAGGATTTTTAGCTGAGGACTAGATGTAGTAATATAGTCATCAATTGAATTGTTCATCCAAGACGAAATTGTTGGTTATGTCTGTGCATTTGTAGACAACCCAACAGTGCACATCCTTTTTCTTGTTTTGCTTTTTTTCACGTGCCTTGGACAAAGCATCATCATAACTTGGAATGTTAAGAGGCGTTCAAAAAAAAATCATAGAAGAATGAGTTTGTAAAATAACCGGCTAGTTCAGTTGAATAATAGTTGGGACATAATTAGTTGAGTGCAAGCTTTGACGCTGATTCAACCCATTCAACATTGGTTGAGTGCGAAGTTTGTGAGGCTGATTCAGCCCTCAAACCGGATGCTTGTAGACCACCTTCCAGAGATCTAACACGACGCCATCGTAAAAATTCGTTGCAGTCAGTTTATCACGATGAAGCTGTAGGTCAACAAGCTCAAAACAGGAGTCAGTGAAAAAAGCAAGCCTGAAACTTTTTATTGGGCTCCAACTATTCAACTGATGCACGTTTGCAAAACAAGAGTTAAAGAAAAGGATGAAAATATAAGCCATCAGATATAGGATGATTGTGCAGGAACAGTTGGGATTGTCGTTTGTATCACGCTCATCTCTCATCCACTGAGACATTGTGAAGCGATGTAACCAGTGATGTTTTGAAACATCTTTATTTAATTGTAATGAGGATATCTACAAACGTTTGTGTACAAATGTGTGATAATTCGCAGGTTTTTCATCTCTGCACTTAATGTGGTGATCAAAATGTATTTGCAATTCCCAGTGAAATCATTCTTTGAGTGCTTAAAAAAGAAATTCATACGGATGTATAACTGTGTTAGACGTCTTCATTTATATTCCGATGGAAGGTTTGTAACAATAATTAAGACACACTCAAGGAACATATGAACCTGTCCATCAAAGGAAATATCGCCGCTCGTGATGCAACGCACACTTAATCAACATTTGCCCTTGCAGACCAACTAAATAGTTGCGGAGAAAACACATTTAATTGATGACTTTACTATGTTTAGCTTAGGACTTTTCAAAAGCGAAGACCGGACTCTTTAGCCATCTTCGTGTTTATAGGAATGATCAAAGGAGGATTTTTAAAAGCGAAGACTGGACACCTTAGCCATCTTCGTGTTTATAGGAATGATTAATGTAGGAATTTTAAAAGCGAAGACTGGACTCCTTAGCCATCTTCGTGTTTATAGGAATGATTAACGGAGGAATTTTAAAAGCGAAGACTGGGCTCTTTAGCCATCTTCGTGTTCATAGGAATGATTAATGTAGGAATTTTAAAAGTGAAGACTGGGCTCTTTAGCCATCTTCATGTTAAAAGGATGTAGTTGAGGACATTTTCAAAGAAGATCGGTCTCGGTGGCCATCTTTGTACTTATAGGAAAGGATATTGTATTAATTTTTGAAAAATTGAGGATTTTTAGCTGAGGACTAGATGTAGTAATATAGTCATCAATTGAATTGTTCATCCAAGACGAAATTGTTGGTTATGTCTGTGCATTTGTAGACAACCCAACAGTGCACATCCTTTTTCTTGTTTTGCTTTTTTTCACGTGCCTTGGACAAAGCATCATCATAACTTGGAATGTTAAGAGGCGTTCAAAAAAAAATCATAGAAGAATGAGTTTGTAAAATAACCGGCTAGTTCAGTTGAATAATAGTTGGGACATAATTAGTTGAGTGCAAGCTTTGACGCTGATTCAACCCATTCAACATTGGTTGAGTGCGAAGTTTGTGAGGCTGATTCAGCCCTCAAACCGGATGCTTGTAGACCACCTTCCAGAGATCTAACACGACGCCATCGTAAAAATTCGTTGCAGTCAGTTTATCACGATGAAGCTGTAGGTCAACAAGCTCAAAACAGGAGTCAGTGAAAAAAGCAAGCCTGAAACTTTTTATTGGGCTCCAACTATTCAACTGATGCACGTTTGCAAAACAAGAGTTAAAGAAAAGGATGAAAATATAAGCCATCAGATATAGGATGATTGTGCAGGAACAGTTGGGATTGTCGTTTGTATCACGCTCATCTCTCATCCACTGAGACATTGTGAAGCGATGTAACCAGTGATGTTTTGAAACATCTTTATTTAATTGTAATGAGGATATCTACAAACGTTTGTGTACAAATGTGTGATAATTCGCAGGTTTTTCATCTCTGCACTTAATGTGGTGATCAAAATGTATTTGCAATTCCCAGTGAAATCATTCTTTGAGTGCTTAAAAAAGAAATTCATACGGATGTATAACTGTGTTAGACGTCTTCATTTATATTCCGATGGAAGGTTTGTAACAATAATTAAGACACACTCAAGGAACATATGAACCTGTCCATCAAAGGAAATATCGCCGCTCGTGATGCAACGCACACTTAATCAACATTTGCCCTTGCAGACCAACTAAATAGTTGCGGAGAAAACACATTTAATTGATGACTTTACTATGTTTAGCTTAGGACTTTTCAAAAGCGAAGACCGGACTCTTTAGCCATCTTCGTGTTTATAGGAATGATCAAAGGAGGATTTTTAAAAGCGAAGACTGGACACCTTAGCCATCTTCGTGTTTATAGGAATGATTAATGTAGGAATTTTAAAAGCGAAGACTGGACTCCTTAGCCATCTTCGTGTTTATAGGAATGATTAACGGAGGAATTTTAAAAGCGAAGACTGGGCTCTTTAGCCATCTTCGTGTTCATAGGAATGATTAATGTAGGAATTTTAAAAGTGAAGACTGGGCTCTTTAGCCATCTTCATGTTAAAAGGATGTAGTTGAGGACATTTTCAAAGAAGATCGGTCTCGGTGGCCATCTTTGTACTTATAGGAAAGGATATTGTATTAATTTTTGAAAAATTGAGGATTTTTAGCTGAGGACTAGATGTAGTAATATAGTCATCAATTGAATTGTTCATCCAAGACGAAATTGTTGGTTATGTCTGTGCATTTGTAGACAACCCAACAGTGCACATCCTTTTTCTTGTTTTGCTTTTTTTCACGTGCCTTGGACAAAGCATCATCATAACTTGGAATGTTAAGAGGCGTTCAAAAAAAAATCATAGAAGAATGAGTTTGTAAAATAACCGGCTAGTTCAGTTGAATAATAGTTGGGACATAATTAGTTGAGTGCAAGCTTTGACGCTGATTCAACCCATTCAACATTGGTTGAGTGCGAAGTTTGTGAGGCTGATTCAGCCCTCAAACCGGATGCTTGTAGACCACCTTCCAGAGATCTAACACGACGCCATCGTAAAAATTCGTTGCAGTCAGTTTATCACGATGAAGCTGTAGGTCAACAAGCTCAAAACAGGAGTCAGTGAAAAAAGCAAGCCTGAAACTTTTTATTGGGCTCCAACTATTCAACTGATGCACGTTTGCAAAACAAGAGTTAAAGAAAAGGATGAAAATATAAGCCATCAGATATAGGATGATTGTGCAGGAACAGTTGGGATTGTCGTTTGTATCACGCTCATCTCTCATCCACTGAGACATTGTGAAGCGATGTAACCAGTGATGTTTTGAAACATCTTTATTTAATTGTAATGAGGATATCTACAAACGTTTGTGTACAAATGTGTGATAATTCGCAGGTTTTTCATCTCTGCACTTAATGTGGTGATCAAAATGTATTTGCAATTCCCAGTGAAATCATTCTTTGAGTGCTTAAAAAAGAAATTCATACGGATGTATAACTGTGTTAGACGTCTTCATTTATATTCCGATGGAAGGTTTGTAACAATAATTAAGACACACTCAAGGAACATATGAACCTGTCCATCAAAGGAAATATCGCCGCTCGTGATGCAACGCACACTTAATCAACATTTGCCCTTGCAGACCAACTAAATAGTTGCGGAGAAAACACATTTAATTGATGACTT
This sequence comes from Biomphalaria pfeifferi, assembly GCA_030265305.1. Taxonomy (NCBI): domain Eukaryota; kingdom Metazoa; phylum Mollusca; class Gastropoda; family Planorbidae; genus Biomphalaria; species Biomphalaria pfeifferi. The sequence goes on from JASAOG010000271.1 coordinate 66,872, forward strand.
TACTATGTTTAGCTTAGGACTTTTCAAAAGCGAAGACCGGACTCTTTAGCCATCTTCGTGTTTATAGGAATGATCAAAGGAGGATTTTTAAAAGCGAAGACTGGACACCTTAGCCATCTTCGTGTTTATAGGAATGATTAATGTAGGAATTTTAAAAGCGAAGACTGGACTCCTTAGCCATCTTCGTGTTTATAGGAATGATTAACGGAGGAATTTTAAAAGCGAAGACTGGGCTCTTTAGCCATCTTCGTGTTCATAGGAATGATTAATGTAGGAATTTTAAAAGTGAAGACTGGGCTCTTTAGCCATCTTCATGTTAAAAGGATGTAGTTGAGGACATTTTCAAAGAAGATCGGTCTCGGTGGCCATCTTTGTACTTATAGGAAAGGATATTGTATTAATTTTTGAAAAATTGAGGATTTTTAGCTGAGGACTAGATGTAGTAATATAGTCATCAATTGAATTGTTCATCCAAGACGAAATTGTTGGTTATGTCTGTGCATTTGTAGACAACCCAACAGTGCACATCCTTTTTCTTGTTTTGCTTTTTTTCACGTGCCTTGGACAAAGCATCATCATAACTTGGAATGTTAAGAGGCGTTCAAAAAAAAATCATAGAAGAATGAGTTTGTAAAATAACCGGCTAGTTCAGTTGAATAATAGTTGGGACATAATTAGTTGAGTGCAAGCTTTGACGCTGATTCAACCCATTCAACATTGGTTGAGTGCGAAGTTTGTGAGGCTGATTCAGCCCTCAAACCGGATGCTTGTAGACCACCTTCCAGAGATCTAACACGACGCCATCGTAAAAATTCGTTGCAGTCAGTTTATCACGATGAAGCTGTAGGTCAACAAGCTCAAAACAGGAGTCAGTGAAAAAAGCAAGCCTGAAACTTTTTATTGGGCTCCAACTATTCAACTGATGCACGTTTGCAAAACAAGAGTTAAAGAAAAGGATGAAAATATAAGCCATCAGATATAGGATGATTGTGCAGGAACAGTTGGGATTGTCGTTTGTATCACGCTCATCTCTCATCCACTGAGACATTGTGAAGCGATGTAACCAGTGATGTTTTGAAACATCTTTATTTAATTGTAATGAGGATATCTACAAACGTTTGTGTACAAATGTGTGATAATTCGCAGGTTTTTCATCTCTGCACTTAATGTGGTGATCAAAATGTATTTGCAATTCCCAGTGAAATCATTCTTTGAGTGCTTAAAAAAGAAATTCATACGGATGTATAACTGTGTTAGACGTCTTCATTTATATTCCGATGGAAGGTTTGTAACAATAATTAAGACACACTCAAGGAACATATGAACCTGTCCATCAAAGGAAATATCGCCGCTCGTGATGCAACGCACACTTAATCAACATTTGCCCTTGCAGACCAACTAAATAGTTGCGGAGAAAACACATTTAATTGATGACTTTACTATGTTTAGCTTAGGACTTTTCAAAAGCGAAGACCGGACTCTTTAGCCATCTTCGTGTTTATAGGAATGATCAAAGGAGGATTTTTAAAAGCGAAGACTGGACACCTTAGCCATCTTCGTGTTTATAGGAATGATTAATGTAGGAATTTTAAAAGCGAAGACTGGACTCCTTAGCCATCTTCGTGTTTATAGGAATGATTAATGTAGGAATTTTAAAAGCGAAGACTGGACTCCTTAGCCATCTTCGTGTTTATAGGAATGATTAACGGAGGAATTTTAAAAGCGAAGACTGGGCTCTTTAGCCATCTTCGTGTTCATAGGAATGATTAATGTAGGAATTTTAAAAGTGAAGACTGGGCTCTTTAGCCATCTTCATGTTAAAAGGATGTAGTTGAGGACATTTTCAAAGAAGATCGGTCTCGGTGGCCATCTTTGTACTTATAGGAAAGGATATTGTATTAATTTTTGAAAAATTGAGGATTTTTAGCTGAGGACTAGATGTAGTAATATAGTCATCAATTGAATTGTTCATCCAAGACGAAATTGTTGGTTATGTCTGTGCATTTGTAGACAACCCAACAGTGCACATCCTTTTTCTTGTTTTGCTTTTTTTCACGTGCCTTGGACAAAGCATCATCATAACTTGGAATGTTAAGAGGCGTTCAAAAAAAAATCATAGAAGAATGAGTTTGTAAAATAACCGGCTAGTTCAGTTGAATAATAGTTGGGACATAATTAGTTGAGTGCAAGCTTTGACGCTGATTCAACCCATTCAACATTGGTTGAGTGCGAAGTTTGTGAGGCTGATTCAGCCCTCAAACCGGATGCTTGTAGACCACCTTCCAGAGATCTAACACGACGCCATCGTAAAAATTCGTTGCAGTCAGTTTATCACGATGAAGCTGTAGGTCAACAAGCTCAAAACAGGAGTCAGTGAAAAAAGCAAGCCTGAAACTTTTTATTGGGCTCCAACTATTCAACTGATGCACGTTTGCAAAACAAGAGTTAAAGAAAAGGATGAAAATATAAGCCATCAGATATAGGATGATTGTGCAGGAACAGTTGGGATTGTCGTTTGTATCACGCTCATCTCTCATCCACTGAGACATTGTGAAGCGATGTAACCAGTGATGTTTTGAAACATCTTTATTTAATTGTAATGAGGATATCTACAAACGTTTGTGTACAAATGTGTGATAATTCGCAGGTTTTTCATCTCTGCACTTAATGTGGTGATCAAAATGTATTTGCAATTCCCAGTGAAATCATTCTTTGAGTGCTTAAAAAAGAAATTCATACGGATGTATAACTGTGTTAGACGTCTTCATTTATATTCCGATGGAAGGTTTGTAACAATAATTAAGACACACTCAAGGAACATATGAACCTGTCCATCAAAGGAAATATCGCCGCTCGTGATGCAACGCACACTTAATCAACATTTGCCCTTGCAGACCAACTAAATAGTTGCGGAGAAAACACATTTAATTGATGACTTTACTATGTTTAGCTTAGGACTTTTCAAAAGCGAAGACCGGACTCTTTAGCCATCTTCGTGTTTATAGGAATGATCAAAGGAGGATTTTTAAAAGCGAAGACTGGACACCTTAGCCATCTTCGTGTTTATAGGAATGATTAATGTAGGAATTTTAAAAGCGAAGACTGGACTCCTTAGCCATCTTCGTGTTTATAGGAATGATTAATGTAGGAATTTTAAAAGCGAAGACTGGACTCCTTAGCCATCTTCGTGTTTGTAGGAATGATCAAAGGAGGATTTTTAAAAGCGAAGACTGGACACCTTAGCCATCTTCGTGTTTATAGGAATGATTAATGTAGGAATTTTAAAAGCGAAGACTGGACTCCTCAGCCATCTTCGTGTTTATAGGAATGATTAACGGAGGAATTTTAAAAGCGAAGACTGGGCTCTTTAGCCATCTTCGTGTTCATAGGAATGATTAATGTAGGAATTTTAAAAGTGAAGACTGGGCTCTTTAGCCATCTTCATGTTAAAAGGATGTAGTTGAGGACATTTTCAAAGAAGATCGGTCTCGGTGGCCATCTTTGTACTTATAGGAAAGGATATTGTATTAATTTTTGAAAAATTGAGGATTTTTAGCTGAGGACTAGATGTAGTAATATAGTCATCAATTGAATTGTTCATCCAAGACGAAATTGTTGGTTATGTCTGTGCATTTGTAGACAACCCAACAGTGCACATCCTTTTTCTTGTTTTGCTTTTTTTCACGTGCCTTGGACAAAGCATCATCATAACTTGGAATGTTAAGAGGCGTTCAAAAAAAAATCATAGAAGAATGAGTTTGTAAAATAACCGGCTAGTTCAGTTGAATAATAGTTGGGACATAATTAGTTGAGTGCAAGCTTTGACGCTGATTCAACCCATTCAACATTGGTTGAGTGCGAAGTTTGTGAGGCTGATTCAGCCCTCAAACCGGATGCTTGTAGACCACCTTCCAGAGATCTAACACGACGCCATCGTAAAAATTCGTTGCAGTCAGTTTATCACGATGAAGCTGTAGGTCAACAAGCTCAAAACAGGAGTCAGTGAAAAAAGCAAGCCTGAAACTTTTTATTGGGCTCCAACTATTCAACTGATGCACGTTTGCAAAACAAGAGTTAAAGAAAAGGATGAAAATATAAGCCATCAGATATAGGATGATTGTGCAGGAACAGTTGGGATTGTCGTTTGTATCACGCTCATCTCTCATCCACTGAGACATTGTGAAGCGATGTAACCAGTGATGTTTTGAAACATCTTTATTTAATTGTAATGAGGATATCTACAAACGTTTGTGTACAAATGTGTGATAATTCGCAGGTTTTTCATCTCTGCACTTAATGTGGTGATCAAAATGTATTTGCAATTCCCAGTGAAATCATTCTTTGAGTGCTTAAAAAAGAAATTCATACGGATGTATAACTGTGTTAGACGTCTTCATTTATATTCCGATGGAAGGTTTGTAACAATAATTAAGACACACTCAAGGAACATATGAACCTGTCCATCAAAGGAAATATCGCCGCTCGTGATGCAACGCACACTTAATCAACATTTGCCCTTGCAGACCAACTAAATAGTTGCGGAGAAAACACATTTAATTGATGACTTTACTATGTTTAGCTTAGGACTTTTCAAAAGCGAAGACCGGACTCTTTAGCCATCTTCGTGTTTATAGGAATGATCAAAGGAGGATTTTTAAAAGCGAAGACTGGACACCTTAGCCATCTTCGTGTTTATAGGAATGATTAATGTAGGAATTTTAAAAGCGAAGACTGGACTCCTTAGCCATCTTCGTGTTTATAGGAATGATTAATGTAGGAATTTTAAAAGCGAAGACTGGACTCCTTAGCCATCTTCGTGTTTATAGGAATGATCAAAGGAGGATTTTTAAAAGCGAAGACTGGACACCTTAGCCATCTTCGTGTTTATAGGAATGATTAATGTAGGAATTTTAAAAGCGAAGACTGGACTCCTCAGCCATCTTCGTGTTTATAGGAATGATTAACGGAGGAATTTTAAAAGCGAAGACTGGGCTCTTTAGCCATCTTCGTGTTCATAGGAATGATTAATGTAGGAATTTTAAAAGTGAAGACTGGGCTCTTTAGCCTTCTTCATGTTAAAAGGATGTAGTTGAGGACATTTTCAAAGAAGATCGGTCTCGGTGGCCATCTTTGTACTTATAGGAAAGGATATTGTATTAATTTTTGAAAAATTGAGGATTTTTAGCTGAGGACTAGATGTAGTAATATAGTCATCAATTGAATTGTTCATCCAAGACGAAATTGTTGGTTATGTCTGTGCATTTGTAGACAACCCAACAGTGCACATCCTTTTTCTTGTTTTGCTTTTTTTCACGTGCCTTGGACAAAGCATCATCATAACTTGGAATGTTAAGAGGCGTTCAAAAAAAAATCATAGAAGAATGAGTTTGTAAAATAACCGGCTAGTTCAGTTGAATAATAGTTGGGACATAATTAGTTGAGTGCAAGCTTTGACGCTGATTCAACCCATTCAACATTGGTTGAGTGCGAAGTTTGTGAGGCTGATTCAGCCCTCAAACCGGATGCTTGTAGACCACCTTCCAGAGATCTAACACGACGCCATCGTAAAAATTCGTTGCAGTCAGTTTATCACGATGAAGCTGTAGGTCAACAAGCTCAAAACAGGAGTCAGTGAAAAAAGCAAGCCTGAAACTTTTTATTGGGCTCCAACTATTCAACTGATGCACGTTTGCAAAACAAGAGTTAAAGAAAAGGATGAAAATATAAGCCATCAGATATAGGATGATTGTGCAGGAACAGTTGGGATAGTCGTTTGTATCACGCTCATCTCTCATCAACTGAGACATTGTGAAGCGATGTAACCAGTGATGTTTTGAAACATCTTTATTTAATTGTAATGAGGATATCTACAAACGTTTGTGTACAAATGTGTGATAATTCGCAGGTTTTTCATCTCTGCACTTAATGTGGTGATCAAAATGTATTTGCAATTCCCAGTGAAATCATTCTTTGAGTGCTTAAAAAAGAAATTCATACGGATGTATAACTGTGTTAGACGTCTTCATTTATATTCCGATGGAAGGTTTGTAACAATAATTAAGACACACTCAAGGAACAAATGAACCTGTCCATCAAAGGAAATATCGCCGCTCGTGATGCAACGCACACTTAATCAACATTTGCCCTTGCAGACCAACTAAATAGTTGCGGAGAAAACACATTTAATTGATGACTTTACTATGTTTAGCTTAGGACTTTTCAAAAGCGAAGACCGGACTCTTTAGCCATCTTCGTGTTTATAGGAATGATCAAAGGAGGATTTTTAAAAGCGAAGACTGGACACCTTAGCCATCTTCGTGTTTATAGGAATGATTAATGTAGGAATTTTAAAAGCGAAGACTGGACTCCTTAGCCATCTTCGTGTTTATAGGAATGATTAACGGAGGAATTTTAAAAGCGAAGACTGGGCTCTTTAGCCATCTTCGTGTTCATAGGAATGATTAATGTAGGAATTTTAAAAGTGAAGACTGGGCTCTTTAGCCATCTTCATGTTAAAAGGATGTAGTTGAGGACATTTTCAAAGAAGATCGGTCTCGGTGGCCATCTTTGTACTTATAGGAAAGGATATTGTATTAATTTTTGAAAAATTGAGGATTTTTAGCTGAGGACTAGATGTAGTAATATAGTCATCAATTGAATTGTTCATCCAAGACGAAATTGTTGGTTATGTCTGTGCATTTGTAGACAACCCAACAGTGCACATCCTTTTTCTTGTTTTGCTTTTTTTCACGTGCCTTGGACAAAGCATCATCATAACTTGGAATGTTAAGAGGCGTTCAAAAAAAAATCATAGAAGAATGAGTTTGTAAAATAACCGGCTAGTTCAGTTGAATAATAGTTGGGACATAATTAGTTGAGTGCAAGCTTTGACGCTGATTCAACCCATTCAACATTAGTTGAGTGCGAAGTTTGTGAGGCTGATTCAGCCCTCAAACCGGATGCTTGTAGACCACCTTCCAGAGATCTAACACGACGCCATCGTAAAAATTCGTTGCAGTCAGTTTATCACGATGAAGCTGTAGGTCAACAAGCTCAAAACAGGAGTCAGTGAAAAAAGCAAGCCTGAAACTTTTTATTGGGCTCCAACTATTCAACTGATGCACGTTTGCAAAACAAGAGTTAAAGAAAAGGATGAAAATATAAGCCATCAGATATAGGATGATTGTGCAGGAACAGTTGGGATTGTCGTTTGTATCACGCTCATCTCTCATCAACTGAGACATTGTGAAGCGATGTAACCAGTGATGTTTTGAAACATCTTTATTTAATTGTAATGAGGATATCTACAAACGTTTGTGTACAAATGTGTGATAATTCGCAGGTTTTTCATCTCTGCACTTAATGTGGTGATCAAAATGTATTTGCAATTCCCAGTGAAATCATTCTTTGAGTGCTTAAAAAAGAAATTCATACGGATGTATAACTGTGTTAGACGTCTTCATTTATATTCCGATGGAAGGTTTGTAACAATAATTAAGACACACTCAAGGAACATATGAACCTGTCCATCAAAGGAAATATCGCCGCTCGTGATGCAACGCACACTTAATCAACATTTGCCCTTGCAGACCAACTAAATAGTTGCGGAGAAAACACATTTAATTGATGACTTTACTATGTTTAGCTTAGGACTTTTCAAAAGCGAAGACCGGACTCTTTAGCCATCTTCGTGTTTATAGGAATGATCAAAGGAGGATTTTTAAAAGCGAAGACTGGACACCTTAGCCATCTTCGTGTTTATAGGAATGATTAATGTAGGAATTTTAAAAGCGAAGACTGGACTCCTTAGCCATCTTCGTGTTTATAGGAATGATTAACGGAGGAATTTTAAAAGCGAAGACTGGGCTCTTTAGCCATCTTCGTGTTCATAGGAATGATTAATGTAGGAATTTTAAAAGTGAAGACTGGGCTCTTTAGCCATCTTCATGTTAAAAGGATGTAGTTGAGGACATTTTCAAAGAAGATCGGTCTCGGTGGCCATCTTTGTACTTATAGGAAAGGATATTGTATTAATTTTTGAAAAATTGAGGATTTTTAGCTGAGGACTAGATGTAGTAATATAGTCATCAATTGAATTGTTCATCCAAGACGAAATTGTTGGTTATGTCTGTGCATTTGTAGACAACCCAACAGTGCACATCCTTTTTCTTGTTTTGCTTTTTTTCACGTGCCTTGGACAAAGCATCATCATAACTTGGAATGTTAAGAGGCGTTCAAAAAAAAATCATAGAAGAATGAGTTTGTAAAATAACCGGCTAGTTCAGTTGAATAATAGTTGGGACATAATTAGTTGAGTGCAAGCTTTGACGCTGATTCAACCCATTCAACATTAGTTGAGTGCGAAGTTTGTGAGGCTGATTCAGCCCTCAAACCGGATGCTTGTAGACCACCTTCCAGAGATCTAACACGACGCCATCGTAAAAATTCGTTGCAGTCAGTTTATCACGATGAAGCTGTAGGTCAACAAGCTCAAAACAGGAGTCAGTGAAAAAAGCAAGCCTGAAACTTTTTATTGGGCTCCAACTATTCAACTGATGCACGTTTGCAAAACAAGAGTTAAAGAAAAGGATGAAAATATAAGCCATCAGATATAGGATGATTGTGCAGGAACAGTTGGGATTGTCGTTTGTATCACGCTCATCTCTCATCAACTGAGACATTGTGAAGCGATGTAACCAGTGATGTTTTGAAACATCTTTATTTAATTGTAATGAGGATATCTACAAACGTTTGTGTACAAATGTGTGATAATTCGCAGGTTTTTCACCTCTGCACTTAATGTGGTGATCAAAATGTATTTGCAATTCCCAGTGAAATCATTCTTTGAGTGCTTAAAAAAGAAATTCATACGGATGTATAACTGTGTTAGACGTCTTCATTTATATTCCGATGGAAGGTTTGTAACAATAATTAAGACACACTCAAGGAACATATGAACCTGTCCATCAAAGGAAATATCGCCGCTCGTGATGCAACGCACACTTAATCAACATTTGCCCTTGCAGACCAACTAAATAGTTGCGGAGAAAACACATTTAATTGATGACTTTACTATGTTTAGCTTAGGACTTTTCAAAAGCGAAGACCGGACTCTTTAGCCATCTTCGTGTTTATAGGAATGATCAAAGGAGGATTTTTAAAAGCGAAGACTGGACACCTTAGCCATCTTCGTGTTTATAGGAATGATTAATGTAGGAATTTTAAAAGCGAAGACTGGACTCCTTAGCCATCTTCGTGTTTATAGGAATGATTAACGGAGGAATTTTAAAAGCGAAGACTGGGCTCTTTAGCCATCTTCGTGTTCATAGGAATGATTAATGTAGGAATTTTAAAAGTGAAGACTGGGCTCTTTAGCCATCTTCATGTTAAAAGGATGTAGTTGAGGACATTTTCAAAGAAGATCGGTCTCGGTGGCCATCTTTGTACTTATAGGAAAGGATATTGTATTAATTTTTGAAAAATTGAGGATTTTTAGCTGAGGACTAGATGTAGTAATATAGTCATCAATTGAATTGTTCATCCAAGACGAAATTGTTGGTTATGTCTGTGCATTTGTAGACAACCCAACAGTGCACATCCTTTTTCTTGTTTTGCTTTTTTTCACGTGCCTTGGACAAAGCATCATCATAACTTGGAATGTTAAGAGGCGTTCAAAAAAAAATCATAGAAGAATGAGTTTGTAAAATAACCGGCTAGTTCAGTTGAATAATAGTTGGGACATAATTAGTTGAGTGCAAGCTTTGACGCTGATTCAACCCATTCAACATTAGTTGAGTGCGAAGTTTGTGAGGCTGATTCAGCCCTCAAACCGGATGCTTGTAGACCACCTTCCAGAGATCTAACACGACGCCATCGTAAAAATTCGTTGCAGTCAGTTTATCACGATGAAGCTGTAGGTCAACAAGCTCAAAACAGGAGTCAGTGAAAAAAGCAAGCCTGAAACTTTTTATTGGGCTCCAACTATTCAACTGATGCACGTTTGCAAAACAAGAGTTAAAGAAAAGGATGAAAATATAAGCCATCAGATATAGGATGATTGTGCAGGAACAGTTGGGATTGTCGTTTGTATCACGCTCATCTCTCATCAACTGAGACATTGTGAAGCGATGTAACCAGTGATGTTTTGAAACATCTTTATTTAATTGTAATGAGGATATCTACAAACGTTTGTGTACAAATGTGTGATAATTCGCAGGTTTTTCATCTCTGCACTTAATGTGGTGATCAAAATGTATTTGCAATTCCCAGTGAAATCATTCTTTGAGTGCTTAAAAAAGAAATTCATACGGATGTATAACTGTGTTAGACGTCTTCATTTATATTCCGATGGAAGGTTTGTAACAATAATTAAGACACACTCAAGGAACAAATGAACCTGTCCATCAAAGGAAATATCGCCGCTCGTGATGCAACGCACACTTAATCAACATTTGCCCTTGCAGACCAACTAAATAGTTGCGGAGAAAACACATTTAATTGATGACTTTACTATGTTTAGCTTAGGACTTTTCAAAAGCGAAGACCGGACTCTTTAGCCATCTTCGTGTTTATAGGAATGATCAAAGGAGGATTTTTAAAAGCGAAGACTGGACACCTTAGCCATCTTCGTGTTTATAGGAATGATTAATGTAGGAATTTTAAAAGCGAAGACTGGACTCCTTAGCCATCTTCGTGTTTATAGGAATGATTAATGTAGGAATTTTAAAAGCGAAGACTGGACTCCTTAGCCATCTTCGTGTTTATAGGAATGATCAAAGGAGGATTTTTAAAAGCGAAGACTGGACACCTTAGCCATCTTCGTGTTTATAGGAATGATTAATGTAGGAATTTTAAAAGCGAAGACTGGACTCCTTAGCCATCTTCGTGTTTATAGGAATGATTAACGGAGGAATTTTAAAAGCGAAGACTGGGCTCTTTAGCCATCTTCGTGTTCATAGGAATGATTAATGTAGGAATTTTAAAAGTGAAGACTGGGCTCTTTAGCCATCTTCATGTTAAAAGGATGTAGTTGAGGACATTTTCAAAGAAGATCGGTCTCGGTGGCCATCTTTGTACTTATAGGAAAGGATATTGTATTAATTTTTGAAAAATTGAGGATTTTTAGCTGAGGACTAGATGTAGTAATATAGTCATCAATTGAATTGTTCATCCAAGACGAAATTGTTGGTTATGTCTGTGCATTTGTAGACAACCCAACAGTGCACATCCTTTTTCTTGTTTTGCTTTTTTTCACGTGCCTTGGACAAAGCATCATCATAACTTGGAATGTTAAGAGGCGTTCAAAAAAAAATCATAGAAGAATGAGTTTGTAAAATAACCGGCTAGTTCAGTTGAATAATAGTTGGGACATAATTAGTTGAGTGCAAGCTTTGACGCTGATTCAACCCATTCAACATTGGTTGAGTGCGAAGTTTGTGAGGCTGATTCAGCCCTCAAACCGGATGCTTGTAGACCACCTTCCAGAGATCTAACACGACGCCATCGTAAAAATTCGTTGCAGTCAGTTTATCACGATGAAGCTGTAGGTCAACAAGCTCAAAACAGGAGTCAGTGAAAAAAGCAAGCCTGAAACTTTTTATTGGGCTCCAACTATTCAACTGATGCACGTTTGCAAAACAAGAGTTAAAGAAAAGGATGAAAATATAAGCCATCAGATATAGGATGATTGTGCAGGAACAGTTGGGATTGTCGTTTGTATCACGCTCATCTCTCATCAACTGAGACATTGTGAAGCGATGTAACCAGTGATGTTTTGAAACATCTTTATTTAATTGTAATGAGGATATCTACAAACGTTTGTGTACAAATGTGTGATAATTCGCAGGTTTTTCATCTCTGCACTTAATGTGGTGATCAAAATGTATTTGCAATTCCCAGTGAAATCATTCTTTGAGTGCTTAAAAAAGAAATTCATACGGATGTATAACTGTGTTAGACGTCTTCATTTATATTCCGATGGAAGGTTTGTAACAATAATTAAGACACACTCAAGGAACAAATGAACCTGTCCATCAAAGGAAATATCGCCGCTCGTGATGCAACGCACACTTAATCAACATTTGCCCTTGCAGACCAACTAAATAGTTGCGGAGAAAACACATTTAATTGATGACTTTACTATGTTTAGCTTAGGACTTTTCAAAAGCGAAGACCGGACTCTTTAGCCATCTTCGTGTTTATAGGAATGATCAAAGGAGGATTTTTAAAAGCGAAGACTGGACACCTTAGCCATCTTCGTGTTTATAGGAATGATTAATGTAGGAATTTTAAAAGCGAAGACTGGACTCCTTAGCCATCTTCGTGTTTATAGGAATGATTAATGTAGGAATTTTAAAAGCGAAGACTGGACTCCTTAGCCATCTTCGTGTTTATAGGAATGATCAAAGGAGGATTTTTAAAAGCGAAGACTGGACACCTTAGCCATCTTCGTGTTTATAGGAATGATTAATGTAGGAATTTTAAAAGCGAAGACTGGACTCCTTAGCCATCTTCGTGTTTATAGGAATGATTAACGGAGGAATTTTAAAAGCGAAGACTGGGCTCTTTAGCCATCTTCGTGTTCATAGGAATGATTAATGTAGGAATTTTAAAAGTGAAGACTGGGCTCTTTAGCCATCTTCATGTTAAAAGGATGTAGTTGAGGACATTTTCAAAGAAGATCGGTCTCGGTGGCCATCTTTGTACTTATAGGAAAGGATATTGTATTAATTTTTGAAAAATTGAGGATTTTTAGCTGAGGACTAGATGTAGTAATATAGTCATCAATTGAATTGTTCATCCAAGACGAAATTGTTGGTTATGTCTGTGCATTTGTAGACAACCCAACAGTGCACATCCTTTTTCTTGTTTTGCTTTTTTTCACGTGCCTTGGACAAAGCATCATCATAACTTGGAATGTTAAGAGGCGTTCAAAAAAAATCATAGAAGAATGAGTTTGTAAAATAACCGGCTAGTTCAGTTGAATAATAGTTGGGACATAATTAGTTGAGTGCAAGCTTTGACGCTGATTCAACCCATTCAACATTAGTTGAGTGCGAAGTTTGTGAGGCTGATTCAGCCCTCAAACCGGATGCTTGTAGACCACCTTCCAGAGATCTAACACGACGCCATCGTAAAAATTCGTTGCAGTCAGTTTATCACGATGAAGCTGTAGGTCAACAAGCTCAAAACAGGAGTCAGTGAAAAAAGCAAGCCTGAAACTTTTTATTGGGCTCCAACTATTCAACTGATGCACGTTTGCAAAACAAGAGTTAAAGAAAAGGATGAAAATATAAGCCATCAGATATAGGATGATTGTGCAGGAACAGTTGGGATTGTCGTTTGTATCACGCTCATCTCTCATCAACTGAGACATTGTGAAGCGATGTAACCAGTGATGTTTTGAAACATCTTTATTTAATTGTAATGAGGATATCTACAAACGTTTGTGTACAAATGTGTGATAATTCGCAGGTTTTTCATCTCTGCACTTAATGTGGTGATCAAAATGTATTTGCAATTCCCAGTGAAATCATTCTTTGAGTGCTTAAAAAAGAAATTCATACGGATGTATAACTGTGTTAGACGTCTTCATTTATATTCCGATGAAAGGTTTGTAACAATAATTAAGACACACTCAAGGAACAAATGAACCTGTCCATCAAAGGAAATATCGCCGCTCGTGATGCAACGCACACTTAATCAACATTTGCCCTTGCAGACCAACTAAATAGTTGCGGAGAAAACACATTTAATTGATGACTTTACTATGTTTAGCTTAGGACTTTTCAAAAGCGAAGACCGGACTCTTTAGCCATCTTCGTGTTTATAGGAATGATCAAAGGAGGATTTTTAAAAGCGAAGACTGGACACCTTAGCCATCTTCGTGTTTATAGGAATGATTAATGTAGGAATTTTAAAAGCGAAGACTGGACTCCTTAGCCATCTTCGTGTTTATAGGAATGATTAATGTAGGAATTTTAAAAGCGAAGACTGGACTCCTTAGCCATCTTCGTGTTTATAGGAATGATCAAAGGAGGATTTTTAAAAGCGAAGACTGGACACCTTAGCCATCTTCGTGTTTATAGGAATGATTAATGTAGGAATTTTAAAAGCGAAGACTGGACTCCTTAGCCATCTTCGTGTTTATAGGAATGATTAACGGAGGAATTTTAAAAGCGAAGACTGGGCTCTTTAGCCATCTTCGTGTTCATAGGAATGATTAATGTAGGAATTTTAAAAGTGAAGACTGGGCTCTTTAGCCATCTTCATGTTAAAAGGATGTAGTTGAGGACATTTTCAAAGAAGATCGGTCTCGGTGGCCATCTTTGTACTTATAGGAAAGGATATTGTATTAATTTTTGAAAAATTGAGGATTTTTAGCTGAGGACTAGATGTAGTAATATAGTCATCAATTGAATTGTTCATCCAAGACGAAATTGTTGGTTATGTCTGTGCATTTGTAGACAACCCAACAGTGCACATCCTTTTTCTTGTTTTGCTTTTTTTCACGTGCCTTGGACAAAGCATCATCATAACTTGGAATGTTAAGAGGCGTTCAAAAAAAATCATAGAAGAATGAGTTTGTAAAATAACCGGCTAGTTCAGTTGAATAATAGTTGGGACATAATTAGTTGAGTGCAAGCTTTGACGCTGATTCAACCCATTCAACATTAGTTGAGTGCGAAGTTTGTGAGGCTGATTCAGCCCTCAAACCGGATGCTTGTAGACCACCTTCCAGAGATCTAACACGACGCCATCGTAAAAATTCGTTGCAGTCAGTTTATCACGATGAAGCTGTAGGTCAACAAGCTCAAAACAGGAGTCAGTGAAAAAAGCAAGCCTGAAACTTTTTATTGGGCTCCAACTATTCAACTGATGCACGTTTGCAAAACAAGAGTTAAAGAAAAGGATGAAAATATAAGCCATCAGATATAGGATGATTGTGCAGGAACAGTTGGGATTGTCGTTTGTATCACGCTCATCTCTCATCCACTGAGACATTGTGAAGCGATGTAACCAGTGATGTTTTGAAACATCTTTATTTAATTGTAATGAGGATATCTACAAACGTTTGTGTACAAATGTGTGATAATTCGCAGGTTTTTCATCTCTGCACTTAATGTGGTGATCAATATGTATTTGCAATTCCCAGTGAAATCATTCTTTGAGTGCTTAAAAAAGAAATTCATACGGATGTATAACTGTGTTAGACGTTTTCATTTATATTCCGATGGAAGGTTTGTAACAATAATTAAGACACACTCAAGGAACATATGAACCTGTCCATCAAAGGAAATATCGCCGCACGTGATGCAACGCACACTTAATCAACATTTGCCCTTGCAGACCAACTAAATAGTTGCGGAGAAAACACATTTAATTGATGACTTTACTATGTTTAGCTTAGGACTTTTCAAAAGCGAAGACCGGACTCTTTAGCCATCTTCGTGTTTATAGGAATGATCAAAGGAGGATTTTTAAAAGCGAAGACTGGACACCTTAGCCATCTTCGTGTTTATAGGAATGATTAATGTAGGAATTCTAAAAGCGAAGACTGGACTCCTTAGCCATCTTCGTGTTTATAGGAATGATTAACGGAGGAATTTTAAAAGTGAAGACTGGACTCCTTAGCCATCTTCGTGTTTATAGGAATGATTAACGGAGGAATTTTAAAAGCAAAGACTGGGCTCTTTAGCCATCTTCGTGTTCATAGGAATGATTAATGTAGGAATTTTAAAAGTGAAGACTGGGCTCTTTAGCCATCTTCATGTTAAAAGGATGTAGTTGAGGACATTTTCAAAGAAGATCGGTCTCGGTGGCCATCTTTGTACTTATAGGAAAGGATATTGTATTAATTTTTGAAAAATTGAGGATTTTTAGCTGAGGACTAGATGTAGTAATATAGTCATCAATTGAATTGTTCATCCAAGACGAAATTGTTGGTTATGTCTGTGCATTTGTAGACAACCCAACAGTGCACATCCTATTTCTTGTTTTGCTTTTTTTCACGTGCCTTGGACAAAGCATCATCATAACTTGGAATGTTAAGAGGCGTTCAAAAAAAATCATAGAAGAATGAGTTTGTAAAATAACCGGCTAGTTCAGTTGAATAATAGTTGGGACATAATTAGTAGAGTGCAAGCTTTGACGCTGATTCAACCCATTCAACATTAGTTGAGTGCGAAGTTTGTGAGGCTGATTCAGCCCTCAAACCGGATGCTTGTAGACCACCTTCCAGAGATCTAACACGACGCCATCGTAAAAATTCGTTGCAGTCAGTTTATCACGATGAAGCTGTAGGTCAACAAGCTCAAAACAGGAGTCAGTGAAAAAAGCAAGCCTGAAACTTTTTATTGGGCTCCAACTATTCAACTGATGCACGTTTGCAAAACAAGAGTTAAAGAAAAGGATGAAAATATAAGCCATCAGATATAGGATGATTGTGCAGGAACAGTTGGGATTGTCGTTTGTATCACGCTCATCTCTCATCAACTGAGACATTGTGAAGCGATGTAACCAGTGATGTTTTGAAACATCTTTATTTAATTGTAATGAGGATATCTACAAACGTTTGTGTACAAATGTGTGATAATTCGCAGGTTTTTCATCTCTGCACTTAATGTGGTGATCAAAATGTATTTGCAATTCCCAGTGAAATCATTCTTTGAGTGCTTAAAAAAGAAATTCATACGGATGTATAACTGTGTTAGACGTCTTCATTTATATTCCGATGGAAGGTTTGTAACAATAATTAAGACACACTCAAGGAACAAATGAACCTGTCCATCAAAGGAAATATCGCCGCTCGTGATGCAACGCACACTTAATCAACATTTGCCCTTGCAGACCAACTAAATAGTTGCGGAGAAAACACATTTAATTGATGACTTTACTATGTTTAGCTTAGGACTTTTCAAAAGCGAAGACCGGACTCTTTAGCCATCTTCGTGTTTATAGGAATGATCAAAGGAGGATTTTTAAAAGCGAAGACTGGACACCTTAGCCATCTTCGTGTTTATAGGAATGATTAATGTAGGAATTTTAAAAGCGAAGACTGGACTCCTTAGCCATCTTCGTGTTTATAGGAATGATTAATGTAGGAATTTTAAAAGCGAAGACTGGACTCCTTAGCCATCTTCGTGTTTATAGGAATGATCAAAGGAGGATTTTTAAAAGCGAAGACTGGACACCTTAGCCATCTTCGTGTTTATAGGAATGATTAATGTAGGAATTTTAAAAGCGAAGACTGGACTCCTTAGCCATCTTCGTGTTTATAGGAATGATTAACGGAGGAATTTTAAAAGCGAAGACTGGGCTCTTTAGCCATCTTCGTGTTCATAGGAATGATTAATGTAGGAATTTTAAAAGTGAAGACTGGGCTCTTTAGCCATCTTCATGTTAAAAGGATGTAGTTGAGGACATTTTCAAAGAAGATCGGTCTCGGTGGCCATCTTTGTACTTATAGGAAAGGATATTGTATTAATTTTTGAAAAATTGAGGATTTTTAGCTGAGGACTAGATGTAGTAATATAGTCATCAATTGAATTGTTCATCCAAGACGAAATTGTTGGTTATGTCTGTGCATTTGTAGACAACCCAACAGTGCACATCCTTTTTCTTGTTTTGCTTTTTTTCACGTGCCTTGGACAAAGCATCATCATAACTTGGAATGTTAAGAGGCGTTCAAAAAAAATCATAGAAGAATGAGTTTGTAAAATAACCGGCTAGTTCAGTTGAATAATAGTTGGGACATAATTAGTTGAGTGCAAGCTTTGACGCTGATTCAACCCATTCAACATTAGTTGAGTGCGAAGTTTGTGAGGCTGATTCAGCCCTCAAACCGGATGCTTGTAGACCACCTTCCAGAGATCTAACACGACGCCATCGTAAAAATTCGTTGCAGTCAGTTTATCACGATGAAGCTGTAGGTCAACAAGCTCAAAACAGGAGTCAGTGAAAAAAGCAAGCCTGAAACTTTTTATTGGGCTCCAACTATTCAACTGATGCACGTTTGCAAAACAAGAGTTAAAGAAAAGGATGAAAATATAAGCCATCAGATATAGGATGATTGTGCAGGAACAGTTGGGATTGTCGTTTGTATCACGCTCATCTCTCATCAACTGAGACATTGTGAAGCGATGTAACCAGTGATGTTTTGAAACATCTTTATTTAATTGTAATGAGGATATCTACAAACGTTTGTGTACAAATGTGTGATAATTCGCAGGTTTTTCATCTCTGCACTTAATGTGGTGATCAAAATGTATTTGCAATTCCCAGTGAAATCATTCTTTGAGTGCTTAAAAAAGAAATTCATACGGATGTATAACTGTGTTAGACGTCTTCATTTATATTCCGATGGAAGGTTTGTAACAATAATTAAGACACACTCAAGGAACAAATGAACCTGTCCATCAAAGGAAATATCGCCGCTCGTGATGCAACGCACACTTAATCAACATTTGCCCTTGCAGACCAACTAAATAGTTGCGGAGAAAACACATTTAATTGATGACTTTACTATGTTTAGCTTAGGACTTTTCAAAAGCGAAGACCGGACTCTTTAGCCATCTTCGTGTTTATAGGAATGATCAAAGGAGGATTTTTAAAAGCGAAGACTGGACACCTTAGCCATCTTCGTGTTTATAGGAATGATTAATGTAGGAATTTTAAAAGCGAAGACTGGACTCCTTAGCCATCTTCGTGTTTATAGGAATGATTAATGTAGGAATTTTAAAAGCGAAGACTGGACTCCTTAGCCATCTTCGTGTTTATAGGAATGATCAAAGGAGGATTTTTAAAAGCGAAGACTGGACACCTTAGCCATCTTCGTGTTTATAGGAATGATTAATGTAGGAATTTTAAAAGCGAAGACTGGACTCCTTAGCCATCTTCGTGTTTATAGGAATGATTAACGGAGGAATTTTAAAAGCGAAGACTGGGCTCTTTAGCCATCTTCGTGTTCATAGGAATGATTAATGTAGGAATTTTAAAAGTGAAGACTGGGCTCTTTAGCCATCTTCATGTTAAAAGGATGTAGTTGAGGACATTTTCAAAGAAGATCGGTCTCGGTGGCCATCTTTGTACTTATAGGAAAGGATATTGTATTAATTTTTGAAAAATTGAGGATTTTTAGCTGAGGACTAGATGTAGTAATATAGTCATCAATTGAATTGTTCATCCAAGACGAAATTGTTGGTTATGTCTGTGCATTTGTAGACAACCCAACAGTGCACATCCTTTTTCTTGTTTTGCTTTTTTTCACGTGCCTTGGACAAAGCATCATCATAACTTGGAATGTTAAGAGGCGTTCAAAAAAAATCATAGAAGAATGAGTTTGTAAAATAACCGGCTAGTTCAGTTGAATAATAGTTGGGACATAATTAGTTGAGTGCAAGCTTTGACGCTGATTCAACCCATTCAACATTAGTTGAGTGCGAAGTTTGTGAGGCTGATTCAGCCCTCAAACCGGATGCTTGTAGACCACCTTCCAGAGATCTAACACGACGCCATCGTAAAAATTCGTTGCAGTCAGTTTATCACGATGAAGCTGTAGGTCAACAAGCTCAAAACAGGAGTCAGTGAAAAAAGCAAGCCTGAAACTTTTTATTGGGCTCCAACTATTCAACTGATGCACGTTTGCAAAACAAGAGTTAAAGAAAAGGATGAAAATATAAGCCATCAGATATAGGATGATTGTGCAGGAACAGTTGGGATTGTCGTTTGTATCACGCTCATCTCTCATCAACTGAGACATTGTGAAGCGATGTAACCAGTGATGTTTTGAAACATCTTTATTTAATTGTAATGAGGATATCTACAAACGTTTGTGTACAAATGTGTGATAATTCGCAGGTTTTTCATCTCTGCACTTAATGTGGTGATCAAAATGTATTTGCAATTCCCAGTGAAATCATTCTTTGAGTGCTTAAAAAAGAAATTCATACGGATGTATAACTGTGTTAGACGTCTTCATTTATATTCCGATGAAAGGTTTGTAACAATAATTAAGACACACTCAAGGAACAAATGAACCTGTCCATCAAAGGAAATATCGCCGCTCGTGATGCAACGCACACTTAATCAACATTTGCCCTTGCAGACCAACTAAATAGTTGCGGAGAAAACACATTTAATTGATGACTTTACTATGTTTAGCTTAGGACTTTTCAAAAGCGAAGACCGGACTCTTTAGCCATCTTCGTGTTTATAGGAATGATCAAAGGAGGATTTTTAAAAGCGAAGACTGGACACCTTAGCCATCTTCGTGTTTATAGGAATGATTAATGTAGGAATTTTAAAAGCGAAGACTGGACTCCTTAGCCATCTTCGTGTTTATAGGAATGATTAATGTAGGAATTTTAAAAGCGAAGACTGGACTCCTTAGCCATCTTCGTGTTTATAGGAATGATCAAAGGAGGATTTTTAAAAGCGAAGACTGGACACCTTAGCCATCTTCGTGTTTATAGGAATGATTAATGTAGGAATTTTAAAAGCGAAGACTGGACTCCTTAGCCATCTTCGTGTTTATAGGAATGATTAACGGAGGAATTTTAAAAGCGAAGACTGGGCTCTTTAGCCATCTTCGTGTTCATAGGAATGATTAATGTAGGAATTTTAAAAGTGAAGACTGGGCTCTTTAGCCATCTTCATGTTAAAAGGATGTAGTTGAGGACATTTTCAAAGAAGATCGGTCTCGGTGGCCATCTTTGTACTTATAGGAAAGGATATTGTATTAATTTTTGAAAAATTGAGGATTTTTAGCTGAGGACTAGATGTAGTAATATAGTCATCAATTGAATTGTTCATCCAAGACGAAATTGTTGGTTATGTCTGTGCATTTGTAGACAACCCAACAGTGCACATCCTTTTTCTTGTTTTGCTTTTTTTCACGTGCCTTGGACAAAGCATCATCATAACTTGGAATGTTAAGAGGCGTTCAAAAAAAATCATAGAAGAATGAGTTTGTAAAATAACCGGCTAGTTCAGTTGAATAATAGTTGGGACATAATTAGTTGAGTGCAAGCTTTGACGCTGATTCAACCCATTCAACATTAGTTGAGTGCGAAGTTTGTGAGGCTGATTCAGCCCTCAAACCGGATGCTTGTAGACCACCTTCCAGAGATCTAACACGACGCCATCGTAAAAATTCGTTGCAGTCAGTTTATCACGATGAAGCTGTAGGTCAACAAGCTCAAAACAGGAGTCAGTGAAAAAAGCAAGCCTGAAACTTTTTATTGGGCTCCAACTATTCAACTGATGCACGTTTGCAAAACAAGAGTTAAAGAAAAGGATGAAAATATAAGCCATCAGATATAGGATGATTGTGCAGGAACAGTTGGGATTGTCGTTTGTATCACGCTCATCTCTCATCCACTGAGACATTGTGAAGCGATGTAACCAGTGATGTTTTGAAACATCTTTATTTAATTGTAATGAGGATATCTACAAACGTTTGTGTACAAATGTGTGATAATTCGCAGGTTTTTCATCTCTGCACTTAATGTGGTGATCAATATGTATTTGCAATTCCCAGTGAAATCATTCTTTGAGTGCTTAAAAAAGAAATTCATACGGATGTATAACTGTGTTAGACGTTTTCATTTATATTCCGATGGAAGGTTTGTAACAATAATTAAGACACACTCAAGGAACATATGAACCTGTCCATCAAAGGAAATATCGCCGCACGTGATGCAACGCACACTTAATCAACATTTGCCCTTGCAGACCAACTAAATAGTTGCGGAGAAAACACATTTAATTGATGACTTTACTATGTTTAGCTTAGGACTTTTCAAAAGCGAAGACCGGACTCTTTAGCCATCTTCGTGTTTATAGGAATGATCAAAGGAGGATTTTTAAAAGCGAAGACTGGACACCTTAGCCATCTTCGTGTTTATAGGAATGATTAATGTAGGAATTCTAAAAGCGAAGACTGGACTCCTTAGCCATCTTCGTGTTTATAGGAATGATTAACGGAGGAATTTTAAAAGTGAAGACTGGACTCCTTAGCCATCTTCGTGTTTATAGGAATGATTAACGGAGGAATTTTAAAAGCAAAGACTGGGCTCTTTAGCCATCTTCGTGTTCATAGGAATGATTAATGTAGGAATTTTAAAAGTGAAGACTGGGCTCTTTAGCCATCTTCATGTTAAAAGGATGTAGTTGAGGACATTTTCAAAGAAGATCGGTCTCGGTGGCCATCTTTGTACTTATAGGAAAGGATATTGTATTAATTTTTGAAAAATTGAGGATTTTTAGCTGAGGACTAGATGTAGTAATATAGTCATCAATTGAATTGTTCATCCAAGACGAAATTGTTGGTTATGTCTGTGCATTTGTAGACAACCCAACAGTGCACATCCTATTTCTTGTTTTGCTTTTTTTCACGTGCCTTGGACAAAGCATCATCATAACTTGGAATGTTAAGAGGCGTTCAAAAAAAATCATAGAAGAATGAGTTTGTAAAATAACCGGCTAGTTCAGTTGAATAATAGTTGGGACATAATTAGTAGAGTGCAAGCTTTGACGCTGATTCAACCCATTCAACATTAGTTGAGTGCGAAGTTTGTGAGGCTGATTCAGCCCTCAAACCGGATGCTTGTAGACCACCTTCCAGAGATCTAACACGACGCCATCGTAAAAATTCGTTGCAGTCAGTTTATCACGATGAAGCTGTAGGTCAACAAGCTCAAAACAGGAGTCAGTGAAAAAAGCAAGCCTGAAACTTTTTATTGGGCTCCAACTATTCAACTGATGCACGTTTGCAAAACAAGAGTTAAAGAAAAGGATGAAAATATAAGCCATCAGATATAGGATGATTGTGCAGGAACAGTTGGGATTGTCGTTTGTATCACGCTCATCTCTCATCCACTGAGACATTGTGAAGCGATGTAACCAGTGATGTTTTGAAACATCTTTATTTAATTGTAATGAGGATATCTACAAACGTTTGTGTACAAATGTGTGATAATTCGCAGGTTTTTCATCTCTGCACTTAATGTGGTGATCAAAATGTATTTGCAATTCCCAGTGAAATCATTCTTTGAGTGCTTAAAAAAGAAATTCATACGGATGTATAACTGTGTTAGACGTCTTCATTTATATTCCGATGGAAGGTTTGTAACAATAATTAAGACACACTCAAGGAACATATGAACCTGTCCATCAAAGGAAATATCGCCGCTCGTGATGCAACGCACACTTAATCAACATTTGCCCTTGCAGACCAACTAAATAGTTGCGGAGAAAACACATTTAATTGATGACTTTACTATGTTTAGCTTAGGACTTTTCAAAAGCGAAGACCGGACTCTTTAGCCATCTTCGTGTTTATAGGAATGATCAAAGGAGGATTTTTAAAAGCGAAGACTGGACACCTTAGCCATCTTCGTGTTTATAGGAATGATTAATGTAGGAATTTTAAAAGCGAAGACTGGACTCCTTAGCCATCTTCGTGTTTATAGGAATGATTAACGGAGGAATTTTAAAAGCGAAGACTGGGCTCTTTAGCCATCTTCGTGTTCATAGGAATGATTAATGTAGGAATTTTAAAAGTGAAGACTGGGCTCTTTAGCCATCTTCATGTTAAAAGGATGTAGTTGAGGACATTTTCAAAGAAGATCGGTCTCGGTGGCCATCTTTGTACTTATAGGAAAGGATATTGTATTAATTTTTGAAAAATTGAGGATTTTTAGCTGAGGACTAGATGTAGTAATATAGTCATCAATTGAATTGTTCATCCAAGACGAAATTGTTGGTTATGTCTGTGCATTTGTAGACAACCCAACAGTGCACATCCTTTTTCTTGTTTTGCTTTTTTTCACGTGCCTTGGACAAAGCATCATCATAACTTGGAATGTTAAGAGGCGTTCAAAAAAAAATCATAGAAGAATGAGTTTGTAAAATAACCGGCTAGTTCAGTTGAATAATAGTTGGGACATAATTAGTTGAGTGCAAGCTTTGACGCTGATTCAACCCATTCAACATTAGTTGAGTGCGAAGTTTGTGAGGCTGATTCAGCCCTCAAACCGGATGCTTGTAGACCACCTTCCAGAGATCTAACACGACGCCATCGTAAAAATTCGTTGCAGTCAGTTTATCACGATGAAGCTGTAGGTCAACAAGCTCAAAACAGGAGTCAGTGAAAAAAGCAAGCCTGAAACTTTTTATTGGGCTCCAACTATTCAACTGATGCACGTTTGCAAAACAAGAGTTAAAGAAAAGGATGAAAATATAAGCCATCAGATATAGGATGATTGTGCAGGAACAGTTGGGATTGTCGTTTGTATCACGCTCATCTCTCATCCACTGAGACATTGTGAAGCGATGTAACCAGTGATGTTTTGAAACATCTTTATTTAATTGTAATGAGGATATCTACAAACGTTTGTGTACAAATGTGTGATAATTCGCAGGTTTTTCATCTCTGCACTTAATGTGGTGATCAAAATGTATTTGCAATTCCCAGTGAAATCATTCTTTGAGTGCTTAAAAAAGAAATTCATACGGATGTATAACTGTGTTAGACGTCTTCATTTATATTCCGATGGAAGGTTTGTAACAATAATTAAGACACACTCAAGGAACATATGAACCTGTCCATCAAAGGAAATATCGCCGCTCGTGATGCAACGCACACTTAATCAACATTTGCCCTTGCAGACCAACTAAATAGTTGCGGAGAAAACACATTTAATTGATGACTTTACTATGTTTAGCTTAGGACTTTTCAAAAGCGAAGACCGGACTCTTTAGCCATCTTCGTGTTTATAGGAATGATCAAAGGAGGATTTTTAAAAGCGAAGACTGGACACCTTAGCCATCTTCGTGTTTATAGGAATGATTAATGTAGGAATTTTAAAAGCGAAGACTGGACTCCTTAGCCATCTTCGTGTTTATAGGAATGATTAACGGAGGAATTTTAAAAGCGAAGACTGGGCTCTTTAGCCATCTTCGTGTTCATAGGAATGATTAATGTAGGAATTTTAAAAGTGAAGACTGGGCTCTTTAGCCATCTTCATGTTAAAAGGATGTAGTTGAGGACATTTTCAAAGAAGATCGGTCTCGGTGGCCATCTTTGTACTTATAGGAAAGGATATTGTATTAATTTTTGAAAAATTGAGGATTTTTAGCTGAGGACTAGATGTAGTAATATAGTCATCAATTGAATTGTTCATCCAAGACGAAATTGTTGGTTATGTCTGTGCATTTGTAGACAACCCAACAGTGCACATCCTTTTTCTTGTTTTGCTTTTTTTCACGTGCCTTGGACAAAGCATCATCATAACTTGGAATGTTAAGAGGCGTTCAAAAAAAAATCATAGAAGAATGAGTTTGTAAAATAACCGGCTAGTTCAGTTGAATAATAGTTGGGACATAATTAGTTGAGTGCAAGCTTTGACGCTGATTCAACCCATTCAACATTGGTTGAGTGCGAAGTTTGTGAGGCTGATTCAGCCCTCAAACCGGATGCTTGTAGACCACCTTCCAGAGATCTAACACGACGCCATCGTAAAAATTCGTTGCAGTCAGTTTATCACGATGAAGCTGTAGGTCAACAAGCTCAAAACAGGAGTCAGTGAAAAAAGCAAGCCTGAAACTTTTTATTGGGCTCCAACTATTCAACTGATGCACGTTTGCAAAACAAGAGTTAAAGAAAAGGATGAAAATATAAGCCATCAGATATAGGATGATTGTGCAGGAACAGTTGGGATTGTCGTTTGTATCACGCTCATCTCTCATCCACTGAGACATTGTGAAGCGATGTAACCAGTGATGTTTTGAAACATCTTTATTTAATTGTAATGAGGATATCTACAAACGTTTGTGTACAAATGTGTGATAATTCGCAGGTTTTTCATCTCTGCACTTAATGTGGTGATCAAAATGTATTTGCAATTCCCAGTGAAATCATTCTTTGAGTGCTTAAAAAAGAAATTCATACGGATGTATAACTGTGTTAGACGTCTTCATTTATATTCCGATGGAAGGTTTGTAACAATAATTAAGACACACTCAAGGAACATATGAACCTGTCCATCAAAGGAAATATCGCCGCTCGTGATGCAACGCACACTTAATCAACATTTGCCCTTGCAGACCAACTAAATAGTTGCGGAGAAAACACATTTAATTGATGACTTTACTATGTTTAGCTTAGGACTTTTCAAAAGCGAAGACCGGACTCTTTAGCCATCTTCGTGTTTATAGGAATGATCAAAGGAGGATTTTTAAAAGCGAAGACTGGACACCTTAGCCATCTTCGTGTTTATAGGAATGATTAATGTAGGAATTTTAAAAGCGAAGACTGGACTCCTTAGCCATCTTCGTGTTTATAGGAATGATTAATGTAGGAATTTTAAAAGCGAAGACTGGACTCCTTAGCCATCTTCGTGTTTATAGGAATGATCAAAGGAGGATTTTTAAAAGCGAAGACTGGACACCTTAGCCATCTTCGTGTTTATAGGAATGATTAATGTAGGAATTTTAAAAGCGAAGACTGGACTCCTCAGCCATCTTCGTGTTTATAGGAATGATTAACGGAGGAATTTTAAAAGCGAAGACTGGGCTCTTTAGCCATCTTCGTGTTCATAGGAATGATTAATGTAGGAATTTTAAAAGTGAAGACTGGGCTCTTTAGCCATCTTCATGTTAAAAGGATGTAGTTGAGGACATTTTCAAAGAAGATCGGTCTCGGTGGCCATCTTTGTACTTATAGGAAAGGATATTGTATTAATTTTTGAAAAATTGAGGATTTTTAGCTGAGGACTAGATGTAGTAATATAGTCATCAATTGAATTGTTCATCCAAGACGAAATTGTTGGTTATGTCTGTGCATTTGTAGACAACCCAACAGTGCACATCCTTTTTCTTGTTTTGCTTTTTTTCACGTGCCTTGGACAAAGCATCATCATAACTTGGAATGTTAAGAGGCGTTCAAAAAAAAATCATAGAAGAATGAGTTTGTAAAATAACCGGCTAGTTCAGTTGAATAATAGTTGGGACATAATTAGTTGAGTGCAAGCTTTGACGCTGATTCAACCCATTCAACATTGGTTGAGTGCGAAGTTTGTGAGGCTGATTCAGCCCTCAAACCGGATGCTTGTAGACCACCTTCCAGAGATCTAACACGACGCCATCGTAAAAATTCGTTGCAGTCAGTTTATCACGATGAAGCTGTAGGTCAACAAGCTCAAAACAGGAGTCAGTGAAAAAAGCAAGCCTGAAACTTTTTATTGGGCTCCAACTATTCAACTGATGCACGTTTGCAAAACAAGAGTTAAAGAAAAGGATGAAAATATAAGCCATCAGATATAGGATGATTGTGCAGGAACAGTTGGGATTGTCGTTTGTATCACGCTCATCTCTCATCAACTGAGACATTGTGAAGCGATGTAACCAGTGATGTTTTGAAACATCTTTATTTAATTGTAATGAGGATATCTACAAACGTTTGTGTACAAATGTGTGATAATTCGCAGGTTTTTCATCTCTGCACTTAATGTGGTGATCAAAATGTATTTGCAATTCCCAGTGAAATCATTCTTTGAGTGCTTAAAAAAGAAATTCATACGGATGTATAACTGTGTTAGACGTCTTCATTTATATTCCGATGGAAGGTTTGTAACAATAATTAAGACACACTCAAGGAACATATGAACCTGTCCATCAAAGGAAATATCGCCGCTCGTGATGCAACGCACACTTAATCAACATTTGCCCTTGCAGACCAACTAAATAGTTGCGGAGAAAACACATTTAATTGATGACTTTACTATGTTTAGCTTAGGACTTTTCAAAAGCGAAGACCGGACTCTTTAGCCATCTTCGTGTTTATAGGAATGATCAAAGGAGGATTTTTAAAAGCGAAGACTGGACACCTTAGCCATCTTCGTGTTTATAGGAATGATTAATGTAGGAATTTTAAAAGCGAAGACTGGACTCCTTAGCCATCTTCGTGTTTATAGGAATGATTAACGGAGGAATTTTAAAAGCGAAGACTGGGCTCTTTAGCCATCTTCGTGTTCATAGGAATGATTAATGTAGGAATTTTAAAAGTGAAGACTGGGCTCTTTAGCCATCTTCATGTTAAAAGGATGTAGTTGAGGACATTTTCAAAGAAGATCGGTCTCGGTGGCCATCTTTGTACTTATAGGAAAGGATATTGTATTAATTTTTGAAAAATTGAGGATTTTTAGCTGAGGACTAGATGTAGTAATATAGTCATCAATTGAATTGTTCATCCAAGACGAAATTGTTGGTTATGTCTGTGCATTTGTAGACAACCCAACAGTGCACATCCTTTTTCTTGTTTTGCTTTTTTTCACGTGCCTTGGACAAAGCATCATCATAACTTGGAATGTTAAGAGGCGTTCAAAAAAAAATCATAGAAGAATGAGTTTGTAAAATAACCGGCTAGTTCAGTTGAATAATAGTTGGGACATAATTAGTTGAGTGCAAGCTTTGACGCTGATTCAACCCATTCAACATTAGTTGAGTGCGAAGTTTGTGAGGCTGATTCAGCCCTCAAACCGGATGCTTGTAGACCACCTTCCAGAGATCTAACACGACGCCATCGTAAAAATTCGTTGCAGTCAGTTTATCACGATGAAGCTGTAGGTCAACAAGCTCAAAACAGGAGTCAGTGAAAAAAGCAAGCCTGAAACTTTTTATTGGGCTCCAACTATTCAACTGATGCACGTTTGCAAAACAAGAGTTAAAGAAAAGGATGAAAATATAAGCCATCAGATATAGGATGATTGTGCAGGAACAGTTGGGATTGTCGTTTGTATCACGCTCATCTCTCATCCACTGAGACATTGTGAAGCGATGTAACCAGTGATGTTTTGAAACATCTTTATTTAATTGTAATGAGGATATCTACAAACGTTTGTGTACAAATGTGTGATAATTCGCAGGTTTTTCATCTCTGCACTTAATGTGGTGATCAAAATGTATTTGCAATTCCCAGTGAAATCATTCTTTGAGTGCTTAAAAAAGAAATTCATACGGATGTATAACTGTGTTAGACGTCTTCATTTATATTCCGATGGAAGGTTTGTAACAATAATTAAGACACACTCAAGGAACATATGAACCTGTCCATCAAAGGAAATATCGCCGCTCGTGATGCAACGCACACTTAATCAACATTTGCCCTTGCAGACCAACTAAATAGTTGCGGAGAAAACACATTTAATTGATGACTTTACTATGTTTAGCTTAGGACTTTTCAAAAGCGAAGACCGGACTCTTTAGCCATCTTCGTGTTTATAGGAATGATCAAAGGAGGATTTTTAAAAGCGAAGACTGGACACCTTAGCCATCTTCGTGTTTATAGGAATGATTAATGTAGGAATTTTAAAAGCGAAGACTGGACTCCTTAGCCATCTTCGTGTTTATAGGAATGATTAATGTAGGAATTTTAAAAGCGAAGACTGGACTCCTTAGCCATCTTCGTGTTTATAGGAATGATCAAAGGAGGATTTTTAAAAGCGAAGACTGGACACCTTAGCCATCTTCGTGTTTATAGGAATGATTAATGTAGGAATTTTAAAAGCGAAGACTGGACTCCTTAGCCATCTTCGTGTTTATAGGAATGATTAACGGAGGAATTTTAAAAGCGAAGACTGGGCTCTTTAGCCATCTTCGTGTTCATAGGAATGATTAATGTAGGAATTTTAAAAGTGAAGACTGGGCTCTTTAGCCATCTTCATGTTAAAAGGATGTAGTTGAGGACATTTTCAAAGAAGATCGGTCTCGGTGGCCATCTTTGTACTTATAGGAAAGGATATTGTATTAATTTTTGAAAAATTGAGGATTTTTAGCTGAGGACTAGATGTAGTAATATAGTCATCAATTGAATTGTTCATCCAAGACGAAATTGTTGGTTATGTCTGTGCATTTGTAGACAACCCAACAGTGCACATCCTTTTTCTTGTTTTGCTTTTTTTCACGTGCCTTGGACAAAGCATCATCATAACTTGGAATGTTAAGAGGCGTTCAAAAAAAATCATAGAAGAATGAGTTTGTAAAATAACCGGCTAGTTCAGTTGAATAATAGTTGGGACATAATTAGTTGAGTGCAAGCTTTGACGCTGATTCAACCCATTCAACATTAGTTGAGTGCGAAGTTTGTGAGGCTGATTCAGCCCTCAAACCGGATGCTTGTAGACCACCTTCCAGAGATCTAACACGACGCCATCGTAAAAATTCGTTGCAGTCAGTTTATCACGATGAAGCTGTAGGTCAACAAGCTCAAAACAGGAGTCAGTGAAAAAAGCAAGCCTGAAACTTTTTATTGGGCTCCAACTATTCAACTGATGCACGTTTGCAAAACCAGAGTTAAAGAAAAGGATGAAAATATAAGCCATCAGATATAGGATGATTGTGCAGGAACAGTTGGGATTGTCGTTTGTATCACGCTCATCTCTCATCCACTGAGACATTGTGAAGCGATGTAACCAGTGATGTTTTGAAACATCTTTATTTAATTGTAATGAGGATATCTACAAACGTTTGTGTACAAATGTGTGATAATTCGCAGGTTTTTCATCTCTGCACTTAATGTGGTGATCAATATGTATTTGCAATTCCCAGTGAAATCATTCTTTGAGTGCTTAAAAAAGAAATTCATACGGATGTATAACTGTGTTAGACGTCTTCATTTATATTCCGATGGAAGGTTTGTAACAATAATTAAGACACACTCAAGGAACATATGAACCTGTCCATCAAAGGAAATATCGCCGCTCGTGATGCAACGCACACTTAATCAACATTTGCCCTTGCAGACCAACTAAATAGTTGCGGAGAAAACACATTTAATTGATGACTTTACTATGTTTAGCTTAGGACTTTTCAAAAGCGAAGACCGGACTCTTTAGCCATCTTCGTGTTTATAGGAATGATCAAAGGAGGATTTTTAAAAGCGAAGACTGGACACCTTAGCCATCTTCGTGTTTATAGGAATGATTAATGTAGGAATTTTAAAAGCGAAGACTGGACTCCTTAGCCATCTTCGTGTTTATAGGAATGATTAATGTAGGAATTTTAAAAGCGAAGACTGGACTCCTTAGCCATCTTCGTGTTCATAGGAATGATTAATGTAGGAATTTTAAAAGTGAAGACTGGGCTCTTTAGCCATCTTCATGTTAAAAGGATGTAGTTGAGGACATTTTCAAAGAAGATCGGTCTCGGTGGCCATCTTTGTACTTATAGGAAAGGATATTGTATTAATTTTTGAAAAATTGAGGATTTTTAGCTGAGGACTAGATGTAGTAATATAGTCATCAATTGAATTGTTCATCCAAGACGAAATTGTTGGTTATGTCTGTGCATTTGTAGACAACCCAACAGTGCACATCCTATTTCTTGTTTTGCTTTTTTTCACGTGCCTTGGACAAAGCATCATCATAACTTGGAATGTTAAGAGGCGTTCAAAAAAAATCATAGAAGAATGAGTTTGTAAAATAACCGGCTAGTTCAGTTGAATAATAGTTGGGACATAATTAGTAGAGTGCAAGCTTTGACGCTGATTCAACCCATTCAACATTAGTTGAGTGCGAAGTTTGTGAGGCTGATTCAGCCCTCAAACCGGATGCTTGTAGACCACCTTCCAGAGATCTAACACGACGCCATCGTAAAAATTCGTTGCAGTCAGTTTATCACGATGAAGCTGTAGGTCAACAAGCTCAAAACAGGAGTCAGTGAAAAAAGCAAGCCTGAAACTTTTTATTGGGCTCCAACTATTCAACTGATGCACGTTTGCAAAACAAGAGTTAAAGAAAAGGATGAAAATATAAGCCATCAGATATAGGATGATTGTGCAGGAACAGTTGGGATTGTCGTTTGTATCACGCTCATCTCTCATCCACTGAGACATTGTGAAGCGATGTAACCAGTGATGTTTTGAAACATCTTTATTTAATTGTAATGAGGATATCTACAAACGTTTGTGTACAAATGTGTGATAATTCGCAGGTTTTTCATCTCTGCACTTAATGTGGTGATCAAAATGTATTTGCAATTCCCAGTGAAATCATTCTTTGAGTGCTTAAAAAAGAAATTCATACGGATGTATAACTGTGTTAGACGTCTTCATTTATATTCCGATGGAAGGTTTGTAACAATAATTAAGACACACTCAAGGAACATATGAACCTGTCCATCAAAGGAAATATCGCCGCTCGTGATGCAACGCACACTTAATCAACATTTGCCCTTGCAGACCAACTAAATAGTTGCGGAGAAAACACATTTAATTGATGACTTTACTATGTTTAGCTTAGGACTTTTCAAAAGCGAAGACCGGACTCTTTAGCCATCTTCGTGTTTATAGGAATGATCAAAGGAGGATTTTTAAAAGCGAAGACTGGACACCTTAGCCATCTTCGTGTTTATAGGAATGATTAATGTAGGAATTTTAAAAGCGAAGACTGGACTCCTTAGCCATCTTCGTGTTTATAGGAATGATTAATGTAGGAATTTTAAAAGCGAAGACTGGACTCCTTAGCCATCTTCGTGTTCATAGGAATGATTAATGTAGGAATTTTAAAAGTGAAGACTGGGCTCTTTAGCCATCTTCATGTTAAAAGGATGTAGTTGAGGACATTTTCAAAGAAGATCGGTCTCGGTGGCCATCTTTGTACTTATAGGAAAGGATATTGTATTAATTTTTGAAAAATTGAGGATTTTTAGCTGAGGACTAGATGTAGTAATATAGTCATCAATTGAATTGTTCATCCAAGACGAAATTGTTGGTTATGTCTGTGCATTTGTAGACAACCCAACAGTGCACATCCTATTTCTTGTTTTGCTTTTTTTCACGTGCCTTGGACAAAGCATCATCATAACTTGGAATGTTAAGAGGCGTTCAAAAAAAATCATAGAAGAATGAGTTTGTAAAATAACCGGCTAGTTCAGTTGAATAATAGTTGGGACATAATTAGTAGAGTGCAAGCTTTGACGCTGATTCAACCCATTCAACATTAGTTGAGTGCGAAGTTTGTGAGGCTGATTCAGCCCTCAAACCGGATGCTTGTAGACCACCTTCCAGAGATCTAACACGACGCCATCGTAAAAATTCGTTGCAGTCAGTTTATCACGATGAAGCTGTAGGTCAACAAGCTCAAAACAGGAGTCAGTGAAAAAAGCAAGCCTGAAACTTTTTATTGGGCTCCAACTATTCAACTGATGCACGTTTGCAAAACAAGAGTTAAAGAAAAGGATGAAAATATAAGCCATCAGATATAGGATGATTGTGCAGGAACAGTTGGGATTGTCGTTTGTATCACGCTCATCTCTCATCCACTGAGAC
Organism: Biomphalaria pfeifferi; assembly: GCA_030265305.1. Taxonomy (NCBI): domain Eukaryota; kingdom Metazoa; phylum Mollusca; class Gastropoda; family Planorbidae; genus Biomphalaria; species Biomphalaria pfeifferi. The sequence goes on from JASAOG010000271.1 coordinate 100,197, forward strand.
ATTGTGAAGCGATGTAACCAGTGATGTTTTGAAACATCTTTATTTAATTGTAATGAGGATATCTACAAACGTTTGTGTACAAATGTGTGATAATTCGCAGGTTTTTCATCTCTGCACTTAATGTGGTGATCAAAATGTATTTGCAATTCCCAGTGAAATCATTCTTTGAGTGCTTAAAAAAGAAATTCATACGGATGTATAACTGTGTTAGACGTCTTCATTTATATTCCGATGGAAGGTTTGTAACAATAATTAAGACACACTCAAGGAACATATGAACCTGTCCATCAAAGGAAATATCGCCGCTCGTGATGCAACGCACACTTAATCAACATTTGCCCTTGCAGACCAACTAAATAGTTGCGGAGAAAACACATTTAATTGATGACTTTACTATGTTTAGCTTAGGACTTTTCAAAAGCGAAGACCGGACTCTTTAGCCATCTTCGTGTTTATAGGAATGATCAAAGGAGGATTTTTAAAAGCGAAGACTGGACACCTTAGCCATCTTCGTGTTTATAGGAATGATTAATGTAGGAATTTTAAAAGCGAAGACTGGACTCCTTAGCCATCTTCGTGTTTATAGGAATGATTAATGTAGGAATTTTAAAAGCGAAGACTGGACTCCTTAGCCATCTTCGTGTTTATAGGAATGATCAAAGGAGGATTTTTAAAAGCGAAGACTGGACACCTTAGCCATCTTCGTGTTTATAGGAATGATTAATGTAGGAATTTTAAAAGCGAAGACTGGACTCCTTAGCCATCTTCGTGTTTATAGGAATGATTAACGGAGGAATTTTAAAAGCGAAGACTGGGCTCTTTAGCCATCTTCGTGTTCATAGGAATGATTAATGTAGGAATTTTAAAAGTGAAGACTGGGCTCTTTAGCCATCTTCATGTTAAAAGGATGTAGTTGAGGACATTTTCAAAGAAGATCGGTCTCGGTGGCCATCTTTGTACTTATAGGAAAGGATATTGTATTAATTTTTGAAAAATTGAGGATTTTTAGCTGAGGACTAGATGTAGTAATATAGTCATCAATTGAATTGTTCATCCAAGACGAAATTGTTGGTTATGTCTGTGCATTTGTAGACAACCCAACAGTGCACATCCTTTTTCTTGTTTTGCTTTTTTTCACGTGCCTTGGACAAAGCATCATCATAACTTGGAATGTTAAGAGGCGTTCAAAAAAAAATCATAGAAGAATGAGTTTGTAAAATAACCGGCTAGTTCAGTTGAATAATAGTTGGGACATAATTAGTTGAGTGCAAGCTTTGACGCTGATTCAACCCATTCAACATTAGTTGAGTGCAAAGTTTGTGAGGCTGATTCAGCCCTCAAACCGGATGCTTGTAGACCACCTTCCAGAGATCTAACACGACGCCATCGTAAAAATTCGTTGCAGTCAGTTTATCACGATGAAGCTGTAGGTCAACAAGCTCAAAACAGGAGTCAGTGAAAAAAGCAAGCCTGAAACTTTTTATTGGGCTCCAACTATTCAACTGATGCACGTTTGCAAAACCAGAGTTAAAGAAAAGGATGAAAATATAAGCCATCAGATATAGGATGATTGTGCAGGAACAGTTGGGATTGTCGTTTGTATCACGCTCATCTCTCATCCACTGAGACATTGTGAAGCGATGTAACCAGTGATGTTTTGAAACATCTTTATTTAATTGTAATGAGGATATCTACAAACGTTTGTGTACAAATGTGTGATAATTCGCAGGTTTTTCATCTCTGCACTTAATGTGGTGATCAATATGTATTTGCAATTCCCAGTGAAATCATTCTTTGAGTGCTTAAAAAAGAAATTCATACGGATGTATAACTGTGTTAGACGTCTTCATTTATATTCCGATGGAAGGTTTGTAACAATAATTAAGACACACTCAAGGAACATATGAACCTGTCCATCAAAGGAAATATCGCCGCACGTGATGCAACGCACACTTAATCAACATTTGCCCTTGCAGACCAACTAAATAGTTGCGGAGAAAACACATTTAATTGATGACTTTACTATGTTTAGCTTAGGACTTTTCAAAAGCGAAGACCGGACTCTTTAGCCATCTTCGTGTTTATAGGAATGATCAAAGGAGGATTTTTAAAAGCGAAGACTGGACACCTTAGCCATCTTCGTGTTTATAGGAATGATTAATGTAGGAATTCTAAAAGCGAAGACTGGACTCCTTAGCCATCTTCGTGTTTATAGGAATGATTAACGGAGGAATTTTAAAAGTGAAGACTGGACTCCTTAGCCATCTTCGTGTTTATAGGAATGATTAACGGAGGAATTTTAAAAGCGAAGACTGGGCTCTTTAGCCATCTTCGTGTTCATAGGAATGATTAATGTAGGAATTTTAAAAGTGAAGACTGGGCTCTTTAGCCATCTTCATGTTAAAAGGATGTAGTTGAGGACATTTTCAAAGAAGATCGGTCTCGGTGGCCATCTTTGTACTTATAGGAAAGGATATTGTATTAATTTTTGAAAAATTGAGGATTTTTAGCTGAGGACTAGATGTAGTAATATAGTCATCAATTGAATTGTTCATCCAAGACGAAATTGTTGGTTATGTCTGTGCATTTGTAGACAACCCAACAGTGCACATCCTATTTCTTGTTTTGCTTTTTTTCACGTGCCTTGGACAAAGCATCATCATAACTTGGAATGTTAAGAGGCGTTCAAAAAAAATCATAGAAGAATGAGTTTGTAAAATAACCGGCTAGTTCAGTTGAATAATAGTTGGGACATAATTAGTAGAGTGCAAGCTTTGACGCTGATTCAACCCATTCAACATTAGTTGAGTGCGAAGTTTGTGAGGCTGATTCAGCCCTCAAACCGGATGCTTGTAGACCACCTTCCAGAGATCTAACACGACGCCATCGTAAAAATTCGTTGCAGTCAGTTTATCACGATGAAGCTGTAGGTCAACAAGCTCAAAACAGGAGTCAGTGAAAAAAGCAAGCCTGAAACTTTTTATTGGGCTCCAACTATTCAACTGATGCACGTTTGCAAAACAAGAGTTAAAGAAAAGGATGAAAATATAAGCCATCAGATATAGGATGATTGTGCAGGAACAGTTGGGATTGTCGTTTGTATCACGCTCATCTCTCATCCACTGAGACATTGTGAAGCGATGTAACCAGTGATGTTTTGAAACATCTTTATTTAATTGTAATGAGGATATCTACAAACGTTTGTGTACAAATGTGTGATAATTCGCAGGTTTTTCATCTCTGCACTTAATGTGGTGATCAAAATGTATTTGCAATTCCCAGTGAAATCATTCTTTGAGTGCTTAAAAAAGAAATTCATACGGATGTATAACTGTGTTAGACGTCTTCATTTATATTCCGATGGAAGGTTTGTAACAATAATTAAGACACACTCAAGGAACATATGAACCTGTCCATCAAAGGAAATATTGCCGCTCGTGATGCAACGCACACTTAATCAACATTTGCCCTTGCAGACCAACTAAATAGTTGCGGAGAAAACACATTTAATTGATGACTTTACTATGTTTAGCTTAGGACTTTTCAAAAGCGAAGACCGGACTCTTTAGCCATCTTCGTGTTTATAGGAATGATCAAAGGAGGATTTTTAAAAGCGAAGACTGGACACCTTAGCCATCTTCGTGTTTATAGGAATGATTAATGTAGGAATTTTAAAAGCGAAGACTGGACTCCTTAGCCATCTTCGTGTTTATAGGAATGATTAACGGAGGAATTTTAAAAGCGAAGACTGGGCTCTTTAGCCATCTTCGTGTTCATAGGAATGATTAATGTAGGAATTTTAAAAGTGAAGACTGGGCTCTTTAGCCATCTTCATGTTAAAAGGATGTAGTTGAGGACATTTTCAAAGAAGATCGGTCTCGGTGGCCATCTTTGTACTTATAGGAAAGGATATTGTATTAATTTTTGAAAAATTGAGGATTTTTAGCTGAGGACTAGATGTAGTAATATAGTCATCAATTGAATTGTTCATCCAAGACGAAATTGTTGGTTATGTCTGTGCATTTGTAGACAACCCAACAGTGCACATCCTTTTTCTTGTTTTGCTTTTTTTCACGTGCCTTGGACAAAGCATCATCATAACTTGGAATGTTAAGAGGCGTTCAAAAAAAAATCATAGAAGAATGAGTTTGTAAAATAACCGGCTAGTTCAGTTGAATAATAGTTGGGACATAATTAGTTGAGTGCAAGCTTTGACGCTGATTCAACCCATTCAACATTAGTTGAGTGCGAAGTTTGTGAGGCTGATTCAGCCCTCAAACCGGATGCTTGTAGACCACCTTCCAGAGATCTAACACGACGCCATCGTAAAAATTCGTTGCAGTCAGTTTATCACGATGAAGCTGTAGGTCAACAAGCTCAAAACAGGAGTCAGTGAAAAAAGCAAGCCTGAAACTTTTTATTGGGCTCCAACTATTCAACTGATGCACGTTTGCAAAACAAGAGTTAAAGAAAAGGATGAAAATATAAGCCATCAGATATAGGATGATTGTGCAGGAACAGTTGGGATTGTCGTTTGTATCACGCTCATCTCTCATCCACTGAGACATTGTGAAGCGATGTAACCAGTGATGTTTTGAAACATCTTTATTTAATTGTAATGAGGATATCTACAAACGTTTGTGTACAAATGTGTGATAATTCGCAGGTTTTTCATCTCTGCACTTAATGTGGTGATCAAAATGTATTTGCAATTCCCAGTGAAATCATTCTTTGAGTGCTTAAAAAAGAAATTCATACGGATGTATAACTGTGTTAGACGTCTTCATTTATATTCCGATGGAAGGTTTGTAACAATAATTAAGACACACTCAAGGAACATATGAACCTGTCCATCAAAGGAAATATCGCCGCTCGTGATGCAACGCACACTTAATCAACATTTGCCCTTGCAGACCAACTAAATAGTTGCGGAGAAAACACATTTAATTGATGACTTTACTATGTTTAGCTTAGGACTTTTCAAAAGCGAAGACCGGACTCTTTAGCCATCTTCGTGTTTATAGGAATGATCAAAGGAGGATTTTTAAAAGCGAAGACTGGACACCTTAGCCATCTTCGTGTTTATAGGAATGATTAATGTAGGAATTTTAAAAGCGAAGACTGGACTCCTTAGCCATCTTCGTGTTTATAGGAATGATTAACGGAGGAATTTTAAAAGCGAAGACTGGGCTCTTTAGCCATCTTCGTGTTCATAGGAATGATTAATGTAGGAATTTTAAAAGTGAAGACTGGGCTCTTTAGCCATCTTCATGTTAAAAGGATGTAGTTGAGGACATTTTCAAAGAAGATCGGTCTCGGTGGCCATCTTTGTACTTATAGGAAAGGATATTGTATTAATTTTTGAAAAATTGAGGATTTTTAGCTGAGGACTAGATGTAGTAATATAGTCATCAATTGAATTGTTCATCCAAGACGAAATTGTTGGTTATGTCTGTGCATTTGTAGACAACCCAACAGTGCACATCCTTTTTCTTGTTTTGCTTTTTTTCACGTGCCTTGGACAAAGCATCATCATAACTTGGAATGTTAAGAGGCGTTCAAAAAAAAATCATAGAAGAATGAGTTTGTAAAATAACCGGCTAGTTCAGTTGAATAATAGTTGGGACATAATTAGTTGAGTGCAAGCTTTGACGCTGATTCAACCCATTCAACATTGGTTGAGTGCGAAGTTTGTGAGGCTGATTCAGCCCTCAAACCGGATGCTTGTAGACCACCTTCCAGAGATCTAACACGACGCCATCGTAAAAATTCGTTGCAGTCAGTTTATCACGATGAAGCTGTAGGTCAACAAGCTCAAAACAGGAGTCAGTGAAAAAAGCAAGCCTGAAACTTTTTATTGGGCTCCAACTATTCAACTGATGCACGTTTGCAAAACAAGAGTTAAAGAAAAGGATGAAAATATAAGCCATCAGATATAGGATGATTGTGCAGGAACAGTTGGGATTGTCGTTTGTATCACGCTCATCTCTCATCCACTGAGACATTGTGAAGCGATGTAACCAGTGATGTTTTGAAACATCTTTATTTAATTGTAATGAGGATATCTACAAACGTTTGTGTACAAATGTGTGATAATTCGCAGGTTTTTCATCTCTGCACTTAATGTGGTGATCAAAATGTATTTGCAATTCCCAGTGAAATCATTCTTTGAGTGCTTAAAAAAGAAATTCATACGGATGTATAACTGTGTTAGACGTCTTCATTTATATTCCGATGGAAGGTTTGTAACAATAATTAAGACACACTCAAGGAACATATGAACCTGTCCATCAAAGGAAATATCGCCGCTCGTGATGCAACGCACACTTAATCAACATTTGCCCTTGCAGACCAACTAAATAGTTGCGGAGAAAACACATTTAATTGATGACTTTACTATGTTTAGCTTAGGACTTTTCAAAAGCGAAGACCGGACTCTTTAGCCATCTTTGTGTTTATAGGAATGATCAAAGGAGGATTTTTAAAAGCGAAGACTGGACACCTTAGCCATCTTCGTGTTTATAGGAATGATTAATGTAGGAATTTTAAAAGCGAAGACTGGACTCCTTAGCCATCTTCGTGTTTATAGGAATGATTAACGGAGGAATTTTAAAAGCGAAGACTGGGCTCTTTAGCCATCTTCGTGTTCATAGGAATGATTAATGTAGGAATTTTAAAAGTGAAGACTGGGCTCTTTAGCCATCTTCATGTTAAAAGGATGTAGTTGAGGACATTTTCAAAGAAGATCGGTCTCGGTGGCCATCTTTGTACTTATAGGAAAGGATATTGTATTAATTTTTGAAAAATTGAGGATTTTTAGCTGAGGACTAGATGTAGTAATATAGTCATCAATTGAATTGTTCATCCAAGACGAAATTGTTGGTTATGTCTGTGCATTTGTAGACAACCCAACAGTGCACATCCTTTTTCTTGTTTTGCTTTTTTTCACGTGCCTTGGACAAAGCATCATCATAACTTGGAATGTTAAGAGGCGTTCAAAAAAAAATCATAGAAGAATGAGTTTGTAAAATAACCGGCTAGTTCAGTTGAATAATAGTTGGGACATAATTAGTTGAGTGCAAGCTTTGACGCTGATTCAACCCATTCAACATTGGTTGAGTGCGAAGTTTGTGAGGCTGATTCAGCCCTCAAACCGGATGCTTGTAGACCACCTTCCAGAGATCTAACACGACGCCATCGTAAAAATTCGTTGCAGTCAGTTTATCACGATGAAGCTGTAGGTCAACAAGCTCAAAACAGGAGTCAGTGAAAAAAGCAAGCCTGAAACTTTTTATTGGGCTCCAACTATTCAACTGATGCACGTTTGCAAAACAAGAGTTAAAGAAAAGGATGAAAATATAAGCCATCAGATATAGGATGATTGTGCAGGAACAGTTGGGATTGTCGTTTGTATCACGCTCATCTCTCATCCACTGAGACATTGTGAAGCGATGTAACCAGTGATGTTTTGAAACATCTTTATTTAATTGTAATGAGGATATCTACAAACGTTTGTGTACAAATGTGTGATAATTCGCAGGTTTTTCATCTCTGCACTTAATGTGGTGATCAAAATGTATTTGCAATTCCCAGTGAAATCATTCTTTGAGTGCTTAAAAAAGAAATTCATACGGATGTATAACTGTGTTAGACGTCTTCATTTATATTCCGATGGAAGGTTTGTAACAATAATTAAGACACACTCAAGGAACATATGAACCTGTCCATCAAAGGAAATATCGCCGCTCGTGATGCAACGCACACTTAATCAACATTTGCCCTTGCAGACCAACTAAATAGTTGCGGAGAAAACACATTTAATTGATGACTTTACTATGTTTAGCTTAGGACTTTTCAAAAGCGAAGACCGGACTCTTTAGCCATCTTTGTGTTTATAGGAATGATCAAAGGAGGATTTTTAAAAGCGAAGACTGGACACCTTAGCCATCTTCGTGTTTATAGGAATGATTAATGTAGGAATTTTAAAAGCGAAGACTGGACTCCTTAGCCATCTTCGTGTTTATAGGAATGATTAACGGAGGAATTTTAAAAGCGAAGACTGGGCTCTTTAGCCATCTTCGTGTTCATAGGAATGATTAATGTAGGAATTTTAAAAGTGAAGACTGGGCTATTTAGCCATCTTCATGTTAAAAGGATGTAGTTGAGGACATTTTCAAAGAAGATCGGTCTCGGTGGCCATCTTTGTACTTATAGGAAAGGATATTGTATTAATTTTTGAAAAATTGAGGATTTTTAGCTGAGGACTAGATGTAGTAATATAGTCATCAATTGAATTGTTCATCCAAGACGAAATTGTTGGTTATGTCTGTGCATTTGTAGACAACCCAACAGTGCACATCCTTTTTCTTGTTTTGCTTTTTTTCACGTGCCTTGGACAAAGCATCATCATAACTTGGAATGTTAAGAGGCGTTCAAAAAAAATCATAGAAGAATGAGTTTGTAAAATAACCGGCTAGTTCAGTTGAATAATAGTTGGGACATAATTAGTTGAGTGCAAGCTTTGACGCTGATTCAACCCATTCAACATTAGTTGAGTGCGAAGTTTGTGAGGCTGATTCAGCCCTCAAACCGGATGCTTGTAGACCACCTTCCAGAGATCTAACACGACGCCATCGTAAAAATTCGTTGCAGTCAGTTTATCACGATGAAGCTGTAGGTCAACAAGCTCAAAACAGGAGTCAGTGAAAAAAGCAAGCCTGAAACTTTTTATTGGGCTCCAACTATTCAACTGATGCACGTTTGCAAAACCAGAGTTAAAGAAAAGGATGAAAATATAAGCCATCAGATATAGGATGATTGTGCAGGAACAGTTGGGATTGTCGTTTGTATCACGCTCATCTCTCATCCACTGAGACATTGTGAAGCGATGTAACCAGTGATGTTTTGAAACATCTTTATTTAATTGTAATGAGGATATCTACAAACGTTTGTGTACAAATGTGTGATAATTCGCAGGTTTTTCATCTCTGCACTTAATGTGGTGATCAAAATGTATTTGCAATTCCCAGTGAAATCATTCTTTGAGTGCTTAAAAAAGAAATTCATACGGATGTATAACTGTGTTAGACGTCTTCATTTATATTCCGATGGAAGGTTTGTAACAATAATTAAGACACACTCAAGGAACATATGAACCTGTCCATCAAAGGAAATATCGCCGCTCGTGATGCAACAACGCACACTTAATCAACATTTGCCCTTGCAGACCAACTAAATAGTTGCGGAGAAAACACATTTAATTGATGACTTTACTATGTTTAGCTTAGGACTTTTCAAAAGCGAAGACCGGACTCTTTAGCCATCTTCGTGTTTATAGGAATGATCAAAGGAGGATTTTTAAAAGCGAAGACTGGACACCTTAGCCATCTTCGTGTTTATAGGAATGATTAATGTAGGAATTTTAAAAGCGAAGACTGGACTCCTTAGCCATCTTCGTGTTTATAGGAATGATTAACGGAGGAATTTTAAAAGCGAAGACTGGGCTCTTTAGCCATCTTCGTGTTCATAGGAATGATTAATGTAGGAATTTTAAAAGTGAAGACTGGGCTCTTTAGCCATCTTCATGTTAAAAGGATGTAGTTGAGGACATTTTCAAAGAAGATCGGTCTCGGTGGCCATCTTTGTACTTATAGGAAAGGATATTGTATTAATTTTTAAAAAATTGAGGATTTTTAGCTGAGGACTAGATGTAGTAATATAGTCATCAATTGAATTGTTCATCCAAGACGAAATTGTTGGTTATGTCTGTGCATTTGTAGACAACCCAACAGTGCACATCCTATTTCTTGTTTTGCTTTTTTTCACGTGCCTTGGACAAAGCATCATCATAACTTGGAATGTTAAGAGGCGTTCAAAAAAAATCATAGAAGAATGAGTTTGTAAAATAACCGGCTAGTTCAGTTGAATAATAGTTGGGACATAATTAGTTGAGTGCAAGCTTTGACGCTGATTCAACCCATTCAACATTAGTTGAGTGCGAAGTTTGTGAGGCTGATTCAGCCCTCAAACCGGATGCTTGTAGACCACCTTCCAGAGATCTAACACGACGCCATCGTAAAAATTCGTTGCAGTCAGTTTATCACGATGAAGCTGTAGGTCAACAAGCTCAAAACAGGAGTCAGTGAAAAAAGCAAGCCTGAAACTTTTTATTGGGCTCCAACTATTCAACTGATGCACGTTTGCAAAACAAGAGTTAAAGAAAAGGATGAAAATATAAGCCATCAGATATAGGATGATTGTGCAGGAACAGTTGGGATTGTCGTTTGTATCACGCTCATCTCTCATCCACTGAGACATTGTGAAGCGATGTAACCAGTGATGTTTTGAAACATCTTTATTTAATTGTAATGAGGATATCTACAAACGTTTGTGTACAAATGTGTGATAATTCGCAGGTTTTTCATCTCTGCACTTAATGTGGTGATCAAAATGTATTTGCAATTCCCAGTGAAATCATTCTTTGAGTGCTTAAAAAAGAAATTCATACGGATGTATAACTGTGTTAGACGTCTTCATTTATATTCCGATGGAAGGTTTGTAACAATAATTAAGACACACTCAAGGAACATATGAACCTGTCCATCAAAGGAAATATCGCCGCTCGTGATGCAACGCACACTTAATCAACATTTGCCCTTGCAGACCAACTAAATAGTTGCGGAGAAAACACATTTAATTGATGACTTTACTATGTTTAGCTTAGGACTTTTCAAAAGCGAAGACCGGACTCTTTAGCCATCTTCGTGTTTATAGGAATGATCAAAGGAGGATTTTTAAAAGCGAAGACTGGACACCTTAGCCATCTTCGTGTTTATAGGAATGATTAATGTAGGAATTTTAAAAGCGAAGACTGGACTCCTTAGCCATCTTCGTGTTTATAGGAATGATTAACGGAGGAATTTTAAAAGCGAAGACTGGGCTCTTTAGCCATCTTCGTGTTCATAGGAATGATTAATGTAGGAATTTTAAAAGTGAAGACTGGGCTCTTTAGCCATCTTCATGTTAAAAGGATGTAGTTGAGGACATTTTCAAAGAAGATCGGTCTCGGTGGCCATCTTTGTACTTATAGGAAAGGATATTGTATTAATTTTTGAAAAATTGAGGATTTTTAGCTGAGGACTAGATGTAGTAATATAGTCATCAATTGAATTGTTCATCCAAGACGAAATTGTTGGTTATGTCTGTGCATTTGTAGACAACCCAACAGTGCACATCCTTTTTCTTGTTTTGCTTTTTTTCACGTGCCTTGGACAAAGCATCATCATAACTTGGAATGTTAAGAGGCGTTCAAAAAAAAATCATAGAAGAATGAGTTTGTAAAATAACCGGCTAGTTCAGTTGAATAATAGTTGGGACATAATTAGTTGAGTGCAAGCTTTGACGCTGATTCAACCCATTCAACATTAGTTGAGTGCGAAGTTTGTGAGGCTGATTCAGCCCTCAAACCGGATGCTTGTAGACCACCTTCCAGAGATCTAACACGACGCCATCGTAAAAATTCGTTGCAGTCAGTTTATCACGATGAAGCTGTAGGTCAACAAGCTCAAAACAGGAGTCAGTGAAAAAAGCAAGCCTGAAACTTTTTATTGGGCTCCAACTATTCAACTGATGCACGTTTGCAAAACAAGAGTTAAAGAAAAGGATGAAAATATAAGCCATCAGATATAGGATGATTGTGCAGGAACAGTTGGGATTGTCGTTTGTATCACGCTCATCTCTCATCCACTGAGACATTGTGAAGCGATGTAACCAGTGATGTTTTGAAACATCTTTATTTAATTGTAATGAGGATATCTACAAACGTTTGTGTACAAATGTGTGATAATTCGCAGGTTTTTCATCTCTGCACTTAATGTGGTGATCAAAATGTATTTGCAATTCCCAGTGAAATCATTCTTTGAGTGCTTAAAAAAGAAATTCATACGGATGTATAACTGTGTTAGACGTCTTCATTTATATTCCGATGGAAGGTTTGTAACAATAATTAAGACACACTCAAGGAACATATGAACCTGTCCATCAAAGGAAATATCGCCGCTCGTGAAGCAACAACGCACACTTAATCAACATTTGCCCTTGCAGACCAACTAAATAGTTGCGGAGAAAACACATTTAATTGATGACTTTACTATGTTTAGCTTAGGACTTTTCAAAAGCGAAGACCGGACTCTTTAGCCATCTTCGTGTTTATAGGAATGATCAAAGGAGGATTTTTAAAAGCGAAGACTGGACACCTTAGCCATCTTCGTGTTTATAGGAATGATTAATGTAGGAATTTTAAAAGCGAAGACTGGACTCCTTAGCCATCTTCGTGTTTATAGGAATGATTAACGGAGGAATTTTAAAAGCGAAGACTGGGCTCTTTAGCCATCTTCGTGTTCATAGGAATGATTAATGTAGGAATTTTAAAAGTGAAGACTGGGCTCTTTAGCCATCTTCATGTTAAAAGGATGTAGTTGAGGACATTTTCAAAGAAGATCGGTCTCGGTGGCCATCTTTGTACTTATAGGAAAGGATATTGTATTAATTTTTGAAAAATTGAGGATTTTTAGCTGAGGACTAGATGTAGTAATATAGTCATCAATTGAATTGTTCATCCAAGACGAAATTGTTGGTTATGTCTGTGCATTTGTAGACAACCCAACAGTGCACATCCTATTTCTTGTTTTGCTTTTTTTCACGTGCCTTGGACAAAGCATCATCATAACTTGGAATGTTAAGAGGCGTTCAAAAAAAATCATAGAAGAATGAGTTTGTAAAATAACCGGCTAGTTCAGTTGAATAATAGTTGGGACATAATTAGTTGAGTGCAAGCTTTGACGCTGATTCAACCCATTCAACATTAGTTGAGTGCGAAGTTTGTGAGGCTGATTCAGCCCTCAAACCGGATGCTTGTAGACCACCTTCCAGAGATCTAACACGACGCCATCGTAAAAATTCGTTGCAGTCAGTTTATCACGATGAAGCTGTAGGTCAACAAGCTCAAAACAGGAGTCAGTGAAAAAAGCAAGCCTGAAACTTTTTATTGGGCTCCAACTATTCAACTGATGCACGTTTGCAAAACAAGAGTTAAAGAAAAGGATGAAAATATAAGCCATCAGATATAGGATGATTGTGCAGGAACAGTTGGGATTGTCGTTTGTATCACGCTCATCTCTCATCCACTGAGACATTGTGAAGCGATGTAACCAGTGATGTTTTGAAACATCTTTATTTAATTGTAATGAGGATATCTACAAACGTTTGTGTACAAATGTGTGATAATTCGCAGGTTTTTCATCTCTGCACTTAATGTGGTGATCAAAATGTATTTGCAATTCCCAGTGAAATCATTCTTTGAGTGCTTAAAAAAGAAATTCATACGGATGTATAACTGTGTTAGACGTCTTCATTTATATTCCGATGGAAGGTTTGTAACAATAATTAAGACACACTCAAGGAACATATGAACCTGTCCATCAAAGGAAATATCGCCGCTCGTGATGCAACGCACACTTAATCAACATTTGCCCTTGCAGACCAACTAAATAGTTGCGGAGAAAACACATTTAATTGATGACTTTACTATGTTTAGCTTAGGACTTTTCAAAAGCGAAGACCGGACTCTTTAGCCATCTTCGTGTTTATAGGAATGATCAAAGGAGGATTTTTAAAAGCGAAGACTGGACACCTTAGCCATCTTCGTGTTTATAGGAATGATTAATGTAGGAATTTTAAAAGCGAAGACTGGACTCCTTAGCCATCTTCGTGTTTATAGGAATGATTAACGGAGGAATTTTAAAAGCGAAGACTGGGCTCTTTAGCCATCTTCGTGTTCATAGGAATGATTAATGTAGGAATTTTAAAAGTGAAGACTGGGCTCTTTAGCCATCTTCATGTTAAAAGGATGTAGTTGAGGACATTTTCAAAGAAGATCGGTCTCGGTGGCCATCTTTGTACTTATAGGAAAGGATATTGTATTAATTTTTGAAAAATTGAGGATTTTTAGCTGAGGACTAGATGTAGTAATATAGTCATCAATTGAATTGTTCATCCAAGACGAAATTGTTGCTTATGTCTGTGCATTTGTAGACAACCCAACAGTGCACATCCTTTTTCTTGTTTTGCTTTTTTTCACGTGTCTTGGACAAAGCATCATCATAACTTGGAATGTTAAGAGGCGTTCAAAAAAAAATCATAGAAGAATGAGTTTGTAAAATAACCGGCTAGTTCAGTTGAATAATAGTTGGGACATAATTAGTTGAGTGCAAGCTTTGACGCTGATTCAACCCATTCAACATTAGTTGAGTGCGAAGTTTGTGAGGCTGATTCAGCCCTCAAACCGGATGCTTGTAGACCACCTTCCAGAGATCTAACACGACGCCATCGTAAAAATTCGTTGCAGTCAGTTTATCACGATGAAGCTGTAGGTCAACAAGCTCAAAACAGGAGTCAGTGAAAAAAGCAAGCCTGAAACTTTTTATTGGGCTCCAACTATTCAACTGATGCACGTTTGCAAAACAAGAGTTAAAGAAAAGGATGAAAATATAAGCCATCAGATATAGGATGATTGTGCAGGAACAGTTGGGATTGTCGTTTGTATCACGCTCATCTCTCATCCACTGAGACATTGTGAAGCGATGTAACCAGTGATGTTTTGAAACATCTTTATTTAATTGTAATGAGGATATCTACAAACGTTTGTGTACAAATGTGTGATAATTCGCAGGTTTTTCATCTCTGCACTTAATGTGGTGATCAAAATGTATTTGCAATTCCCAGTGAAATCATTCTTTGAGTGCTTAAAAAAGAAATTCATACGGATGTATAACTGTGTTAGACGTCTTCATTTATATTCCGATGGAAGGTTTGTAACAATAATTAAGACACACTCAAGGAACATATGAACCTGTCCATCAAAGGAAATATCGCCGCTCGTGATGCAACGCACACTTAATCAACATTTGCCCTTGCAGACCAACTAAATAGTTGCGGAGAAAACACATTTAATTGATGACTTTACTATGTTTAGCTTAGGACTTTTCAAAAGCGAAGACCGGACTCTTTAGCCATCTTCGTGTTTATAGGAATGATCAAAGGAGGATTTTTAAAAGCGAAGACTGGACACCTTAGCCATCTTCGTGTTTATAGGAATGATTAATGTAGGAATTTTAAAAGCGAAGACTGGACTCCTTAGCCATCTTCGTGTTTATAGGAATGATTAACGGAGGAATTTTAAAAGCGAAGACTGGGCTCTTTAGCCATCTTCGTGTTCATAGGAATGATTAATGTAGGAATTTTAAAAGTGAAGACTGGGCTCTTTAGCCATCTTCATGTTAAAAGGATGTAGTTGAGGACATTTTCAAAGAAGATCGGTCTCGGTGGCCATCTTTGTACTTATAGGAAAGGATATTGTATTAATTTTTGAAAAATTGAGGATTTTTAGCTGAGGACTAGATGTAGTAATATAGTCATCAATTGAATTGTTCATCCAAGACGAAATTGTTGGTTATGTCTGTGCATTTGTAGACAACCCAACAGTGCACATCCTTTTTCTTGTTTTGCTTTTTTTCACGTGCCTTGGACAAAGCATCATCATAACTTGGAATGTTAAGAGGCGTTCAAAAAAAAATCATAGAAGAATGAGTTTGTAAAATAACCGGCTAGTTCAGTTGAATAATAGTTGGGACATAATTAGTTGAGTGCAAGCTTTGACGCTGATTCAACCCATTCAACATTAGTTGAGTGCGAAGTTTGTGAGGCTGATTCAGCCCTCAAACCGGATGCTTGTAGACCACCTTCCAGAGATCTAACACGACGCCATCGTAAAAATTCGTTGCAGTCAGTTTATCACGATGAAGCTGTAGGTCAACAAGCTCAAAACAGGAGTCAGTGAAAAAAGCAAGCCTGAAACTTTTTATTGGGCTCCAACTATTCAACTGATGCACGTTTGCAAAACAAGAGTTAAAGAAAAGGATGAAAATATAAGCCATCAGATATAGGATGATTGTGCAGGAACAGTTGGGATTGTCGTTTGTATCACGCTCATCTCTCATCCACTGAGACATTGTGAAGCGATGTAACCAGTGATGTTTTGAAACATCTTTATTTAATTGTAATGAGGATATCTACAAACGTTTGTGTACAAATGTGTGATAATTCGCAGGTTTTTCATCTCTGCACTTAATGTGGTGATCAAAATGTATTTGCAATTCCCAGTGAAATCATTCTTTGAGTGCTTAAAAAAGAAATTCATACGGATGTATAACTGTGTTAGACGTCTTCATTTATATTCCGATGGAAGGTTTGTAACAATAATTAAGACACACTCAAGGAACATATGAACCTGTCCATCAAAGGAAATATCGCCGCTCGTGATGCAACAACGCACACTTAATCAACATTTGCCCTTGCAGACCAACTAAATAGTTGCGGAGAAAACACATTTAATTGATGACTTTACTATGTTTAGCTTAGGACTTTTCAAAAGCGAAGACCGGACTCTTTAGCCATCTTTGTGTTTATAGGAATGATCAAAGGAGGATTTTTAAAAGCGAAGACTGGACACCTTAGCCATCTTCGTGTTTATAGGAATGATTAATGTAGGAATTTTAAAAGCGAAGACTGGACTCCTTAGCCATCTTCGTGTTTATAGGAATGATTAACGGAGGAATTTTAAAAGCGAAGACTGGGCTCTTTAGCCATCTTCGTGTTCATAGGAATGATTAATGTAGGAATTTTAAAAGTGAAGACTGGGCTCTTTAGCCATCTTCATGTTAAAAGGATGTAGTTGAGGACATTTTCAAAGAAGATCGGTCTCGGTGGCCATCTTTGTACTTATAGGAAAGGATATTGTATTAATTTTTGAAAAATTGAGGATTTTTAGCTGAGGACTAGATGTAGTAATATAGTCATCAATTGAATTGTTCATCCAAGACGAAATTGTTGGTTATGTCTGTGCATTTGTAGACAACCCAACAGTGCACATCCTTTTTCTTGTTTTGCTTTTTTTCACGTGCCTTGGACAAAGCATCATCATAACTTGGAATGTTAAGAGGCGTTCAAAAAAAAATCATAGAAGAATGAGTTTGTAAAATAACCGGCTAGTTCAGTTGAATAATAGTTGGGACATAATTAGTTGAGTGCAAGCTTTGACGCTGATTCAACCCATTCAACATTAGTTGAGTGCGAAGTTTGTGAGGCTGATTCAGCCCTCAAACCGGATGCTTGTAGACCACCTTCCAGAGATCTAACACGACGCCATCGTAAAAATTCGTTGCAGTCAGTTTATCACGATGAAGCTGTAGGTCAACAAGCTCAAAACAGGAGTCAGTGAAAAAAGCAAGCCTGAAACTTTTTATTGGGCTCCAACTATTCAACTGATGCACGTTTGCAAAACAAGAGTTAAAGAAAAGGATGAAAATATAAGCCATCAGATATAGGATGATTGTGCAGGAACAGTTGGGATTGTCGTTTGTATCACGCTCATCTCTCATCCACTGAGACATTGTGAAGCGATGTAACCAGTGATGTTTTGAAACATCTTTATTTAATTGTAATGAGGATATCTACAAACGTTTGTGTACAAATGTGTGATAATTCGCAGGTTTTTCATCTCTGCACTTAATGTGGTGATCAAAATGTATTTGCAATTCCCAGTGAAATCATTCTTTGAGTGCTTAAAAAAGAAATTCATACGGATGTATAACTGTGTTAGACGTCTTCATTTATATTCCGATGGAAGGTTTGTAACAATAATTAAGACACACTCAAGGAACATATGAACCTGTCCATCAAAGGAAATATCGCCGCTCGTGATGCAACGCACACTTAATCAACATTTGCCCTTGCAGACCAACTAAATAGTTGCGGAGAAAACACATTTAATTGATGACTTTACTATGTTTAGCTTAGGACTTTTCAAAAGCGAAGACCGGACTCTTTAGCCATCTTCGTGTTTATAGGAATGATTAATGGAGGAATTTTAACAGCGAAGACTGGACTCCTTAGCCATCTTCGTGTTTATAGGAATGATTAATGTAGGAATTTTAAAAGCGAAGACTGGACTCCTTAGCCATCTTCGTGTTTATAGGAATGATTAACGGAGGAATTTTAAAAGCGAAGACTGGGCTCTTTAGCCATCTTCGTGTTCATAGGAATGATTAATGTAGGAATTTTAAAAGTGAAGACTGGGCTCTTTAGCCATCTTCATGTTAAAAGGATGTAGTTGAGGACATTTTCAAAGAAGATCGGTCTCGGTGGCCATCTTTGTACTTATAGGAAAGGATATTGTATTAATTTTTGAAAAATTGAGGATTTTTAGCTGAGGACTAGATGTAGTAATATAGTCATCAATTGAATTGTTCATCCAAGACGAAATTGTTGGTTATGTCTGTGCATTTGTAGACAACCCAACAGTGCACATCCTTTTTCTTGTTTTGCTTTTTTTCACGTGCCTTGGACAAAGCATCATCATAACTTGGAATGTTAAGAGGCGTTCAAAAAAAAATCATAGAAGAATGAGTTTGTAAAATAACCGGCTAGTTCAGTTGAATAATAGTTGGGACATAATTAGTTGAGTGCAAGCTTTGACGCTGATTCAACCCATTCAACATTAGTTGAGTGCGAAGTTTGTGAGGCTGATTCAGCCCTCAAACCGGATGCTTGTAGACCACCTTCCAGAGATCTAACACGACGCCATCGTAAAAATTCGTTGCAGTCAGTTTATCACGATGAAGCTGTAGGTCAACAAGCTCAAAACAGGAGTCAGTGAAAAAAGCAAGCCTGAAACTTTTTATTGGGCTCCAACTATTCAACTGATGCACGTTTGCAAAACAAGAGTTAAAGAAAAGGATGAAAATATAAGCCATCAGATATAGGATGATTGTGCAGGAACAGTTGGGATTGTCGTTTGTATCACGCTCATCTCTCATCCACTGAGACATTGTGAAGCGATGTAACCAGTGATGTTTTGAAACATCTTTATTTAATTGTAATGAGGATATCTACAAACGTTTGTGTACAAATGTGTGATAATTCGCAGGTTTTTCATCTCTGCACTTAATGTGGTGATCAAAATGTATTTGCAATTCCCAGTGAAATCATTCTTTGAGTGCTTAAAAAAGAAATTCATACGGATGTATAACTGTGTTAGACGTCTTCATTTATATTCCGATGGAAGGTTTGTAACAATAATTAAGACACACTCAAGGAACATATGAACCTGTCCATCAAAGGAAATATCGCCGCTCGTGATGCAACGCACACTTAATCAACATTTGCCCTTGCAGACCAACTAAATAGTTGCGGAGAAAACACTTTTGATGACTTTACTATGTTTAGCTTAGGACTTTTCAAAAGCGAAGACCGGACTCTTTAGCCATCTTCGTGTTTATAGGAATGATCAAAGGAGGATTTTTAAAAGCGAAGACTGGACACCTTAGCCATCTTCGTGTTTATAGGAATGATTAATGTAGGAATTTTAAAAGCTAAGACTGGACTCCTTAGCCATCTTCGTGTTTATAGGAATGATTAACGGAGGAATTTTAAAAGCGAAGACTGGGCTCTTTAGCCATCTTCGTGTTCATAGGAATGATTAATGTAGGAATTTTAAAAGTGAAGACTGGGCTCTTTAGCCATCTTCATGTTAAAAGGATGTAGTTGAGGACATTTTCAAAGAAGATCGGTCTCGGTGGCCATCTTTGTACTTATAGGAAAGGATATTGTATTAATTTTTGAAAAATTGAGGATTTTTAGCTGAGGACTAGATGTAGTAATATAGTCATCAATTGAATTGTTCATCCAAGACGAAATTGTTGGTTATGTCTGTGCATTTGTAGACAACCCAACAGTGCACATCCTATTTCTTGTTTTGCTTTTTTTCACGTGCCTTGGACAAAGCATCATCATAACTTGGAATGTTAAGAGGCGTTCAAAAAAAATCATAGAAGAATGAGTTTGTAAAATAACCGGCTAGTTCAGTTGAATAATAGTTGGGACATAATTAGTTGAGTGCAAGCTTTGACGCTGATTCAACCCATTCAACATTAGTTGAGTGCGAAGTTTGTGAGGCTGATTCAGCCCTCAAACCGGATGCTTGTAGACCACCTTCCAGAGATCTAACACGACGCCATCGTAAAAATTCGTTGCAGTCAGTTTATCACGATGAAGCTGTAGGTCAACAAGCTCAAAACAGGAGTCAGTGAAAAAAGCAAGCCTGAAACTTTTTATTGGGCTCCAACTATTCAACTGATGCACGTTTGCAAAACAAGAGTTAAAGAAAAGGATGAAAATATAAGCCATCAGATATAGGATGATTGTGCAGGAACAGTTGGGATTGTCGTTTGTATCACGCTCATCTCTCATCCACTGAGACATTGTGAAGCGATGTAACCAGTGATGTTTTGAAACATCTTTATTTAATTGTAATGAGGATATCTACAAACGTTTGTGTACAAATGTGTGATAATTCGCAGGTTTTTCATCTCTGCACTTAATGTGGTGATCAAAATGTATTTGCAATTCCCAGTGAAATCATTCTTTGAGTGCTTAAAAAAGAAATTCATACGGATGTATAACTGTGTTAGACGTCTTCATTTATATTCCGATGGAAGGTTTGTAACAATAATTAAGACACACTCAAGGAACATATGAACCTGTCCATCAAAGGAAATATCGCCGCTCGTGATGCAACGCACACTTAATCAACATTTGCCCTTGCAGACCAACTAAATAGTTGCGGAGAAAACACTTTTGATGACTTTACTATGTTTAGCTTAGGACTTTTCAAAAGCGAAGACCGGACTCTTTAGCCATCTTCGTGTTTATAGGAATGATCAAAGGAGGATTTTTAAAAGCGAAGACTGGACACCTTAGCCATCTTCGTGTTTATAGGAATGATTAATGTAGGAATTTTAAAAGCTAAGACTGGACTCCTTAGCCATCTTCGTGTTTATAGGAATGATTAACGGAGGAATTTTAAAAGCGAAGACTGGGCTCTTTAGCCATCTTCGTGTTCATAGGAATGATTAATGTAGGAATTTTAAAAGTGAAGACTGGGCTCTTTAGCCATCTTCATGTTAAAAGGATGTAGTTGAGGACATTTTCAAAGAAGATCGGTCTCGGTGGCCATCTTTGTACTTATAGGAAAGGATATTGTATTAATTTTTGAAAAATTGAGGATTTTTAGCTGAGGACTAGATGTAGTAATATAGTCATCAATTGAATTGTTCATCCAAGACGAAATTGTTGGTTATGTCTGTGCATTTGTAGACAACCCAACAGTGCACATCCTATTTCTTGTTTTGCTTTTTTTCACGTGCCTTGGACAAAGCATCATCATAACTTGGAATGTTAAGAGGCGTTCAAAAAAAATCATAGAAGAATGAGTTTGTAAAATAACCGGCTAGTTCAGTTGAATAATAGTTGGGACATAATTAGTTGAGTGCAAGCTTTGACGCTGATTCAACCCATTCAACATTAGTTGAGTGCGAAGTTTGTGAGGCTGATTCAGCCCTCAAACCGGATGCTTGTAGACCACCTTCCAGAGATCTAACACGACGCCATCGTAAAAATTCGTTGCAGTCAGTTTATCACGATGAAGCTGTAGGTCAACAAGCTCAAAACAGGAGTCAGTGAAAAAAGCAAGCCTGAAACTTTTTATTGGGCTCCAACTATTCAACTGATGCACGTTTGCAAAACAAGAGTTAAAGAAAAGGATGAAAATATAAGCCATCAGATATAGGATGATTGTGCAGGAACAGTTGGGATTGTCGTTTGTATCACGCTCATCTCTCATCCACTGAGACATTGTGAAGCGATGTAACCAGTGATGTTTTGAAACATCTTTATTTAATTGTAATGAGGATATCTACAAACGTTTGTGTACAAATGTGTGATAATTCGCAGGTTTTTCATCTCTGCACTTAATGTGGTGATCAAAATGTATTTGCAATTCCCAGTGAAATCATTCTTTGAGTGCTTAAAAAAGAAATTCATACGGATGTATAACTGTGTTAGACGTCTTCATTTATATTCCGATGGAAGGTTTGTAACAATAATTAAGACACACTCAAGGAACATATGAACCTGTCCATCAAAGGAAATATCGCCGCTCGTGATGCAACGCACACTTAATCAACATTTGCCCTTGCAGACCAACTAAATAGTTGCGGAGAAAACACATTTAATTGATGACTTTACTATGTTTAGCTTAGGACTTTTCAAAAGCGAAGACCGGACTCTTTAGCCATCTTCGTGTTTATAGGAATGATCAAAGGAGGATTTTTAAAAGCGAAGACTGGACACCTTAGCCATCTTCGTGTTTATAGGAATGATTAATGTAGGAATTTTAAAAGCGAAGACTGGACTCCTTAGCCATCTTCGTGTTTATAGGAATGATTAACGGAGGAATTTTAAAAGCGAAGACTGGGCTCTTTAGCCATCTTCGTGTTCATAGGAATGATTAATGTAGGAATTTTAAAAGTGAAGACTGGGCTCTTTAGCCATCTTCATGTTAAAAGGATGTAGTTGAGGACATTTTCAAAGAAGATCGGTCTCGGTGGCCATCTTTGTACTTATAGGAAAGGATATTGTATTAATTTTTGAAAAATTGAGGATTTTTAGCTGAGGACTAGATGTAGTAATATAGTCATCAATTGAATTGTTCATCCAAGACGAAATTGTTGGTTATGTCTGTGCATTTGTAGACAACCCAACAGTGCACATCCTTTTTCTTGTTTTGCTTTTTTTCACGTGCCTTGGACAAAGCATCATCATAACTTGGAATGTTAAGAGGCGTTCAAAAAAAAATCATAGAAGAATGAGTTTGTAAAATAACCGGCTAGTTCAGTTGAATAATAGTTGGGACATAATTAGTTGAGTGCAAGCTTTGACGCTGATTCAACCCATTCAACATTAGTTGAGTGCGAAGTTTGTGAGGCTGATTCAGCCCTCAAACCGGATGCTTGTAGACCACCTTCCAGAGATCTAACACGACGCCATCGTAAAAATTCGTTGCAGTCAGTTTATCACGATGAAGCTGTAGGTCAACAAGCTCAAAACAGGAGTCAGTGAAAAAAGCAAGCCTGAAACTTTTTATTGGGCTCCAACTATTCAACTGATGCACGTTTGCAAAACAAGAGTTAAAGAAAAGGATGAAAATATAAGCCATCAGATATAGGATGATTGTGCAGGAACAGTTGGGATTGTCGTTTGTATCACGCTCATCTCTCATCCACTGAGACATTGTGAAGCGATGTAACCAGTGATGTTTTGAAACATCTTTATTTAATTGTAATGAGGATATCTACAAACGTTTGTGTACAAATGTGTGATAATTCGCAGGTTTTTCATCTCTGCACTTAATGTGGTGATCAAAATGTATTTGCAATTCCCAGTGAAATCATTCTTTGAGTGCTTAAAAAAGAAATTCATACGGATGTATAACTGTGTTAGACGTCTTCATTTATATTCCGATGGAAGGTTTGTAACAATAATTAAGACACACTCAAGGAACATATGAACCTGTCCATCAAAGGAAATATCGCCGCTCGTGATGCAACGCACACTTAATCAACATTTGCCCTTGCAGACCAACTAAATAGTTGCGGAGAAAACACATTTAATTGATGACTTTACTATGTTTAGCTTAGGACTTTTCAAAAGCGAAGACCGGACTCTTTAGCCATCTTCGTGTTTATAGGAATGATCAAAGGAGGATTTTTAAAAGCGAAGACTGGACACCTTAGCCATCTTCGTGTTTATAGGAATGATTAATGTAGGAATTTTAAAAGCGAAGACTGGACTCCTTAGCCATCTTCGTGTTTATAGGAATGATTAACGGAGGAATTTTAAAAGCGAAGACTGGGCTCTTTAGCCATCTTCGTGTTCATAGGAATGATTAATGTAGGAATTTTAAAAGTGAAGACTGGGCTCTTTAGCCATCTTCATGTTAAAAGGATGTAGTTGAGGACATTTTCAAAGAAGATCATTCTCGGTGGCCATCTTTGTACTTATAGGAAAGGATATTGTATTAATTTTTGAAAAATTGAGGATTTTTAGCTGAGGACTAGATGTAGTAATATAGTCATCAATTGAATTGTTCATCCAAGACGAAATTGTTGGTTATGTCTGTGCATTTGTAGACAACCCAACAGTGCACATCCTTTTTCTTGTTTTGCTTTTTT
This sequence comes from Biomphalaria pfeifferi, assembly GCA_030265305.1. Lineage (NCBI taxonomy): Eukaryota > Metazoa > Mollusca > Gastropoda > Planorbidae > Biomphalaria > Biomphalaria pfeifferi. The sequence continues at coordinate 124,382 of JASAOG010000271.1, forward strand.
TCACGTGCCTTGGACAAAGCATCATCATAACTTGGAATGTTAAGAGGCGTTTAAAAAAAAATCATAGAAGAATGAGTTTGTAAAATAACCGGCTAGTTCAGTTGAATAATAGTTGGGACATAATTAGTTGAGTGCAAGCTTTGACGCTGATTCAACCCATTCAACATTAGTTGAGTGCGAAGTTTGTGAGGCTGATTCAGCCCTCAAACCGGATGCTTGTAGACCACCTTCCAGAGATCTAACACGACGCCATCGTAAAAATTCGTTGCAGTCAGTTTATCACGATGAAGCTGTAGGTCAACAAGCTCAAAACAGGAGTCAGTGAAAAAAGCAAGCCTGAAACTTTTTATTGGGCTCCAACTATTCAACTGATGCACGTTTGCAAAACAAGAGTTAAAGAAAAGGATGAAAATATAAGCCATCAGATATAGGATGATTGTGCAGGAACAGTTGGGATTGTCGTTTGTATCACGCTCATCTCTCATCCACTGAGACATTGTGAAGCGATGTAACCAGTGATGTTTTGAAACATCTTTATTTAATTGTAATGAGGATATCTACAAACGTTTGTGTACAAATGTGTGATAATTCGCAGGTTTTTCATCTCTGCACTTAATGTGGTGATCAAAATGTATTTGCAATTCCCAGTGAAATCATTCTTTGAGTGCTTAAAAAAGAAATTCATACGGATGTATAACTGTGTTAGACGTCTTCATTTATATTCCGATGGAAGGTTTGTAACAATAATTAAGACACACTCAAGGAACATATGAACCTGTCCATCAAAGGAAATATCGCCGCTCGTGATGCAACGCACACTTAATCAACATTTGCCCTTGCAGACCAACTAAATAGTTGCGGAGAAAACACATTTAATTGATGACTTTACTATGTTTAGCTTAGGACTTTTCAAAAGCGAAGACCGGACTCTTTAGCCATCTTCGTGTTTATAGGAATGATTAATGGAGGAATTTTAACAGCGAAGACTGGACTCCTTAGCCATCTTCGTGTTTATAGGAATGATTAATGTAGGAATTTTAAAAGCGAAGACTGGACTCCTTAGCCATCTTCGTGTTTATAGGAATGATTAACGGAGGAATTTTAAAAGCGAAGACTGGGCTCTTTAGCCATCTTCGTGTTCATAGGAATGATTAATGTAGGAATTTTAAAAGTGAAGACTGGGCTCTTTAGCCATCTTCATGTTAAAAGGATGTAGTTGAGGACATTTTCAAAGAAGATCGGTCTCGGTGGCCATCTTTGTACTTATAGGAAAGGATATTGTATTAATTTTTGAAAAATTGAGGATTTTTAGCTGAGGACTAGATGTAGTAATATAGTCATCAATTGAATTGTTCATCCAAGACGAAATTGTTGGTTATGTCTGTGCATTTGTAGACAACCCAACAGTGCACATCCTTTTTCTTGTTTTGCTTTTTTTCACGTGCCTTGGACAAAGCATCATCATAACTTGGAATGTTAAGAGGCGTTCAAAAAAAAATCATAGAAGAATGAGTTTGTAAAATAACCGGCTAGTTCAGTTGAATAATAGTTGGGACATAATTAGTTGAGTGCAAGCTTTGACGCTGATTCAACCCATTCAACATTAGTTGAGTGCGAAGTTTGTGAGGCTGATTCAGCCCTCAAACCGGATGCTTGTAGACCACCTTCCAGAGATCTAACACGACGCCATCGTAAAAATTCGTTGCAGTCAGTTTATCACGATGAAGCTGTAGGTCAACAAGCTCAAAACAGGAGTCAGTGAAAAAAGCAAGCCTGAAACTTTTTATTGGGCTCCAACTATTCAACTGATGCACGTTTGCAAAACAAGAGTTAAAGAAAAGGATGAAAATATAAGCCATCAGATATAGGATGATTGTGCAGGAACAGTTGGGATTGTCGTTTGTATCACGCTCATCTCTCATCCACTGAGACATTGTGAAGCGATGTAACCAGTGATGTTTTGAAACATCTTTATTTAATTGTAATGAGGATATCTACAAACGTTTGTGTACAAATGTGTGATAATTCGCAGGTTTTTCATCTCTGCACTTAATGTGGTGATCAAAATGTATTTGCAATTCCCAGTGAAATCATTCTTTGAGTGCTTAAAAAAGAAATTCATACGGATGTATAACTGTGTTAGACGTCTTCATTTATATTCCGATGGAAGGTTTGTAACAATAATTAAGACACACTCAAGGAACATATGAACCTGTCCATCAAAGGAAATATCGCCGCTCGTGATGCAACGCACACTTAATCAACATTTGCCCTTGCAGACCAACTAAATAGTTGCGGAGAAAACACATTTAATTGATGACTTTACTATGTTTAGCTTAGGACTTTTCAAAAGCGAAGACCGGACTCTTTAGCCATCTTCGTGTTTATAGGAATGATCAAAGGAGGATTTTTAAAAGCGAAGACTGGACACCTTAGCCATCTTCGTGTTTATAGGAATGATTAATGTAGGAATTTTAAAAGCGAAGACTGGACTCCTTAGCCATCTTCGTGTTTATAGGAATGATTAACGGAGGAATTTTAAAAGCGAAGACTGGGCTCTTTAGCCATCTTCGTGTTCATAGGAATGATTAATGTAGGAATTTTAAAAGTGAAGACTGGGCTCTTTAGCCATCTTCATGTTAAAAGGATGTAGTTGAGGACATTTTCAAAGAAGATCGGTCTCGGTGGCCATCTTTGTACTTATAGGAAAGGATATTGTATTAATTTTTGAAAAATTGAGGATTTTTAGCTGAGGACTAGATGTAGTAATATAGTCATCAATTGAATTGTTCATCCAAGACGAAATTGTTGGTTATGTCTGTGCATTTGTAGACAACCCAACAGTGCACATCCTTTTTCTTGTTTTGCTTTTTTTCACGTGCCTTGGACAAAGCACCATCATAACTTGGAATGTTAAGAGGCGTTCAAAAAAAAATCATAGAAGAATGAGTTTGTAAAATAACCGGCTAGTTCAGTTGAATAATAGTTGGGACATAATTAGTTGAGTGCAAGCTTTGACGCTGATTCAACCCATTCAACATTAGTTGAGTGCGAAGTTTGTGAGGCTGATTCAGCCCTCAAACCGGATGCTTGTAGACCACCTTCCAGAGATCTAACACGACGCCATCGTAAAAATTCGTTGCAGTCAGTTTATCACGATGAAGCTGTAGGTCAACAAGCTCAAAACAGGAGTCAGTGAAAAAAGCAAGCCTGAAACTTTTTATTGGGCTCCAACTATTCAACTGATGCACGTTTGCAAAACCAGAGTTAAAGAAAAGGATGAAAATATAAGCCATCAGATATAGGATGATTGTGCAGGAACAGTTGGGATTGTCGTTTGTATCACGCTCATCTCTCATCCACTGAGACATTGTGAAGCGATGTAACCAGTGATGTTTTGAAACATCTTTATTTAATTGTAATGAGGATATCTACAAACGTTTGTGTACAAATGTGTGATAATTCGCAGGTTTTTCATCTCTGCACTTAATGTGGTAATCAAAATGTATTTGCAATTCCCAGTGAAATCATTCTTTGAGTGCTTAAAAAAGAAATTCATACGGATGTATAACTGTGTTAGACGTCTTCATTTATATTCCGATGGAAGGTTTGTAACAATAATTAAGACACACTCAAGGAACATATGAACCTGTCCATCAAAGGAAATATCGCCGCTCGTGATGCAACGCACACTTAATCAACATTTGCCCTTGCAGACCAACTAAATAGTTGCGGAGAAAACACATTTAATTGATGACTTTACTATGTTTAGCTTAGGACTTTTCAAAAGCGAAGACCGGACTCTTTAGCCATCTTCGTGTTTATAGGAATGATTAATGGAGGAATTTTAACAGCGAAGACTGGACTCCTTAGCCATCTTCGTGTTTATAGGAATGATTAATGTAGGAATTTTAAAAGCGAAGACTGGACTCCTTAGCCATCTTCGTGTTTATAGGAATGATTAACGGAGGAATTTTAAAAGCGAAGACTGGGCTCTTTAGCCATCTTCGTGTTCATAGGAATGATTAATGTAGGAATTTTAAAAGTGAAGACTGGGCTCTTTAGCCATCTTCATGTTAAAAGGATGTAGTTGAGGACATTTTCAAAGAAGATCGGTCTCGGTGGCCATCTTTGTACTTATAGGAAAGGATATTGTATTAATTTTTGAAAAATTGAGGATTTTTAGCTGAGGACTAGATGTAGTAATATAGTCATCAATTGAATTGTTCATCCAAGACGAAATTGTTGGTTATGTCTGTGCATTTGTAGACAACCCAACAGTGCACATCCTTTTTCTTGTTTTGCTTTTTTTCACGTGCCTTGGACAAAGCATCATCATAACTTGGAATGTTAAGAGGCGTTCAAAAAAAATCATAGAAGAATGAGTTTGTAAAATAACCGGCTAGTTCAGTTGAATAATAGTTGGGACATAATTAGTTGAGTGCAAGCTTTGACGCTGATTCAACCCATTCAACATTAGTTGAGTGCGAAGTTTGTGAGGCTGATTCAGCCCTCAAACCGGATGCTTGTAGACCACCTTCCAGAGATCTAACACGACGCCATCGTAAAAATTCGTAGCAGTCAGTTTATCACGATGAAGCTGTAGGTCAACAAGCTCAAAACAGGAGTCAGTGAAAAAAGCAAGCCTGAAACTTTTTATTGGGCTCCAACTATTCAACTGATGCACGTTTGCAAAACAAGAGTTAAAGAAAAGGATGAAAATATAAGCCATCAGATATAGGATGATTGTGCAGGAACAGTTGGGATTGTCGTTTGTATCACGCTCATCTCTCATCCACTGAGACATTGTGAAGCGATGTAACCAGTGATGTTTTGAAACATCTTTATTTAATTGTAATGAGGATATCTACAAACGTTTGTGTACAAATGTGTGATAATTCGCAGGTTTTTCACCTCTGCACTTAATGTGGTGATCAAAATGTATTTGCAATTCCCAGTGAAATCATTCTTTGAGTGCTTAAAAAAGAAATTCATACGGATGTATAACTGTGTTAGACGTCTTCATTTATATTCCGATGGAAGGTTTGTAACAATAATTAAGACACACTCAAGGAACATATGAACCTGTCCATCAAAGGAAATATCGCCGCTCGTGATGCAACGCACACTTAATCAACATTTGCCCTTGCAGACCAACTAAATAGTTGCGGAGAAAACACATTTAATTGATGACTTTACTATGTTTAGCTTAGGACTTTTCAAAAGCGAAGACCGGACTCTTTAGCCATCTTCGTGTTTATAGGAATGATCAAAGGAGGATTTTTAAAAGCGAAGACTGGACACCTTAGCCATCTTCGTGTTTATAGGAATGATTAATGTAGGAATTTTAAAAGCGAAGACTGGACTCCTTAGCCATCTTCGTGTTTATAGGAATGATTAACGGAGGAATTTTAAAAGCGAAGACTGGGCTCTTTAGCCATCTTCGTGTTCATAGGAATGATTAATGTAGGAATTTTAAAAGTGAAGACTGGGCTCTTTAGCCATCTTCATGTTAAAAGGATGTAGTTGAGGACATTTTCAAAGAAGATCATTCTCGGTGGCCATCTTTGTACTTATAGGAAAGGATATTGTATTAATTTTTGAAAAATTGAGGATTTTTAGCTGAGGACTAGATGTAGTAATATAGTCATCAATTGAATTGTTCATCCAAGACGAAATTGTTGGTTATGTCTGTGCATTTGTAGACAACCCAACAGTGCACATCCTTTTTCTTGTTTTGCTTTTTTTCACGTGCCTTGGACAAAGCATCATCATAACTTGGAATGTTAAGAGGCGTTTAAAAAAAAATCATAGAAGAATGAGTTTGTAAAATAACCGGCTAGTTCAGTTGAATAATAGTTGGGACATAATTAGTTGAGTGCAAGCTTTGACGCTGATTCAACCCATTCAACATTAGTTGAGTGCGAAGTTTGTGAGGCTGATTCAGCCCTCAAACCGGATGCTTGTAGACCACCTTCCAGAGATCTAACACGACGCCATCGTAAAAATTCGTTGCAGTCAGTTTATCACGATGAAGCTGTAGGTCAACAAGCTCAAAACAGGAGTCAGTGAAAAAAGCAAGCCTGAAACTTTTTATTGGGCTCCAACTATTCAACTGATGCACGTTTGCAAAACAAGAGTTAAAGAAAAGGATGAAAATATAAGCCATCAGATATAGGATGATTGTGCAGGAACAGTTGGGATTGTCGTTTGTATCACGCTCATCTCTCATCCACTGAGACATTGTGAAGCGATGTAACCAGTGATGTTTTGAAACATCTTTATTTAATTGTAATGAGGATATCTACAAACGTTTGTGTACAAATGTGTGATAATTCGCAGGTTTTTCACCTCTGCACTTAATGTGGTGATCAAAATGTATTTGCAATTCCCAGTGAAATCATTCTTTGAGTGCTTAAAAAAGAAATTCATACGGATGTATAACTGTGTTAGACGTCTTCATTTATATTCCGATGGAAGGTTTGTAACAATAATTAAGACACACTCAAGGAACATATGAACCTGTCCATCAAAGGAAATATCGCCGCTCGTGATGCAACGCACACTTAATCAACATTTGCCCTTGCAGACCAACTAAATAGTTGCGGAGAAAACACATTTAATTGATGACTTTACTATGTTTAGCTTAGGACTTTTCAAAAGCGAAGACCGGACTCTTTAGCCATCTTCGTGTTTATAGGAATGATCAAAGGAGGATTTTTAAAAGCGAAGACTGGACACCTTAGCCATCTTCGTGTTTATAGGAATGATTAATGTAGGAATTTTAAAAGCGAAGACTGGACTCCTTAGCCATCTTCGTGTTTATAGGAATGATTAACGGAGGAATTTTAAAAGCGAAGACTGGGCTCTTTAGCCATCTTCGTGTTCATAGGAATGATTAATGTAGGAATTTTAAAAGTGAAGACTGGGCTCTTTAGCCATCTTCATGTTAAAAGGATGTAGTTGAGGACATTTTCAAAGAAGATCATTCTCGGTGGCCATCTTTGTACTTATAGGAAAGGATATTGTATTAATTTTTGAAAAATTGAGGATTTTTAGCTGAGGACTAGATGTAGTAATATAGTCATCAATTGAATTGTTCATCCAAGACGAAATTGTTGGTTATGTCTGTGCATTTGTAGACAACCCAACAGTGCACATCCTTTTTCTTGTTTTGCTTTTTTTCACGTGCCTTGGACAAAGCATCATCATAACTTGGAATGTTAAGAGGCGTTTAAAAAAAAATCATAGAAGAATGAGTTTGTAAAATAACCGGCTAGTTCAGTTGAATAATAGTTGGGACATAATTAGTTGAGTGCAAGCTTTGACGCTGATTCAACCCATTCAACATTAGTTGAGTGCGAAGTTTGTGAGGCTGATTCAGCCCTCAAACCGGATGCTTGTAGACCACCTTCCAGAGATCTAACACGACGCCATCGTAAAAATTCGTTGCAGTCAGTTTATCACGATGAAGCTGTAGGTCAACAAGCTCAAAACAGGAGTCAGTGAAAAAAGCAAGCCTGAAACTTTTTATTGGGCTCCAACTATTCAACTGATGCACGTTTGCAAAACAAGAGTTAAAGAAAAGGATGAAAATATAAGCCATCAGATATAGGATGATTGTGCAGGAACAGTTGGGATTGTCGTTTGTATCACGCTCATCTCTCATCCACTGAGACATTGTGAAGCGATGTAACCAGTGATGTTTTGAAACATCTTTATTTAATTGTAATGAGGATATCTACAAACGTTTGTGTACAAATGTGTGATAATTCGCAGGTTTTTCATCTCTGCACTTAATGTGGTGATCAAAATGTATTTGCAATTCCCAGTGAAATCATTCTTTGAGTGCTTAAAAAAGAAATTCATACGGATGTATAACTGTGTTAGACGTCTTCATTTATATTCCGATGGAAGGTTTGTAACAATAATTAAGACACACTCAAGGAACATATGAACCTGTCCATCAAAGGAAATATCGCCGCTCGTGATGCAACGCACACTTAATCAACATTTGCCCTTGCAGACCAACTAAATAGTTGCGGAGAAAACACATTTAATTGATGACTTTACTATGTTTAGCTTAGGACTTTTCAAAAGCGAAGACCGGACTCTTTAGCCATCTTCGTGTTTATAGGAATGATTAATGGAGGAATTTTAAAAGCGAAGACTGGACTCCTTAGCCATCTTCGTGTTTATAGGAATGATTAACGGAGGAATTTTAAAAGCGAAGACTGGGCTCTTTAGCCATCTTCGTGTTCATAGGAATGATTAATGTAGGAATTTTAAAAGTGAAGACTGGGCTCTTTAGCCATCTTCATGTTAAAAGGATGTAGTTGAGGACATTTTCAAAGAAGATCGGTCTCGGTGGCCATCTTTGTACTTATAGGAAAGGATATTGTATTAATTTTTGAAAAATTGAGGATTTTTAGCTGAGGACTAGATGTAGTAATATAGTCATCAATTGAATTGTTCATCCAAGACGAAATTGTTGGTTATGTCTGTGCATTTGTAGACAACCCAACAGTGCACATCCTTTTTCTTGTTTTGCTTTTTTTCACGTGCCTTGGACAAAGCATCATCATAACTTGGAATGTTAAGAGGCGTTCAAAAAAAAATCATAGAAGAAGGAGTTTGTAAAATAACCGGCTAGTTCAGTTGAATAATAGTTGGGACATAATTAGTAGAGTGCAAGCTTTGACGCTGATTCAACCCATTCAACATTAGTTGAGTGCGAAGTTTGTGAGGCTGATTCAGCCCTCAAACCGGATGCTTGTAGACCACCTTCCAGAGATCTAACACGACGCCATCGTAAAAATTCGTTGCAGTCAGTTTATCACGATGAAGCTTTAGGTCAACAAGCTCAAAACAGGAGTCAGTGAAAAAAGCAAGCCTGTAACTTTTTATTGGGCTCCAACTATTCAACTGATGCACGTTTGCAAAACAAGAGTTAAAGAAAAGGATGAAAATATAAGCCATCAGATATAGGATGATTGTGCAGGAACAGTTGGGATTGTCGTTTGTATCACGCTCATCTCTCATCCACTGAGACATTGTGAAGCGATGTAACCAGTGATGTTTTGAAACATCTTTATTTAATTGTAATGAGGATATCTACAAACGTTTGTGTACAAATGTGTGATAATTCGCAGGTTTTTCATCTCTGCACTTAATGTGGTGATCAAAATGTATTTGCAATTCCCAGTGAAATCATTCTTTGAGTGCTTAAAAAAGAAATTCATACGGATGTATAACTGTGTTAGACGTCTTCATTTATATTCCGATGGAAGGTTTGTAACAATAATTAAGACACACTCAAGGAACATATGAACCTGTCCATCAAAGGAAATATCGCCGCTCGTGATGCAACGCACACTTAATCAACATTTGCCCTTGCAGACCAACTAAATAGTTGCGGAGAAAACACATTTAATTGATGACTTTACTATGTTTAGCTTAGGACTTTTCAAAAGCGAAGACCGGACTCTTTAGCCATCTTCGTGTTTATAGGAATGATCAAAGGAGGATTTTTAAAAGCGAAGACTGGACACCTTAGCCATCTTCGTGTTTATAGGAATGATTAATGTAGGAATTTTAAAAGCGAAGACTGGACTCCTTAGCCATCTTCGTGTTTATAGGAATGATTAACGGAGGAATTTTAAAAGCGAAGACTGGGCTCTTTAGCCATCTTCGTGTTCATAGGAATGATTAATGTAGGAATTTTAAAAGTGAAGACTGGGCTCTTTAGCCATCTTCATGTTAAAAGGATGTAGTTGAGGACATTTTCAAAGAAGATCGGTCTCGGTGGCCATCTTTGTACTTATAGGAAAGGATATTGTATTAATTTTTGAAAAATTGAGGATTTTTAGCTGAGGACTAGATGTAGTAATATAGTCATCAATTGAATTGTTCATCCAAGACGAAATTGTTGGTTATGTCTGTGCATTTGTAGACAACCCAACAGTGCACATCCTTTTTCTTGTTTTGCTTTTTTTCACGTGCCTTGGACAAAGCATCATCATAACTTGGAATGTTAAGAGGCGTTTAAAAAAAAATCATAGAAGAATGAGTTTGTAAAATAACCGGCTAGTTCAGTTGAATAATAGTTGGGACATAATTAGTTGAGTGCAAGCTTTGACGCTGATTCAACCCATTCAACATTAGTTGAGTGCGAAGTTTGTGAGGCTGATTCAGCCCTCAAACCGGATGCTTGTAGACCACCTTCCAGAGATCTAACACGACGCCATCGTAAAAATTCGTTGCAGTCAGTTTATCACGATGAAGCTGTAGGTCAACAAGCTCAAAACAGGAGTCAGTGAAAAAAGCAAGCCTGAAACTTTTTATTGGGCTCCAACTATTCAACTGATGCACGTTTGCAAAACAAGAGTTAAAGAAAAGGATGAAAATATAAGCCATCAGATATAGGATGATTGTGCAGGAACAGTTGGGATTGTCGTTTGTATCACGCTCATCTCTCATCCACTGAGACATTGTGAAGCGATGTAACCAGTGATGTTTTGAAACATCTTTATTTAATTGTAATGAGGATATCTACAAACGTTTGTGTACAAATGTGTGATAATTCGCAGGTTTTTCATCTCTGCACTTAATGTGGTGATCAAAATGTATTTGCAATTCCCAGTGAAATCATTCTTTGAGTGCTTAAAAAAGAAATTCATACGGATGTATAACTGTGTTAGACGTCTTCATTTATATTCCGATGGAAGGTTTGTAACAATAATTAAGACACACTCAAGGAACATATGAACCTGTCCATCAAAGGAAATATCGCCGCTCGTGATGCAACGCACACTTAATCAACATTTGCCCTTGCAGACCAACTAAATAGTTGCGGAGAAAACACATTTAATTGATGACTTTACTATGTTTAGCTTAGGACTTTTCAAAAGCGAAGACCGGACTCTTTAGCCATCTTCGTGTTTATAGGAATGATTAATGGAGGAATTTTAAAAGCGAAGACTGGACTCCTTAGCCATCTTCGTGTTTATAGGAATGATTAACGGAGGAATTTTAAAAGCGAAGACTGGGCTCTTTAGCCATCTTCGTGTTCATAGGAATGATTAATGTAGGAATTTTAAAAGTGAAGACTGGGCTCTTTAGCCATCTTCATGTTAAAAGGATGTAGTTGAGGACATTTTCAAAGAAGATCGGTCTCGGTGGCCATCTTTGTACTTATAGGAAAGGATATTGTATTAATTTTTGAAAAATTGAGGATTTTTAGCTGAGGACTAGATGTAGTAATATAGTCATCAATTGAATTGTTCATCCAAGACGAAATTGTTGGTTATGTCTGTGCATTTGTAGACAACCCAACAGTGCACATCCTTTTTCTTGTTTTGCTTTTTTTCACGTGCCTTGGACAAAGCATCATCATAACTTGGAATGTTAAGAGGCGTTCAAAAAAAAATCATAGAAGAAGGAGTTTGTAAAATAACCGGCTAGTTCAGTTGAATAATAGTTGGGACATAATTAGTAGAGTGCAAGCTTTGACGCTGATTCAACCCATTCAACATTAGTTGAGTGCGAAGTTTGTGAGGCTGATTCAGCCCTCAAACCGGATGCTTGTAGACCACCTTCCAGAGATCTAACACGACGCCATCGTAAAAATTCGTTGCAGTCAGTTTATCACGATGAAGCTTTAGGTCAACAAGCTCAAAACAGGAGTCAGTGAAAAAAGCAAGCCTGTAACTTTTTATTGGGCTCCAACTATTCAACTGATGCACGTTTGCAAAACAAGAGTTAAAGAAAAGGATGAAAATATAAGCCATCAGATATAGGATGATTGTGCAGGAACAGTTGGGATTGTCGTTTGTATCACGCTCATCTCTCATCCACTGAGACATTGTGAAGCGATGTAACCAGTGATGTTTTGAAACATCTTTATTTAATTGTAATGAGGATATCTACAAACGTTTGTGTACAAATGTGTGATAATTCGCAGGTTTTTCATCTCTGCACTTAATGTGGTGATCAAAATGTATTTGCAATTCCCAGTGAAATCATTCTTTGAGTGCTTAAAAAAGAAATTCATACGGATGTATAACTGTGTTAGACGTCTTCATTTATATTCCGATGGAAGGTTTGTAACAATAATTAAGACACACTCAAGGAACATATGAACCTGTCCATCAAAGGAAATATCGCCGCTCGTGATGCAACGCACACTTAATCAACATTTGCCCTTGCAGACCAACTAAATAGTTGCGGAGAAAACACATTTAATTGATGACTTTACTATGTTTAGCTTAGGACTTTTCAAAAGCGAAGACCGGACTCTTTAGCCATCTTCGTGTTTATAGGAATGATTAATGGAGGAATTTTAAAAGCGAAGACTGGACTCCTTAGCCATCTTCGTGTTTATAGGAATGATTAACGGAGGAATTTTAAAAGCGAAGACTGGGCTCTTTAGCCATCTTCGTGTTCATAGGAATGATTAATGTAGGAATTTTAAAAGTGAAGACTGGGCTCTTTAGCCATCTTCATGTTAAAAGGATGTAGTTGAGGACATTTTCAAAGAAGATCGGTCTCGGTGGCCATCTTTGTACTTATAGGAAAGGATATTGTATTAATTTTTGAAAAATTGAGGATTTTTAGCTGAGGACTAGATGTAGTAATATAGTCATCAATTGAATTGTTCATCCAAGACGAAATTGTTGGTTATGTCTGTGCATTTGTAGACAACCCAACAGTGCACATCCTTTTTCTTGTTTTGCTTTTTTTCACGTGCCTTGGACAAAGCATCATCATAACTTGGAATGTTAAGAGGCGTTCAAAAAAAAATCATAGAAGAAGGAGTTTGTAAAATAACCGGCTAGTTCAGTTGAATAATAGTTGGGACATAATTAGTAGAGTGCAAGCTTTGACGCTGATTCAACCCATTCAACATTAGTTGAGTGCGAAGTTTGTGAGGCTGATTCAGCCCTCAAACCGGATGCTTGTAGACCACCTTCCAGAGATCTAACACGACGCCATCGTAAAAATTCGTTGCAGTCAGTTTATCACGATGAAGCTTTAGGTCAACAAGCTCAAAACAGGAGTCAGTGAAAAAAGCAAGCCTGTAACTTTTTATTGGGCTCCAACTATTCAACTGATGCACGTTTGCAAAACAAGAGTTAAAGAAAAGGATGAAAATATAAGCCATCAGATATAGGATGATTGTGCAGGAACAGTTGGGATTGTCGTTTGTATCACGCTCATCTCTCATCCACTGAGACATTGTGAAGCGATGTAACCAGTGATGTTTTGAAACATCTTTATTTAATTGTAATGAGGATATCTACAAACGTTTGTGTACAAATGTGTGATAATTCGCAGGTTTTTCATCTCTGCACTTAATGTGGTGATCAAAATGTATTTGCAATTCCCAGTGAAATCATTCTTTGAGTGCTTAAAAAAGAAATTCATACGGATGTATAACTGTGTTAGACGTCTTCATTTATATTCCGATGGAAGGTTTGTAACAATAATTAAGACACACTCAAGGAACATATGAACCTGTCCATCAAAGGAAATATCGCCGCTCGTGATGCAACGCACACTTAATCAACATTTGCCCTTGCAGACCAACTAAATAGTTGCGGAGAAAACACATTTAATTGATGACTTTACTATGTTTAGCTTAGGACTTTTCAAAAGCGAAGACCGGACTCTTTAGCCATCTTCGTGTTTATAGGAATGATCAAAGGAGGATTTTTAAAAGCGAAGACTGGACACCTTAGCCATCTTCGTGTTTATAGGAATGATTAATGTAGGAATTTTAAAAGCGAAGACTGGACTCCTTAGCCATCTTCGTGTTTATAGGAATGATTAACGGAGGAATTTTAAAAGCGAAGACTGGGCTCTTTAGCCATCTTCGTGTTCATAGGAATGATTAATGTAGGAATTTTAAAAGTGAAGACTGGGCTCTTTAGCCATCTTCATGTTAAAAGGATGTAGTTGAGGACATTTTCAAAGAAGATCGGTCTCGGTGGCCATCTTTGTACTTATAGGAAAGGATATTGTATTAATTTTTGAAAAATTGAGGATTTTTAGCTGAGGACTAGATGTAGTAATATAGTCATCAATTGAATTGTTCATCCAAGACGAAATTGTTGGTTATGTCTGTGCATTTGTAGACAACCCAACAGTGCACATCCTTTTTCTTGTTTTGCTTTTTTTCACGTGCCTTGGACAAAGCATCATCATAACTTGGAATGTTAAGAGGCGTTTAAAAAAAAATCATAGAAGAATGAGTTTGTAAAATAACCGGCTAGTTCAGTTGAATAATAGTTGGGACATAATTAGTTGAGTGCAAGCTTTGACGCTGATTCAACCCATTCAACATTAGTTGAGTGCGAAGTTTGTGAGGCTGATTCAGCCCTCAAACCGGATGCTTGTAGACCACCTTCCAGAGATCTAACACGACGCCATCGTAAAAATTCGTTGCAGTCAGTTTATCACGATGAAGCTGTAGGTCAACAAGCTCAAAACAGGAGTCAGTGAAAAAAGCAAGCCTGAAACTTTTTATTGGGCTCCAACTATTCAACTGATGCACGTTTGCAAAACAAGAGTTAAAGAAAAGGATGAAAATATAAGCCATCAGATATAGGATGATTGTGCAGGAACAGTTGGGATTGTCGTTTGTATCACGCTCATCTCTCATCCACTGAGACATTGTGAAGCGATGTAACCAGTGATGTTTTGAAACATCTTTATTTAATTGTAATGAGGATATCTACAAACGTTTGTGTACAAATGTGTGATAATTCGCAGGTTTTTCATCTCTGCACTTAATGTGGTGATCAAAATGTATTTGCAATTCCCAGTGAAATCATTCTTTGAGTGCTTAAAAAAGAAATTCATACGGATGTATAACTGTGTTAGACGTCTTCATTTATATTCCGATGGAAGGTTTGTAACAATAATTAAGACACACTCAAGGAACATATGAACCTGTCCATCAAAGGAAATATCGCCGCTCGTGATGCAACGCACACTTAATCAACATTTGCCCTTGCAGACCAACTAAATAGTTGCGGAGAAAACACATTTAATTGATGACTTTACTATGTTTAGCTTAGGACTTTTCAAAAGCGAAGACCGGACTCTTTAGCCATCTTCGTGTTTATAGGAATGATTAATGGAGGAATTTTAAAAGCGAAGACTGGACTCCTTAGCCATCTTCGTGTTTATAGGAATGATTAACGGAGGAATTTTAAAAGCGAAGACTGGGCTCTTTAGCCATCTTCGTGTTCATAGGAATGATTAATGTAGGAATTTTAAAAGTGAAGACTGGGCTCTTTAGCCATCTTCATGTTAAAAGGATGTAGTTGAGGACATTTTCAAAGAAGATCGGTCTCGGTGGCCATCTTTGTACTTATAGGAAAGGATATTGTATTAATTTTTGAAAAATTGAGGATTTTTAGCTGAGGACTAGATGTAGTAATATAGTCATCAATTGAATTGTTCATCCAAGACGAAATTGTTGGTTATGTCTGTGCATTTGTAGACAACCCAACAGTGCACATCCTTTTTCTTGTTTTGCTTTTTTTCACGTGCCTTGGACAAAGCATCATCATAACTTGGAATGTTAAGAGGCGTTTAAAAAAAAATCATAGAAGAATGAGTTTGTAAAATAACCGGCTAGTTCAGTTGAATAATAGTTGGGACATAATTAGTTGAGTGCAAGCTTTGACGCTGATTCAACCCATTCAACATTAGTTGAGTGCGAAGTTTGTGAGGCTGATTCAGCCCTCAAACCGGATGCTTGTAGACCACCTTCCAGAGATCTAACACGACGCCATCGTAAAAATTCGTTGCAGTCAGTTTATCACGATGAAGCTGTAGGTCAACAAGCTCAAAACAGGAGTCAGTGAAAAAAGCAAGCCTGAAGCTTTTTATTGGGCTCCAACTATTCAACTGATGCACGTTTGCAAAACAAGAGTTAAAGAAAAGGATGAAAATATAAGCCATCAGATATAGGATGATTGTGCAGGAACAGTTGGGATTGTCGTTTGTATCACGCTCATCTCTCATCCACTGAGACATTGTGAAGCGATGTAACCAGTGATGTTTTGAAACATCTTTATTTAATTGTAATGAGGATATCTACAAACGTTTGTGTCTAAATGTGTGATAATTCGCAGGTTTTTCATCTCTGCACTTAATGTGGTGATCAAAATGTATTTGCAATTCCCAGTGAAATCATTCTTTGAGTGCTTAAAAAAGAAATTCATACGGATGTATAACTGTGTTAGACGTCTTCATTTATATTCCGATGGAAGGTTTGTAACAATAATTAAGACACACTCAAGGAACATATGAACCTGTCCATCAAAGGAAATATCGCCGCTCGTGATGCAACGCACACTTAATCAACATTTGCCCTTGCAGACCAACTAAATAGTTGCGGAGAAAACACATTTAATTGATGACTTTACTATGTTTAGCTTAGGACTTTTCAAAAGCGAAGACCGGACTCTTTAGCCATCTTCGTGTTTATAGGAATGATTAATGGAGGAATTTTAAAAGCGAAGACTGGACTCCTTAGCCATCTTCGTGTTTATAGGAATGATTAACGGAGGAATTTTAAAAGCGAAGACTGGGCTCTTTAGCCATCTTCGTGTTCATAGGAATGATTAATGTAGGAATTTTAAAAGTGAAGACTGGGCTCTTTAGCCATCTTCATGTTAAAAGGATGTAGTTGAGGACATTTTCAAAGAAGATCGGTCTCGGTGGCCATCTTTGTACTTATAGGAAAGGATATTGTATTAATTTTTGAAAAATTGAGGATTTTTAGCTGAGGACTAGATGTAGTAATATAGTCATCAATTGAATTGTTCATCCAAGACGAAATTGTTGGTTATGTCTGTGCATTTGTAGACAACCCAACAGTGCACATCCTTTTTCTTGTTTTGCTTTTTTTCACGTGCCTTGGACAAAGCATCATCATAACTTGGAATGTTAAGAGGCGTTCAAAAAAAAATCATAGAAGAAGGAGTTTGTAAAATAACCGGCTAGTTCAGTTGAATAATAGTTGGGACATAATTAGTAGAGTGCAAGCTTTGACGCTGATTCAACCCATTCAACATTAGTTGAGTGCGAAGTTTGTGAGGCTGATTCAGCCCTCAAACCGGATGCTTGTAGACCACCTTCCAGAGATCTAACACGACGCCATCGTAAAAATTCGTTGCAGTCAGTTTATCACGATGAAGCTTTAGGTCAACAAGCTCAAAACAGGAGTCAGTGAAAAAAGCAAGCCTGAAACTTTTTATTGGGCTCCAACTATTCAACTGATGCACGTTTGCAAAACAAGAGTTAAAGAAAAGGATGAAAATATAAGCCATCAGATATAGGATGATTGTGCAGGAACAGTTGGGATTGTCGTTTGTATCACGCTCATCTCTCATCCACTGAGACATTGTGAAGCGATGTAACCAGTGATGTTTTGAAACATCTTTATTTAATTGTAATGAGGATATCTACAAACGTTTGTGTACAAATGTGTGATAATTCGCAGGTTTTTCATCTCTGCACTTAATGTGGTGATCAAAATGTATTTGCAATTCCCAGTGAAATCATTCTTTGAGTGCTTAAAAAAGAAATTCATACGGATGTATAACTGTGTTAGACGTCTTCATTTATATTCCGATGGAAGGTTTGTAACAATAATTAAGACACACTCAAGGAACATATGAACCTGTCCATCAAAGGAAATATCGCCGCTCGTGATGCAACGCACACTTAATCAACATTTGCCCTTGCAGACCAACTAAATAGTTGCGGAGAAAACACATTTAATTGATGACTTTACTATGTTTAGCTTAGGACTTTTCAAAAGCGAAGACCGGACTCTTTAGCCATCTTCGTGTTTATAGGAATGATCAAAGGAGGAATTTTAAAAGCGAAGACTGGACTCCTTAGCCATCTTCGTGTTTATAGGAATGATTAATGTAGGAATTTTAAAAGCGAAGACTGGACTCCTTAGCCATCTTCGTGTTTATAGGAATGATTAACGGAGGAATTTTAAAAGCGAAGACTGGGCTCTTTAGCCATCTTCGTGTTCATAGGAATGATTAATGTAGGAATTTTAAAAGTGAAGACTGGGCTCTTTAGCCATCTTCATGTTAAAAGGATGTAGTTGAGGACATTTTCAAAGAAGATCGGTCTCGGTGGCCATCTTTGTACTTATAGGAAAGGATATTGTATTAATTTTTGAAAAATTGAGGATTTTTAGCTGAGGACTAGATGTAGTAATATAGTCATCAATTGAATTGTTCATCCAAGACGAAATTGTTGGTTATGTCTGTGCATTTGTAGACAACCCAACAGTGCACATCCTTTTTCTTGTTTTGCTTTTTTTCACGTGCCTTGGACAAAGCATCATCATAACTTGGAATGTTAAGAGGCGTTTAAAAAAAAATCATAGAAGAATGAGTTTGTAAAATAACCGGCTAGTTCAGTTGAATAATAGTTGGGACATAATTAGTTGAGTGCAAGCTTTGACGCTGATTCAACCCATTCAACATTAGTTGAGTGCGAAGTTTGTGAGGCTGATTCAGCCCTCAAACCGGATGCTTGTAGACCACCTTCCAGAGATCTAACACGACGCCATCGTAAAAATTCGTTGCAGTCAGTTTATCACGATGAAGCTGTAGGTCAACAAGCTCAAAACAGGAGTCAGTGAAAAAAGCAAGCCTGAAGCTTTTTATTGGGCTCCAACTATTCAACTGATGCACGTTTGCAAAACAAGAGTTAAAGAAAAGGATGAAAATATAAGCCATCAGATATAGGATGATTGTGCAGGAACAGTTGGGATTGTCGTTTGTATCACGCTCATCTCTCATCCACTGAGACATTGTGAAGCGATGTAACCAGTGATGTTTTGAAACATCTTTATTTAATTGTAATGAGGATATCTACAAACGTTTGTGTACAAATGTGTGATAATTCGCAGGTTTTTCATCTCTGCACTTAATGTGGTGATCAAAATGTATTTGCAATTCCCAGTGAAATCATTCTTTGAGTGCTTAAAAAAGAAATTCATACGGATGTATAACTGTGTTAGACGTCTTCATTTATATTCCGATGGAAGGTTTGTAACAATAATTAAGACACACTCAAGGAACATATGAACCTGTCCATCAAAGGAAATATCGCCGCTCGTGATGCAACGCACACTTAATCAACATTTGCCCTTGCAGACCAACTAAATAGTTGCGGAGAAAACACATTTAATTGATGACTTTACTATGTTTAGCTTAGGACTTTTCAAAAGCGAAGACCGGACTCTTTAGCCATCTTCGTGTTTATAGGAATGATTAATGTAGGAATTTTAAAAGCGAAGACTGGACTCCTTAGCCATCTTCGTGTTTATAGGAATGATTAACGGAGGAATTTTAAAAGCGAAGACTGGGCTCTTTAGCCATCTTCGTGTTCATAGGAATGATTAATGTAGGAATTTTAAAAGTGAAGACTGGGCTCTTTAGCCATCTTCATGTTAAAAGGATGTAGTTGAGGACATTTTCAAAGAAGATCGGTCTCGGTGGCCATCTTTGTACTTATAGGAAAGGATATTGTATTAATTTTTGAAAAATTGAGGATTTTTAGCTGAGGACTAGATGTAGTAATATAGTCATCAATTGAATTGTTCATCCAAGACGAAATTGTTGCTTATGTCTGTGCATTTGTAGACAACCCAACAGTGCACATCCTTTTTCTTGTTTTGCTTTTTTTCACGTGTCTTGGACAAAGCATCATCATAACTTGGAATGTTAAGAGGCGTTCAAAAAAAAATCATAGAAGAATGAGTTTGTAAAATAACCGGCTAGTTCAGTTGAATAATAGTTGGGACATAATTAGTTGAGTGCAAGCTTTGACGCTGATTCAACCCATTCAACATTAGTTGAGTGCGAAGTTTGTGAGGCTGATTCAGCCCTCAAACCGGATGCTTGTAGACCACCTTCCAGAGATCTAACACGACGCCATCGTAAAAATTCGTTGCAGTCAGTTTATCACGATGAAGCTGTAGGTCAACAAGCTCAAAACAGGAGTCAGTGAAAAAAGCAAGCCTGAAACTTTTTATTGGGCTCCAACTATTCAACTGATGCACGTTTGCAAAACCAGAGTTAAAGAAAAGGATGAAAATATAAGCCATCAGATATAGGATGATTGTGCAGGAACAGTTGGGATTGTCGTTTGTATCACGCTCATCTCTCATCCACTGAGACATTGTGAAGCGATGTAACCAGTGATGTTTTGAAACATCTTTATTTAATTGTAATGAGGATATCTACAAACGTTTGTGTACAAATGTGTGATAATTCGCAGGTTTTTCATCTCTGCACTTAATGTGGTGATCAAAATGTATTTGCAATTCCCAGTGAAATCATTCTTTGAGTGCTTAAAAAAGAAATTCATACGGATGTATAACTGTGTTAGACGTCTTCATTTATATTCCGATGGAAGGTTTGTAACAATAATTAAGACACACTCAAGGAACATATGAACCTGTCCATCAAAGGAAATATCGCCGCTCGTGATGCAACGCACACTTAATCAACATTTGCCCTTGCAGACCAACTAAATAGTTGCGGAGAAAACACATTTAATTGATGACTTTACTATGTTTAGCTTAGGACTTTTCAAAAGCGAAGACCGGACTCTTTAGCCATCTTCGTGTTTATAGGAATGATTAATGGAGGAATTTTAAAAGCGAAGACTGGACTCCTTAGCCATCTTCGTGTTTATAGGAATGATTAATGTAGGAATTTTAAAAGCGAAGACTGGACTCCTTAGCCATCTTCGTGTTTATAGGAATGATTAATGGAGGAATTTTAAAAGCGAAGACTGGACTCCTTAGCCATCTTCGTGTTTATAGGAATGATTAACGGAGGAATTTTAAAAGCGAAGACTGGGCTCTTTAGCCATCTTCGTGTTCATAGGAATGATTAATGTAGGAATTTTAAAAGTGAAGACTGGGCTCTTTAGCCATCTTCATGTTAAAAGGATGTAGTTGAGGACATTTTCAAAGAAGATCGGTCTCGGTGGCCATCTTTGTACTTATAGGAAAGGATATTGTATTAATTTTTGAAAAATTGAGGATTTTTAGCTGAGGACTAGATGTAGTAATATAGTCATCAATTGAATTGTTCATCCAAGACGAAATTGTTGCTTATGTCTGTGCATTTGTAGACAACCCAACAGTGCACATCCTTTTTCTTGTTTTGCTTTTTTTCACGTGCCTTGGACAAAGCATCATCATAACTTGGAATGTTAAGAGGCGTTCAAAAAAAAATCATAGAAGAATGAGTTTGTAAAATAACCGGCTAGTTCAGTTGAATAATAGTTGGGACATAATTAGTTGAGTGCAAGCTTTGACGCTGATTCAACCCATTCAACATTAGTTGAGTGCGAAGTTTGTGAGGCTGATTCAGCCCTCAAACCGGATGCTTGTAGACCACCTTCCAGAGATCTAACACGACGCCATCGTAAAAATTCGTTGCAGTCAGTTTATCACGATGAAGCTGTAGGTCAACAAGCTCAAAACAGGAGTCAGTGAAAAAAGCAAGCCTGAAACTTTTTATTGGGCTCCAACTATTCAACTGATGCACGTTTGCAAAACAAGAGTTAAAGAAAAGGATGAAAATATAAGCCATCAGATATAGGATGATTGTGCAGGAACAGTTGGGATTGTCGTTTGTATCACGCTCATCTCTCATCCACTGAGACATTGTGAAGCGATGTAACCAGTGATGTTTTGAAACATCTTTATTTAATTGTAATGAGGATATCTACAAACGTTTGTGTACAAATGTGTGATAATTCGCAGGTTTTTCATCTCTGCACTTAATGTGGTGATCAAAATGTATTTGCAATTCCCAGTGAAATCATTCTTTGAGTGCTTAAAAAAGAAATTCATACGGATGTATAACTGTGTTAGACGTCTTCATTTATATTCCGATGGAAGGTTTGTAACAATAATTAAGACACACTCAAGGAACATATGAACCTGTCCATCAAAGGAAATATCGCCGCTCGTGATGCAACGCACACTTAATCAACATTTGCCCTTGCAGACCAACTAAATAGTTGCGGAGAAAACACATTTAATTGATGACTTTACTATGTTTAGCTTAGGACTTTTCAAAAGCGAAGACCGGACTCTTTAGCCATCTTCGTGTTTATAGGAATGATTAACGGAGGAATTTTAAAAGCGAAGACTGGGCTCTTTAGCCATCTTCGTGTTCATAGGAATGATTAATGTAGGAATTTTAAAAGTGAAGACTGGGCTCTTTAGCCATCTTCATGTTAAAAGGATGTAGTTGAGGACATTTTCAAAGAAGATCGGTCTCGGTGGCCATCTTTGTACTTATAGGAAAGGATATAGTATTAATTTTTGAAAAATTGAGGATTTTTAGCTGAGGACTAGATGTAGTAATATAGTCATCAATTGAATTGTTCATCCAAGACGAAATTGTTGGTTATGTTTGTGTGCATTTGGACTCCTTAGCCATCTTCATGTTGAAGTTATTCAACTGATGTACGTTTGCAAATAAGTATTTAAAAAAAGGATGAAAATATAAGTCATCAGATGTAATAACTTCAAGATTGTGGCTTTTGAGTCCTTATGTTTGGCTGCACACTAGTCAGGTTAATCCTAACTGAGCTTGAGTCAATGCCATCAATGAGATAAATGGAATTAATTTGTTTTAGGTTTTTTTTCTTTCTCTTAATAACTAACATTTTTTTGGGTGGAAATACATGATCCAATGTGATTCCCATTTCTGTAATTCATATATTTTTCTTTGAAAAATTTCTGTATCTTGAGTTGTTTTTATTGTTTAATATATTATGCAATTGTCTGCAAAAAATCTTTTTTTTGTTTCTGAGCTAATGCAAATTTGTTTAATTATTTATATAAATTCAAAATAGTACTGAACCTGAGTCTGAACAACATTTTCATCCACTTGAATATTGATCATATAATTGACTTTTTACCTGTCATATTTTTCTTAGTTTTGCATGTCATATTTTCTTAGTTAAGGCTGTCATATTTTCTTAGTTATGCCTGTCATATTTTCTTAGTTTTACATGTCATATTTTCTTAGTTTTACATGTCATATTTTCTTAGTTTTTTACCTGTCATATTTCCTTAGTTTTACCCCATATTTTCTTAGTTTTACCTTTCATATTTTCTTAGTTTTGCCTGTCATATTTTCTTAGTTTTAGCTGTCATAAGTTCTTTGTTTTACTTGGCATATTTTCTTAGTTTTACCTTTCATATTTTCTTAGTTTTGCCTGTCATATTTTCTTAGTTATATCTGTTAAACATGTTTATCATTTGTAATGACTGGTATATTTTACTAGTATACCATTAGCATATGCTTGAAAAAATTCCAGTTCTTCTTCAATATTATATACTGTAGCTAGAACTTCATTTGTATTAACATTATTACTTTGTTACTTATTCTGATTTCCAATTCCTTATCTATTTCTTGGTACATTATATTTTTGGAGAATTAGATTCTTGTCTTTAATGTTGACAATAAATTTCTATTTGGTGATCTAGATTCCAATAATATTGCTTTTAACAGGATGCATTTCTTTCTTTGTTCTCCTATTAATGAGTTAATAACACTTAAAGTCTTGCCACTTAGTTTACAGATGAATATATTAGAACAAGTATCTTCATTGTAATTGCAAGTTTTGCAGATAGTCTGAAAATAACTATGTTTGTCATCAGTTTCTTTAAGGTTCCTCATTTTTTGCCTATAAATATTCCTTTTATGTTCATGCTTGGTAGTTTCTGTTTTGTCACCCTTGTTTTGACTCGCAGTTTTTTTTTCAGTTTCTTTTTTTTTTAACTTCATATTCTTTGTCTGGTTTTGCTTCCTTTTAATTTCTTTCAGCATTTCTAGTTGCACTTCTCTCTTCTCTTTGTGCTCTCACCAATTTCAGCTTTCTTTTCTTTCCTTTCCATTTATGTCAAAACATCTTTCTTTTCTTCATCTTAAGACCAAACAAGTCAGCAACTTTCGTTAGTTAAATGTATCCAGCCATGTATCTATTAATACTTATCAAATGTACCAATGCATTCTGTACTCTTTTATAGATAATTATGATATCTATCATCTTTTATAATTTACAATCACTGACAATATTATCAAGCCAATACTGTTGTGATGAACATAACACAGTCAATAGTCAACAATCTAATAATCAATGTCATAATCAATTATTGTTTTTACAATATTTTTTTTTTCAATTGTCCTAACAAGGAGAAAACAATATTAATAAAATATTATAATTTAAAAAAATGTAACAAAATTTATACCAAAATGTTACAATTACATAAATGATATGATCATGACTGAGTGTCCTTGCACTGAAAACTTTGATTAAATTGAGGAGGATTCAAGCAACACATTGACCTCACTCTTTTACCCTAATGCACATCGTTTTCCAAAAGCAAGATTTAGTCAATATATAAAAACAAACAAGAACAGCAGGAAAAAGACAGAGAAACTTTCGAGAAATACTACATATACTTAAAATATCAATAACAATGACTTAAAGACCCCAAGAAATTGTGTACAATATTAAACAAAACAAGTCTAAACACAAAAATCTACTAGTGTTAAATTTGCGACCTCTATAACATTAATTACTGATCATAGTTATTACACATTGAAAAAAGATAAAATTTATTAAGGACACAATATCAGTGATACCAAATTTTGACAAGAACAATACTGTCACCAGCTTTCTAAATATATAACATATAAAAATTAAAAATCAAAATCAAAATTATCAGTAATATATTTCAATACTGATTATCTTCCTGTAATGTCATTCAATACAAACTCTGATATAGCTCATCACTTTGAAGAGTTTTTTTTTATCTTTTCTCTTTTCACTGCCCAACTTTAATTGAATATATATATATATATATATATACTTTAACTGCACACAATTACTGACTATTACTTGAGATATATAATATACATCAGCACAAATTTATTGCCTGTGTCAAAATTTACAGTTACTAACTTCAATATATATACTTGTACTGCACAAAATTACTGACTATTACTTGATTAGATATATAATATACATTGGCATAAAAATATTATCTGCCTGTGTCAAAATTTACAATCACTGTCCAACTTCAATATACTATTTACTAACTAATTGTTGGTGCACCTGAAGTGTCTGGTCGATTTTTGGAGCACCTTTTTCATCCTTCAATTGTCTATGAGTGTTTGATTTGTGATAGGGCAAAGCAATTGTGAATATATATTTAAAATAGATTTTTATTAATTTATGTAAATTTTTACTATTTTCACCATCTGAGCTGTGAATGAATCTTGTTTTTAATGACCCAACTGTATAAAACTTAGCTCTTGAGCTATGAAGGGGGAATAACCCTTGAGAGATTATGGGCATGACATAGCCTTAATTGTGCTGATGTGCCAAAAACCCAAAATATCAATACCTTCCAACTGTTGGGCACCTATATGGTCATCAATTGTTGGAATACTTCATCCCTCATACCGTGTGCACCTCAAGTGTGTCCTGTCAGCTATTGGGGCACCACAAGTGTCCTAACAACTGTTTGGGCATCTCAAATATCCTTTTAACTGTTGAGGCACCTTAGGTATCCTATCTATTGTTGAAGCACTTCAAATGTCCTATCATTTGTTGGGGCATCTCATTTAACCTAACAACTGTTGGGCACTTCAATAATCTTATTTTTGGGCACTCCAAGTGTTCTATCAATTGTATGGGCACTCCAAGTGTCCTATCAATTGTTAGGCACCTCATCGATCATACCAACTGTTGTCCACCTCAAGTTTGTCCAATCAGCTGTTGGGGCACCACAAGTGTTTCAACACTTTTTAGGCACCTCAAATGTCCTTATAACTGTTGGGGCACCTCAATATCCTATCAATTGGTAGGGCACATCAAGTATCCTATCAATTGGTAGAGCACCTCTAGTGTCCTATCAATTTGTAGGACACCTCTTGTCCTATTGTTTGGTAGGGCACTTCAAGTATCCTATCAGTTGGTAATGCACCTATACTTTCCTACCAACTGTTAGGTCACCACAAGTCTCCTATCAACTGTTGGGGTACCTAAAGTATCCTATCATGGGGCATCTCATTCATCCTAACAACTCAATGGTCTTATTGTTGGGGCTCTCTAAGTGTCCTATCAATTGTAGGACACCTCATCCATCATACCAACTGTTGTTCACCTCATGTTTGTCCTATCAGTTGTTGGGGCACCACAAGTGTCCTAACAACTGCTTGTCCTTTTAACTTATGTGGCACCTCAAGTGTCCTATTAACTGTTGGGGCACATCAAGTATTCATTCAACTCTCTCTCTATATATATATACTATATTATATTATGTTAGTTTTGATTACTGTTATAAATAAATAAATAAATATATATGATTATGGTTATTATATATTATATATAATCTGCAGTGTTTTTATAAATGTGTAGTCCTGCTTATTACTCCCAGAGCCACTTTTTTTTTTCAGTTTCATTAGCAACATATGAATTTATATATTTGAAATGTTTAATCACACTTCTTTTTACTGAAGTTTAATTTTTTGTTAACAGATATCAAGCTACAAAATTAAATTCCAATTTTTTAGGTTCTCGCCTATATCTGCAATTTATATCTATATATTAAGTTTTGTTACCTTGAACTCTTTCAAGTTTTTGTTACACAACCTTATATTTCAGATTCTTTTTGTTCTTCCTTAGGTTCAAATGTATCAGTTGTTTTTGTTGACAGATATCAAGGTACAGAAAAAAGAATCTAATTTAGAGTTTTTTAAAGCTTGATTAGTCATAATATTTGCACTATTATTTCCAATATGTGCCAGAGTGTGTGCTAAATGTAACTGTTATGATTAAAAACATGGTCATTGCAAAGTCTAACATATGGACAAGTAGGATGCTTGGGGCTTGATTCAGAGAAAGAATGTTGGACAAGCAGAAGTGTTATGGAGTGTGTGTGTGTGTGTTTTTATGGTGACTGTGGAAAGAGGTAAGCGATTGGATGTGAATGATGCAAAAGTTGCATTGTCGTCACTTGGTCTTAGTTAGGGAAGACGACTCCAGAATGTAAGACTGAAAGGTTGTGTTATTGTAGTAAGTTAGATTGTAAGAAATTTTATTACTTAAGTCTACTACATTTATTTCATGTGATCACAAGTATTATAAATGTTATATTTAGTTTCGTTCACAAGGAAGTTGTTCAAGTTCTTATTAGCTAAGATATATTATGCCTTCAACAGTTTAGTTGCCTACCAGCAGTTTGGTGCTACAAGTCAACAACAGTCAGACTAAATTAAATAAAGCCATGTCTATTTCTACATGATTTTGTTGCTACTAACCTGGTGTTACTAACAACTAACTTGAAAAGGGAGAAGGGAATTATCATCTTATTCATGTACTATTTACATTAGATTTTTACCAAATTATTAAATTTTTACTACCCTTACTATTTTAACTGTGAATAGACCTTGATTTTAATGATTTAAGTGTATAGAATTTAGCCCCTGTTATGTAGAGAGAGAGAGTAGTCCTTAAGGGACTGCAGGCACGACATGGCCTAAATTGTGCTGATGTGCATAAAATCAAAAATGAAATAAAACATTAACAAAATGTGTATTATAATTGTCACTTTTCCTCTACTTAGCATTTTTTTTCTCCTAGATTTTCATAATTTTTTGTTGAAGTCATTTCAGTTCTCAATTATTTTGTGCACCAAGTTACAAGAAAAAATTCAAGCAAGAGAGGTCACTACACTAAGACTTTGTCTTCTCATAAGAATGGATGGCTGCCTGGTCATGTGATATGTGCACTGGACTGTGTGTGGTCATCTTGATGCTCATATCTTGCCTGATGACATTTATTCTGCTGGACATTTGGTCAAGGAAGTAGATTCTCTTCAGCTCTCAAGAAACATTCAAAACATGTCAAACATTTGAGAAGAATATCAAGTGCAGTGTACATGTAAGTAATGTTGAAACATCTGATCTCATTTATGCATTCTTGAGGACAATCTGCAGCCACTAAACCAGTTACATCAGATCTGGATAAAGTGGTCGCTTCCTCTTCATTAAGGCTAGAACAGAAAGATTTTATAACTCTTTTACTCCACTTTCTGTCAGTGTGTTTCATGGTCATTAGTCACATCACAAAGAGGTTTAGTTTATTAACCAGTGGTTGTGTATGACTGTGTCTTTGTATGTTTTGTGTGCGAATGTTGTTCCTGTTTGTATCTATTTGTCGTTGCTATAGTGGTAATCCTCCGAATAATCATAATAAAACTAAATTTTCATTTGTTTGAATCTTATCTGGTGGGAATTTTAAACTTAGTAATCTGCTCTTAGCTTACTTTTCGATTTTTAAGTACATTCTAAAAGAAATACAATAGATAAGGATAGAAAAAGAAGAGCAAACAATAAAGAGATTTGCTGAAATGATATAAAGTGAAATAAAAAAATATATATAAAAAAATAAACCTGGAGATTCTGAAGGAAAGATTGCTGTTGCCAACTCAACAAAACAAATGAGTTTGTACTGCAAGCAAAAGAACTTACAAAGTTGTGATTTTATTTTGCTAGAAATGCACAAACTTAATAGCATAATTTTCACTCTAAATATTAAAGCTTCCTGTATTCTATACACCAGATACACTAAATAGCTAGTTATTTATTGTTTTCTGGCATAATTGAAAATCTCCAATAAGTTCCTTAGACTTTAATGACTTAATTAACCTTTAAATTTTTAAAACTTTATTTGTTTGTTATTCTTTGCTGCTGTATTAGATGTCTTGGGTGTATTTTTTTTTCTTAAAAGTTTATTCATAAAATACTAAGTTAAAACATAAAGTGAAACCTGCATCATCATAATAGTTTTGTTTAACATGAAAAGAAAAGCAACAAAAGAATTTTTTTTTTTTCCTTTTCAAGGCAAAAGTTTTTCTTATTAATTTTTTTATTCTTATTTAGACCAACATGATGAAAAGGCAGACAACATGAAGATGTAGACCAACATGATGAAGATGTAGACCAACATGAAGATGAAAAATGGGTCAAGAGATGTATGGAATAAAATGGCAAGCAATATTGTGTATATCTCTTTATATTTTCTTTATACTAAACCCCTAAGTAAAGCTTTGCCAAGTTTTGTGTTTCACTGACTATAAAAATGTTTTGATCAAATTTTGTTCTCTTGTATTGACAGGGAACATCTTGAGAAGTAAAACAATTCCTAGAGGCGAAGACACAGACACACTGGATCTATTAGAGATTTTCCTTCTCTACCATCATTTAGAGACTTCCTTGTGCTCTAAGGGAACCTGTCATTATCTTTTGATTGCTAATTGGCGTTGATGTTTTTACAATCCTACTGCGTCTGAAAGAAATTATCATTTCCCAGACCTTCTCAAGACAATTTTAGTGACCAAGCTGCAATATGGGACTCAGTAGGAAACAATGAAGAATGCTCCTAACCTCAGGTTGAGTACCCTTGCTCACCTTCTAGAGTGGCGACAAATACTTCTACACCCATAGTTATACATCCCGAACCCTGTAACCCAACCTCACAACATGGTTACATTACCGGAAGTGGTCGCAAGGTCAGAAAACCTAACAGATACAATGGATAGAACAATGAATAGGTACAAGTACTCAAGTGATGTACTTTGTAAGAACTATTTTGGTGGAATCACCATAATTGACTTGTAAATCTTGTTCTATATTTAGGTATATCTTGACAATCAGTCCAGTAAATTTTTTTTTTAATATTCCTTTTTTTTTCCCTCAATCTTCTTGTTGTTTCAGTTAAATGTTTTTGTATTTTGAAGGAGGAAAGTGCTTTGGTATATTATCGTTATTATTATTGTACCAGTATTAAGCAAACTTGTATATCTTTATTTATTCATGAATTCTAAAGCAGAACATCACTTCAACCAGAAAATGTTGTAACAACTATACGTGTCTTCAGTTTACATTCAATACTCTATACAGTCACAACACCAAAGCCTGGCTACATTATGCTTTTAATTCAATTTGTTATCTCCCTTGCTTTAGTGTGCTATCATATAATTTTTTGTGTCACATCCCTGCACAATTTGTTCTATGCTTTTTTACAGTATAAATAGCGACTTGACATTATTTAGCTCTATTATAATATTGTTATATTATTATATTTAAAATAAAACTGTTAACATATTCTATGCTGTTTTAATATAAATGTTTTGCTGTTACCATGAATACAATTTTGAGTTTTTGTCCGATATCTTAAGGCTTATCTTCAAGTCCGAAGATAGTGAAAAGTATGCAGTATTCCCCAGCTAGGACCTACATATTTTGCTATAAATAAAGAGTATAATAATATTTACTACTTGGTATTGTCAGTCTTCACTAAAGCAATGAGTTTATCCCCTTAGTGTGTTTAAAATTTTCAAATACTAATTCACTTTGTATTATCTATTGGTGATCATGGGGTATCCACTTTGTCATCACCATAGTCTCTGGTGTTAACACTCACTGTCCTGGTGGAGGTTACGGCTAGGATGTTATCTCTCTTTCTGATGGAACACATGTAAAACCAACAAAACAAACATTAGAACTAGACTTTATTAACAGGTAAATTTTTATAATTGTGAACTGGCGCTCCCAAAGCTACTTATATGTATTTTTAATTTTACTTCTGTAGGCTAGTGCTAAGCTGTATACTTGTATTTCTGCCTATTATATTGGTTAGGGTGGAGTACTTAAAATAGAGCCTATGCTGTTTCCTGTACTGTTGACCAGTGGTCTCTGTGTCAGTTTTAATTGTGTCAGTTTTAATTATTCTGTAACTGGGACTGCCTGTAAGTTAAAGAATTTTTTAATTTTTTTTTAAATTTTACTATGTGTAAATCTACTTCATATTTGAACAACTGTCAAAATAAGTAGCAGTTTTTTTTTCTAAAGTTTGTTTTAAAAATATGGCCAAGCCCTGCCCAGTGCTGTCATGATGGCCACTTCTAATGTTTATGTACTAGATTGTAACTACTGCCTTAGTCATTTAAATTAAAGTCTCATTTTTGAATTTTTTCTTTGTTTCTAGATTTCTTTTAGTTTGCTAGTTTAGTTTAGTTGTCTGGTTGCTTAGATGACTCAAACCCCTTGGTCACAGAGGTGCACAGATACAGCCCACCCAGTAGTGTTACAATCTGGCAACTGTAATTTCTTGTTATCCCAGGCTAGACATGACCTTAGGCCCTGCCAGATTAACATATTCTCTCATTCCAGACAGCATTGTCCCTAACAATACATAATTACCTTGCTTTAGTTGTAGAATGAAAGATGAGCAAACAGTTAAAAGTTTCTATAGAATTCACTTGGAGGTGTGGTGGCTAAGCGGTAAAGTGATTGGCTGCCAAACATAGGTCTAGGGTTTGAAGACCATTTTTTTTTATAATAGTCCTAATATAAGAAAAACAATTAGGCACCTTTCAGACCACCCAGCTCAAATGGGTTCCTGACATTTAATGGAGAAAAGTAAAGGCGGTTGGTCATTGTGGTGGCCACCTGATACCCTCATTGACCATAAGACACAGAAACAGATGATTTTTGTATCATCTGTCTTACAGATCGCAAAGTCTAAAAAGGGAAATTTATTTTAACTTGAATATTGTAACATTTTGCCCTACATCAAAAAGCTTCTCCCATTTTTTGTCTATCATTCACTTTGTCTTTGGAATGGTTTCTTTTTGATAATGATTGAATATTGAAGTCAATTAGATTAGTTGACTGAGTTTGTAGAGGGTAATCACTGACTAGATGTTAATAGCATTTCCTGTCAAATCTTTTTTGGTAATTTCATGGCAGATTAAATTAATTTCTTCTTGTTCATTGAAGTAATTACTGTACATTTCAAGGTGTATTGAGACCAGCACAATGACCTATTGCAGTTACTTCCCTTTACCATTAACTTTCAAATACATTAATAGTTATCTCTTAATATGAATTCAGTAATTTAGCACAGACCAGTTACAATTTTTAAAAAAATGAATGCCACTTTGATTGCAAGGTATACATATACATCAAAATGAGTCAATCAAATCAATGTATATGATATCACAATAAAACTGAAACTGCTGCACAAATAAATATTTATTTAAAAACTAAGGTACATTGGTAGTCCTGATATTACTTTTAGTAGTAGAAGATTGTGTAGAATCAAAATAACTTAATTCATTTAGATCAGGGGTGGGCAAATTATAGACCACGGGCCACATACGGCCTGCCAAAGTGTTTTTTTGCGGCCCACGGAAACCTACAGAATTCAGGTGAGCCCGCAGATTAAGCATATAAAAATGCAAATATATTAAAAATAAATTATTTTAAATATCTTCTTATCAATTATGATATTTAAATGGCCTAAATTGTGCCGATGTGCCTAAAATCAAATCAATCAATTATGATGAAGAAGCTAAATATACATTGTCTCTTTATGTTATTCTAAAGTTTTAAGCAAATGAAGATTATGCTTATTGGTAATATTTCGAAACAAGACACACACTCAGACCAGTATTTAATAAATTCTATGAAGAACTGTGATGTCAAGTGTAACAACTGATGGAGTCCATGCTTTGACTGAGAAAAACAGTTGTTGTTTTTTTTAATAAAGAACAATATCACAACGTTAAATTCTACACCGAGAGGTTGCAGTGAATATCAGACATATTATTGACTTAATCATCTCAGTGATCAAACTTATCAGAGCCACAGACAGTTTCAAGAAGTACCACATGGGCAAGGTATTGAAATGAATATGGGGTCTCAAGGAAAAATTATTTTTTCCTTAATGACACTGACAGTGGCTTTCTTATTAATGTTTCTAATGAAGTGTTGCAATGGGCTACTTGCACATCATGAAATTTATGAGCATCTTTTCAAGCTTTTCCATTTCTCCAGTCAAGCAAGTGAAAACAGGTTTTATCATTTTCCTTTGCTGAAAGGTGAAACTATTTCTAGTAAAAAGAAAAGAACAAGACTTATGGAATTTGAAAACAAATGTTAAGACGTCAAGAACTTGAACCATTTTTGAATATCCTCACTTTACCATTTAGTACAGAAGCTGATTCAGCTCCGGAAAAAATACTTCCTAGCAAATTATGACCCAAAAGAGAAGCAGTTTGAAGGGTGCATAAGCTGTATCTCCACACTTAAAAAGACTTGATGCTAAACTTTGACATTTTTGGATGCACAAGAATATTTTCTTTTGTTTGAACATATGCAACCAGAAGAACA
The DNA here is from genome assembly GCA_030265305.1 of Biomphalaria pfeifferi. NCBI lineage: Eukaryota > Metazoa > Mollusca > Gastropoda > Planorbidae > Biomphalaria > Biomphalaria pfeifferi. The sequence continues at coordinate 157,714 of JASAOG010000271.1, forward strand.
AGTGGATGCTGACTGGCTGTAATTTAACAGCAGTCACAAAGATAAGAAATAGTAAAGCTAGTTCCAGAGTTCCGGAACATTATGCACAATTAAATACTTCACATTAAGTATAACTGGATTGTTGTGAAGAATGAATGTGATGTAAAAAGACAGTAACAAAATTTTTTAAAATATTAGTTAAATTAGTTTCAAAAATTGCTAAATCTTGTTATAATTCCTCAATTTGAATGTCTAATACAGTATACAAGTAAATTAATAGACAGCTAGCATATTTTTCTAAGTTGTAAATACAAATTATATATATATGTGGCCCCCTATTCCTAAAAAAAAAATTTAATGTGGCCCTCAACAGAAAAAGGTTGCCCATCCCAAATTTAGATGGTTGATTTTAAAAGGGAGACAATTAAATTAGAAGTTATACTACTTAGACATTAAAAAAAAAAAAGAAAGATACAAAGGAATAAAATAAAGTACCAGTTGTTATTCTTCAAATAAAAAAAAATGTATTTAACACATTAGCATATTCATATCAAACTTGATATGAGTAAACCAAAATTTTTATCACTTTAAAAAAAATTGTTCAGTGCAGAGAGTACATTAAATATGAGATGTTTTTAATATATAGATATAAAAACCTTAATTATGTAATACAATAAATATGCCATTGTACAATATTTCATTTACAAAACATAGTTGAAAAAAGTCTAGTAATATAGCAGTGTTCAGTGGTAACATTTTCATAAAGAACTCTTAGAAGAAAACTATAGTTGATAATCTTATCTTATATAATACAGATAATACTTCAAAATAGAAGATAATGCATATATTAAAAAGTAAATTAAGTTATTAGTAACAAGTAAAATACATGCCAGTGTTTTCAAATACAAATATGTCCAGTTATCATTTATTAATAGGTCTAATCACCTGTACAGGTACCATTTATTCAAAAGCATTCCACATAAACATGATGTAATCTCAAAAATGAAATGTTTTCTTTTTAAATTTCTTTAGCATTTAAATTTTTTAATGGAATCCTGTGGTTAATTAACTGTATTTATACCTATTTAAATTTCAATGACAAATATCTTAAAATCCAAAGTAAATGAATAATAGGTACCTGGTAAATTTAAATTAATAAACATTGCAAGTTGTCTTAAAAAACAAACACCCAAATTGACCTTTGATCCCTCTTTCATGAACACTCTCAGCATCAAGAAAACTAAACCATTCATGAACAGTATTGTCTTGAGCATTAAAGTGTGTTATTTAGTGACTACAAAAAGTTGTATACAATTAATCTCAATCTTTTATCACTAAACGATAGAAATCTTTCTGCTAGACAAGTAAGCAATGGATTTCAGATATCCCTCACAGCTTCTGTGGTTGAATAATTCTCAGAATAAAAGCTGCTTAGAATAATATCAGTTGAGCTTGACCATCACTAAACAGAATTGACAGGTAAGGGGACACACAATTCGTTCACTGAAATTTATAATGCAGAAATTTTCAATAGTAATTATGAAATTTTTAGAAAAGATAGGGCTGATAATCATGGAGGAGTTCTTTAGCAATAAAAAACACTCTTATAGCAGAAGAAATTACCTTACCTAACTCAAAAAATATAGAATCTACATTTTGTAAAATTAATACCACCTCAACATCCCTAATAATAGGCAGCATTTACAGACCACCAAATTCTAGTTTAGAATACATGCAGGAATTATGTAATCAGATTACTACACTTAAAGAGACAGATAAAAATGCAGTTTTTTGGATTATGGGTGATTTCAACCTACCTGATTTAAATTGGAAAACACTAACCATAGATAAACACCAAAACCCTAAGGACATAAATGAGCTTTTCATATAAACTTTACACAACCTAAGTTTAGATCAAATCATTAAAAAGCCAACTAGATTAAACAACACATTAGATCTCTTCTTAACCAACAGACCTGGATTAGTAGTTGATTATGATATTATCCCTGGTCTATCAGACCATGAGATCATAAAAATACAGCGTCTGGACCTGATGGTATTCCAGCTAGATTACTCAAAGAACTAAGCAATGAACTAGCCCCAGTGTTCAAAATACTCTTTCAGGCATCGCTTAACCATGGCAGAGTACCAAAGGACTGGAAAGAAGCTAATGTCACCCCCCTATTTAAAAAAGAAAAATCTGACCCAGGAAACTACATACCAGTATCACTTACCAGCATATCATGTAAAATCCTAGAACACATAATATGTAGCAACATCATAAACCACTTAGACAAACATAATGTCCTCACCCCATACCAACATGGCTTTAGGAAATATAGATCATGTGAAACACAACTAATAGGACTAATTGATGATTTTTCAAAAGGTTTAGATAATAGTGAACAAATAGATGCTATCTTACTAGATTTTTCCAAGTCTTTTGACGAAGTTCACCACCATAGTTTGCTTAAAAAATTAAAATATTTCGGCATTAATGGTCCACTGCATCAGTGGATTAAAGATCTTCTGATAGGGAGAGAACAAACTGTAATAATAAATGGCTCTAAATCAACACAGATAACAGTAAACTCAGGTGTACCTCAAGGAACAGTCTTGGGTCCACTACTATTTTTAATTTACATAAGTTATTTACCAAATTGCATTAGTTCAGGAACAAAAGTCAGATTATTTGCAGACGGTTGCATAATATATAGAACAATACAAACAACACAAGACACAGATATTTTACAAAGAGAATTAGATGAATTACAGAAATGGGAATCAAATTGGAGCATGTCTTTCCACCCAGAAAAATGTCAGTTGTTAAGAGTAACAAAAAAACTAAAACAAATTAATTCCACTTATCTTATTCATGGCAAACCAGTAACACAGACTAAAAACGCAAAATACCTAGGTGTTATAATAAATGAAAAACTGTCATGGAATCCACATATTGATGAAACTATTTAAAAAATCCATCAAAGCATTAGGGTTTATTAAAAGAAATTTCTATAAATCAAATAAGAACATAAAACTAAAATGTTATTTAACCTTGGTTAGGCCAATAATATCCTCCGTTTGGGACCCCTCAACTCAAGAAAACATTAAGAAACTGGAACAAACACAAAATAGAGCAGTGAGATTCATAACAAACGAATATTCACATTTGACTAGAGTAACACCATTAGTAAAATCACTAAATTTAGAAAGCCTTCAGGACAGAAGACTCAAAAGTAAAGTAGCAATTATACATAAAACACTGAACCATAATCTTCAAATACAAAAACAAAATTTAATAAAATACTGTGAAAGACACAAAGATAAAGGCACATTCCTCGTCCCATATGCTAGGACAAATTTGTACAAATACTCCTTCTTCCCTAGTGCTATTGGCAGAATTTAAGTCACTGGTTAATATGCATGACTAAATGCATGACGCGTAGGATGTAATCATCTTTTTTGAAGTAACGTCTGTATTATATAAGATAAGATATAAGATAAGATAATTGCTATGATGCTACCTAGGTATGTGAACTTATCTAGCTGTTCAAGCTTTGAGTGTGGGGGCACCAGTTTCCTTATATCCTAGTTGCATAATTTTAGTTTTATTCAAGTTTATGTGGAGGCCTATTTTGGATGCCTCCCTATCTAGGCTCTCCATCATTCCTTGAACAATTTTTTGTATTTCCAAGAATTGCAATGTCATTGGCAAAGTCCAAGTTCATCATCCAATTCTATGAACTACTGAAGGCAGTCTGTATCATTGCATTCCTCATTTAGTAGTCAAAAGGAAGAGAAAGCAATACATTATTCACCCGTGTCAATGTAAGAAAACTCTGTTGTTCCTTCTTGTTTTAATGCAACAGCTAAATTGGCTGTAGAGATGTTGAAGGATATGGATAAATTTTTCAGGGCTGACATATTCTCTATTTCCAAAGCCATTATCCATGGATACTATCAAATACTTGTTTGAAGTCTACCAAATTGATCATTAGCTATTGTTGGTATTCAAGACTTTGATCTATAATGTTTCATACAATGAAAATCTTTTCAGCACATGATCTGCCTCTTTGGAAGCCTGCTTGCTCTTTTCTGATCTTATCCACAGCCTGTCATCTGTGTTCAGCACTATTCAGTTGAGATGACTACAATACATGAAAAAATGTTGAATGGTTTTAAGAATTAGCCTTAACCCTAAAACCTCAGCATTAAATACGTCACAAAATTGGTGTTTAGGGTTAACCTGTTTAACTCTAGAAACAGGTCTAAACAAGTCTCAATTTATTGCCGGTCAACACAACATTCTTGACCAATTCCTGGGGCATTTACTGAATTTCTTATTTTTTAATATATTATTGATCCCTTAATATTTACTATCACTTTACTGAAAGTGTTTTGAAGGATATGAAGAATTAAAAAAAAAGTTTTCTGATCAAGAAATGCAGGGAAAAAAGACTAGAAAGACAATATCAGTTTCAATTTGAACAGAGTAAAGCAGTTAATTCAGATCTACAACAGCTTTTGGAGGTTTGGGCAAGGATATAATATTGTTTCAATGTGAAATCCACAAACCCAGTCATTCTTTTAGTATTAGAATCATACATTGTTTGCCTCTTTATGCACATTGCATCAATCATGAAGGCTTCATGGGTGTAAGTGTTTGGATTCCCTTCAATACAATTTTTTTAAGTATCCTGCATGCATTGGTTCATCCCTGGTGATCCATCACAGCATACATTTTTTCATCCCTTGTCATCCACCACAGCATGCATTTGTTCATCCCTGGTGATCCATCACAGCATACATTAGTTCATCCCTAGTGATCCACCACAGCATGCATTTGTTCATCCCTGGTGATCCATTACAGCATGCATTTGTTCATCCCTGGTGATCATCCAATTATATCATAGAATTATAAAAGAAAAATACTAATGAGCAACACATACATCTTCCTAGTGTTCTTCTTAGTGATCCATCACAGCATGCATTTGTTCATCCCTGGTGATCCATCACAGCAAGCATTAGTTCATCCCTGGTGATCCATCACAGCATGCATTGGTTCATCCCTGGTGATTCATCACAGCATGCAGTTGTTCATCCATGGTGATCCATCACAGCATGCATTTGCTCATCCCTGGTGATCCATCACAGCATGCATTTGCTCATCCCTGGTGATCCATTACAGCATGCATTTGCTTATCCCTGGTCATCCATCACAGCATGCATTTGCTCATCCCTGGTGATCATCCAATTATATCATAGAATTATAAAAGAAAAATACTAAAACGGCATACCCTCAATAGCTGACCTTCGTGATAGCCAGATGAATGACATGGAAATAGCCAACATCATCCACAAGCTACAAGGTGGCGATACAAAAATAGGCCAACAATATGCCTTACATAATGACATTCTTGTCAGAAAGTGGACAGAAAAATCATCACTTATTGGAAGCACTGACGAACAGACCCTTAAAATTGTCATACCTAATGTGTTTCGTTCTGAAATATTAAGACTTGGTCATGACATCCCTATGTCCGGACACTTAGGGATTGACAAAACACGACGACGCATATACAAACATTTCTACTGGCCAGGCATTAACAGAGAAATAGCTGAATACTGCAAATCATGTCATGCCTGCCAAATCACAGGAAAGCCTAATCAATCGCCTCCAAAAGCGCCTCTTCAAGAGAATATAACACCAAAAGAACCATTTTCACACATCCTTTTGGACTGTGTTGGTCCATTGCCAAGGTCAAAACGAGGGAACCTGTACCTTCTTACCATAATGTGTAAGACTACGCGCTATCCAGAGGCAGTACCATTGAGAAACATCAAGGCAACAACTATTGTGACAGCATTGTCAAAATTTATCACAACGTTCGGGTTGCCAAAGGTCATACAGACCGATCAAGGCACCAATTTTATGTCAGACATTTTCCAACAGGCACTTCGCCAGATGGGAATTGAACACTTGGTTTCAACGGCATATCATCCTGAAAGCCAGGGTGCCATCGAACGCTTTCACCAAACACTTAAAAACATGGTGAGAACGTACGCTGAGACCGAAACAAACACTTGGGATGAAAACATTAACTTCTTACTGTTTGCTCTACGCGATGCCCAGCAAGATTCAACAGGGTTCAGTCCATTTGAACTTGTGTTTGGACACACGGTACGAAGTCCATTGAATAGAATTAAAGAAAACTGGATACCAACTCAGGAGGAAACGAAAGACTTGAGGGGATATGTTAGAAATCTAAGGGACAAACTCTTTAGAATTAATGACTTGGCTTATAGCAATCTTAGAGAAAGCCAAAATAAATCTAAATCAATCTATGACAAGAAGTCCAAACAAAGACAGTTTAAAATAGGTGAGAAAGTATTAGTGGAAACGGCAACGGAAGGTGATGCCCTTCAGAAAAGGTACGATGGGCCATACGAGGTAGTGGGCAAGGAAAGTGAAGTCAACTACACCGTACATGTCCCTGGTAAGAGAAAAGGAAAAATTCGTTGTCACATAAACAGGTTAAAGAAATTTCACGAAAGATCCTCAGATCATGCAACTGTACTAGCTATTGTAAAGAGTTCAGTCCCCATGGGAAAAGAGAACCAGGTATATGTGGATACCGTTCTCGACAAAGAAATCCCTACAGTTAAGATAAAAAATTCTGAAGCCCTGTGTAAGTTGTCAGAAAAATTAGAACATCTTAGTCAACGAGAAAGGGAAGCAATCAGTGATTTAATCGAAGCGTACCCGCAGCTGTTGTCTGATGTGCCAAAGCAGACAAACTTAGTGATACATGAAGTTAATGTAGGGGATGCAACTCCTGTGAAGCAACACCCTTACAGACTACCTCTCGCCCAATCTCAATTCTTAACTTCTGAGATAAACTATATGCTGGAAAATAACATTATAGAAAGAAGTGAAAGCCCATGGAGCTCACCATGCGTGTTGGTACCTAAACCTGATGGTACATATAGATTCTGTACTGACTATAGAAAGGTGAATCTAGTGACCAAAGCAGATGCATTTCCAATTCCCCGCATTGATGACTTAATTGATCGAGTTGGACAGGCCACCTATGTAACAAAAATTGATCTCCTGTCCGGGTATTGGCAAGTTCCTTTATCGGAGGAGGCGAAACAAGTTTCTGCCTTTTGCACTTCTGATGGCTTATATCAGTACAAAGTTATGCCTTTTGGTATGAAAAACGCTCCAGCTACTTTCCAGAGGTTGATGAACAAAGTTATTGCCGACATTCCAAACTGTTCGGCATATCTTGATGATTTAGTCATATACCATGATGACTTTGATGCTCATCTGGCTTGTCTAAGGACTTTATTTCAAAAGCTGAAGAACTCTAATCTTACTATTAATCTTAACAAATGTGATTTCTGTAGAGCAGAAATACAATATTTAGGCTACATTGTGGGTAACGGGAAAGTTAAACCTATTCAGGCTAAAGTGGAAGCCATTCAAGAGTACCCTGTACCTAAATCTTTAAAGGAGGTCAGAAGGTTTTTAGGTATGACAGGATACTATCGTAAGCTTTGTTGTAATTATTCAGTTATAGCTGTCCCATTAACTGACCTCCTAAAAGGGAAAAGGAAATTTCAGTGGAACACTTCTGTCCATCCTTTCCCTCTTTTCATTGCTTCAACCATTTATCTCACATGTTGGCTTATTTAAGGAATCTGCAACATAAAGAAATAATAAATAATGAATAACATACCGGTACAAAAAATGGTGACCAATAATTTCATCCCCAATTAAATATTTTTTGTTATTCATTGTTTAATTGTGCAGTTAAGGCTTTGGCTTTAAGCCCTCATTTCAAATGATATATAAATATGATTATTTTAAATGCTTTTAAATATTTTTTGACATGTTATAAATGCGTTTATAGTGTTTCCTCTTCCACTTCACATTCTTGATGAGTTGTACATCTGGGTGTGTACTTAGCTACAGGGCTTCTTGTGGTTGTAAGGGATATACAAGACGTAATGATCAAAGGCAAAAGTGTGGTGGAAGTAGTGGAAATCTTTTGAGAGAGGAGAACGATTAGAATAATTATGACCATGCCGCTGATAACTTATCATCAAAGGCCAGGGTGTGGTGGAAGTAGGCTACCGGTAGTGGAAATCATTTAAGAGATGAGAACGATTACAAGACTAGACTAAAGAAAGTAATATCTCTCTGTCTTTGGAAAGTTTAGTTTGAGACTAGCCTAAAAAAAAGTAATCCCTCTCTGTCTTAGGAAAGTTTAGTCCCAGTAATTGGACATTGAAAATGCGAGCACATTTGTCTCATAATTAGACTATTTCCAAAAATATCTAGATCTTCATTATTTAAATGTACAATATAAAAAAAATGATTTAAAACAACAGGCTTGAAAAATTTATAATCTAGATTGAGGATTGTTGTAATGGCTTATGTTGTCTTCTCCATGGAAATTAAAAGGAAATGGCTTTATGTTATAGATTCGCCTAGTTATATAGTTCTGTGATTAGTAGCCTATTCTAATAAAAATCAGGAAAAATGAGTTTACATTATTTTTAAATATTGAACACAACTTTTCTATGACAGAGAAGATCGATTTTCCAAGATTTAGGGCGACTTTCCTTACAGCTTGAAAAAGAGTTATCTATCTCTCTATCTATAAATATATATATATAAAATTGCGTAATTTTAGTTTTTCGCTGTTTTTTTATTTCTCTATTTTATTTGGGGCCACCAAATCACATCGCCTAGGGACTCTACTTATCTAAGACAGGCCCAGCTATGGTGGATTATTATCACCAGGATGGCTGCCTGGTCGTGCGGTTTGCACACTGGACTGTCGTTCGGATTTATCGATGGTCCCGGGTTCAAACCCTGCCCGCTCCCATTCCCCGTCGTCCTGCGGGAGGTTTGGACTAGGAAGTAAACTATCTTCAACTCTGAAGGAACATCCGAAACATGTAAAACATTTTACAAACATCATTGTCTTCATTGTGTTTTATTTATTCAAGGATAATACTTAAATGTAAATCGCTATTCTATTCGTACAAGTCATTTATTTTTTTGTTTATCGCTGGATCATTTAAGTATTGAATTGAATTTGAAAACATTAAACGCAAGGTAAATCAATTCTACATAGTGTTTTCCCAGTTTTAGATAGAGACTCCTCCGAATCCACACATGCTGTTCTGGCTAGTATCTTGGGTGTTATGCAAATCCACTACTATTTCATCAACTATTCTACATTAGCCAAAGAACATTACAACTAATAAGATGAACGTACTCAAGACTTTCTACTACTATAAATGATGCATTCATTAACACTTGGGATGCCTGTCTTGTCTACTTATCCGTCGTTATTTAAATATCTCTAATTCTAATCAACCATCTTCTAAGCTATCGCCACATCGTTCTTCCTTGTTCGCCTATTCTCCTGCGTTATTCGTCTGTCTGACTACGTCACTGTCACTCCTTTAACCGTCGCTAAAAACAATACACAATATAATCTACCAAAGCTAACATACTCTCTAACTCAACTAGGACACAACAATGCCACCTAATTTAGGAGACAATATTACTTTCCAAAAACATATCATTGAAAACTTTCATTCTACAGGCTTACAGCTGGTTAGCCTATGCAATAATTAATTAGTGTAAATATCTTTTAACTAGTATTAAACACCGACCTGTGACTGTCTAGTTATGCCGAAACATTCTCTCCTTTAAAACTTCTAATAAACTGGACACATTTCAACCAACCACCTATTTTTGGCAGTCAATACCAGTATCTGTTATACTGAATCGGAACGGATCGCTATCATTCTTTCCTTTCTTCTCTCTCTCTCTCTGGAACTCACTTTTATTTTCACCCCCAGCATTGATCACTGACCTAGACTTTTGACTTGCAATGGAACAACTCGATTGTAGTAACCTAAGCTAAGACCAAAACGTTATTGCAAGTGAAAACAAAAAGTCCGATATCAAGTTGGCAATTCTCTTTGTCAGATGTGAACAACACATACCACCGCGGGATCATAGTGACCTTAAGTTACACAATTTCAACACGACGACATAACTGTGCATAGCTTGTTAAAGTAAGAGCCACACAGAATTAAAATGGAATTAAATCTAATGATGATTTGATGTGATAAATACATATGCATGTAAATTATTAATTAATGACAGATTTCATGGACACACTCAAAGTTAAAATGTTACAATCTCATTTCAAGTGCAAGAGATAAAAAGGTCTATTTCTGATGCCCAATCTTCTTTTTTCAGCTTGGGAGCCATATAAATCTTTATGATGACTGAACTTACTGGAGCAGGTCTTCGCCAGTGATGGCTCCTCATGTGGGCTAAGTTCTACATTTTGTCGCTGATGCGTAGGCTGTATTCTGTGAGCACGAATTCTTGTGTATGTGTGTGTGTGCATTCAATTTGGTGAATCCTCTTGGTTGCTGTGTGCTTGATGACGTCCTTCTTTTTCCCGTCTTTGGGGCTTGGTGCTGAACTTCGTTGTTTAACTGCTCGCCTCGGCTCGTTGCTGTGTAAATAATTCATTCCGTTTGCAAGAACTGCTAGGTGCTGGTTCAGAGAGCCAGAGTGGAAATATCGCTCAGCTAGCAATGTTGAGGCTTGACCAACAGGCGACGTAATACGAGTCCATGTTAATTAAGGGATAGTATTACTGAGATACGCACGATTTGCACGTGTACTATAAATGATATGAATGTGTGTTGCAATCTCTTGTCACATTATTTACCGATCATTCTTCACTTCGAACAGTCGTCGTATTAAGTGTTCAGTGGAATCTTTCTGCCCCTCATGGATTCATAACTAATTCAACATTATCCTTTTGTCTTCCTCATGGAACATATGGCCTCAGTAAAATTACGCCCTCTCCAAGGTCTCTTCTTAGCTGTTAGCAGCAAAGCAGTTTGGTCGTGGGGTCATTGTGAGCCAAAATATTTACACGGAATCCTGACATATACCGCCCGAATGTTCAAAAAGAAATGTAGATTGTACAGCGTTGACTATTTTAAATTAGGATTCATTCCTTCTTTATCAAACAAGAGGTTGCCTAAGTGGCTTTTTATGACGATATGAAACCAATTACTTTGGAGGATCATTTGAGATGATGTCACCCTGATAAAAAGATAAAGGTTTGAAAAAAAAAGATTCTCAAAGAAAAAGTTCAAAATAGACCCACAACATCTCTCTTCAACATGAGACATAGAGAGAAGATGACGGTTTGTGAGCGTCTTACAAGATTTGTTTACTTATAGCGTAATAGCGAAAACACTGATTTTACCTACTATTAAAGTAGTTTTAAAAACTTGTTTTAACGCAAACCTAAATTTGATAGCATTAAATGAATTTATTTAAGCAACAATACAGTTTAAGGGCACATTAGTGGTATGAGTTATAACATTAAAAGCCTATAATGTAATTCTTTGCAAACGAGATAAACAGTTTGGGATTAGCGGCCTCGCAGGCTCTGGCAAGATGTAGCGCTGTGTGCAGCAAACTGCCAAAAGGTCACCGGCTTGACGAAACATTTCCCATGTTTGGGTAGGCCTATATCTGCAAGGCAAGTTTGAATTCAGTTTTCCTTCTGCTAGGTGGGTTGCAAGCCCAGACTAATGAGACCCTATCGCCCAACGCTTACTGATTTAGACGACAGTTTCTAACCTTCGCCCCTTCTACTGATTGCGAAAATAGTTCCGCGAACCCAATATTTGAGCCAGACTTGAAATATGAAATACACGAGAAACTGCTCCTTACGAAAGCTTTTACTGTGATACTTAAAGACCAATTAATTAATTAATTTATTTATATTTAATGTTTGAAGGACTACTTTATAGTACAACAAATTCCTTTATGAAACATAATATCCGTAGCAACGGATGATGAACCTGCGAAAAACAACAACACACGTTTCCAACATGCTTGGAGATTCCAGTAATACATATCAATTGTTATTTTGCTTTATTTTAATTTGAATTTTATCAATATAAAAGATATACTAACTAGCTTTAAATTACGTATTTACCCTTCGACTTACAACTGTTAGAAATTACTTATAATGTTGTTGGTGAATTGCAAAATTGCAGTATAAGTTAAGCAGGGGGTCTACCGAAAACCAGAAAATATGGCAAGGGGTCTACGAGACAAAAAAGTTTGAGAACCACTGATCTAGGTTAAGCCGGATAGGACACGCTAAGCCAGAGGTCTTGTCAGTTCAGGGACTCTTACAAGCCTTACAGTGTTAGAAGACCCCGACCACTTCCGGGGCGCTGCAAAGCAGGCGACCTGATTATACTAGTCTTAGTATGGCCAAACAGTATATTTCTAAAGCTGCTGATATATCAAACTTTCGTTCGATAACGCACCGAGACATATGACACATTGCGGCTGTTGCCTTTGTACGGTAGAAATCCAACGTGAAAATATTCCGATGCATATTGACGTCATTTTGCCCTACGCTGTATGGCCTCTCTTACGACATCGTGTCTCAGCTCACTGTCACTATTTCCATTACACTCTTGCTCTTCTTCAAATGTTAGCTTACGCTTCAAATATTTATCCATAATCTAACGGTTAGATGGGTGTGCGAAAAACAATGTAACAAACACGAAATACTACTGTTAAACGTAATAATTAATCATAAAATGTGAGCGATTAATAACAAAGCTGATATCTGTGTGTTGTGGAGTCTACTTCTTTGAATGGCGATGTAAAGCAGAGATGCTGATAGAACGATTGATTCGTTTGTAAAATAATCTAATACTCATGCGCAAAATATAATTCTACCACAGGACTGTTATTAATCATTATTGTTTTGCCACGCTGCGTCAACAATTGTCATAGAATAATTCGTAATAGACATATTAAACAGTAGTGAGGGACCAGTTGATAATTATTCAAAATATCTGGTCAGATTAAACTAGCTCAGGGGTGGGCAAATTACAATCCGCGGGCCAAAAGCGGCCCGAGGAGTCTTTTAAGCGGTCCGCGGACACCTAAAAAAATCAGGTGGGCCACCTATAAATGTAAATATATTTAAAAATAAATAATTCTACATATCTATATGCATTTTAGAAAATTCTGATTCTTATAAATTATGAGGAAGAGGCTAATGAAACATTGTCTCTAGATGTCATTCTAAAAAGTTCAAATTAAACGAAGTTTATTCTTATTGACAATATTTCAAAATATAATTTTACTACATTTTTTTGCACACATCTCCGGCAATGGTTGCTTTTTATCTTACTCATTTTGTGCTACTTTTTTTTTCAATTTTGATTCCAATCAACGCATCGCTACACTGTTCAAGATAATAAAGTCTGTGATTTATGAAGGACTTCGTAGCGGGGCCAACTCGAGGTCATGCGACATCTCCACCAAACCAATGTTAATTCGTATGTGATTGGACATGTCATCTACTGGTCTTAGAACGCTGTTGTTGGTCTCTTTATTAATTCATCCGAATATATTCACTATACATACATTAATATCAATCACTGTAACCAATAAAGGCCTTAAGTTTCTCTTTGTATGGTAATTTACTTAAAAAGAATGGGCAGTCTTCCCAACCAAGTTTATTTTAAATAAAAGAGTTTAGCTAACCGTGAGCTCCATGAGATTCAGATACACACTCGAGATCCCAGGGACCTTGGATTGTTGTCCCGCTACCTCCCCCCCCCCCCCCCCCACAAATGAAGAGAAGGGGCACGTATGGATAAGTAGGCCTATTACAACAGAGAGGCGAGGTTCACTACCCGTTGTTCGCATAAATGCTACCAAAACAGACATTTTCACCGGCATGCAACATTGAGGCCATGGGAAGCTGGAGTTACCTCGATGTCATCGAACCAGTTGTCTGCGCCCCTTTTGTCGTGGCGCCTTAAGAAATTTCTTTATAATTACTGCGTTAATGGACACACGTGACGTGACACCCAGAAAGCCAAGCGCTTAACCACTCAGCTGCTCAGTCAATTTTCTTTAAGCTCAATTTTTTTCTTTTTTTTTCCCTGTATTTAAAATAAAATTTTAAAAAGCACTTACACATCAAATAGTTCAAAGATCTTAACTGACTTTCAGCTGTGTTTGATAAATAAAGAATTGCACTTAACGAGCTGCAGCACTTTGAGGACAACAAGAACCATTCTATAATATTGTTCTGCCTATTGTCTAGTACAATATTGTAAGAGCAATCAATGTTGTGTCAAAAATGTTGGATAGTGAGCAGCGAGAAATACATACATCAGATAGTCAACTCAAGAGGCTCTTGACTTAAATGAAAAAAATGACTTTCAGAGTGTAAAAAAAAAAGAGGCTGCTGAAGTAGCTGGGCTGTTAATATATTTTTTTTTTGCTTTACACAATTGCAGAAGGTTAAAAGACAATTTGATGAGCCTACCACTAATTACAAGAAGAAAAAATTCCAAGATTCGAGAGAAGACTCTCAACATCAACGTATCCAAACGAACTATCGATGTCATTGTTTCTGAATTACGCGACAGATTTCATGGGCATCAAAAATGTCAAAACGTTTTCCTCGTTAAAAGCCCAGGTTCATTTCAATAGCAAACGCAAAGAGTTGAATGATGTCTTCATGCTTTTAGTCTCATCCAGATGATATTGCCAGAGATGCAAATTCATCTAAGAAGCCTTTCATAAAGACTTGTCAAGTCAATAAGAGATCAGGTTGTTCATTTTTTTTATGATAGCTACATTATATCATCTAGTTTTCGAAACATTTTTACAGTATGCATATGATCTCTCACTTTGTCTCACTTTTTCGATTATTCGATTGAAATTTCTGAAATTTCGATTGAACAAAAGTTATTTACAAATTTTTATGACAAAGAGCAATTTGGCTTCACTAGTTGAGAAACAGACAAATGCACTAGTTACTGACATTTCTTCTAAGTACAAACATGACTTTAAAGACATTATTACTTGCTGGAATCCTAATTGAAACAAACGTAATTGATATAATTAGCCCTACTTATTTTAAAGTACATAGAAGTCAAACTCATAAACTCTGGTTGTGAATGTGTATGTGTTTCGTGAGTGAATGTTGTTCGAATTTTTCATCCATTTTGTTTTTGTAAAGTAGTTACGCTGAGGTTGTCAATTGTAGTCAAACTGAATTTCCATTTGATTAGATCAATAAAATTATCTTATCTTATCTTTAAAAAAAAAAAGGGGGGGGGGGCTACACTGCTACTGCATTGAAATGTCTTTTGGTAAATGCACCAATACATTCAATTTTTGTCACGCACTACATTCGTCTTATTGGGGGAGGCGGTGACAACCAAGATATTCTTATACCTGGGCCCACTCGTAGGCTACCTTGCTACGCTACTGAACCTCTTCGTGGTCTTCCTCTATTAGGCTATATATCTACCCCCGCTCTTTTATGTACACATTTAACCAAATACTCTAACTAAAGTTAACATCTCAAATAGCACTTGAATAGATTAGATCATCTATAGAGTCTAGACAGAAAAGGCGACTCTGGGAGTAATAAACGTTATCGGATAAAGAATAGATTTTTGTTGGTTTTATTGGTTCTAAGTTCAAGCGGCACGGAGGTCACGGTTCAAGCCCCGCCTGTCTCCATTCCCAGCCATCCTGCGTTACACTGGATGGAAACGATGTTTAGGCAGCCAGTGATGAGTAATAGTCTAGATCTGTTGTCATTTCGCTACATTCAAATGGGGTCAAATAAACGATTACAATGAATAAAATCGAATTGATATTGCTTTTTTGGATGGCTGCCTGGTCGTGCGGTTTGCGCGCTGGACTGTCGTTCGGATTTATCGATGGTCGAGGGTTCAAATCCTGCCCGCTCCCATCCCCCGTCGTCCTGCGGGAGGTTTGGACTAGGAAGTAAACTATCTTCAACTCTGAAGGTACATCCGAAACATGTAAAACATTTTACAAACAAACATTTTATTTAGAAAACAAAATATCAAGTGAAATAAAGAAATGGTAAAGGTACGAAGGACCAAACATTTTGTTGGTGGTGGGAGTGAGGAGCAGATGAGCAGGCCTAAATAAGTGCTACTAAAATTAACGGGCCCAAAATATGAGAGCGTGTATGTGTCGGAGGCCCATTATATATGAAGCTGATCTTTCCAAATCAAGTCAAAAGTTTAATGAGTGGGAGAAATTACAATGCGCAGGTAAAAAAAAAATTGTTCCATTGAGCAAAACAGAGAGAGAGAGGGCCATGAACTTTCAATCTAAGAGAGGCTGATGGGCTTTAAAAAAAAAGTGTTAGATAGTTCGTTAAAATGAGGTACATTTATTATAATTAAAAAAAGAAAAGAAGGGGTGTTCTGATTATGATAACATGGGATGGCAACAAATCAACGTAGTCAGTGTACACTGACATTCACTGCCATACTCATATTACTAATACTAGTAATACTAATAGTAGCCTACATCTCTCAGAATCTTAGATCTATTCATCTATCATTTATTATGTTACTAAATTAAAGTACTATCAGTATCATCATCAGATTATCATGTATCATATTGTCGGGTAATCTATTTTCTTCTTTTAAAAAAAGTGCCTTACCTTTGCGTATTAAATAATCCAAAACTGTTCCTATAATCCGTGTTATTAAGGTAGGCCTATAACAATGGTTATATCAACAAAAATCCAATATTTTTGAAGTATCCATAATACGAAGCACGCTAATTTATAGGCCTACACACACAAAAGTAATTGATTGAAACAGCAAAATGAGCTGCTCTATATTAAGTATCTAGAAGTATCTAGATTTAGATCTAGGTACACGTTTGCTTTCACTAAAAGTAGATCTAGACTAGACATAGATCTAGATCTAGGTCAAACTTTTTTCCCCCGTGTCTCCAACAAATCACGTGCATTTTAAGTTATAATTAGATTCTAGATCTAGATATGGCTCCTCATGTCCCGGAAGACAATGAGTCGGGAAGACAGGTGAGTCACTGGCTTAGATTTCGTTTTGAGATGGGGTAGAATTTGGTGTGACTGATCAAGCCTTATATTATGGAGTGGCAGAGTTTGACACAGTTCGTGCATGTATAGATCTATATATGCATCTGTCCTATGGTAGCTTTCTTCTTCTTTCTCTCGACTGATGCAGCTTCTTTTCTTTTGCACTCGGCGAAGTTCGAGATAACACAATAATCAATAATAAACCAGGTCATTACCATGTTTTGGCATCTCAACTCTCGCTTGATCTCTAGAATCTAGATATAGATCTATATCTAAAATACAGCCTAAATATAGATCTAATCATCTAGATCTATAGCCATAGCAGATCATGTTGTTACTCGTTACATTTGATAGTAGACCTACAATCATAGATCTAGCATCATGACACATGCTGCCATGCATGATGTAGATATTTATTCTTGCATGGTCCGTGATGGGGCTAATAATTTACCGTGGTAGGTGGTGAAAAATGCTCTAGATGTCTACAGACATAATTTGATTAATTTTGATGTGCAATTAAAAATGCAGTTGAGATTCTTACCAAAAGATAAGATACATAGATTATAGTGTGTAGATCTACAAATAGTGGTAAAATGAAGTTGCTACCACTTTCTGTTCCCCACCTACCAGACTGCATTTGTTTTGACTAGTTTGAAAAGCAGACTTTAATTTTTGTCTAATTTTGAAATCAAACACTTGAGATAATTGTTCAACTTTAAATTATTTTATGTCAATATGCATTACTTCGGGGGGGGTGGTGGCTGAGTGGTTAAGCGCATGGCTTCCAAACCTGAGGTCCTGGGTTTGAATCTCTGAAAACTGGGATTTTGAGCTTCATGATTTTTAGGGCGCCCCTACTCAAATGGGCATCTGACTTTTGTTGGGGAAAGTAAAGGCGGTTGGTTGTTGTGCTGGCCACATGACACCCTGCTTGTTAACCATTGGCCAAAGAAACAGATGATCTTAACATCATCTGCACTATAGACTGTATGGTCCGAAAGAGGAACTTTACTTTCTCTTTAGTATGCATTACTTTACATTTTGAAATTCTCATTTTCTCATAGTTCAACTCAATAAATAGTTATTGGATTAAATGTTCTGACAGTTGTCACAAAGGGTGGGGGACATAGACATTTAATTCATACATCATACTGCTTGTTCACAACAAAGGACACATAACTAACAATGACAAAGGAATGTAACTCAAATATAACAAGTATTAACAACATTGAGTCCCACTCATGTTAAAGCATACATGATTTAAACAAATAATTTCATTCATTAATAATTATTTTGTTTGTGTTCAATTTTATGAATACTGTTAACTTAATAGTGTAAAATTATTGATCTTTCTGCTTAAAAAAAATATTATTTACAAACATGATGATGACATCATTAATAGATGAAAATCTCTGTATTCTGAGCACAACATTTAGTTTAGGAAAAATGAGCTCACAAATATATGTTACAGCTTTCTATTAAATCTAGTTCTTTAGAAACTACATTGGTTTCTCATCAAGTTTAATTGTCCCTGGGTTCAGCTGTTGTATAAAAACACTAAATAACTCAGTCAAGATGAACAGTGGACTTTATTACCTTGATATCGTATATCATATATTTCATTTTCTTTTGTTGTCTGGATGTTTAAGTTGCAACATGTGAAGTTGGTAAAAATAAATGAAATCTTATGTTTGTATACCATCAAAAAATTTGACATTGTGACTTTAAACACCACTGAGATGGAGATATTAATTATTTAATTTGGAAACATTTACTTTTTTTTCCTTAGAAATTTTGTTTTTGATAAAATGTTTTTTAATAAGTTCAAAGTTAATTATCTTGTTTTAACGGTTGGGGATTAAACTGTGAACCATACCAACATTCATGAATTTAGAAAATTCATAAAAAAAATAAAGTAAAAGATAAATGCAGCTCTTTTTTCTAATATTTTATTGTTTACACAACCATGAATAAGATGGATATCAATTGTATTTACTTTAACTAATAGTCACATTTCAGGGTTTTAAGACATGATCTTGAATATTGAAATGCCATTTCCTTTTATTAGACTTATTCTTTTGTACAGATTGTTGAACCAGTGATTCATTGACAGTTGTTTATAGTAAACAAAGGAACAAAATGAAGACACAATGTCCAGATGCATGAATTGGAGATTTAGTTACAAAAGAAAAAGAACTTCATATGCTGAGCATAAAACTTAATGGTTTTTATATGCTCTGTAAGTTCTTTTTTTACAAAACCTCCATACAATAACGTTGCGTTAATCATTAAAAAAAACATCTCCATAACTCACTAACAAAACATCACTGTAAACTAGTAATAAAAGTTCGCTCTATCCCAATGAGAAAATAGCATTTTTCAAAATATACATATGTTATAAACTTGACTTTTTTTCTTAGCAAAATCACTTTTTGACTTGTCTTTCTGTCTGCGCCCCTAAAATTTTGCTATGAAAAAGTGCTACTAACCCATACGTTATGTCTGGTACTTTTCTATTCCTCTAATATTAAATTTAGTAGTTATCAATATCACTAGTGCAGTCAATTTAGGTTAATTGGACTACATTAGGACATGATTGATTCAGTCAACAACCAGATCAAGAGTCCAAAGCACAAACATCAAAGTGGAAAGGAAAAACTAATAAAACATCAAAAGTTGTGTATACAAGAAAGCTACTGTAATAAAGAAATCAAAATGAACACTTGCTGGTATTAGCAAAGCTCAAGACAATAAAAAAAATGCCCATGATATATTATAGTTCAAGCAGAACAAAAAATGATTTTCAAATAAAAAAACAACAACATTTGGGCATTCCTTCATTATTACTACATCTTACCCCAAATCTCCTTTAGGATGGCAGGGTATGAAACTCTGGACAATCATGGTAACAGTTCACCCATCGTTTTTTAACTCTTTTTGTTAATTAATTGTAATTCAGAATTTGATGATTTAATATATTTTATCTCAAAAATGTATGTATTGATTACAAATGTTCCTAATTTGAATTTTATTGTATCTCCAGTAAAACATCAAACCTTGCGATACCAGAGTCCTATCAATGGTCTTTTTGCTTCTATTGGATCTGACAAGAATACAAATAGAATAGCTCATGTTCAGGATTCTATTTACTGTGCAGTTGCTGTTTGGTCACTGGCTCAAGTTTATAAGTATTTCAGCTTTATCATTTCATGTTTGGTATTTTTAGCTAGATTCAATATTTGATGGACTACTGCTTTTTTTTTTTTAAAGTCTGCCACTTTTATATTAATAAAAACTCATCTAGCACTAGTAGGGATAGATATTTCTAAATTGAAAACCTCAGGTGGCATTAACTTCATTTGTTAGCCTTTCATAAGGAAAGAATTATGTGTGAAAAAAATTAATAGGTATTGAAGCATTTGGGATACATGTGGTGTAGGATTAAAACAGTTTATAATTATGTTTCTTTTTTTTTTCATTATCAGGGTTGTATATTTCTTTTTTGACTTGAAGTGTGTATAATTCCTAATTCTAAACTGGTTTTAGTTAGTTATTATCCTCTGGTACCTACTTTTGGTCAAAGTGTCTTCCAAGTAAAGATACTGAAATGGTTACAAATAAATTGGTTCTCAAACACCAAACAAAAATCTACCCAGAAATAAGTTTCTTTATTAAACTATGAAACATAATTTCATTTCAGTAAGATTTTCATCAGAATAGATAGCAATCCTTTGTTAGTCAATGTCTCCCAGTAAGTCAGATGCCAGGAGTGTTCAGTTGTCTATGATAATAAATATTTTAGCTAACAAAATAACTTGGAAAAAAATAAACCTTAAGATTGTGTTACAAAGATTTATTTTAAAGGTTAGGGTCCCTTTTTTGGTCATTATTAATATTTAATTGGTGCATGTTGACTTGAAAATTAGTACAGTTTTGATGACTAATTGAAAATTAGTACAGTTTTGATGACTAATTGAAAATTAGTATCTTTGTATAATAATAATAATAATCTTTGATTATTTCTAGCCAGAAAGATTGATGATGACCAGGGCAGGACCATAAGTTGGGCCAAGCTGATGATGGGTATGTAGCAATGTTGGATATTCAAGTTGGCCTCCTTCAGTCGTAGAGCGACTATGGTTCATCTCAAACACTTTTCCATGTGCAATGTTGGATATGACAGGCAGATAAAGTGAGTAGTTTGTTTACAACTAAGCGTAGAATATCATTGCATATCAATATTAAAATCTTATTGTTTTGGTCACTGCATAAAACAACTAGGTTTGGATTACTCCTGGGTCCCAGGGTCTGCACGTAAATTACTTAACAATATGCTTTCTTAGTTTGGAAATCCAAGACGTGTGCAGCTCTAAAAAAATATTTATTGGTGGTATAAAATTTCTCTACAAATCAATAGTTGGCTGCATTATTAAGTTATCTTTCATTAGATATTTCTCAATCAAATAACGTTATTAACTTATGTGTCTTTAAATAAAATGCACATTCATCATTGTTCTCAATTAAATGTCAAGTAAAAAGTTTCTCCATGGTAACAAAAAGTATATAATGTTTTCTAGTAGACTTCAAATTTAAAATGTTTCCAGTTGACATGAAATAGAAAATTGTACAAACATAACCTTTACTATTTGACAAAAATGAAGATAATAAATTGAATGAATAATTTTTGTCTGAATATTTTAGTGTGTTAAGTAAATATCAAATTTAAACTAGATTTGAGCACAATTGTTTCTTCTTTTTTAAAGGTAAAAAAGTTCAAATCCAATTAAGTCCAGCATATGCCCTGCACTCTACATTTGATCTTGTCACTGGTTACCCAGCATACAGAGGCAAAGAATATGAACATTTGCAAGTAAGTTATTTCTTGGCCATCAGGAATCTGTAGCCAAAGAAACAGCCATGTAGAAAGATAAAACTATTAGTAACCTAATGTAAAAAGCAAAAGTTACATGAATAGTGCATGAGTGCTTGGACATTGATTCCAATCTAAAAATGAATAATCCTAAAACGAGTCAGTAAATTAATTATGTTACGAGCAGATGAGACTCTTAATCATACACCAACAGATTCATCTATAATAGATTATGAAGACTTAAATCTTGATTAACAAACAATAATATGTCAATTAAATCACTCCATTTTTTGGTTTTTTCTCTTCCTATTTCAACACAAATTTGCACCTTTCCACATTCACACTATGCTGCACACATAACAAATTACCTTACAAGTGAACAATTCAGCAATATACAGAGCATATAGGATAAATGCCTGATGGAGATGTCTTACATCTCTGAGTAGATAATAGATCATGTACCACCAAGCAGACATAAGACCTGTTTGATCAAAATGGATGTGTTTTTTTTGTATGTCATTTGTCAGGAGTTTAAAAAAAACACCACCACAATGTTTTTCCAATTTAATAAGAACAAAAATAGAAATGCTATTTAACCTTTATTTCAGATAATAAATGAACACCTTTGGATTTGGATTCCTCAACTCAAGGAAACATACCATTACTAGAACAGTCTTAAAAAAAACAGCAGTGAGGCCAACAACTAGGTCAGTGAAACACTAGGTTTAGAGACTTCAAGATCAAAAGACATTTAGCATTGCAACAAAAGTACATAAACTAAACAGTAGATTAACTATTAAAAAACAAAACTTGATAGAATGCTCCGAGAGACAATGACAATAAAGGATTTCTAGTTCTTTAAATTCTCAATTAATCTTTTTCAATCATGGAATGAGTCTGCCAAAGTTAGCCAATTTCATAGTACAATTATGCTAACTGTATGCCTGCTTTGGACTGATGGCTCTGAGTTTGAAATCTGCCACCATACTCTCTCATCCTCCATGAGGTTTGGGATGGGAGGACAGTCTTCATTTTTCTTAAGTCATTAAGTGACTAATTAACATGAGCAATTCAATATCATTTTTAAAAAGTCTGCTGGTGTGTTTGACTGATGCAAACATTATTTACATACTTTAAGTGTCATCAACATGATCAGTGCTTCCCTCTAACAATCTCTATTTATAACGTTTTTGAAGTAAGGTCTGTATAGTATAAGATAAGAAGATAAGATATAAAAAAGAAAAGCTTATAGCTTTAAATGTTAAAATTATCAACCAAAATCTTAAATCTAAAAAAAAAAATAGGTTTAGTGTTTTACAGTGTAAGAATAATACAAAACAAATCTTTAGCTTGTGATTAATTTGTGAAAGATTGTCCCATACTAAAGAACTGTGAAATGAAATTAACATTGCTCTTCTGTAATATTAGTGCAACTCTGAAAGACACTTCAGAAAGTCTAGTTGACTAGATTAAAACTGTTGTGAGAGACAACATGACCTTTCTTTTCACCTGGGAAAGATCATGACAGATGGAAAACCTTCTTTTCATAGTTATTTCAGGTTGACAAAGAGTGGGAATCTACTGGAATGGTTGAACAATAACAATATCACGCTAACCCCCACTCTATACTTATGCAGTCATTAGTCAAATCATTGTTTTATGGATGCAGAGCCTTGACACTTTAAGCTGATTCACAAATATGGATGTGAGTCTCAAGATTATTTTTTTTGTTTACATATCTAAATATTTCATACACTATGCATGACACAGACTTAGAAAATAAATGTAATTAGCATTAGGAACTAAAGATCACTAAGAACAGCAGAAGACTGATACAAATGGTTCCCGGTCATTTCATTCACAGTCACTTCATCGCAGTCAAATCATCTTTGGTCATTTCATCTCCTGTTCATTTCATCTCCTGGTTATTTCATCCGCTAGTCATTTCATCCTCTTATCCACCAAATAATAATTGTAAAAAGTTTGAAATGAACAGTATTTCATTTTATTTCATTTACAAGACAAAAAGTGTGACACATTAAATAAGAACAGAATATAATGTCATTAAAAATATAAAAATTTAACATTTATAGATATAGAGCTAATGTAAAGATTGTTTTGCGTGTAAATTGAAATCATTTATAGATATAGAGCTAACGTTTATAGAGCTAAATTGTTTTTGCATGTTAATTGAAAGATAAGATGGGCTATTGATAGTTGGTACAGAAGACAATCCATTGATTTGTATTGCTGTACATCATTCTTAATTTCTTAGCCAGTGTTACATATTTCTTGCAGTCAGCATTTATTAGAAATTAGAAAAAATAAAATGTTATATCTGGGTTTGAAATTGCATGCTCATATTCAAGAAAGAATGACTGACAATTAAAGATAAAATAAAAAAAGATGGCCGTCAGGAGAAAAGCTATCAGCAGCATGATCATAAGTATTTTAATCGTTTTTATCTCTCAAAATATTTCCATCACTTTCACCACACATTTACCTTTTTTGATAAGTAATAAGCCTAGAGCAGCAAGATCATAATAAATCTAATTGTACTTCTATCTATCAAGAGATTTCCCCTACTTCCACCACACCTTGGCATTTGTTCATTACATTAACACAAAATGTGTAGGATAATATTGGCATCCCTATAGCAAACACAAACAATAGAACTAAATACAAACCCTGCATTACAATATATCTATTTATTTACATATATTATTTCACTTCTCAAAAATTATGAAGAGTGGAAGGAGCACTATAAACACTATAATAACTGTCAAAATATCAAAAAGTGTTCTAAATAAACATATTTATATATTAGATAAACAAGGGCTTAAAGGCGAAGCCTTAACAGCTCAGTTACACAACTAGAAAAAAATTTTTTAATGGGGACGAAGTGACCAAGGATGAATTGATTGGGGATGATGTGACCAGGGATGAAATGATCAGTCACCAGTACAAATGTCTTGAAGTTGTAAAAGAGAGACATGGGAAAAATTTTTAAAGGATTTCGCTTGAAAATTTTATTTCTTGTTCACCTGAAACTGTTTCTTAATATTCTTAATATTTTTAGATGTTATTTCATTTAGCACACTTTAGATGTAACAAATATACTTACCTAGCATAGCGCAAGATATACAACATTTTATAGGAACTTAAACTTGCTGAACCTTTGTGTGTCATACAAGAATAAAAAAAATGATATTTCTTTTGTATTACAGAGTTGCACTATATCTCCTGGATTACCAGTAAATAGAAATACTGTTTCAGCAAGTAATATTTTCATTTCTAATTATAGTAAAAAAAAAAAAAAAAAAAGTCAAGTTCACCTTTCAGACCTTGCAGTCTATAGGGCAGATGATAAAAAGGTAATCTTTTTCTGTGGCACACAGTTAACAAGGGTGTATGAGGCCAGCACAAAGACCAACCGCCTTTACTTTTCCCAACTAATGTCAGGTACCCATTAGAGCTGGATGGACTCAAAGGCCCCAAAGATCCTGAAATTAAAAATTGCAGCCTTTACCATGATTCGAACTTGGGACACCCTGCTCAGAAGCCAAGGGCTTACTGCTCATCCATTGCACCTCCATTTCTAATTATACAATTATAAATATGTCAAAGAATGAGGGAAAAAGAACCATAACCTTTTTTTTCTCTCACAATAACAATGACCTTTTCAGTCACCTGCAACTAGGGATCATCTCATGGAAATTAGAGGATGGCCTGGACATTAGCTATGGTCAGAACAATGTTGTCCACATAACAGTTCCCCTTGCTCCAAAAAAAGTTTGTTTTTTCCTTGGGTACACAGGTGCTGATACTGCTTGGTATCAATGACTTCACAGGTTCTGCCAGAATGTAGCATTTGTGCTGCAAGCTGCCCAAAGGTCACAAGTTCCTGATTTTTTCCTCAGGTTTGACTACCAAAGCTATTCCCATGTTGGGCACAGCCGCAAGGCAGCAGAGTTTGGATTCTGTTTTTTCCTTCTAGGTGGATGGCAAGCTAAGGCTAATAAGCCTTTCCTACTTGAAGATTACCTGGCTTAGTTGTCAGTTGTTCAACTTTGCCCCTTCTCTGCCAGACACAGTATCTCCTACATCATGACACTTTCATTATTACCTGTACTTGTTGCTTGTATTCATATTGTTATTTAAATAACCAATAATAAAATCTTTCATTTTATTGTTATTCTTGGTATTTATTGAAAAGGAATTTTTTTTTTACTTCTCCCAATTATCAATGGTACAGTATCATGAAAGGCAACATTGATTAAAAAAAAAGATGTGTTGTGCCGCTCTTATCATATTTATAAGTTGATTTTGTATTTGTTGATTGCAGAAATGATGCTTAAAGGCATGAAGGAATTCTTCCTACTTTTATTTCAGAAGATTCATTCAACAGATGAAGTAAACTTCATACAGAATCTAGTTTTTTATGTGGAGAGAGCTTATAGAACACCTGACTCTGGGATGTGGGAAAGAGGAAATATAACAATGGAAGCATTGAGATTCATGCCAGGTAAATATAACAATAAAAGCACAGAGATCCATGCCAGGTAAATATAATAATAGGGACAGAGAGCCTGATAATTATAACAATGGAGATACATGCTGGTAACTTAAACAATGGAAGAATAGAGATGCATGCTTACTAGATATAACAATGGTAAAAAAGAAACATAACAATGGAAACAGATATCCTCAAAAAATAAATATAATATTGGATATCTATTTTTTTATTCATTGACATCTAACTTAATGAAATAGAACACATAATCTTATCTTATCTTATCATAAGCAAGAAATGCAAGATGCTTTAAGAAATATATTATTCTATTTGTTATCATTTCAGTTGGCATGGCTAGAGCAGCATTAAGGCAGTCAATGAATGTAACTTATTTGGTGAGCATGGAGCCGCCTGGTCTGGGATTTTTGTTAATATTGATGCCCACCACAGGAACAGAACAATATTTTAAACTATCTTACCCTGGGAAACTCTAAGGTAAGCAAAGAACAAAGCCTCTTTGTAAAAAAAATGCCCATGGAAAGATAACAAAAGTAAAAAAAAAAATTATGTGGGCAGACTCTTGGCAAAGTGCAAAACAATGAGTCCTAATAACCTAACAAACTTGAAAGGTTCTATTTGGGGACTTGATGATCAAAGATATTAGCATAGTACATGGGCTCTGGTGCTGTGGCCAGTTTGATCTGTTTGTATCCTCTTCAGAGCTTATCTATATTTAACCATATTTTATTCACCTCTTTATAACCATTTTACCATTGTAATATGAGGCCAAAGAAAAAAGAATGTATGTACTAGGTACTGGGAAGCCTAGCAGATAAAATACATTTTTGTAGATCACTCAGTCTTGAGCTGCTATTAGTCTTACATCTCCTATTCTCAACCAAAGCAACTCTTACTACATTCAGTTTGTATTCATGTTTGATTAATAGGAACTGAAATTTATTTTGAATATCCCATTATTAGGTCTCTGCACAGTCCACTACATGTTTTTCATTTTGCATGATTAACCTGGCTAATTCAGACAAACTGTTCAATGCTCTAATGATACCAGGGATGGAATACTTGGAAAATTTGTCCTAGCATATGGAAAAAGAAATGTGCCTTTATTTTTGTGTCTTTCTTAGTATATTATTAGGTGTGTTTTGTATTTGCAAATTATTGTTCAGTGTTTAATGTTTTACTACTTTACTTTTTAGTCTTTAGTTCAGAAGCATCTCTAAGTTTAGTGACTTTACCAATGGTGTTACTCAAATGTGAATATTTGTTTGTTATAAATCTCAGAGCTCTATTTTACATCATGTATTTTAATTTTATGTTTATGTTAGGTTGTTTTCATTTATGGGGGTGGGGGTAATTACTTATACCAATTATTAAATCATACCATTTGATGAGCCATTAAAATTTTTTTTACTTGCTTTGAAAATAAGAAATATGCAGTACATATGCATTGCAAATAAGTGAATCTACAGATGTAGCAGGACTAGTTGAAAATAAAGCACTTTTATGGCATAATGTGAGATCTAGTCAGTTTCATCAGGAAACCAAGCACTTCACTACTCTGCTGCCATGTATATTCCTCAAAACCTGATCTTGTGAACTTTTAATGTATAAGAATCCTGCTTCTTGATATTTGCATACTCTTGTATCCTTGAACTTTTCTAAATGACTTTTTATTTTTTTGTATCGAAGAACACTGATGCCTCTCTTCTATTGAGTGTAAGATGGCCTGCTTTAGTCATAAATGAAGATGAAGTTAGAAAGAAAACAATTGAGAAGATCATTCGCAAGTTAAAAGGCAACTTTGGTATCAAACATTTTCCTAAAGATAGGTACAAAACAGCTATAGAGGACGAAAATAGAAAGCATTACCGCTCTGCTGAAATAAAGGTATGAGTTTAAAAAAATAGTTCTTACTTTACATTTACACGCTATGTTTTGAGTTTGTACATTTTTGTTTCAAGTTTCTCTGTACTGTTTTTTTAACTCTTCAAATAAAACATAAATATATCAAAACTACTGTTACAATTATTATTCTCCCATTTTTTTAATAGAATTCCAAGAATTGAAATGGAAAGTAAATTATTTACAAAGAAAAGATGATTGATTTGTCTGTGTAGTCTCACTTCCCTTTATCTTAATCAGATCAAATGCATTTTTAAAACACTGGGGTTTCAAAATACTTTGTGTCTTTTATGTTGGAATTACAAATTTGTCTTAGAATATTGAACATTTAGACAAGTAATTTTTTTAGTACTACTATTAGAGTTTACAGATATTGGATTAAAACCAAATTGTTAATTTTTTTCTATCAACAGTTTTTATTATGGGACAAAAGTTTTTTTTTCTTATAAAAAAATGAGTGTTTTATCAAATTATCAAAAAGTGTTTGATCAAATAAACATTTGTATTGGTCAATGAGATTATATTGTTCTATTAGCTGCTCCAATAACTTGATAATTGTGAAACATCTCTCTTCTACAGTTTTGATGGGATTGAATTTGAGTGACCAAAGGTGTCATTTTAATTGATTTACAGTAAGTTTTTTTTTTCTTTTAATTAAGTTTTTAAAAAAAAAAAGAGGTTACTTTTCATTTGCCTTATTTGTTAGCACACTCATGACAAAATAATTAATCAATATGTCATTTACTACACCATGAAGTAATAGTACATCTCCCACAATTTGAATTAATCTACCCAAAGAACCCAACTATGTTTAAAAATTAAAAAAAAAAGATTATATTTATGAAAAGTACTAAAAAAAACATTTTTGTTTTAATTGGTTTGAAAAATTGCTATTTGTTCTGGTACAGGTGCATTTCAACCAAGCACAAAGCCTCCCTATTCAGATAAATAAGTTTCTTTTATAATATGCTTTAAAAGAGTCCTGATGCTCACCTGTCCAATTCATGATGCGTTTTGAAAAAGGAAAAAAAATATTTTTAGAATAATTGAAAATGATAGAGCCTAGCCTACTGAATGAAACCTGTCCCACGTCTCTAGTGTCACTTCAACCCATACTTATATAAAGTCAATTGCTACATTTAAGATTATCTTAAAATATTTGTTTGATTTTCAGTTTATAAGCACAGTAAGACTTTCTGATCTTTTGGCATCATTTTACATAGCTCTGGTAAGGCTCATTTTTCTTGTTTGTTTTACTTTACTACCTTAATGTAAAAGTATTTGATCAGTAGTTGTTTTTTTTTAAAGGCTAAAAAATCTTTCAAAACCTTCCTTGGCTTTTTTGAAGGATCATCTGAATCATCTTCTTCTTCCTCGTTCTTATTTTTATGTTGGAGCACTCAGATGACTTAACCAATATTTTTATATCAACTGCGCAGTGGTTTTAATCAGCTATCTCTCCATATAGTTTTCTTTCTATTGGGGTGTTTTGGGGTCAGTGTCTTGTACAGGCCTCATGGTAAAGAGAACAGTTTTGAAGGACATTCTCTGGTGACACTCCACATAGGCAGTTTTCACTGGTTCCAATTTTGAGTTTCTGGTACATATGTGTCTCATTCTGTTGTGTCCAGTCCTGAGTTGAAAGATTAGGCATTGATCTTGGGGGGGATAGCTTATAATAGGCATCATCTTTATGTTTGAATCATCTTAAATAAAACATCTATAAACAGCTCACGTCATATTTAATGTATAGTTCACTCATTATAATTTGTAGGACACATCTGTCCTCTAGGTGGCACATTCCATTTTTTTGTGCCTTTCTGGTGAGCTTGGAATGTTTGGCTGCATACTGGGTAAATGTAAAGCTGTGTGGATTTCTATTTTTCTTCTTTCAAGGCTGATTTTTTTTTTTCCTTTGCAGTTTGTGCCCCTATTCTCATAGTGTGGTGTCCATATGCTCTATCATTTAGAGCTAAGCTTCATGGCATGCCTTATATACACTGTCAATGATTCAAAGCATAGAGAATCGTTGAGAGGAAAACAGTCAGACTGGCCTCTAGTTAAGTTTGTATGGTGATGGCTTCTCTGTGCCAGACACTTTTGGTCATTCTGTCTTAGCTATTTTGGAGTCTATGTCTAGGTATCATTATGTGTCAGCACCAAGTTTAAGCTTGATATTTTAAGTTACTAAGTTAATTGATCAGCAAACCTTTCTTCTCTACTTTATTATTTAAAGTATGCTAAAAATGGTTGTTGTTTTTTTTTCAATATGTTAACAAATATTTAGTGAGGATAAGACAGTTCAAATGTTGTTTTTTTTTGTTTTGAAGAAGACAGAAACTGCCAGACAGTCTGCTCTGAACTCCCAAGAGTACTCCAAATTACCAGTTAAAAGTTTGTGATAGGATCTAGTAACTATAATATATTTGTAAAGTTAACAATAGCTCTAATATAAGTGTTTGTATAAAATTATGCAATGTCATTTTAACATGAGTTGTAAATTTTATTTTTTTTTAAGGCCCCTTCATATGTTGACCTAACAAAGTTGTCAAGGAGAGTTGAGTAAATAGAGGGTTTGTGAATAAATATTTATATAAGTTGTTTATAGACATATTTTACTACCTAGCCCTGGATGTGGCAAAATATGTAGGTCACAGCTGGGGCTGTGTAGCCACGGGAAATACTGCATTCCTCGCTAATCTTTGGACTCTAAGACAAGCCTTATTATTACTGGCTTACAAAAATGGAAGAGCTGCTATTAATTTTGTGTGGTCTGCCACTATGACCATCTGACTGTCATGTTTAGATCTCATAAACTAGAAAAACTATTGAGTTTCAGATTTTATGGTATTTTGCAACTTGCTAAGTTTATATTCAACAACTAATAGTTGCCTTGTCATAAGGAGTCCTTTTTTTTAAATCTTAAGCATCTAATCAGTTTTCCTAAAAAAAAACTTTAATTTTTTTTGTTATCTTTGAAAGATTCTAATTTGTTGAATCTGGGAAGAAATGGGCATATTGATTGTTTATCATTATGATAGTGTCAAGATGTATTTAATACTTATATGCAATTCAAATAGCTAGTAGCTAATTACATATTTGTATCATATTATTTTTCAGCGCAAAATTTTTATTTATTAACTTTTAAAGCAATAACACAGATGAATGTTCAAGTATCCACCTGACTGATGAATGTTCAAGTATCAACCAGACAAATGAATGTTCAAGTATCCTCCAGACAGACGAATGTTCAAGTATCCACTAGACAGATGAATGTTCAAGTATCCACCAGACAGTTGAATGTTCAAGTATCCACCTGACTGATGAATGTTCAAGTATCAACCAGACAAATGAATGTTCAAGTATCCTCCAGACAGATGAATGTTCAAGTATCCACTAGACAGATGAATGTTCAAGTATCCACCAGACAGTTGAATGTTCAAGTATCCACCAGACAGTTGAATGTTCAAGTATCCACCAGACAGATGAATGTTCAAGTATCCACCAGATAGATGAATGTTCAAGTATCCACCAGATAGATGAATGTTCAAGTATCTACCAGACAGATGAATGTTCAAGTATCCACTAGACAGATGAATGTTCAAGTATCTACCATTTCATTAATTATCATATTTCTCTTTTAGGAAAATGTTTCTGTTTTCACTTTATTTAATTTTGTACCAGTCTAGTATTTTGTACCATTAAAATTTATATTTTATGTTATTAAAAAAGATGTTTGAAATTTTGTAGCAAAATTTTTTTTGAAAATCTATATATATATTAAAATAGTAATTTACTCAACCTTAGAATCCTATCACTGAAATGGGAAAGCTAGCTTTGATTGTTTTTGTTGTTGTAAATAGTCATATGGATAGTGCGTATATTATGCAAATGTTGATTATTAGCTATTAAGGTTGGAGTTTTCCTTTTTTTTATTTTTACATGATTTCAATGTTAAATACCACTGTAGTTGTCTTTTTGATAATGATGTTATGATGTGATCTTGATATATTTTTTCTGTGATTAGATGTTGTAACATATAGATATTGACAATGTAAAAAGTTTATATACAACCAAGTTCATACATTAACCTATTTCACAATCACATAAACTATAAACTGCTTAAAGCTTTTTGTTATTATTAAAAATATAAACTGTAAAATATTGGATACTAAAATGCATTTTAATTGATTCTTCATTTTGTGTGTGCACAATCTATTGAATTAATACTGTAATTTTTTGTGAGATGATTTGTGTTGGTCACATGTATAAGTCATTAGTTTTTATCATGATTTTTTTAAACATATTTGTGTAAAATCAGAGAGGTTTCATTAAATTTGAACTTTATTAATTTTTTATTTTCATTTTTGTTTAGTTTTAATTTTACTTTCGAGCTGAATTTGTATACATAGCTATGATTTGATTTGATGGAATTCTTCTTTTTATAAAATTTTACATGGTCTAAGGTTTTTGAGTTCATTGAAGCTTTTTTTCAAAACTGAAGAGTTGAACTATGTTGTAGACTGGGATGTTTGCTTTCTGACAGCATTGTAGAATAATTATATTGTAATGAAATATTTTTGAAAAAAAATTAAATTAAACAAAACCTACATCTTGGCTATTAAAATCCAGGTTAATACTGCTATTTGTTATATAATGCATGTGTCAAAGTCATGAGATGTATAAATTGGATGTTTACATAAACATTGGTTTTGTGAAACATCAGTAAATTTTATTTATTACCATACTATAAATGGCCTAGAACGTTGAAAATAAGATTACCAGTTCAATGTTAGAGAAAATAATCTGAGGTAGGGGAGACAAAAAAAGAGTTTTAATTTGTTCTATCTTCTTGTTTAGTTCACTTTTGTAAATTATAATTTCTGTTTAATTGTGTTAAATCATATTAGCCACCCAACTCTATTGTAAAAATCCTTTTATACAATGCAACTTTTATCTATAGACAATGACCCTGTAAGAAGGTAAAGTACCACAATGACCAACCAGCGTTACTTTCCCCAACTACTGTCTGGCGCCCAATAGATTTGGTTGGACTCTCAGGCATCATTCTATGGCCTCCTATGGATCATCTCGGTGAGATGAATGCCTGGGCATTAGCTGTGGTTGGAACGATGTTGCCCACACATCTGTTCCCCCCTCTCCACGCAGCTGATGTATCCAAAGGAACGGCAGTGCCGATACAGTTTGGGGTTAGCGGCATCGCAGGTTCTGCCAGAGTGTAGCACTGGGTGCTGCAAACTGCCTTAGGGTAGCCAGCTCCTGATTTTTCCTCAGGGTTGACTCGAAGCCGAAGCCTTTTCCATGATTGGGTATAGCTGCAAAGCAACAAAGGTTTGAATTCAGAGTGTTCCTTCTCCTAGGTGGGTAGCCAACAAGGTTGTCATTGGCAGAAGTGGTAATGGATGTAAGCACTCCACTACCTATAAAATGCTTCCAAATGGCATACGTCTCGAATAGCCTCTGACAACCAGTCCAACTCATGGCCTTGATGTGTGGCTCAGATATTGAGTCCGGCGGAACTGTTCTCACTAACAGGAGAAGGGGCAAAGGCGAGTAACTGGCACCTTAACCAGTAAGCTTCAGGCAGGAGGGGCTCAGGCATCAAAAGAATGAAAGATCCCATTCTTCAGCAAGATTTGAACCCTTAGATCCCCTCAGTTTGGAAGACAAGCACTTAACCTCTCACCCACAGCATCCCAAAGTGAAAATTTATTTAGCATAAATATTTAAATGTCTAGATCCTCTGTTACTGTTTGCAGCACGTTTTTCAGCATTATTACATTTTCAACTAACTGTTAACTGTTACACAAGAAATGCTCAAATCTTATTGATTTAAGCAAGTACTTATAAATGCAATGCAGCCATTATTGTGTACTGCAAGTAGTAATTAGAAGCCTAATTTTACAAACTTGAATGAAAATAATTTGGTTTGAAACCTAATAGTCTAAATTTAAAAAAAAAATATTTTTATGGTTTAAATAAGCTCAAGACATGCCAACCTATTTACCCAAAACATTATTTCTGTACACTTGATTTTTGAAGAATTATTTTCATAATGCTTTCTAGTGTCTTTATCAATTGATATTAAGACACATCTGGGTACTGTTCATGCATTGCTTTTTAATGCTCTGAGTATCAAGCACACTGATCTAGTTCATACATGTTCAGATTCTATTAGCTACCCTACTAGATGAAATGCCCATATTCATTCCCAGCTATCCTGCAGGAGGTTTGGGATGCAATAATCTTAAATTCCAAAGGAACATCTTACAAATTACTGACAAAAGTAAAAAACACGCTGACAACATATTTAATAAGAAAGATACCATGATTTAATAAGTTGAAAGAAAAAATCATGAATACAAACAATGATTCACTTAAGTTTAAAATCAGATCAGAGAGTAAACACACAAGCTCTGTACTGATTCTCTAGTGGCCATTTCTAACAAGTCTACTGATTTCATTGTAAGTCATGTAGCAAGAAGTTGCACTAGATTTGGTGTACGCTTTGATGACTTTATTTACCGCTTCCAGAAAATTTTTCTCTGTAGCCATCTTCCATCTTCCTGATAGCAAACATTCCAGCTTCTGTGCCAACACTAAGAATTTCCGTTCCTGTTGATAATAGCAAATAAAAAAGTAAAAATTAAAAAAAAACAATAGTCCTCTTTTGTTTTTTAACCAATGCATTAACAAACAAATGATTAATTCAAAACTTAGAAAAAAAGCATAAAAACACAGACAATATGGAGTCACTATCAAAATAATCAGTATGACAAGATTCTGAATAAATACTATTCAGATTTATTTCTCTTATAACCACAGCATGGGGGGGCTCAGCAGCCCAAACCAACCTAAGAAAAATAGACAAGGTTCAAAATATTGGTCTAAGGATAATGACAGGAGCAATCAAAACAACACCCATAAGAGCTATGGAGGAAACCGCTGCCCTGATCTCTCTGGATGAAAGAAGAGAAATAAAAATCCTTTCCCAATTCACTGAATTGGAAACCTTGGAGAGGCACCCATTCAGAACAAAAATCCACAAAACTGGCACAAAAAAACGTCTCAAAAGGACCAATTTCATACAGGAATCTCTAAACCTAAAAAAGAAACACCAACTTGAAAAAATTACTCTGGATCCTCGATAAACTATACTGAATCTCCACCCTGGGACAAAAGTCCTGTTCCTACTATAAGGGACCATATTGAAAACATAAAAAGAAAATCTGATTACAGACAAACAGAGCTCAAGGAAATAGTGAACTGTTTTCTACATACCAATTACCCTAGCAATCAGTGGATCAGATTTTACATGGATGGCTCATCCCATAAAGCCACCACAAATGGAGGAGCTGGAATACTTATCGAATGGCCTGATGGAGGAAAACTAGAAAAATCCATTGCGACTGGAGAGCTCTCTGACAG
Organism: Biomphalaria pfeifferi; assembly: GCA_030265305.1. Classification (NCBI taxonomy): domain Eukaryota; kingdom Metazoa; phylum Mollusca; class Gastropoda; family Planorbidae; genus Biomphalaria; species Biomphalaria pfeifferi. The sequence goes on from JASAOG010000271.1 coordinate 193,457, forward strand.
TCACAGAGCAGAAAAGGAAGCACTAGCACTAGCTGCTACCATGCTAGCAAATCATCAAAGTTCCCCACAAAGTCAGATTGTCTTTCTAACTGATGCGAAAACAACCCTCCAAAGCTTGCAAAACTCTGATTCCTCTTATATTAAAAACCTCAGAACAGCACTTACAAAGCACAACAACAACAGCAAAAAAACTGTTATCAATGGATACCAGCTCATATACAACTAGAAGGAAATGAGAAGGCTGACACACTCGCCAAGAGTGGGAGAACCAACTCACAAATAAACTCTGCATTCTATCCAGAAGAAATGAAGAAATTAATTGTAAATAAAACAAATGAGAAATGGACGAGCTCTCATCCAAATCACAAGAAAGATGAAGCTTACTATAAGCTATCCCGACAAGACCAACGTCTAATCTTTCGACTCAGGACCGGTCACAACAGAATGCGACAACATATGTACCGCAAGCTCAAAATTGGAACCAGTGAAATCTGCCCATGTGGAGTATCACATGCTGATCACGTCCTCCAAAACTGCTCTAATTACCAAGAGGCCCCATAAGACATTGGCCCCAAATCCCCCCAATAGAAAGAAAACTATATGGAGAGCTCCCTGATTTGGAAACCACTGCACAGTTCATCACATGTATTGGTCTAGTCATATGAACACTCCAACATAACAATGAGAACAAAGAAGAAGAAGAAGAATTTCTCTTTTAATGTAAGTTGATTCAAATGGAAATCTAGGTTTACTTATGAATACCATTATCAAGAGTAGAAGAGAAGATTAACATTGAGTGTTTGTTGAGAGGAAAGAACATAGTTTGTGAGAGAATTAAATTTGTAAACAATAACTATCATTGTGGTAACTATATTATGATGAATGCACAGTTTTTTAAGCTAATGCACATTAAAATGAAGTAATTGCTATCAAATAGCTTGTATTCATACATGAATTTGTCAATAATAGAAAGAGTATCAAGTATTAGATTGCAGAGTGAAAGGCAAACACAACTCAGCTCGAGTAAGATTTTGAGCTCAAGCCACATTGACAGGGAGCCAAGAGATTTTATCCAAAACAGCTACACATCCCACTTCTTTTTACATTGTTAATTACCCCATAAATATAAACATAATAATGTTAATATATACCTGTACTGTTTGGGCATAATCTGGCCAGCAGCTCATAACGAATATCTTTCTCTACACTAATAGTTCTAGCATGTATTTTACATGTATATGTACGGCCCTGCAAAATGATAAGTGCTATGTAATAATTCATGAAATGTTAATATTCAATGAAAAAAAAAGTTATAACAAATAAAAAGTTATAGTAACATAAAGAAAAACTAAACATTTAATTTTCTGAAGACAGGTATTTTAATTTCGGGATCTTTAGCGTACCTCGGAGTCAACCCAGTTCTAATGGGTACCTAATTCATTGGCCTCCTTCAGTCGTAGGACGACTATGGTTCATCTCAGAGCACACTTCCTCATGTGGCTGTGGAGCCCTATTTTGGAGAGACACTCCCGTCCACAGATAGCGCAGGTTAAGGTGGCTTTTGCTTGGGTGGTAGAGGAGCTGGCCGTTTTTTCGGATTGTGCGTTTTTCTTCCTGGGCTGAGACCCATGTACTTTCACTGTCCATAGCTTTCTTGGTCACTGTCTCTCTCCACCTGTTGCGGTCTAGAGCTATGTCTTCCCAATTGTCAGTATTGATGTTCACTGATTTGAGGTCACGTTTTATTACATCTATGTAACGGAGGTGGGGGGCGACCAGTTTTTCTTGTGCCAGTCGTGAGTTGACCATAGAGGATGACTTTCGGGATGCGCTTGTCCTCCATCCGGCGAATATGTCCAAGCCAGTGCTAACGGCGTTGTCTGAGGGCTGTAAAGATGCTGGGAATACCTGATCGCGCAAGGATCTCAGTATTGCACACTTTTTCTTTCCATTTGACATTCAAGATCCTACGGAGACATCTCAAATGGAATGAGTTCAGTTTTCTCTCTTGCTTTGCGTAGGTGGTCCATGATTCACTGCCATACAGCAGTGTACTCATAACGCATGCCTTGTAGACTTCCATTTTGGTCACTGTAGTTAACTTATGGTTTTCCCAAACTCTTGGTCTGAGTCTAGCGAATGTCGAGGCAGCCTTCCTAATGCGTTTTTTCATCTCCTCTTCTAGAGACAGGTCATCTGTAATTGTGGATCCCAGATAGCAGAATTCGTTTACGGCATCCAGCTTGTTATCGTCTATGAGGATGGAGGGTGGTGCTGTAGCAGGTGGTCCCATAACATTTGTTTTCTTCGTGCTAATAGTCAAGCCATATTCTTTACAGGCCTGAGAGAAGTGGGACATTAGTGACTGAAGTTCCTCTTGTGTGTGTGCAACTACCGCTGCGTCATCTGCGAATAGCATATCTCTTACGAGGGTGGCTCTGATTTTAGTTTTGGCCCTCAGTCTGGCAATATTTAGGAGTTTGCCATCAAATCTGGAATGGAGGTAGATGCCTTCAGTGGATTTGTCAAACGCGTTGTGGATTAGCAGTGAAAATAGTATTCCATAGAGAGTTTGGGCCAGGACACATCCTTGTTTAACTCCGCTAATTATACTGAAACTTTCAGAGCTGGCACCATTGAATTGCACTGTACCCATCATATTTTGGTGGAAAGATATGATTACATTTAGTAGCTTGGGTGGACAGCCTATTAACTGTATGTAACTGTAATTGTACCTAATATAAGTTAGGGAAAAGGAAATGCGATTGGTCATTGTGCTGGTGACATGACAACCTTGTTAACCATGGGCCACAGAAACAGGCCTTTTCATCATCTGCCAATAGACTTTGATTTTACTTTTTTAGAAAGCTAATGCTTCCAATTAATGCAGTTTACGTTCATTGCCAATTGATAAATCTAAAAAAAAAATTGCTGGGGCATTGACCTTTTGACCCTAATGCTGAGGTTCCAATGTCTATAACTTTGAAACAATAATGCAATTGCAATTTAGGTAAAAGTTGGCAACATAAATATCAGACATTTTTAATAAAATTGTGTGGCTTTGGACATTTTGTGTCTTAAATTATTGTTAATTATTATTATTAATTGTTATTATGAATTATATATATCAGTTATAAGCATTCTTGGCTACCAAGTGAAAATACATTTTTACACCAACAATGTTGCCAACAATATTCTAACATTCCTTACATATTTCAAAAAGAATAAAAATTAAAATCCTTAAGTTTCTTTCTTTAAATCATAAAAAAAATCACACATATAAACATAACACATTATATAATTTATAAATACTAAGCTATAAACTGCTTGATTATGTATGTGAGGAGAGCTTAAATTGAAATCACATTGTAGACTAGGTATTTTTGATTTGATTCAGAGTTGTGCTTGCTGAGAGCCTAAAGGAAGGACTCACAGATATCCTCCCCCCCCCCCCCCCCCCCCCCATATGTCAACAAAAGATATTGAACCAGAATGCACTGTGCTTGCTATAGGAGCATGGAAGTTATGCTAATCAAAAGCAATAATAATACCTGTAATAATAACAGCATGACTACTGGCCAGAGATGAAGGCTTCAATTCAGCTTTTATGACCAAATTTTGAAAAGCATGAACTAAAAATAAAAATGTAAGTCATTCAGTGTTGCCAGACATAAGCACTATAATGAACATCTTCACCATCACTTGTTCCATAAGTTTGATGGATCACTGGGTCAATAAAGCTGCCCATCAAAGCTTTTCTCTTAGTGATAAATCTGAAATGTTGACAAATTACCTTTCTATGTTTCACTGCTGGATCAAAACCAAGGACTTTACCAACAAAATAAAACTCTTCATCTAATGAGGTTTGTATGGTCTCAATTTTTTGATAGCCATGTTGCTCCCCTAAAAATGCAAAATATTAAAAATTTCTTTAGAAAATGTTATGTACTCTTGTTTTCACTATTTTTGTCTAACATATGCAATTAAAAGTAGCCTATAACATAACTGACACGACTAGAACGACAATTTAAAGTCAAAACTAGGAAGGTTTATACCATGCAAAGCAAGATAGAAGAAGGTTGGTCATCGTCCACTCGCAGGTTACTAGAGACAGTTATCAATTTTAGAAATAATTTTTTTAGAGTCATTATATGGGTAACAAAAAAAAAATAATTTATATTTCATATCACATTAACAAACAGTTTGTGACACTGTTATGCAACTTTGAAGTTGCAAGCATAAAAAAAGATACTACTTCTATAGTATACTAGCATTACCCTTGGTTCTTCCACCTGATTTGTTCTCAGGCTATACATTGTTTATTTTGGCTAAAAAATCTTTTTTTTCTGCACTTCCAATAAAATTTCCAGCATTTTATTTTCAGCCCAAAAAGCCTAGTATCAATTACATTGAATTCACAAAGACATACTTTTAGTGTTTGAATTCTAAGATCACTTTTCTCCCCAACCTCAAATAAACAAAAATGGTACATACAATCTTCTTTCTTCTTCGTTCTCATTTTTATATTGGAGCGTTCAGATGACTAGACCAGTATATGAGATTATTTTCACAGTGGTTTACAAATCAGGGAGCTCTCCATATAGTTTTCTTTCTATTGGGGTGTTTTGGGGCCAGTGTCATGTACGGGCCTCTTGGTAAAGAGAGCAGTTTTGGAGGAGATGGTCAGCATTCTCTGGTGACACTCCACATGGGCAGATTTCAGTTTCCGATTTTGAGCTTCCAATACACATGTTGTCGCATTCTGTTGTGTCTGGTTCTGAGGAAAAAAATGATTTTAGATGTTTTTCTCCCATGAAACAGTTCTAAAGGCACACCACTATTCATGATTTAGTTACATATGAATTTTCAAAAAATTTGGTCAGTTGTAGCGCCTTTATCTGGAGAGCATCTTATACACATTTTAAAATATTTTACACTTATATTTATCAAGATAAAATAGCCTGATTACCAAAAACAAGGAGGTACGGTGGCTGAGCGGTAAAACACTTGGCTTCTGAACTGGGGGTCCCGGGTTCAAGTCCTTGTGAATACTGGCATTTTTGATTTCGGGATCTTTGGGCGCCTCTATCTTGAGTCCACCCAGCTCTAATGGGTACCTGACATTAGTTGGAGAAAAGTAATGGCGGTTGGTCGTTTTGCTGGCCACATGACAGCCTCGTTAACCGTAGGCCACAGAATCAGATGATCTTTACATCATCTGCCATATAGATCACAAGGTCGGAAAGGGGAACTTTACTTTTTTTTTTTTACTCACAAACAGCATTACACAAAAATCTCCCCCCCCCCCCCCCTCCAGAAATGAAAAAAACTTTTACTGCTTTCATAAATAAATAGGATGGTAAATATTATGTCTTTACCTTGAAACAAATGTTGCAAGAAGTCCTTTTGCTTTAACTGCCTCATGTATCATTTCAGCTTAGTAAAGGAAAACAACCTATGCACAAAATAAACACAGTTAAATAGAATGAACTTAAATTCTAGAAAGTCAATGAAATTTACATAAAAGAGTTATTTAGAAAATGAACTTTTCTCCAAGTCATCATCAAGCCTTTCCTTCTGTTTTAATCAGAAATTGCACTGATATTGTCATAATTCCTTTCAAAATGTTTTGAGCCAAGTCTGACTCTATTTTTCAATTAACACACTTGTATTTTGCTGCTAATCTTTTGCCCTTTGTCAACAATCAGCCTAATGACATTTGTATAGGCCATGCAGAGCTGAGATTGTCATCTATGACATTTGTTTTTAAACATCAATATTATGCAAACCCTCTTTCTCCATGCATAGTTTTCATCATCTGATGCAGACAAAGCTGTTGTCCTTCAAGGATCCAATTTTCTTTTGAATTTCGCCCCTGAGGTTTTATTTTAGCCTGAAATGTGTGTATTCCACTGGCCTTCTTGAAAGCTTCATTGTCTCTTTCAGAAAGCATCAGTTGCCAGCTACTCTCATCTACACCAGTGAGGGCTAAATGATGCCAGTGTTGATATTTACCTTCTGTCCTCTAATTTAGCCAAAAAAATATCCCTTTTTAGCATGAGACAATCCTCTATTGGGAAATAAAAAAATGCCAGAGGTAGTAAAAAGATAAATCTGATTCAAACCTTATCTTCAATTCCTTGAAAGAAACCTATTGGTGCTTGAATGTTGTGTGATGGATGGGAGACCTATCCTTACAAAGTTCTCTGCCACCTTGATCTAGAGGAGCTAAGAAAATATCAAGATACCAACTTTCAAATCTGAGAGTATCTAGCATCGAAATCACTGCTCCCAAAGTGACTAACACCTGACAATAAATAAAAAAACAAAAAAAAACAATTAACATTTATTATTTTTTCTTGTATTGGACAAAGCATGTATTATTAATATTATTATTGATATTTAAAATTTTTTTTACTCATTCATATTAATTTAAATATTCTATAATTTCCTAAACCCTTTCAATATTTTTTGTATTTCTTGGACAAAAAAAATAATTCAATAAATAATAATAAATAATTTTTTTTTAGCAAAAGTGACAGATATTAATAATTATTAAATGGCAACAAATTAATTCAGATATAAACAAGATCACGCCAGAACTCTTTCTTTTTTAGATGAACTTTGCACTATAACGTGTGTATTATATAAGATAAGATTAGAAAATTCAGAAATGAAAGCAACAACTTTTAAGGAAAAAAAGATTTAAAACAAGAAATTAGAAACAACAATACGAAGCCTAACAAAATGATATATCAACCCTGAAAACATGCTAACAACATAATAAATCATCCCATCCTCCTCCACACTAATTTTGAAATATCTGAAGCAGATCTACCTATTATACAGTTTCTTAATGTTTTCTTGAGTTGAAGGGGTCCCAAAAAGACAGAACACTTAAAAGTAAAGTAGCAATTATACATAAAGTAATGAACCATAATCTTCTTATACAAAAACAAAATTTAATAAAATACTCAGAAAGACAAAGGCACTTTCCTCATCCCATATGCTAGGACAAATTTGTACAAGTGCTCCTTCTTCCCTAGATCTATTAGAGCAAGGAATGGGTTGCCTGAGCTAGCCAGGAAAACCAGTGACTTGGCAGAATTTATGTCATTGGTTAATATGCATGACTAAATGCATGATGTGTAGGACGTAATCATCTTCATTTTTGAAGTAACGTCTGTATTTTATTACATGAGAAGATACACTCATTTTGAGAGATATGAAATTAGTCTTTCCCACTAGTGTGGGGTACTGAACTTAATGGTCATCTACTGTTAACCACCAAACAAAAGTAATAAGATATCCTTGAAAACATTTATTTTAGGATCTTTATGACCTATTTGTTATGTGAATTAGCATTTTGACAGCCAAAGTGAAATGATTGCGGTAGCACAGTGAAATGTGCTAAAGGATCAAAACTTAGACACATAGGTTAACTCACTGTTTGATGACCTGGGTTTGTCATATCAGTTCTTGGGTCAAATCTCGTTTTAGGCAAAGGCCACATAGATTTGTCTGGGCAGAAGTATTGTTAGGCATTAATCTCATCTGTTATAAAGGTAATCCTTCATTCATAAAGGGCAAATTCTAACATATCAATGAGCTTTAGAAGGGCTTTTAGATCTCAGAAGTTTTATTTTATTATTTGAAAGACAATGATCTTATCTTATATAAGACAGATATTACTTCAAAAAAAGAAGATGATAAGTGTGCACAATGGTAATCTATGCTTAGGTGATACTTAATTTACTGTTTTGAACTATGCAGAGATTGTGGTTTTGATGTTTCAGAGGAGGAACTCATGATCTACTTAATGAAATTTATGGTCAACTAAATATGAAATGAATGCTTGTATATTGATAAAGAAAACACAAACCATCAGGTGCAATAAAGTCTTTGTTTGTTGGTGTGTAGTAAAGCCCAAAACTAATCTCACTGTGAGTTGTTTGCCAGCTAATTTTCTCAAGAATACTGAAACAACCACAGAAGGAGACATAAACACTTTAATAATTTGGACCTGCACAAAAAAAAAAACATCATAAAATATGTTCTATTTGTCTCTTATCTTATCTTCTTATCTTATATAATACAAAAGTTACTTCAAAAAAGAAGATGATTACGTCCTACTGTCATGCATTTAGTCATGCATATTAAAAAATGACTTAAAAAAACAAAACCACCATAAAATATGTTCTATTTGTCTCTCTAAAAAAAAAACACCATAAAATATGTTCTATTTGTCTCTCTAAAAAAAAAAAAAAAAAGCTCAAATATTTTAGATATAAGATAATTTTAAATTAAGAAATCTTTTTTTTTTTTTCCGTTAAAATGGCAATATCTTCAATTCCGAAGATTAAGGATGAGTGCAGTGTTTCACATGACTACGCAAACACAGTTGTGACCTGCATGTTTTCCGCCATAATAAATATGACACTATCAATTCTCTTTTAAGAAACTAATTCACCTCTTCTGTATTAGCATCCACTCTAATGACCTTGGCAAACTGTAGGCAATACTATAGATAGAACCTCTTTAAGTCAAGCAAAATCTATCCCTGGGAGTATCTCTTGACCAGACTGTGACAACTCAGCTAGTCAAATGTCTGTGCTATCCCAAGATTTCGATGGACACACACACAAAGCAACAAGTTAGTGATATTATTGATTGAACTGCTCTCAAAAAATATTTAAAATTACAACCAATTAAGCATACTAAGATAAGGCTTTTTATTTTCATTTAAAAATTATTTCAAAAATATGTTTCACATAATAATCTTTATTATCCGAAAGGAAATGTGTCTTACAATTTGTGCATTACACCAAATAAAATATTATAACTATAGAAAACCAAAATGTACATTCACACCAGACTCACTCATAATTTACATGTGAAAGGTTTATATCAGATAGTTTCTATTTAATGATTTGATTTCCAGGGGAACAAAAGAGTTTTTGTGTCTTTCTTTGCTATCGGTGTCTTGATCCAGCACTGTTCACATTAATGACTGATGGAGTAGTATGTGGCATCATTTGTTGCCAAGTCGACGATTTTCTTTATGCTGGCAATGACGTTTTTTGAGAAGACAATGTGTGAATTGCAACACCGATTTGAGGCAGGATAGATAGAAGAGCGAAATTTTTATTACATCGGATTCGACATCAGACAAGTCACAGATGGGATCATCGAGGCGCATTCCTCGTCCCATATGCTAGGACAAATTTGTACAAATACTCCTTCTTCCTGTCACGTCAGTTTTAGAACCCCTGCAATATTTGGTGAATAGTAATCACTGAAGCATTCCGTGCTTGTTCGCACGAGATTTTGTTTTTTGGTCGGAAGTTGACCACGAGGTGGACAGTTGATCTTGGACTCTCGTAGAGAGAGGTTGATTATGGATATCTTGTCCAGTGTAGTAATGTATAGATATTAAGAGTGACTTTGGAGTATATGTGATACCTGAAGTATTTCATTGGATTATAATTCACTATGTTTTGTGAATATTTCTTGATGGCTGGATTTGCCAATATCTGTTATTAATTATATTATATGTAATAAAAACCATGTCTGCTACCAGTGAGTCTATTAATTATTCTGAATATTGTGGTCAGAGAGTTCAGCATGTTAGTGTTCTCACGCACTAGCAAATCTAGTGCACGAGTGAAAGTATTTAATTAAGAAGTCAAAGAATATCATAGTAGTACCAATACAACACACAGAGACATTCGCGTCATCACGCCTACAACAAGAACTAGGCTGTGACGTATCTGCAACAACAAGAAATAACTCAGGTGACCTGGCTCCAGCATGATCTAAAATAACCAACTAGACTCATAATACAATATCAAGTTGAAGGTAACTTAACTAGAAACTTCACCTTACAGATTCATTTTGAACCAAGATATGATGCAGATTGATGATAAACACTAGGCCCATGCATCTTAACTTTTAGAGATCTACTACTTCAACATCATCATACACATAATAGTCCATTTAATTAATGTGTATGACACTGAATACAGTTATGCCTGATAAGCCGCAATCTGGGTGAAAAATTACTGTAGCAATCTCAGAATCTGTCTGTGCTACAACCTGATGAGCCGCAATCTGGGTGAAAATTACTGAAGAAAATCCGAAGCAACCTGTCTGTACTAATCAAGTCCGACGTCATTCAAGTCGACTATTCATCGTGGTGTACGTCATTTGAGACTCACCTAATTATTTGTTCACTGTTCCAGTAACAAATAGTGGTACACTTGGGCACGTGATACCACCATATCGTCTTAACTGATCTTATCAACTTCTTCTTCTGTGAAGAACTTTTCCTGTCTTATACTGCTACTTGAGTCAGTCATTCACTGTTGGATTATCTTCTAGAAGCTCAAGTACTTTGGAGTATATATATATACTATTTCTCATTCTAGTCATCGTTGCCCATATGATTTGTACTAAGCCTTTATTGGATTACTAGTTACCAGTGTAATTAATTCTGTTTGGATTATTGAGCTCACTATTGGATATATTACCTTACTTATTTCAATGATTTATTCGATGATTGGATTATCACTGGACAATGGATCTACGCCAAGAGGATTGAACTTATCTACATCAGACTACACTAGAAAGCCCCTGTAAGTTTGAATAATTATTCTATGTACTTGTTATACATTGACATAATTTAAAAGTATCCAATAAATTGATGTTGACTATTGAAGATAGTCACTAGTGAGTAACCATTTACATTTTTCATTTTTCTAAGTATTTGTAAGGGTGGCTGGAGAGGGACTATTTTATGACTTTTATAATAATAGGATCTATTAGGGAATATCCTATCTGTTCTTTTACCTTCGATAAGACCCAACGCGTTTGAGGTCATCCTTGTTGGTAGGGAGGTACTAGATCATATTGGGAATTAATTAGCTGTTTTAGTCTTGTTTGTGTATTTTGTCAAAGTATTCTGTTTGTATTAATATTGTTGTTGGTCTAAAGTCTTGTATCTACATATGTCACTCTCCTGTCCTATCTCTTCTTTTTATTGATTTCTTTTTATAGCAGACTGTGTCGTCATTCCTATTGTTTCTGTGTTTGTTTTTCTTTATACATTGTACATATATTTTTTACTTCTTATTAATTTAAATTTTTTTCTATTATAACTGGCATAAACAATAGCCATACATACTTCATATTGAAACATACTTGAACTATTGCATTTGTGAAAAGTATTCATTTAATACATATAATTATTTGAATATATGACTATTAGGAAAGTTCATTGATCTTATATTTATTTTGTAAAAATATAGTGCATCATAACACACTCATTTGTAATATTTGTAACATATAATATAATACTTGTAACATATTTTTTTGTGCAACTGTATACTTTGATTTACTTCTTTAACTACTACATTGATAACCATGGCATCATATGATAAAATTTTGGAGCTTGTCAAAATAATGGAACTAGAAGGCGATGAGAAAAAGGAATTTATCAAAAAAGAATTAGAAAAGGCTGAAAAGAAAGAAAAAGAGGAAAGAGATAGGACTGAAAAGGAAAAAGATAGAATAGAAAAGAAAGAAAGGGAGGAAAGGGAAAAGGTGGAAAAAGATAAAGATAGGGAAGAAAGAGCTGCGGAAAGAGCTCATCAAAAAGAACTAAAAGAACTAGAGACTAAACAAAAAGAAAGTCAGGACAAAGTAGAGTTAGCCAAATTGGAAGCAGCTAAAATTAACCCCAACATTATTACCCAGCAAACTACTAACAAACCATTCATTTCCAAATTTCATAAATTTAATATTAAAGAGGAAACATTGGAGAATTACCTAGTTCAGTTTGAACATATTTCATCCACCTATAATTTAAACAATGAGGATATGGCAAAACATCTTTTAGCTAATTTATCTGGAGAACCCCTAAATATAATAAGCACACTCACAACTGAACAAAAAAAAGACTACCTTGCTGTTAAAACTAGACTTTTGGACCATTTTGGAAAAAGTGAAGACTATTACAGAAAACTCTTTAAAAAAATTAAACTAAATAAAGATGGAGACTTCAATAGAATTATATTTGACATGAAGGCAAATATGCTTAAGTGGTTAGAACTAGCTAAGTGTGACATAAAAGATCCTATTCAAATTTTAGATATGATTCTAATTGACAATGTACTGTCCAATGTAACAGATTTAGTGTTCACTTTTCTTAAAGAAAATAAAATAAAAACAGAAACTGATCTCATTACTAATTTAAACCTTTTTAAAGATAGCCATCCTGGTCATACCATGGATAAAAGAGACCTACATCAATTAGCCGCAACAGTCAGTACATCAAACAGTAATACTAATGATAGATATGATAGATTTAAATTTTCTAACTCTAAGACTTGCTTTAATTGTGGCAAGAAGGGCCATGTTAAAAGCCAATGCAGACAAACTAATAATAGCAACTTTAGATATAGAAGTTACACTAATTACCACAACCCTAGCAACTACAATCAAAATAATTACAACAATCCTAGTAACTATAACAACCAATATACAAACTACAGATCAAACCAGAGTGCAAGCCCTAGAGAAAGAAGGAGCCTTAGAAATAACTTCTATTACAATAATTATAATACTAATAGACAATCAAGGAGAGACACATACAACCATCAGTGTAATAACCATCAAAACAGAAATAGAAATGATAGAGGCAATCACAGTCCAAATAATAACAATAATAATAGTCAGGACAATAGAGAAGAATTGACAGCCTACATGCAGTACAATAAGCCAAAATTAAACCTATACCCCTCATACGTAAATGGAATGAAAGTAGCCCTCAGAGATACAGGAAGCAGTGCCATATTAATAAATTCAAAACTAGTAAAACCAAATCAAAAACTGCCAGAAAAGATCAAACTTATATATGCCAATCAAAACAAATTTGATATTTGTGATACAGCCAGAGTACACTTAGATACCCCATGGATAACTGGAGAAGTAGATATTATTTTAGATACACCAGCCCAAGATTTGATAATTGGTAATGTCAATGGTGTAAATGATATAAGTAAAGAAGAAATTATGGAATGGGCAGCAAAGAAGGGTGAAATTTGTGAACTATCTGTTGCACAAGATACAAGTCTTACTAGAAACATTTCAAGTAATGCTGACATTATTAGAGTAGAAAATTTATCAGGATACACTACATGGCAAACTATCATGAGAGAATTTAGCAATGTTGCACATGTTAAATGGGTAGATATAAGAACTCAAGATAGATCAAATAAGAATGCATTTGTGCACTTAGACACAGTAGAAGATTGTTATAGAATTATTAAAGCATTTAATAACAAGTTATTTAGAGGAAGATATATTACTGTAAGCTATGAAAATGTTTAACTTCACAATACAATTAGAAACAACTTGACATTTTTCAGTCAGGTCAAGCTGACATTTTTCTTATGTAACTAGGTCATGACATAATTTTGTTACACTTGTATCATTTTATTGGGTCATGATGACATTTTTTTCTTTCATTGATGCTATTGTACTATCATTTTTTTATTAACTTTTATTACATATTTATTTATCACAATTTGACAATAACATAGAATATCACAATAACTAGATGTGCTAATAATTTATATGGTTAGTAAACACAATAATGTAAACAAACACATTGACCTGAAATTTTTTTTTTGAAAAATAGCTCACAAATGTAAATATTGTTGATTTTTTTCCAAGTGGTATACGGTTGAATGCTATCATTTTTTATGCTATTCTACTTTAAATACCACATATGTGTGCTATCAATAGCAATTATAGACAATGTTACAGTAACCTTGTATAATGGTGACAGAGTAATATAAGGAATACTGAACACAAATATACTTGTATAGATGTATGTAAACTTTTTTGGGAACTACTTTAATAAATGCACTTAGTATGTCAGATGATACACATTGGGCGTGTTATATTGTATAAATGATTGGATGTAAAATAACTTTAAATTTTTCTTTTTTCTCCTCTTATAATTGAGATGTCAATGTATGTTAATAGGAAGAGCACATAGCAATTAAGCATGCTCATGCAAAACATTTCAATATAATGTAACTATACTTCATGAGACTAAAGCCTCAACTTGTATTGATATTTTTTTCAATAACATACTTGTACAGTAGATGTAATCATACTAATGTATATTTTTCTAAGCAAACATTTTGAAAGTTAAACAATGCATTTGTAAATTAGTATATGGAACCATTTATAGTTAAAATGAATGACATGACATTAATATTTATGTATAATTGAGCAAGCAGTATTGAGGTGATTAATTACATCAGCTTGACATGAGTGATTAAGCAACTGGACATATATATAGAACATTACTATCATATGTACTTCCCCTTCTAGGGGAAGGGGCGTATGTCACGTCAGTTTTAGAACCCCTGCAATATTTGGTGAATAGTAATCACTGAAGCATTCCGTGCTTGTTCGCACGAGATTTTGTTTTTTGGTCGGAAGTTGACCACGAGGTGGACAGTTGATCTTGGACTCTCGTAGAGAGAGGTTGATTATGGATATCTTGTCCAGTGTAGTAATGTATAGATATTAAGAGTGACTTTGGAGTATATGTGATACCTGAAGTATTTCATTGGATTATAATTCACTATGTTTTGTGAATATTTCTTGATGGCTGGATTTGCCAATATCTGTTATTAATTATATTATATGTAATAAAAACCATGTCTGCTACCAGTGAGTCTATTAATTATTCTGAATATTGTGGTCAGAGAGTTCAGCATGTTAGTGTTCTCACGCACTAGCAAATCTAGTGCACGAGTGAAAGTATTTAATTAAGAAGTCAAAGAATATCATAGTAGTACCAATACAACACACAGAGACATTCGCGTCATCACGCCTACAACAAGAACTAGGCTGTGACACTTCCCTAGTGCTATTAGAGCATGGAATGGGTTGCCTGAGCTAGCTAGGAAAACCAGTGACTTGGCAGAATTTAAGTCATTGATTAATATGCATGACTAAATGCATGACGCGTAGGACGTAATCATCTTCTTTTTTGAAGTGACGTCTGTGTTATATAAGATAAGCAGATAAGATAAGTTTTATATCTGCCTGCTCCAGGTAAAGCCTCCTCGGATCCAAGCATCAAGATAAGTGGACATGATATATAATCTAGATCTATATAGAGTGAAGAGTCTAATCGCAGTGGACAGATTCACCTATCTTGGCAGCACACTCTCCAGAAATGGAAAGATTGATAATGAAATCGACCTGCGTATCGCCAGTATCAGTGCATCTTATGGCTGACCTTGTGCGTAGCCGGGGGGGGGGGGGGTTCCTTGGGGTTCAAATTTAGTGACTGATTTTTGCTCTGATTTTGGTTATTTTAGGTGAGATTTCAATACTAAACTATCACTTGCCCCAGCACAGCAAAGGAGGTTTTGAGTTTAAAACCCCCTACCAGGGGTTTTTGAGTTTAAAACTCCTGCCAAGGGGGGTTTTAGTTTAAAACCCCTTACTAGGGGGGGGGGTTCGACTTTAAAACCCCATACCAGTGGGGTTCGAGTTTAAAAGCCCCTACCAAGGGGGTTTGAGTTTAGAACCCCCCATACTAGGGGTTTTCGCATTTAAATTCCCCTCTTCTATAAAACAGAACTAAAAAAAAATGCAAACGACAATCCCCCAAATTTCACGAGCACAGTTAAGGAAGATTTTGATTCTTAAACTCCCTCCAAAATTTATGATAAACCCCCTTTTCAATATGAAAAAAGAAAAATACTCACTCAAATTATATGAGCGTATAGCCAAAGGGGTTTTGAGTTAATTTTCACACACTCTTCAGTAGGGTTTGAAGCTAAAAAATATCTCTTCAATACCCGGTATAAAAAAACGCAAATTACGCACTCAAAATGTTATGAGCGTAGCTAAATGGGTTTTGACCCAGTTTTGAGTTTAAACCCCCCTTCAGCGGGGTTTGAAGGTAAAATATATACAAATTATACACTCAACATGTTATGATTTTTATCAATGGGGTTTTGAGTTTTAATTCCCCTCCAGTGGAGTTTGAAGCTAAAAATTACATCTTCAATATAAAAAAAGAAAATTACACACTCAGAAATCTATGAGCGTTGCCAAAAGGAGTTTTGAGTTTAAATCCTCTTTCAGAGTGATTTGCTGCTAAAAAAAACACCTTTTCAATATAAAACAAAAAGCAAATTACACACTAAAATTATTTGATCGTAGACAAGACAATTAAGGGTTTTGAGTTTAAATCCCTCTCCTACAGATGGCTTTTTAAAAAGTTTAAAACCCCTCCAGAGGGTTTTGAGTTTAAAATCCCCCTACAAAACGTTTTGAGGTGGAAAACCTCTATCCTCAATATTATTCTAAAGCAAACTACAGTTACTAAATTCTATGACCGTAGCAAAATGGGGTTTTGAATAAAATAAAAAAAACATAACTCCAGAGAATTTTTAATTTTAAAACACCCAAAAGATGATTTTGACAATAAAACTTCCCTTTTCGATATAAAATCTAAAGCAAACTATAGACACTTAATTCCAAGAGCGTATTCAAGAGAGGTTAGGGTTACCAGTGGCGGGGCTCAATTAATAAAGTGCAGTGAATTGAAAAACACTAAATGTGGCTCAACAAAGATGGCTAAGACAGATTTTAGGAGTCAGTTATAGAGATCAGGTCTAATCAAGGAAATCCCATGCCGAAAAGGGAGTCGATCCCTTAGTAAGAGTGTGACAGAGCGTCGCATGAGGTTTGCGGGACATGTTCTCCGACAAAATAAATTACACATAAGAAGAATTGCGATGACATCCTATTAAAACTTGGCGCCACACATTCATGGAGGTCCTCGGAGCAGGTGGAAAGAGGCTTCAGACATTACCAGTAACAGATTTTTGTGGAAACAGCTTGACGGCAAATGCGCCGAACGCCGCGGGAGGATCTAAGTCAGTAAGCATAGCACATTAGGTTTTTGAAATAAAACTTTTTAATAGCATTCAAATGCACTGTAGATACCTCAGAATATGCATTTTGTTGGCTTTTAATATCAGAAATAGTGCATGGCGGCGGGGCTCCGGTCCGCGCTGGGGGAGCTCCTAGCGCTTCCCCCAGACCCCATTGCTGGCAACGGCGGGGAGTCTACAATTTTCCCACTAACTCCAGGAAGAACCTATTCTAGGGCACAATAATGTCTTCCGAAAGAATGATGGGTCAGAATATAAAATGACCAAATCCCAAAATGACTCTTGTATGGCCAATTAAAGGAAGGAAAGCGTTCACATGTAGGCCTATGCATAACAGCTTCATATTCGGTTCTTTCTTCTGAAAATTTCCAAAGACTGTCAAAAGCTTCAGCTGATGGTGATTGATCAGAAGTTGTAGCATTGCTTGTGTTTTCTTCTGTAAAACTACCATCTTGTACTGGATGAAAATTGAATCTGATAACCTTGACATTTCATCTTGTGACTGTTGTTCTTAAACTTCAGGAATTAATTTTGCAAAATAATTCTGACCAGAAGTTAGGCCTACTATCTTCAAAAAACTGTTTTCATAGGGCCTTTGATATAAAATATTTGTGATTCAGTGCTAATAGCTTTGGCATGTCCCTTGATGTTAATTTGAGGCTAGATGACACATGAATCTGATAGATCTTCAATTGATGTTCAATCAGGGACAGAGCATGTGAAAGGTCAGGTCTAACAAGAAGTTGCAGTATCCAGAGCTAACGCTCCTAGGTGGGTTGTATCTGTGCACCTCAGTTTCTAACCAAGGGGCTTCTTCTTCTTCTTAAACTGTCAGGTAGAGTTGAGCCTTCAGCTCTTGGAACTCTAGGCCAGCTTTCTCACACGCACTAGATTTGCAGGTGTGTGAGAACACTAACATACTGAACTCTCCAAAGACAAGATTTAGAATTATTAATAAACACACTGGTAGCAGACATGGATTTTATTACATAAAATAAATCACAAATGATATTGGCGACTTCAGCCATTAGAAATTACATATCCACAAGAAATAACTCAATAATAATCACTATCTACTTATACTTTCTACTCGAGGAGTTAGCTACGCTCCTCTCTCTACAAGAGGCCAAAATCAACTGAGGTGTCCACCTCGTGGTCAGTTACTTGACCAAGCAAAATCTCGTGCTAACTGCACGGAATAGTTCAGTGACTACTAGTCACCAAATATTACAGGGGTTCTAAAACTGATATATGACAATCATTATGGGGATTCTCTTGTTAACCGTAACCAATGTACCATGAATTAAGTAATTAGTTTTTTTTTTGTTACTCTTAATAACTGAAATTTTTCTGAGTGTAAAGACATACTCCAATTTGATTCCCATTTCTGTAATTCTAATTCTTTTTGTAAAATTTCAACATCTTTTTTTTTGTTCTGTCTGTCTCTCTATATATTTATTATGCATTTAATATGACTTGTTCCTGAACTAATGCAATTTGGTAGATCAGTTATGTTAATAAGTAATTGTCTTATCTTAAAAAAAAAGATGATTACGTCTTACATTTAGCCATGCATATTTACCAATGACCTAAATTCTGATAGGTCACTGGTTTTCCTGGCTAGCTCCTTTAAGGTACACCAGAGTTTACTTTATTGGTGTTGATTTAGAGCCATTTATTATTACAGTTTGTTCTCTTTGAAAATCCTGAATCCATAGATGTATTGAACCAAAGTGTTTTAGTTTTTTAAGTAGGCTATGATGGTGAACTTTGTCAAATGCCTTAGAAAAGTCTAATGAAATGGCATTTATTTGCTCACTAAATAATTGTGCTTCCTTTATCTTGTAACTAGAAATTAAGCTGTTAATGATGAGAATTAATATTCAACAATAAATAATATGATTTGTGTTGATCCCCAACAGACTAAGACATAGGTGAAGAAGAAGTGATAAAGTTATTTGAGACAAAAATGCCTAAATGAAAAAAACAACAAAACATTAAAATATAAACTGGTAAATTTATATTTAGTTGTTTCAGGGAAAGTTACCTATTGTAAATGATTTAGATTGCATTTGTTTCACAAGAATATTTACCTTCATGGGTTTTCGTTGGCTATTTATCTATTGTCAATGTCTTCAATTCTGAAGATTAAGTAGGTGTTTCACTATTTATCTAAATAAATAATAAAATCTGTCAAGAAAAAAAAAGGAAGTCAAAAGGCTACCACTGGAGTCAAACAATGTCATAACTCTGCTGCTATTACCGAAAGGGTTAAGATGTTTTTTTTTAATCATTTGCCCTAAGCTTGAGCTTTTTTTTTTTATAGTGTGTGTATAGTGTTAGTTTAATATATATATTTTTATGCTATCTACTAAGAGTGTATTGCAATTAATGTGGTGGAATAATAACTTGGTTTATAACTTGGCTTATTTAAAGCTAGAAGTTGATGGGCTACATGCAGAGCACCAGTTAAACTTCAGAGAAAGGACCACACAATGATATACAACAAGACAATAGAGGGTGCTACAGTTTATTCTTTTACATTTCCTTTTTTGCAAATATAGTTTTATCTCAACTGAAGATTGTCTCAACAAACTAAGATAAATAATTGTTCCCAATGTCAACAACTAAGATTTCAAAATAATAAAATAATAATAAAAATATAATACATTAACATGTCATTAGAATAAACAGCATAGTGCAAAGGTCAAGGTCTTATCATTTATACAATGCTGCATCAAAGATCATAGTACTATTACAATTTAGCATAATACCTGAAGACTATATTATCAGATATATGAGAATAACTTCAAATATTATGTTATCTAACCATCTTGGTATTACAAGTAGTTAAAGTACAATTAAAGTGAATGATTTATAAGACTGAACCATACAATATCAATACAAGGCAAATGGTTTGATCAAGTATTAATAAACTTTGATATTCATAATAATATTGATTACATAGCGACCAGTTGTTGACATTTAACAAATGTACAAAAACAATAGAAACAATCAGCTATTTCAAACTGTACAAGATATTACTAATATCTAGGTCAAATATTACACTGAGCTTAGTTTTAGTTCAACAGATTTAACAAAAACAAGTGAAAATTGAAGTTCCAAGATAGGAATCACAATGGAAGAAACTTCTAACAGAAGCTGGACTAAAATATATTTATGCCAATCTTAAGTGTTAATAATTGATTTAAATCAGAATTTCCCCCCTCTGAATAGAAATGTAGGTAGAATCATAGATTAGATTTGAGAAATAAAATTTATTTTCTACTTACAGTAGCTAATTAAATGACCATGGCTAATCAAGTTTTCTTGCCTCCCATTACTTGTAGAGCCGCAATGACCAGTAGACCAAAAAGTATATGAGAAACTAACTCTGTAAATTGCAGGTAGTTGGTTTCTTTGTGCTGCATGTCAAACAATATTAATACAAGTAAATGGAATCATACACATTGCCCCATTTGGGAACATGGGCTGCCTCTTCTTCCATTTGACTACAAGTTCCCAGTAATCATAACTTTGAGATGTTTTAAGTTCATTGCTTTTTCTTGTGTGTGGCTTACTGGAGCTATTGAAGTAGATACAGCCAAAGTTCATTTCTAACTAAACTTTTATCCTTACATCTGCATTGAGTGTTTGTTGAAAGAAAATAGATTAAAAAACTTTGTTGGAACTTGAAACAGATTGACATTTTGATGTAAATTCTAATGTTGTGTCCATAATGATTATGTCTGCTTTAGTTGTATTAGATTTAAGAGTCAAATACTTTGGTTTAATTAAATGTTATCTAGTCCAAAAGTTTCTACATCACAGATTACAAACAGTGAAATTATTGTATGGCAAGGCTACTGAACAATCTTAATATTTAATATGTTATAAAATAAACTTGAAACTGATCAGAATCAAAAAATGTATGTTACAGTGCATATACACACACAAAAAACAACTACAGAAATAGAGACATAATTTTAAAATTATTGCATTCTACTTAAAAATATGAACAGACAAACATTAAAGTTCTAGAAACTTGTACAGTGATCCCTCACCAATTCATGTTTCTGCTTTAGCTGGTTTAAAAAATAAAATGGGAAACAAGGTAAGCATTAGTCACAGATTTTCTGTGTAATTCAATCGGTGGAAAGTATAGATATTTTATGAATCTGTACATGAAATCATCAAAAAATATATAAAATATGTTAAAATATATTAAAAATATTAATTTTAATAACAAAGAAACATTATAAATTTTAACATGAATAACAGTAAATACAATAGTGTGTATCAGCATCCCTTGCTTTAGACACTACCAGCCTACTCACAATTAGAAATAAAATTTGACTTGTTTCTTGTTTCAATTGTATCCCAGAATTGTATTCAGTGAAGTGTTGATTCTGTATAACTTTCCTCATTTCTAGGTCTGTGGGCTTCCACACTCTTGTTCTGACGTTTCATGTGGAGCTTCATTTGAGAGTGCTTTGAACATTTTATGCCTGTAATATTATTTTATTTTGTGGTTTTCTTGTAAAATATTGCATTCAATTCAAAGCCTACCATGCCACCCAAATTCCCTGCAAGTTCTAAGATTTAAGATGAACAGCCTAAGCATAAGTGCAGGATGTTGACCACAAAAGAGAAAAATGACACTGGATGACATGCTTAAGGAAGGGGAATACTATTCTGCACTGCCATTCTATATGGTCTCCATCAGTCATGAAGCTACAATGTGTTATCTCATAGAAATGATTTCTGGGCATTAGCTATGGTTTGAACAATGTTACCAACTGAGCAATTTTCCTCTTCTTGCAGCTGATGTGACCAAAGGAAAAGCAAGTGCAGATAGTTTGAAATCAGTAGTCACAGGTTTTGATTTTTTTCAGGGTTGTTGCCCGAAACATTTTCCATGTTTGGGTATAGCTGCAAGGCAAACAAGAGATGCCTGTCTGAAGTTTACTGGTTTAAGCCCCAATTATTCTTGCCTGCCATTATAACTTCACCAAGAAAATTATGATATATTCAGCAAGACTGAGAAGAAAGTAGTTACTTCAACAAACCTATAACAAAAATTATACATTATGTGTGTGGTTTATAAAGACTTAATGTAGTGCATGAATACTTAAAATAAATATACCATTTCTATTTGTGATTTTTGCAGGTGGTCCTTCAACATATCTATGAGAAAAGAGGGATCACTGTACTTCCTTCTCAAAATTTAAATCAACATTTTTTTTTTCAAATCTCCATTTGAATTCAAATCTCCAGCTGTTAAATTTTAATTAATGGTACTGAAATAACAAAGTGACTCTTAAAAATGACAATAAGAATTGGATTATGTAAACATGTCTAAAATATCAGTAATAGCTCCATTGTTTTAAAAAAGTTGTCAGTATGAATCTGTTGTTTTTTTTACTCTATTTTTCACAATTAGGTTAAGTTTCAATATTCAACCATGCTGAAAAGATAAAGAAAGACTGTGCCAAAAGTAAAAACACTAGCTGTGCTACATATATATGTAACTACTATTGATCAAAGTAATCAAATAGTTAATGGAGATATTTTTAATGTATCCATTTCTTATCAAAGCTAAAACAAAAGCTATTTTTAGTAGTTTTATTTTATCACAATTCAGAATAATACAATCAATCCTTCCCAGAACTTTCTATAAATAGACACAGACCATAGACATATCTTGATAAGAGGAATATGCTTAAGATCACAGCTTTTTCAATCTGTCATTGAAAATTGGGATGTGATAGATTATTTGAATTTATACCTTAAACAAGGTAATTCATAGTTTCCACTTTTAAAGAGTTTTAAAACATTACTGCTTCCAGTTTCCTGAAGATGGCATCAAAGTTTGTTTCTCAACTCAAATGAGCTTAAAAATAATAATGGTAATTAAAATAAATTTCGACTTGCTATGTTAACTTTCTGTCCAAATATTGAAAGCTGATAACAAATCAAGATATTTTAAGCAGAAAAAAAATTTACAAATAATTTTTTTTTACATTAAAGTATCCATGTATTACTTAAAGTATACACCAAAGTATACACATATAACTGCATTAAAACTCTAATTTACATATTATGTGACTTTAAAGTATATAATAGATAATTCTTAAGTATAAAATATAAATTTTAAACCAGTACAGATTTTGACATTGACTAAGTCTAAGAAAAAAACAACTAAGGTTTACTGTTTTGTAAGGAAGGCTTTCTTAAAGGTAGAGGAGGTGGGGCAGACAGCCTGTTTGGACTGTATTCTGCAGAAGATACTGGCTGGGTTGGAGAAAGTACTGGTGGGTTGGAAGAGGCAGTGTCCTTGGGTGGAGGAACTGGTGGGATACGATGAACTGTGTCTTTTGGAGGAAGTACTGGTGGAGTTAGAGGACTTGTATCTTTAGGAGGAGGTACTGGTGGAGTTAGAGGACTTGTATCTTTAGGAGTTACAGGCAGAGAGACATGTGGTCTTTTTGAAGGTGATGAGTTTTGAGTTTGAGAAACTGGAGAATTAAATCCCTGGCTATTGTTGTATATTGGAGACAAATTGTTCTCTGATTTAAACTTAGTACTGATGAGAGGACCAACAGAAGGCTTGCGATTAGGTATTGGTGGTGTCTTTGCCATTACTGTTTCTGAATGTGATATTGACATTAATTGTACAGTACGGGGTGGCAAGGGTGGTCCACAATCTCCTACACTGGCTTCAGAATTATAAGATTTAGGCCTTTGATCAAAACTAACCATCTGAAAAAAAGAGACAATTTTAATTTGTTAAACATTTAACAGTATCGAAATTAGCTAGTTTTGTGCCTAGTAATCAATACATTGGATCACACAATTATACAATACACATTTAATAACCCAACATTAAATGCATCAGTCTCTTCAAATGACAATTGTAAAATTTCTCTTCTCTAATTTTCATTTAACTTGTTGGTAGGCTATTGAGAGTAAGTCAATTGTTCCTCCTTAACATCAAATTCTGAATGTTTCTTTAAAGTATATGCAGTAGCCTCTCTTTAGATGTATATAGTGAAGTATCGGAAAATCATTTCAAAGAATAGAAACTATGTCTATGTTGTGGGTAGATAGACTTGTAGATTTACTAATTGTGGAACACAAGTTTGAATACAGAATACACTTACAAAAATATAAGTATTGAGGGGCAAACTTTGCTCAGGTCAAGAAATCGAAATGATGGGCTTCACCAATCACATCAATCATACTAAAACAACTCAATAACATCAATGTCTACTTACCCCACTGTTTGAAGATGGAGATGTTAGACTGTTGACTACATCAGCTGAAACTAGAGACAACATAAGTTAGTGACATTTTTGTGGCTAACACTAGTTAATATAAAAATACATAAACTACACGCATTTCATGAAAAGAGAAGATAACTACATAATACCCAGGCAAACCATTGGTACTAATAATGGTACTAGGGAAAAGGAGCACTTGAATTTCTAAGCATATGGAATTGTGGAAAGACCTGACAACAATCAGTCATACTGGTAGATAATCTTCATATCTTAGAGTCATGTCTATAAAAACTAAAATAGAATATTATGTATATGTACATAAGAATACTACAAGACTTGTGCTGGCCAAGTAGTACAAAAGAAAGACATCAAAACATTCACACATAGAGATGTTAAAAATAGAGGCTTAAAGGACAAATGTATTGAAGTGTCAATTTGAAAAGTAGGATTAATAGATGAACAATTTTTCACCAACAACATTGAACCTACGTCTGTTGACTTGTGTGTTAGATTATTTGATCAACATATCAGTTATTGACATTGGTTGAGCACCATCGGAAGTATTCCCTTGAACAAAACTACAGATAGACATGCAGCTGATTAGAGAATCATGATTAACATTTGAGAACATACACAACATAAAGATGAAATTCACTAAACTATACTATCCTCAAAGCAACAGACTAAATGACTCAACAGAACATTGAAGCAAATCATATCAAAATTGAAAATGAAAACCTAAACAATTGAGATCTTCTGAAAACAGGAGCATTATTTGCTTCCATATCACAAACTTTAAAACTTCTTTACTAGGAAGACCTGCACTAAAAAATCCTCTCTAAAAACAAATGAAAACACAGGAGAAAGAAAGACAATGTACGAAAATTTCAGATGCCTGAAACACCATTATAAAGAATGTGAAAGGGCAAAAGACAAAACAGACAATATGTAATTGTAGAGCCAATCAAAAATTTCAATAAAAACTGATAAGTGGAGGAACAGTCCGAAATACTATGTAGGACACTTCTTTTTTCTGGAGTTGGGCAGGGAACTTAAGTACTAAAGAATTCACTGGTCAAATGTATGTGTGTGTAGGGAGCATTAAAATGTGGGTCATTCCATTAAAAAAAAAGAGGTTTCAGCCAAAATAAAAAGCATATAGTAGCAACTATTTCATTGTGAAGCATGAATACTCACAAGACAAAAAAGAAAGGTTCAGGCAAAAAAAACAACAAAAAAACAACAACAACAACAACATATAGAGTCTTAAGAATATCAGCTTTTATGTAGGCCTAGTTTTTTAGTTGGGGTGGGCGGAGCTGTGAAAGTATATATATATTTTTATGACTGTGTAGGGTGAAAAAAAAAAAAAAAAAAAAAAGGGAAGAGAGGAGAAGAGAGACAGAAAAAGAGCCATCACAATTTACCTAACATGCTAGAATTTATGAGCCAAAACATAATTTAGGAGAGTGTTAAGTTATTGGCCAATTAATTGAAGTAGAAAAAAAAAAAGGATGTGAGGTTCTGGCCAAAATAAACAATATAAAGCATGGAAATAAATTAACAGGCATAACCAGTGTGTAATGTGCACTGCTATACACACATTAACACGCATAACCAGTGTGTAATGTGCACTGCTATACACACATTAACAGGCATAACCAGTGTGTAATGTGCACTGCTATACACACATTAACAGGCATAACCAGTGTGTAATGTGCATTGCTATAGTTTGTATTTTATGGGAAAGTGTTTTACAAGCACTTGCAAAGTGTTCATGAAGATGAAGAATCATGATGATATTCTTACACTTGATGTATTCGTTTATAGTTATATCAATAACTCCATATAGTAACAATACATTAAAACTATCCTTTACAAAACAATATTACACTAATAAGCATTTCTAAGATGTTACCATATTACACAAATTGATAATGAAGTAAATTATATAACTAAATGATAACACTTCTTTATGTCACTACAAATAAAAAATTGTTACGTACCTGTAGATATACTTTTTTTTCTTGGAATGTAAGGTGGAGGTTGTTGTGATGCTGATTGTCCAAGTGTCTCTGAGAAAAAGTGAAACAAACAAAGATATTTGGTTGAAATTCAAAACAGTCATCATTAAGTTTTGGGCAACACTAATCTTAATTCATAAATTCTGCACAGATAGTTATGGAAATGACATTTGTGCAGACCCCATGTGATGATTGTATTATATCTAGTATTATGGATAGTTGGATGATAGATCTGGTTGTAAGACAGGAAGAAATTTTATGTACATTGTTCTGATTTCATTGGCTTGTTAAGAGTTATGACCCTTGGAACAATGTCACTGTTATTAGGCCTTTAGAATCTTTAGTAAGATGCACCTTTATAGTTAGTTATATAGTTAGCCTATGATAGTTTTGCTACAGTGTTAACTTCATTTTACTTTGATTATCTTATTAAATATGTCTTTTTTCTTTTAATAAATTCCTTGTGTTTTTCAATCATTGATAGACATAAAGCCTTTGTCAGAAGTAAAAAAAACAACCCTATTTTAGATGCTCAAAACCTTTTTGCATCTGTCTAAAGTTGTAGTTATGGCAGTCAATGCCATAGATCTGAGTGCCAGCCTTCTGTGGAAAACACACGGTGTGATAGTCTTGGCCTGCTTCATTCTGCAATGAACACATGGTGGGATCATGGCTTTGTGTGTGGCTTCTACCTTCTGTACTAAACATATGGTTATGTGGCAGTATTGCTGATGACATGGCCTGTGTCAAAGACAGCTTTCAATATAGAATATCTAATTGGTAGATTAAATCTGTAAAGTATTTCTATATTTGACACTTTTCCTCTTGTTTAATGTTGAGAGTATGTTAAAGTTTGATAGAAGTTATGGTGAGCTTCTTGTCATACATAGCTTTACTGTCATATAGCAAGTCACCTTGCAGACCCTGATATTTCTCTGGTAACTCACAAATATCCAGGACCTTGCAATGGCTTCAATAACTGTGACATTTATGATGGCATCAATATTCTGGTATAAGTGAGTATTGGGCCAACATAATTTTATTTTCATGTGTTAATTAACTGTGCTAATAATTTTTGTTGTTATTCTTTGCTGTACTATTTGATCACATTTGTGTAGAAATTATAAGCTGCTCCTTTGTGGTCAAAGATCATCAAAATCTTATTTTTTATAAACTTGATAGATAAGGAGTTCAGGTCTTTCCTTTGAAAAGATGACTACATTCTGTTTCTGTGCTGCTTTTTTTAAAAATTTGCTTCATTGTCCATTAACACCACAAATGGCTGTGTCTTGTCATAAGGTGCAATTATGAGCTAGTTTCTCTCATACATGGGTGTCAATTTTAAATTCTTATTCCTTGATGGAGATCTTGAGGGTATCTTTACATTTCTTGCCCTGAAAATGCCTTCAACAACACAGCTTTGCCATAAAAAGCCTTTTATGAAGTCAACAATCAGATCATAGGACATGTCTTTTTGCTTTGACATGATCCATCTATGACCTAATATCTTACAGTTTGGTATCCAACCAATTGGCCAGGTGCATTTTTTTAGGAATTGTAGGTAAAAATAAATATGTGAACAACAAAAAGCAATTTTTAAATGTTTATGTTTCAATGTATATCTCTTACCCTTGTTCATGGGATCACTGGGACTGGGTGACACAGTAGACTGAAAAGAGAATTGTAAACTGGAATGAGGTTCAAAGCACAAATTCACATTTTTAAAACATCCACACAATATTTGAAAAATGTATGGTAATGAAACTATAAAATTTCTCTTCTAGTACACATTTCGAAACAAAACTATTGGTTTGCTAATTGATAATAATTAAACTGTTCAGAGAAATCATAAAATCTTAATTCTACTATCTCCGTTGTTCACAATTGTTGAAAGACTCAAGGGCTTAAAGAATGCAATAATGATTGTCTGTCATTAGCACCAAAAACATATAGCAGAGTTTAATATATAAAAATATGGTCTTGAAAAATGTAAATCAAAATCAATGGTCTATATTAAATCTAAGAGAAAAAAAAATGAATAGCCTGCAACTTTAATACAAAGATTATAAAAAATTATATACATTTAACTCAATATACTTTGCATCAGCATTCTCATTACGAGAATAAAAAGACATTCTATTTAATTGAAAATTAAGTAGAAAAGGGGACAAGGAAAAATTACAAATGCAATAATATTTTGTTTATTAGTTCTCTATCTAGACTTCAGATCCACCAGTTCTATTATCTAGACCTAGCCCAACCTAGACTTAAGATTTAGCCCTATCTATAGCTGCTTTTATTTACATTCAACTGTTAGCCAAGACTGCAAAGAAATCTATTAGAAAGTTTAAACTCGCTGGCAGTTGCTCATCTCACCTATCCCCTGACTTTTGTTGCCATAGTGCTGTGACAATTTGTGTAACCAAATCCCTCCATTCTTCCTATTCAGCAGGATATCAAGAGAAAGGCAGGTCTATTCTTTTACGTTGTTAGGCCAGCTATCATCTCTTCATAGTATGGAGGAATTCCTCCTTTTTTTGCCAACCAGTCTTGATTTGTAAAAGTAAAAATTCATTTGTCCACTTTCCTGGTATCTGATGCCCTAAATTTTTCTGTATCATTTACTTTTAAAGGCTTGAATTCTTCTTTCAATGTCATCATTCAATATCCAGCTTTTACAACCATAGAGCAAAGTTTTAATTTTACTTGGAGGCTGATGTTACGCTTCCACATCTTCCATAGTTTGCTCATAGCAGTGGATGTCAAGCTAAAATATTAAAATAAGCCAACTTCTTATGTTTGTTTTTTTGAACTGTATGCAACATCTCCATCACAAAGTAGTATTTTAATTTTTTTTCAGCACTGATTTCCATGCCAACTGCTCTGGCTGATGCAGTTTTGAAGCAAGATCTTGTACCTGGTCTGTATTTTCTCCACTGAGGTCAGCAAACCAGAGTTGGGAAATTATTCTGCCCATTTATGGTCAAGCTAGGCATAAATGCTTCTATTTTTCACCATAATATGCTCCAGAAATATGTTAAAAAGAGTTGGTGACGGAATGCATCCTTGTCACACTTGTATTTATGTCCTAAAAACTTTTCCAATTTGGTTAATCAGAAGTATTGATCTATTCACAATCTGGTATAGGGCTTTGATAACATTGATAATGCTTGTATTGATGTTGAAAGCTCAAATCACTTGCCACATGCCAAGTCGGTCAAAAGCTATAAAGTTGTGTATCAGTTTGTTTTGATTCATTTAACAGTCTGATGTTAAATTTTTGTTCAACAATGCTTCTACCAGCGCCTGAAGCCAGCCAGGATCTCCTCCAGCATTTCTCTGTCTAAACTTTAGATCCAGCAGTTATTTATCTAGACTCATATTTAGACTTTAGATCCAGCAGTTATTTATCTAGACTCATATCTAGACTTTAGATCCAGCAGTTATTTATCTAGACTCATATCTAGACTTTAGATTCAACCCTATCTATAGCTCTTTTATATACACTAACAAGTGTTTGCCAAAGCTGGGAAAAAAAAAAACTATTCAAGAAAGTTTTTCATTGCTGGCAGTTGCAGGGCATCATTAACAAGGAAAGTGCTTAGTTTTACAAATAAATAATGGGCAAAATCTCTTGCATAAAAATTTGTGATGAGTTAATCAATTACTGAGGGATTTGGTTTTTATTCAATATTCTTTTTTCTTAATTCTATCATGTCTTTTTTTTTCTTTCATAGTTGATGAGAAATGTTTACATTTGTCATGTAGAGTAATCTTAACATAAATTTAGTTTTAATCAGGAAATGGGCTAATTAAATTGATGGGTCAGCTAGATGACCCCTGACCAAAAGATTTCATGTAACATAACTCACTAGATTTGAAGGGTCTAAATAAAGATTATCATCATCCTCATTTGCTTCACCACTAGACACAATTGATGATCTGAAAGGTTAACAAAAACAAAAGAATAAAAAATGTTACATTGATGCTGAAACGAGTCATGAGTGTATTCACTATGGACTGTTGTTAAAAAGTTTCAGAGAAACATTTTGCTAATACAGAAAAAAATGTGATCAGTTTTCTTATTTAACTTTAATAAACAATAAAATAAGTTTTAGAAGCCATATCATATTCATATTTTAAATAATGTTTAAAGGGTGTTGACATTTGTTTCCAACAAAATATAGAATGTATAAAAAAAATAAATCAAAATAAACATTCAGTGATTGCATTACAATTCACAGCTTTGATTGACTTAAACATTATTGTTTAGTGAGTTTGGGTTTGAGTTTTGGCACATCAGCACAATTTAGGCCATGTCGTGCCTGTAATCCTTTAAGGATCACTCTCCCTTTACATAACAAGGGCTAAATTCTATACAGTTAAATCATTAAAAACAAGGTCTATTCACAGTTAAAATCTTAAAGGTCTTTGGGTCTTATTCTGTATACACATCTAGATGTCTTACTCTAAAACATACATTTTTATTTGGGTCTGTTTATAACAAAGCTTCCAACAGACTGTTTCATTTGTTATTGCATTACATGTTTTTTAAAGTGCGGTCTCAAAATTCAAACCAAATTGAAGACGGGGATTTTGAATTTCTGAATTTTTAAAACGCCCCTGAGTTCACTCAACTGTAATGGATACCTAACATACATTGGGGAAGTAAAAGCAGTTGGTTGTAGTGCTGGCCACATGACCATCAGCCATAGAAACAGATGAGCTTTACAGCAGGTCTGAAAGGGGAACCTTTACTCTCTGCCTTTTCACATGACAGGCCTTTCTTTAGTCTAAAAGAAAGTTTTGAAGAAAAAAAGACCATTCTTCCTTTAATTATTCTATGAGCATAACCCATTTTCTCAGGAGATACTGGTTAAGAAGAGTGGCCAGATTTAGAAATTTAGTTCAGACTTGTGTCAAATGAAAGTGTACTGACCTGTTACTAGAGTTAAGTGATCCTGTACTTGGTGTGGTAGGTCTTTGTGATGATCCATTTGATAAAACAGATAAAGTACTGCCTCTGTGTTTAGAAGGAGTCTGAAAAATTAGAGTTTTACATTAACCACAAGTAGATGTTAAGTGTATGCTGTCTCCTTTTTCTACTTTCATGCATACAATCAAACGAACAAAACAGGGTTATATGGCCACCATAAGATCTAATAAAATCAAGAAATCCAATAGACCAGTACAGTACAGCCAGTCAGCACCAAAACTAGGCACTCTACAAAGCAATATTTTAAGCAAACTTAAAAATACTTTAAAAAATAAACGTTTCAACGTACAAATTCAGACCTTCTATGTTCAATTTGATTCTTCATGATAATTTTAAGATTTAAACTTTAAATAAGTCATTAGTTTTTCCTGAGTGACTAAAGCAAACCATTTCTTATTCTCAAAGAGAATATTTGAATGCTTCTTCATATGGACTAAGAAAAGTGTTTTTATTCTTGTATTATTTTTAGTATTACCTAACAAAAGAAAAGATAATAATTTTAATGATCCTCATTAATGGAAGGTTTATTGTGTGTATTCAACTCTTGTGCTATTTGAGTTTAGAGATGTTGGCCTTAGATACTAATAAATACACTTAAAGACACAAAGGCCTTGAGATACAAATAAATTAAATTCACTTTAAGACAAAGGCCTTGAGATACTAATAAATACCGGTACACTTAAAGACACAAAGGCCTTGAGATACTAATAAATTAAATACAATTAATGACAAAGGCCTTGAGATACTAATAAATACATTTAAAGCACGAAGGCCTTGAGATTAAATTAAATACACTTAAAGACAGACATCATTTTAAAGACTTTTTAAAAATGTTATCAAATTGAATAAAAATCAATTGAGGATTTTTTTATTCTAGTTTGTAGTAACTTTCACCATTTTAAAAGTGATAGCCACCTGTGATCATGAAATGTTATTTTTTAAATTTTGTATGCGTTGCACAGGAACTGAAATTTTGCTAATAAAGTGTTGTTTTTTTTTTAATCATGCATTAAAACAAAAAAGACACTGACCTGATATCCCATTGACATTTTCATCTTCGAAAACATATCCTCTAAACTATGATGCAATGGTAACATTTCTTGACTTGCATATTTGCCTTGAATAGACAAACCTCTTTCTAGCAATTGAATCTGTTTACAAGAAATGTGTCTTGTAAAACATTTTTTCAACATTATTGTCCTGGAGCACTTAGTAGGGTTGTAAAGTAATTTATTTTATTTGATTGAAATTGGAAATGTTTATTGCTATTATTAATATGTTTTTCAACATATTTATATTTTTTTATTAGAGTTACACTCCTAACATTGTGATATTAAAAAAAAATAATAGTGAAACAAAGTTACCTGCTCATGAATCACTAGTTTGAGTTTTTCAATATGTTCACTCTCATTTGGATATTTCAATTGGTAGTCTTGGTTAAAAAAGGCCTGGAGAATGAAGTCAATGGAAACTTTTACTACATAGGTAAGGTTGTTTGATTTTTAAATGCTGTTCAGTCATGTCAATATGTTCAAAAGTTAATGTTATAGAACTCAATATTCAATGTTGTATTCAATAGTCTATGTATCTAACAAAAGATTTTCTTTTTTAACAGTCTTCCTCAAATCAGAGTTCTAAAAGATCTAAGCATTCCCCCATTTAAAGTTTAAAAAATTAAGAAAACTTAAAAAGCTAAAATAATGTAATTTGTTAGTTGAATGCAATAAATTAAAATGCACATAATCATATATGGATTTTTCACCCATATATGTTTTGAATCATCATCTATTCCAATTGTGCAAACATTTTCTAACCTCCTGGTACTTAGGTATTCCACCATTGACTGCCCCACTTATAACTCCTTGAAGCCTCATTGACAGGTGACTCAAATATTGCTCAGGACAATTGGCCGCATTATCGGAACTGACCCTTAGCTCTTCATTCATCTGTTGTACTGTCATGTATGCTGTTTGAACTGGGCAGAAATGAAGTGTCTCAGTTTTAACAACTTCATACCAGCGAAGAATTCCTGGCAAAGGATATGAACTCTTCATGACAGTTCTCTCAAGACACAGACTCTGTGAATAATCAAATAATTTTGCTTTACTAGATATAATATGTTAACTGAGCCCTCAATCATTTTAATAGTCATAAACCCTGTGATTCAAAATGACTAGATATTAGCTTTTTTGTAACGACACAAAATAATGAGATGATATCAATAATCATACTAAACATAATCACTGAGGCCTTAAAATATCTGATTACACTTTATCTAAATTACTCATTATAGTATAAAAATTATAATTTCAAATTGAGATAGTCCTGAATCCACACTAATGCTGACCCTTATTATTTTGACTGACTCAAACATATGCACAGACAACAAGGGCATTAAGCTTAATGTGAAAATTTCATCAGAAATTTATAAAACAAAAACTGCTAAAAGGATAAACAAAAGAATTGTAATATTTTAAGACTAAGTAGGACAGTATAAAAAAGAAAAGTGATATGAGCAAGTCAGTTCTTCATTCCTACTATTAATCTCTATTTTATTTCCCAAAATCTGGTAGGACTAGAGAGAAGGCTATGTCATTCTTTCCAAAGATTGCAACAATATGTGTACACAAACTGTTAAAAAAATAAGGACACAGTTTTAGGGTTAGCTGTTTGGTCTATGTATAGATTTTAAATCTGAGTATAAGTACAATCAGATTGACAACAGCACTCCATGTATACAAGATAAGACCAACCATGAAGTGCAATATACATTTTGTTTTACAAAATCTATTTCAAAATAGTGCAGTAGGCTTTTAAAAGTCTAAAGGATGTTTTTGAGTCTGATAATAACTTTTGAGATTTAAACATGACAGATAGACAGATAGCCAAAACATAAAGGCAGATTTTAACAATGGCAGCTAAAAAAAAAACTGAAAGAGAGTGTATAAAACTCTGTATTCAATGAATCTTCTTACCTTGAATTCATTATTCTTGTCTTTATCATCCCTGTGGTAAGGTCGATCAAACTGGAAAGTGTCCACTTCATTGCTGTTATAGAATGAAGATATTTCAGTTGGCACTTCCTTGTTGATAAATTCTAACCTTTGAACAGGTACAGGTTTAACACTGACTAGCTGAATGTCTGAAATAAAAAAGAGAAACCAATGAAGAACTAAAATTAATGGTTGATATCAATAAATCTACTTAAAATTATTCTTTAGCAAATGATCAATAAAAATATAAATATTTCAGAACAACTACCTACACCTGTGCAAATGTAATAACAAATTGTAACTTTACAAAACATCTGATTCACTTTTTTTTAAAATTAATCCAGAATATGCAGAACATTGATTGGAATTTTTATAGTAAAAAAAAAACAAAAACAAACAAGAAAAGAAAACCTTGGAGATATATCAACTTTTTTTTCATATTAAGTATCAATAAACATAAAAAATCAATGTTCATACAAAGATTGTGAGGTGGAAAATGTCTACAAATGAACTCAAAAGTTTCACAGCTTTCAAAACTTACATTGCCCATCACCTGTCTTGCAGCTCTCATCCACTGGTGAATTACTGGTCAGTATTTGAGCCAGTGGATACTCAGTGGTCAATTGATTCATGATAGTTGCTAGTCTTAAGCATTCATCACCTCGATAGATAAAAGCTTTGTTCTGAAAATAATTTAAAATATTGAGCAATGAAAAATCAAAACACAGATAAATGCAGATCAAGCACAAGATAAAAGCGATGCCTTGAAAGCACTGAACTATTTCAATATGATTTACTTGAAACAATAATCATTACTTAAAATTGCTAGAAACAGATACTTAGCACTATAAGTTCTTTTGTTTTTTTTTTGTTACAGATAGTTGTTCAGTGTTTTTTCTCTGATCTTCAACCTACTTTTAAATAAAGAGGGAAAGTGTTGCCATAGTAAGCCACTCTGTAATAGATTGGATCTTGCCGTAGCTGATTGCCTCCAAGAATGTTTTGGTAAAATGTGGCTTGTTTTTTCTGGAAAAGATTTTTAAATAAAAAGGTTACTTGGATAAACATAAAAAAAGTGAAAACTCCTATGCTAATACATGTATAGATAAACTTACCACTCATATCTGATTATTAAAAAAAAAACAGAACAAAGTAGTCTTAATATCTATATAAAAATAGAAACCTCACCAAAATATCAGCTAACTTGTTATATTGAAAGCTTGTTTCATAATATTCTGTCAACTCTTTACAAAGAGGTAAACCATACTCCCAAGCCTAGCCAGAAATGAACAGATATCTAATTAAAATTATTAAAAATTGAGAAAGAAAATGCATAAATTAAACTATTTTATTAACTGAGTACAATTCATGGTATTTCTATCATAATGGCATCATCACATAATGATAAAAGATTTTTCTTTTATTTGTGGCCTCTTTTTGTATTAAAGTAAAGATGTAAAAAAAAAAAAAAAAAAAGTGATCCAATCATTTTAATTCCCAAGTAGTTTTTAATTTTTAAAAAAAATGTATATACAAATGGACAAAATTATTATTAAGATTTTGAATATAAATATGATTTGAAAAAGAAAACATTTACCAAGAAAACAGACACATTTTTTTACGAAATAGTTTGAAATTAAACTAACAATAGAATAGACCATTATTGTTGAGCCAGATTGTTATTTTGAATTATTACAAATTTTGCCTCTGTCATGCATCAGATACTTATTTAAAACTGTAATGTAATAATACAACAGCAGTATGGGTAAAATAAAGACAAAATGCTAAGCCTACAACTATTATCACATAGATTAATAATTGTATTGTTCTATTGAACACCATAGTGCTAACCTTGCCCCTATCAAAGCAAGCTATAATCTTTGTATAAAGCTCTTCTTTTCTTTCAGCTTCTGTGGCACTAGGGTAAGACATCTCAGGAGGAAGTGGGTCCGTAGACCATGTCAACAGTTTGGCATAGAGTTTTAAAGTAAGACCTGCTTCAACAAAGTTGTTGGCGCTGTAGTGCAGATCAAAGAGTCTCAAAATGTAACGAATATACATATCTATGCGATTTCCTTTGTAAAAGTTCTGAAATAGATCAAATGTTTTTAAAAGTCAAGGTATCTACAGTCACAAAACATTTTCCAAAAATAGCTAAAAAAAAGAAGTTATAATAAGCTGATTTCATTTGTCCAAGGGAATGAATTTGGTAACTAAGTGTGCACTTCTGCTACAAAAGAGCTCCTCTACAAGACAAAGTACAATGTGAGGCATGCATTTTTGAAATAGAAAGTGTTTAACTGCAGTTAGTCAAAGACATCTTCAAAGTATGCTACTAGATGTCTCACAGGACTTATCAGCTTTCCATAAATGTGTGTTACTAGATATGCATCACAGGACCCATCAGCCTAAAGCAAATAAGGATAAGGAAGGTGAGCTGAATGTGTAGCTTGTGACACTACACTAAAAAAAAAAAGACATTTCTTAAAAAAGACACATGGATAAGGGAGACACATATTTTAAGTTGAATTTTAAGGAATTCAACTGTAATGAAATGAAAGTCATATAAATATAAGATTCTGGAGAAAAAAAAACAATGAAATTAGATTTAGATATGACAATTTCAATTGAGAACTTAGATGAACTCCGGAAATTATAAAAGTGATAAACATAACACACATGCCCAAGCAAAATAAAAAACAAAAAAACCTCCAAGCTCTTAGAGGAATAGCAAAGGCCAGGAGCATTTTCCAAAGGCTGCAGCCTATTTGGACAAGCCATGCCATTGGGCTTAAGACAAAAATACACCTTCTTAACACAATTGCCATCCCAACTGCAACATATGCATGTGAGACATGGAAGTCATCTGTCAAAATTGAGAAAAGGCTAAATGTGGCTCAACAAAAATGGCTGAGACGTATATTGGGAGTCAGTTACACAGATCGGGTCTCAAACAAGGAAATCCTTTGCCGAACTGGGAGTCGAACACTTAGTGAGGTTGTGACAGAGTGTCGCATGAGGTTTGCAGGACATGTTCTCCGACAGAATGAACTATGTATACCAAGAGTTGCGATGACATGGAGGCCCATACGAGGAAAGTGCAAACAGGGGCGTCCTCGTATTACTTGGCGCACACCTTCATGAAGGACCTCAGAACAGTGGACACCAGGTGGGAGGAGGCTTCAGACATTGCCAACGACAGATCTTTATGAAGACAGCTTGCTGCCCAATGCGCCGAACGGCGCAGGAGGACCTAAGTCTAAGTAAGTCTCAGAGGAAATTTCAATTACAAAATTGGAGAATGAAAAAGACTACAATTAAGTCATGAGCACTCTTGTAATGGCAAGTTTAAATAATACAGTTTTTGTGACTTTAGAGCTTAGAGTCCAGATTGCACTTTTTAAGCTGTAGGAGGTGAAACATCTGCATATGACAACCACATGGTTGCATCTATCACATATAGGTAACCAAGCAAAAACTTTAAGTAAAAACCAAAAGTGAAATGTGATACAAACTTTGTATGACTCTAGGATTAGAGAAAATCTTAGACAATTTTCAAAAAACAAAAAGAATGATTTCTGGTCAAGTTTCCAACTACATTAAGATAAGAGGCATCTCTTATATATATATATATACAATGAGTAATTCCATAAGCAACTGGCTTATTCCATATGATAACAACAGTGGACAATACAATATCACATAAAACAATGAGTTTGAAAGTAGCTCAATAAATCATTATATTGTGCCAATATTTATGGAAATGGATTTATGGAAACATAATGAGAAATCTTTGAGAGTAATCATTTTTGTAATTTGTTTCAAAATTGGCCTCTTTGTTTTTATCATTGACATATGTACAACATGGTTTATGCCATATTCTTATTATTCACTGCATAAAGCAAGGCTTATTTTAGCAGTGAACATTGATGTTGACTACTGGGAAGACATAGCACTAGACGGCACTATGTGGAGAGAGAAAGACACAAAGAAAGTTATGGACAGCAAAAACGTATTGGCCTCAGCTCTGGAAAAAAGTGTGCCAAACAAAAAATGGCTGGCTCCTCTACCACCAACACATATACCGCCTTAAACTGCAATACAAATGGACAATGATTGGTTTTATAAGATTAGCATTTATAAGGATCATATTTGATAACTTTAATCTCATTTCATATATCAAAAGCAAATATATTTTTTAATGAAGACTATCCAGATTATTTTTTTCATTACTATGTTGTTGCATCAGAAATTGAAAATGTGAAGATGTAGACATCTTTGCACATTTACAAAGCTCTTGAAATTATCACAGTAAAAATTAAGTTAGTTATCTCCATTATTTACAATATTATTATGTCAGTCACCTGAGTAAAATACTTACTAGGATATTAAATGTACAATGCATTTTTGTGTCTCTTTGTTCTTCTCTGTCCATTATGTCTCTATAGATATCAATGGAGCAATGAAAATAATCAATTATTGGTTAAAATTTGAACATCAAATAAAATAAATCAAATGATATATATCACAGACAATATAAACAATATAAACATGCGCATATGTAATTTTTTTTTAGATTTAGATCCTCCCACTCCGTTCATTGATTATTTCATTGAAAGATAAATTTCTCTAACCCTAACAATATTAAATGTATCCTTTTGTAAAAAGTTAAACATAGTATCCTGTAAAATAAAAAAAAACAACAACAATACTGGGTAGATTATCACTTGAAGTTGACTGATCAAACCAAAAACATTCTATTTCAAACATCTATCTATATTACTACTAGCTGGGTTACTCATGGCTAGTGTTCTTTGTCTGGGACAAACCCTCTCTAGTCATTAGAAGTAGATTTATACAAATATAATAACGATTATTAATACTTTGACCAAATGCTACTAAAAAAGCATAATTTTGACTCTAGATGCCTTTAGAACATAACAGACATAAAAAGATAACTAAAAAAGCAAACTAATCTAAACAGG
This sequence comes from Biomphalaria pfeifferi, assembly GCA_030265305.1. Lineage (NCBI taxonomy): Eukaryota > Metazoa > Mollusca > Gastropoda > Planorbidae > Biomphalaria > Biomphalaria pfeifferi. The sequence continues at coordinate 232,732 of JASAOG010000271.1, forward strand.
TAAGAAATAATGTTGCTTTTGGAACACATAGTCTCTTGGAGCTTAGTGGGTAGAGTTTAAAACTTTGGTCATCTAGTTCAAAGAGTACAATGAATTATCAGTGTGCTCTACACGCCCCACACTGCTACAAGGCTCATAGCTGCAGCTGGATTCAGCTGTCATCCAGCATGTAAGTCAAAAATATTCCTTCAGTCCATTAAAAGTGTGTCTGGTTGACAAGACAATAGCTGATCTCTCATACACAGTGCTGATGGAAACAAACTGCTTCCAGACAATGGCTAATCTCTCATACTCAGTGCTGATGGAAACAAACTGCTTCAAGGCAATGGCTAATCTCTCATACTCAGTGCTGATGGAAACAAACTGCTTCCAGACAATGGCTAATCTCTCATATTCAATGCTGATGGAAACAAACTGCTTCCAGACAATGGCTAATCTCTCATACTCAGTGCTGATGGAAACAAACTGCTTCCAGACAATGGCTAATCTCTCATACTCAGTGCTGATGGAAACAAACTGCTTCCAGGCAATGGCTAATCTCTCATACTCAGTGCTGATGGAAACAAACTGCTTCCAGACAATGGCTAATCTCTCATACTCAGTGCTGATGGAAACAAGCTGCTTCCAGACAATGGCTAATCTCTCATACTCAATGCTGATGGAAACAAACTGCTTCCAGACAATGGCTAATCTCTCATACTCAGTGCTGATGGAAACAAACTGCTTCCAGACAATGGCTAATCTCTCATACTCAATGCTGATGGAAACAAACTGCTTCCAGACAATGGCTAATCTCTCATACTAAGTGCTGATGGAAACAAGCTGCTTCCAGACAATGGCTAATCTCTCATACTCAGTGCTGATGGAAACAAGCTGCTTCCAGACAATGGCTAATCTCTCATACTCAGTGCTGATGGAAACAAACTGCTTCTAGATAAATCTTATCTCTCATACTCAGTGCTGATGGAAACAAACTGCTTCCAGACAATGGCTAATCTCTCATACTCAGTGCTGATGGAAACAAACTGCTTCAAGGCAATTACTACCACAAAGTTCCCTCAATCATTCATCTGCACAAGAGGAAGGGAAAAAGCAATGAAATAACCATCGTAACATATCCCTCCTCTCAATGGATGTCAAACTTCTGGCTAGGTTTCCACTCAATAGATTACATCATCTAGATGATGACCTACTTCCGAAAAGTCAATGTGGCTTCAGTCAGGGCAGAAGTACATTTTTTCCCCCGACTTTATTTGGAGCTGTGTGCTCTAACTGCACACAAGGCAAGGGAAATAACAAATGCGATTAAAAAGACACCCTCAAAGCATGTGAATTTGACATCCACGACTAGGAAATGATAGCCCTTGATCGCTTCTCGTATATATCGGTAATTACGAGGCAAGAAGATCAGCTATTAGCAGAACAAAAATGCTGAGCAAACTAGAGGGCTATTGTGTAACAGACATAACTCTATGCCTTGAGTGCGGCCGGCTTTTGAAGATTGAACTCCACACGATAGCCATCTACGATTTCATAGAAATCATCATCGGAACTCTCCAGCAGCCAAGATGCAATTGGATCACAATCACATTCCTGTTTTTCATTTGGTTTCATGCAATTACTTTCGTAGCATAGCCTTTAGACACGTTGGAACAAACATAAAGGGGAAAATGGTTCATCTTGGGCAAAAGGATGGAATGTTCTAGATTTCGTAAAGATTTAAGAAACACGATTTAGCGATCGTAGATGATGGTAATACTTCTTTATTCGCTTCACTTTACATTTCGGCTGATATTCTGAACAAAAAATATCTCCTTCAATATAATGTTTCGGCACGGACGAGAAACTGTTTATCTGCCAGCCAATGAGAGACTGATACAGCAACAAGCAATTAGTAGATGCTACCAAGTCGGGCGACTGCAATTGGCAACATTTATTCGAAGATGGCAATACCCACATGTTAATTTGTAGAACGCAACTTTTTTTTTTATTTCAAAAGAGGTAAATTGATCTCAAAAACTCCGCCCATCAAAAGATCCTACTGAGTTGAGCTATAGGTTTCCCCGTCATTTATACAAACTAGCCAATAAATGTGTAACCGTACAAGTGACTTAACACATCTTAACGGTCTAGGCGACTTGTTATTTACTTTTATTAAACTGTCTCCGATATAATATAGCTATATTACCATCACTCCCTGTATGGCGAGGTACAGTCCAATCGGTTTTACCGGACCACTGGTAATTCGAACTAAAACAATCGCGTCCATGGCCCGAATTAACTGGTATAATAATAATAATAATGGCTATGTCTTTGATTCCGAAGATTAAAGATGAGTGAACTGTTTAACATGGCCAGTTGCGACCTGCATATTTTTTCCAGTCATGATGCAGACAAAGGAAAACGATGTCGAAATGATCCTCATTGTTGGTGTCGAAAAAGTTTTGTTAATTAATGGTTGGGCATTTGGATGCACTGTTTTAAGACGATTGAAAGATGTCAAATGGGGAATGGTATTGAAGTTTCAGGATATATAGCAGGCACTTAATAAGTAATGCCTATTTCTGGCAGGGTCATAGGCTTGTGATGGGTAATGCTTACATCTGTCAGTGTATCAAAAGAAAGATGAAAATCAGCTAACGTATAAATACTTCTCAGAACTGACAGAGAATATGCAAAACCATTCTTTCTTAATCTGCTGCCAATTATCAAATTATTTTAAAAAATATATAAATGATCTCAAAACGCCAAAACCATTTAAAAAAAAATTATGTTTGCACATGGGAGGATGGGGAAATATGAAACTATTGCCTCAATTTACTCAGCACAGCCCACAAGGAAGACACAAAATACATTATAGCCAAGCATAGGTAATATTATCTAGAACATGGATTCCTAATGACTTGAGAAAATCAAGCAGGCAAACTAAGAACTAAAAAAAAAAAAAACTAATTCTCCAGCAATATTAAAACGAGACAGGTTATTGCTGCATTACTGTCTATTAAATGTTGAAGTCACTGCAGCAACTAGAGTACAGCAACTAGGGTACAGCAACACTAAACACGACGTGAACCAAGCTAAGCCAAATTTATTGGCCACCATTCAGTGAGCCTTGAAACTTGTACACATTTTGTACATTATCAAGTGTTATTATGGAGTTCTTTGCACAGGGCGAACGCTCATATAAAAAACATTATAATTCAGGGAGTCAGTTTGCGATTCAATTTTCGCTTTTAAGAAAGCAAGTAAAGAATTAAGAATGACAGAAGGCGCGAGGCTGAGGCGTCTACACTGCATCGCACTGATAAGACAGTTCAGAACACAAGGTTTTCATTCATGTTCTCCTTCACAGGCTTCTATTCATATCCGTCTGAGCAGACGTATTTAGATCGTTTCCTCGACGTGCTTCGAAAGAAACACAGTTACATAAACACTGTAACATAAACACTATTATGTTGTGAAGCCGAGGTACTGTCTCAATCAACACACTGTCCGGTGAACTAGCCCAGTCCTGCCATTCTTAGTTTCTATTATCTCAACCACTGTGAAAAACTAGGGGTCGAGTGAACTAGTCCGTGGATGTGTATCTGTGGACACATTTATTCAAAGGAATCAATGTGTTAGTGTTATTTAGACGATAAGGCGTCGCTACAGACGTGAACCAAGATTTTTTTTTTTGGAAAAGGGGAAGGGAGGGTGCAAAACTAAATAATGGCTTGATGCGATTTAGTGGCGAAAAAACAGTGTGAGCAAGTCACGTCTCAATTATATAAGATAAGAATAAAAAGTACTGAGGTGGCTGTTCAAGTTTTATTGGCACTTTTTGAACTGTTCACTGGCGTAAATCACAAGTAGACTATTTGAATGGCCTCTCGGGCACGTTTTCTAGATCTAATTATTATGATGTGTAGGGCCTATGGTTTCATGTCTGTTCCCTTCATAAATGTGTTTGGCCAATTCCAAGCTTTCGTGTCTACAAAAGAGATATTTCGCCCTATCCTATGTATTAATAATAAAATATAATTAAATCAATTGCCAATAAATACAATGCCATTAATTAACAGTTGGTATTTCTATTAGGTCTATTAACCAAACAACAACGGTCAAGCCCAACGATACCCAAAATACGGCCGAGGGCCATATCCGGCCCCCGAAACGACTGCACAAAGTGTAGAAATCCACCCCCCTCCAAAAAAAGGTTGAAGAATGTATCTTTACCTACGTTAGAACCCTCACTATTTCTCTGATGGATTGGTACCATGACCTTTAACATTTGTGCCTTTATGAAATGGGACTCTGAATTTTGAATCTACCAAGAATCGGATCTTTAGGTGTTTGTGGAACATGATAATAATACATGTTTTTTATTGTTGTTTTTTTAAAGAAAATGTGGATGTTAAAAAAAAACCACCATAGGCATACATACTAAAGGCATTATGAAACAAAATTGACGGCATTCTTGGTTTGAGCCGTGATTAAAAGATGTTTCAACTACGCCTATAGATTGGAGGATTTATGAGAATATTTACCAAAAAGAGACAAGAAAATGAGTCAGTGGTAGAGCTAGCTACAATGCTCTCATATTTTGAAAAAGAAATGAAGTCATTTTGCGTCGCGTAAAAAGAAAAATGAACTTCCAATGTCTCATTAATGAGTGTAAGTTTATAATCAAATAGTTTCAGGTCGATTTTATTTCGTTTTTTGTACCTTTTTGCTCATGTCTCGCGACGCGAGTGTCGGAAATTAAAATAGCCCGCAGGTCGAATTAGGTTGGGCATCACTGGTCTAGCCTCCTATTTTAATATTCATTATTCATAGTTTGACTTAAAGGGGGAGCTAATGAAGCAGTAGGCTCAATTTTTTTCGAATGTCTACACACACTCTCCATTAGAGATCCTCAATTAATGTCTTAATCTGGTGTTTCACAAGTCATTGATTCTTATGGATCTTTACGAAATTAACAAACTATAATATTCTCCAAGAATTAGAATATAACTGGTCTGTGTTTGAAAGCTACATTGCTTAGAGTTAAAAAAAATAAGGGGGGGGGGGGGAGCTTACAAAAAGTTTTCTGTAGGGCTACACTACTGGAATGCACATTGTTACATTTATTCACACATCTCAATTCTATTTGTAAAAACAACATTTTATGTGACTAAAAACAAGATAAGCTCTTCCAGATGTCTAATTGCCTCAAATCTGTCTAATTAAATCTAAGCATGTCTAAACAAATAGACAGAAACATACATTTCTATTTTTTTTATAAAAGCAATCTTCTTAAATGGTGGAGTGGCAAAAGCATCCGAATAAATCAAGTTGAATTCCTCACTAATTGGACATCTTGGATGGACACAAGATCAGAGCCTAAAGGCCCTCAAAGAAATCTTAAGCTACTTTTATTTCAGGAGCAGACAAGTTTGAACAAAATTTAAACCCCGGATTTAATCTAATTTAAATCAAGATTTAAGCAATCTGAGAATGATTGAAATCAATTTTTCTCAACTTTTTAATTTTAATTTAATTAAATAACTTTTTAAATCAAAGTCAACAATGAAGAAATTATTTATTGTAGATTACTTTCCAAACTAGTATGATAAAACAAAAAAAAATGAAAGGGTCACTATTTCATCAGATTTTAAGTTGTTCATTGATGGCTTTCTAATGACATGTAGAATGCAAACCAATTAACTAACTAGTCCCTATGGTCAGCACTGACATTGACTTAAATTAAAATCCAAAACAGAAAAAAGAAACCTGAATTAGAACCCTATCAACTATCTACTTTTATTGTCTTCACAAACTAAACTATATTTGTTTCAATAACATATTTTAATTTGAAGGGTATTGTTATTCCTTTCACTTAAAAAAAAAAAAGTATTATAATCTTGTATTGTAGTAAATATTGTAGTAGGTAATGCAAACATAATAATCTTATAAAATACAAATAGTAATGCAGCCATAATATTTAAACAAAATTTTCCTAAGTAAAATAATATAACACATTATAAGAAGCTACACCATACATTACCCAGGTACACATAATATTGTAACTTTTATCAACATAAATTTAGATTATATGAATTTAAACTAATAGGTTTTATTGATGATTTTTTCATAGGGTTTAGATTATAATCAAATAGTTGCCTTCCTATGTGAATTCCTAAGGCCACTGACAGAATTCACATACCACCTTAGCTTACTTGAAAAGTAAAAATATTTGGGCATTTCTGTCCCATTGTACTAAAGAATTCAGGATTTCCTAAACTAAAATCAAAATAGTTCCAAACAACACCAAGACCAGTTAACTCAGGTGTAACCATTAAAAAAAAAGAAAAAAAGACTAGATCCCACTACTAATTCTAAATTACATAAATGATTATTCTAATTTTATTATTTCTGGACAACAAATCCTACTACTATTTGCAAATATATAAAACTAAAACGCTAGATTTAATATTAAAGTGTGTAACATTTCATTGGGATCCCTCAACTCAACATAAAGAAGCTAGAGCCTCTTCAATAAAATGGATTAATTAGCTACAGAATAGACTAATGATTTGAAAAAGTTATAAGCCAACAACTCCTTAAAGTACATGAAAGGTCAGTTCTAGTAAATGTGTAAGACTCACCTATAGTCCAGCAGCCGATTCAATAGGTCTGTGACAGAGAAGACGAACCTCTCTCCCTCATCCTTAAGTTCTGGTTCTGCCTGAACTTTATCCAGCAATCTAGTGAAAAATTTGATTTTGCTAAGTCCTTGCATTTTTATTGCGATGCTGGGTATTTATACATCTAATCTTTTATTAGTAGAAGATCCCCACAAGTTATTCTTTTATACAATTCATTCATGCTTAGTGCCCAGATCAACACTATAGCATGATGGATTGGCACCACCATGTTATCTTAAGTACAGATACTGTGACGTACTTAGTCTATTAAATATGTCTCAAAAAATGTTTCAGTTATCACTTTTGGCATGATGATCATCTTCGTTTATATGTGAATAGCTAAATAAATCAGTAAGTGTATTGACTTAATCTGTGCATAAAACAATCAAACATTAATCTAGTTATCAGAGCTAGTTTCAGACCATAGCATTGGTGTCCAAGTAACTTTAATTTAAATTTTTTTTTAGAGCATTTTGTTGTTTTTCATCCTATTATAGGTCAAGGTCTAGATTAGTTTACTTGGACTTATAAAAAGTAAAGAAACGCTTTTATCTAAGCTTTTGAAAGAATTAAAAGTACACAAAAAAACAACTATAAATTTGAATTTAGTCTTTAATTGAATATAAATATGACCTGATCTGAAGATAAACTTCTTATCTAATACAGACGTTACTTCAAAAAAGAAGATGATTACATCCTAGGTGTCATTGCATTAATCTCTCTAAATACTCAGTATAAACGAATTCCGTCGAAGTGTTCCGTTAAGAAAAAAGTTTCGGAAACACTGTATTAACTGTAGGCTATTAGAAAACGCTTAGCAAAATGTCACGTAAAACGCGCATCACGATCCATGTCTAGATCTAACACTCAATCTTATTGTGTAATCAGAGAGCAAAAATAGAGAATTAAGTTGAAAATTTCTATATTCTCTACATCATCTTCACTAATAACTATAATCTATATAGAATATAATAGATCTAAATCTAATAGGGCCTACTCAAATAATCTATCTATTCTTAAAACTAGGTAGTAGGTCACCTGATACTAGATTTATCAGCGATAGGTATGGGTCTAGATCTAGATTATATACAGAGGTCTAGATATCTAGATCTATTTTCATAGAAATTTCGACGAGGATGAGCAATTTTGGAGATGCTAGCTCAAGATCGACTAGATTGTAACCTTAGTTGAATAAATCATCTCTAGAGTAGGCTATATTAACTTTTAAATATGTATTAATAGATTTAGAATCTAGATCTATAGACCTCTGCTCTAGACATCTCTAATCTAGATCTAGAATATTATCAATGTATCTAGATAATCAGTAGATCTAGCATTGAGTAGCATAGGGCCTATATTCTATAACAACACACTGCACAGTATTCCTAATAGAATCATGGAAAATTTACAACCAACAAACAATCAGATGTTTTTTCTTTCTCTCCACTACTGTTCAAAACGTGAATTGAATCTAAAAACAACGCATCCACCACAACTATACAGAAGTCAAGTTTTCACTAGACTGGGTCGACCTAAATATGAATGAAACGATGCTGCAGCTCAATTGATGGTTTCCGACCCGCTGATTGGTTAACCGTGTGGCACCGCCAAACGGTTCCATCGGGGAAGCGCGTGCTCTTTCACAGCAGCAGATAGAACTCAAGTCTGTTTGTGATGGCTGGCCGCGAGGCGGGAATGACACGGTTGATTGAGAAGCTGTTACTAGATCTATTAATCTGTTACTACTGTTTAGACATCCCTGATGTTCACCCAGTGAAGTGCGTCATGGTAGCTGATCAAATTATGCGGGCTCGTGGGGGCTTCAAGGACTTAAGTTTTTGTTCTCGTTGATAATAAACATGAAACAGTTTTTGTTTCATTTATTTATTTAGTTTTGATCTATCTCATCACTAGAATTTTGCAGATAATAAAATCGATTCCTCTTCAGATTTATTAGGCTATTTTAGGCATCTAGTGATAAAGAGTCTAAAAAAAAAAGGGGGGGGGAGTTAAGGCTCGTCAAAACATTAGTCTTTCAAAAGAACAAATAAAGTCATCCAAACTCATTGGCTTTAGCTGAATGCCAAGTCTCTAACAGTCTAGTCTGCCAAGGCCTAGCATAAGATCTAGATATCAACAGTGAATCTTTTTTTTCTTAATACATTGGGTTGATGATGGCCAAGTGAGTTCGGAATTTTATGTTAGGCTATTCCGAGGAAACATAATTTATATATAGAGTGAAGTGTTTAACATGGCGACGCAAATCCAGATGCGATCTGCATATTTTCCCACTCATGATGCAGACAAAGCCGATGTCCGGCGAGAGTTCTTTAGGTTTTCTTTCCGTCTTCTGCGCCTGTCTTCTATAAGGGCTTTATTTGGACCTTAAATGTGTGTCATGTGGCCTTCGAGACAGCTCTCTAGCTATCTCTTTCCAAGGCCGTCCCCTGGCGATTATTTACTGTCATTGACATGCGGTCGTCCCCCATGGGGGTAAGAGTCCGATCCGATAGTAAGTGTTATGGTGTGTGTGTGTGTGTTTATATGGTGACGGTGGGAAGATGTTAGCGAATGGTTGTGAATGATTTGGCATAGGTGGCCTCTTTAGTCACCCAAGAAGTTGCAGATCGTCTCTCGAGAGTTAAAATGCCACAGAGGAGGCTTTGTTGTCACTTGGTCTTAGGAAGACGATTCCAGGACGTGAGAATGAACGGTTGCGTTATTGTAGTAGATTTTGTTAGGAAATATTTTTAAAGTCTACTCCATTTATTTTATTTCCCATTAACTTGATTTTGTCTAAATTATAAATAAAGTTATATTTAGTATTGCTCACAAAGAAGTTATTCAAGTTTATTAGTTAAGATATACTTGTAAGGTAGACCTGCCAATGATAGAGCGGAGGCACTTAAGATGGAAGCGTTGAAGAAACTTTCGATGCCTTCTTTTATGTATAGTGTACAAGGTCCCTGAGCTATACATTTTACGCAAGGCGAAAATCATGCCAGGTGTACGCTAGCAGCCCGGAAATCACGCTGATTCTCAGAGAGCATATAGCCTACTATAGAGTTGGTCAGTCGGTCAGTATTCTGGCAATGCTTTGTTCTGCTACTGCCTTTAAAATAATGCCTGGGTTATTGAAGCAGTCGGACGCCTCCCTGAGCCTCGGAAGTCATGTACGTTGAGAGACCCGCATGTGATTTCAATGGTTCTAGTGTAATCAGAAAGTTAAGAAGAGGTTTAAGCAGCTAAAAGATATGAAGTTCTATTGTTCAATAGTTTTCTACAATATATCTCATACTAACTGAATATTGTTGGCGTGTTGACCGTAATTTAGCGTGTTGACCGTAATTTAGCGTGTTGACCGTTATTTAGCGTGTTGACCGTAATTTGGCGTGTTGACCGTTATTTAGCGTGCTGACCGTAATTTACCGTGTTGACGTTATTTGGCGTGTTGACCCTTATTTAGCGTGTTGACCGTAATTTGGCGTGTTGACCGTTATTTACCGTGTTGACGTTATTTGGCGTGTTGACCGTTATTTAGCGTGTTGACTATTAAGTGTAAAAAAATGTTTTGAAAAAAAAAAGACTTGACTTGATACTTGACTTGAGGTTGTTTAATTATAAGACAGGCCTCATTATAATATAAACGCACGTTGACTTATTAAATACTAACCAACTAATACACAGAGTCAATAGTAACACCACAAAACTTGAATCACTCAAGAAACAAAATTGAATAGAAGATAAAGAATGAAGTCATGTCAATAGGGAAGCCGCAGTCACTGTATTCACCTAAGTCCAAAATGCTTATACAGCCTTTGTCATTTTCCCATATCTATTAATAATAATAATAAAGGAATGGAGAAAGACAGTTGAGAAATCTTGCATGGTGCCCCAACGGTCCAACAGACTAAGGGATAGGTAAATGTAAAAAATTAATAAACATTTACGCGCCATTAAAGTAATCTATTACACCAGGCAGCCACGCTTTTAACTACACCTTCACCTTACGCTCTAAATTGAAGAAAACGTTTTTTTTTTTTGGTTGTTGTTATTACAATTCTGTTGTTGTTTGCGACATTTTCAGTAATGCTAGCAGACTAGCCCAGGGGCGAAAATGCAGATGAATGTCTTGTGAAACGTATAACAATCGACAGACACTTTCAAAAGCAGACATTCAAGCTTGCCTTGTACTTGGTGATAGGCGCGAGAACAACATGGGATAGTCACGATGTTTACACAGTATTTCAGAGAGTGAATAAACGCTTTCACTTATAAGATAAAGGCAATGCCCTCGATTCCAAAGGTTAAGGATGATCAGTGTTTCACATGACTACGCAGACCTAGTTGCACCCTACCGGTACATATTTTTCACTTATAAAACAAGCGAACCCATTATACCTAATTGTATTCACGATTCAGTGCTCCGACTAGGAGTATTTTTTGATGCAATATGACATTGTGAAGTAGCTTTCGGAATTTGATTGAGATCTAGATGCTATTTACATTTTTACATTGCAGCCTATACTCTTGTTTTTATTGACTACCTGTCACTACCCACAATGGCTACATAACTAGAATGTCAACTAGTTCGTAATCATTGTCTATGTTACCATCATTCATGCTTAATAAATAGTTAGAAGCTTATTAAAGAATCTCATTTGCAGATTCAGGGGGAGACAATAACAAAGTAGTTTTTTGTCTAAGTGACATGAGGCGCGGTGGCTGAGTGGTAAAGCATTTGGCTTCCATACCGAGAAGGGGGGTCCGGTTTGAATCTTGGTGCCTGGTGAAGAATTGGATCTTTAGGGCGCCTCTGAGTCCATCCAGCTCTAATGGGTACCTGACATTAGTTGGTTAAGAGTAAAGGCGATTGGTCGTAAGCCGTGGGCCACAGAAACAGATACATCTTCTGCTCTATAGATCGCAAGGTCTGAAAGGGGAAGTTACTAATGTAGAGAGACTTTGGTAAACACGTGTTGAAAACTATTCTCAAATTTCCAATTGAATATCTCGAGTTCGAGTGTATGACGTGTGTGAAGTAGTTTCCTTGTGTTGAGTCTTCTGAGTGTGTAGAATAGACTCATTCTCTTCATACGTCTCCTGATTTCCCGTAGGGGTGCTGTCTAGGAGTGTTGCGACAATCCCTTCCCTCTTTCCGGTCAGCAACTGTTCCTAGCAGAATATCAATATGGCAGTCCATTCTTTCACGTCATTCAGCCAGCTTTTATTTGGACCCACCATTCCACTGTACATTAAACGCTGACTTTTAACAGTAATTCATTTCTTACACTATGACTGAACTGTAGTATTGAGTTCCTCCCTTCTGCCAGACATTTTGTTGACTTTTAAAAGCAAAAACTCATTAGTCTTTTTTTCCTGGTATCTGACACCCAGCATTTTTCTGTAGCATTTACTCTCAAAGGTTTGAATAATTCTTTCATACTCAGCTTTCAGTGTACAACTTTTAAGGCATTCAGGATTAATTTTACTTGGAAGCTGATGTTACTCTTCCAGATTCTTCCGTTTGCTTATGACAGACAGATGCCAAACTTAAATGGGTGTTTATCTTTTTTAGTGATCCTTCCTTTCTTATTATGCTTGGCCCTAGATATTTAAATGAGTCAAAATCTAATGTTTGACCATTCAACTGTATGCAACATCTAATATTATATCCACTACAAACTAAATGTGTGGAGACGTCTTGATGTACAGAGTATATTAGATGTGTACAAGTTGTGATGTGCACACCAAATGTGTGGAGAAGACTTGATGAATGGAGTATACTAGATATGTACTAGTTGTGATGTGTACACCAAATGTGAGGAGAAGACTTGATGTACGGAGTATATTAGATGTGTACAAGTTGTGGTGTGCACACCAAATGTGAGGAGAAGACTTGATGAATGGAGTATACTAGATATGTACTAGTTGTGATGTGTACACTTCATGTGTGTAGACTCTTGATGTACGGAGTATATTAGATGTTTACAAGATGTGATGTGCACACCAAATGTGTGGACAAGACTTGATGGATGGAGTATACTAGACAGGTAAAATTTATGAGGTGTACACTAAATGTGTGGACATGACTTGAATTAAGGAGTATACTAGATGTGTACAAATTTTGAGATGTACACTAATTATGAAGAGTTTCCTGTTTGTGGAGTACTGTGTTAGTCTGAGTTTATGTCTACAGGTAACTTTGGCTTTGCAGTGGGTGTAGGAGTTGGAGATTGACTACAGAGGTTTGTGTGTATGTGATGCTTACTAGTCTATTCATATGACATATTTTTGCTTGATTGCCTTTCTTTTATTTTGACACTAGTTTTAACTTTAAAAGGCCCTACTGAATGTAAAGCTAACTTGGCCAGCCAATGTAGTTTCAGTATTAGGACAAAATGACGTATGTGAATACATAATTCTATCACAATAACTATTATTTTTTTATTTCTGAAAAACCCTCAAAGAAGTTTGCTTGAAAGTTACCCCAGAACAGTGTCTTAGACCCACTTAAAACAACTATAATGTCAATTAGCACATCACTTTATGAGTTTTAAATTCATATACATCCAGCATACTGTTGTTTTCTGACCCATTTCCACACAGTCCTGACACTTTCTTAGCTGTTCACTCATCCATGTACAACAAAGGTCAACTGGTCTTTCCATACTCAGTCACACATCATACACTACTATTCACTCAAAACAAACACACTTACTATCACAAAGAGAAAAAAATTAGAGAGGCTTGGGGAGAAATGTCAAGATGATTGGTGGTCAGTCTGTATTTTTGTCTCTTGGTATCTTTGGTTGAGGAGGGTAGTCGGGAGTTACAACAGTCATAGAGCTTTTACAAAGCATATATTAACTTAGAATGTATGTCTGTCTATCTGGTTAAAAAGTTTGAACATGTTATTTTCCCCACGCCCAATCTTGGATCAGACTGAAATTTTACACAAATATTTCTTTTACCTGACAACACAAGAATCAATTAATTAACTATTGGGAATTTATTATTTTGTTTGGTATTGAGCAAGGGAAAGAAATTGTACTTGACTGATGTAGTGGTATAAATGAAATTAGTCCCCTTTATACTTTGTAGAGAGCAATAGGTTGCCACTTTAAAGTTTGAAATTTAAAAATTGGCCCAGTGAGTTATCTTGAGGAGGCTTGAACCCTTGAGTTCAATGTCAGGTTGTTCAACTTTTTATTATTAGTATTATAATTTCATTTCAAAAGCGATTATGGTAACATTCACTTAGTTAACCCCATATTTCACCCCCACTTAACACTTTCCCAACTGGTCCATAAAAGTAATAGAATCATAGCGTATTGAGAAAGCTAAAAACATGAAAATGCAATTGGTAAAATATTTCTAATCACACAAATGTAATATTGTTACTCTAGATCTATTTCAAATTTAACTACATGACTCATCCAAACGAATTGATACAACTATGCTTAATATAAGCTGTTTTTTTTTTAAAAAGTATTTTTGATTAATAAAACTTTGATTGTTTTGTTTTGATTTTGCCTTATGAGAGGGGATTGGAGAAACTCAAGAGTTTTTGTCTTGCTAGTGAAGGTAGATTATTTTGTGATGGAAGACATTTTTTTTTCTTCTGATATTTGAAATGTTCAAGTGATAAGTCTAACAAGTATTTGAAACAATTGTTGACTATAGTGTTGTCATATAGGAGGCACAGTGGCTGAGGGGTAAAGCGCTTGGCTTCTGAACCGAGTCTTGGATTCAAATCCAAGTGAAGATTGGGGATTTTTAATTTTGGGATCTTTGGGCGCCTCTGAGTCCACCCAGCTCTAATGGAAGATACCTGACATTAGATATGTCAAGTAAAGGCGGTTGGTCATTCTGCTGGCCACATGACACTCTTGTTAACTGTGGGCCACAGAAACATGACCTTTTTCATCATCTGTCCTATAGATCGCAAGGTCTGAAAGGGGAACTATTGTAGTCATATACTCAGGATCATATTGGATCTGCCATTATTAACACAGTCCTCATGAACATACTTTTATTGTGCATTAATAAATCATGTGTCTGTAAACCCAAGTTGTCAAGTGTATCTGGTAACTGATAAAGTAAAAAGAAAACATGTAGAATTAAGCAAGTATTTGGCAGGTACAACTTACATTGATGTAAACATTTCTTTATACTCCACATCTCCATTGTGTTCTATCACTAGTGAATCCAATTCATGAATCATTTTACTTTCCACCTAAAAAGAAATGAACAAATAGTTGTACATACAGGAATGTAAATGCTTTAATATACACATGGAGATAATAATGTCCATGACATTGTATATAAACCTAAAATGTAATGTACAGCCAGTGAATTATATACAGCTGATGTCATTTAAAGATAATAATAATATGTACATAAGTTATGTGGATCCACTAGTATATGTTAGCTGGAAGAGTTTTTTATTAACTTTAAATAACTACAAATTTCATTCTAAAAATGTCAATGAGTTGTTCTTTAAGACTTAACTTAGCATTTCCCAGACTTTGAGGTGGGGGGGGGGGGGGGGATCCTCTCATGGGGAGGGGGTAAGAATAGTAATATGTAGTAATAGTAAAAATACAAGGTCCTCACTTTAACAGGCTTCACACTTAGCTTGGTTCATTTTGGTTCATTCATTTCACTCTGTTCATTTAATTAATACTTCTAGTTAGGCTTAACAAATTAAAAAAAAAATGAATTCAACACTGCAATTCAAACATATATCTTCTTTGATTTTGAGCTTAAGAATTTAATTTGAGGATTTGTTTGTGTACTTTTTACTTTCATTACAGAGTGTGTTAGAGTGAGGACAAGAACCTATTAATCATAACTTGAAAAATATAACAAATTGTAGCAAATGTCTGGGTATTAAAAAAAAATAATTCAGCTATCAAGTTAGTAATTGGTGAATCAAGTGTCCTCTGAGTGATAGTACCTATTCTATACAGCAAATAGGAAGAGTGCTTTATTACATGAAAGATACTAAGAGATAAAAGTAAACATAAAACAAAACCAACAAAATAAAATTTAAAAATTTAAACAATACATTACAGAACAATAAACAGAAAATCTTAAAATAAACATTCTTAAAAGTCTAAACAATAAACTAAAATGAAATAGAATTGAAACAAAAAGAGAAGCTTGATGAATCAGCTCTTGTAATAAGCAAAAATTGAGAATTGAGATCATTATTAAAACTAAGGACTGAGATGTACTTTCTATGACAAGAGTAATTCAATCAACTTACCCTTCTTAAATCTCCTTTTAAAGAGAATTCACACTTAATGATGTCAAAGAAAATAGGGATTGTAGCTTTTCGTAACTCAGTTTGTCGAACCATTGTGACTTTTAGAAATGGACCAATCATTTCTATGATCAGATGTTGCTTATTTGGACCTGCACAAGATAAATTGGGTAATTAATGCCATTCAACAAGCAATATTTTATCCCTTAAGTTCAACTCTGAAATAGAAAATTCAACATTCAAAAAGGAAATTTTACAAAAGTACTTAACACCATAAAAGAAATTCAATTGATGGGTTTTGAAAGTTAAATGCAAAGTTTTTGGCGCAAATTACTAAAGGAAGCAGGTTGAGAATTGTGATTTAACCAATTTCACACTAGCCTTATGTGAGCTGAGTATAGACAGAAACAATTAAACTCATACCATTGACTCTTCTTTGTATTGGCAGCTAAGCAAAAGTTATCTGATTTCTGTGCATGTCTGCCATATTGCTTTCAATATCTTTGCTACATTTGGACCATTTTGTTCCCACTGGACACCACAAGCAGCGTATGTGGCACAGTCCAGCATCAAATGCCAATATGAAAGGACTTTGGCTATTAACTCTTTCTCTCCCTAATTATTCTTCCAAAAAATTAAATATTAATTTAATTTGATGAGGTCAAATCAACGATGGTATTGTTGATTATGAGAGAAAGAGCTAAAACCACTTCTCTTTTGTTTGACCAGATGCACACTACAGACAAAACATACCAAAAGTGAAACCTTAATATCTTTTGGCTTTTACTGTTTTACTAGTCTGTTTCTCTTGGCCAATAAAAAAAAATCATGAAGCCCTTTTTGCCCTGCTGTAATATTAGGTGTAGAGTAAAAGTGAAATTGTACAAATATCAGAATAAGAATAAGACATGTCACAGTACTAAAACTTTGTCTGAAAAACATATGAAACAGAATAAAAAGAAAGTCAAGACCACTACTACTGCACAACTGTTAAGTAATCCTTTGAAATCAAGAATGACAATTGAACTAGCTAAATATAAAATATAAATATAAGTCGAATAACTTTAAAGTTGTGTCTATCTTATAGTTATTAGCCTTACACAACATGATAGATTTTTTTTTATTACATTCAAATACTACACAACTTTTATTGAAATACTATAGTAGTAATGATGTCCAATAATAGAACTCCCACTTTTTTATATATGTAATTCTGCAACAGACCCATCCTTCCCATGCTTTGTGTGTGGCCAGCTTCAAGTTTATAGGAAATGAGATTGTGCTTATGTTTGATCATGAAGGAGGAGATTATTGTTTTTCCATTGTAAAGGAAATATTTGATTTTTGAGCCACAATAGTAAGATGGTTCTAGCAAGATGGTAAAACCATTAATAAGGCTTGTCTTCGACGAATAAGGAATCCAGTATTTCCTGTGGTTATGCAGCCCCAGTTGTGACCTACATATTTTGCCACATCCAGCGCAGGCCACCATTAGGCCCTATAGCTTTGGTAAAATCATTAGGCACCAAGCTTATCACAAATAGCTCTACAATTATGAAAACAGAGGCATCTTATTTAAGTAATTTAGGCATAAGCTATCTCTTTTAACTATGCAGTAAGTCAAATAAAATTACCAAGTTGGTTCCAAAGTGAATTGATAAGGACACCAAATGGCACCCTCATGTCTTGGTACCTGTTAGTAATTGAAAAAATATTCATTTTTTATTTATTATTCATTGACTTTGATTTATGTAATTAATTGTATACACTTAACTAATAAAGATTCTCTTACAAAATTAAAACATAGTCAATGAGCAATACTAGCAGGAGAAAAAGAAACATAACTTTGTAAGACTATAACAGTGTTTATAAAATGCAGCTACCCACTTATTTCTTAATAAGTGAGTTAGGTTTCACTAGCATACCTATAAAAGGATGACTTCATGTCAACACTAAGGATACAACAGGCCGGTGCCTAGAAGTTGGCAATTATTTGGGAATTTCTTTAGTGATGGTAGATTTTAAAAATTCCAAGGGTTAGCTTAGAGACAGAACTGACTGACAATTTTCTGAAGATGTAGATAAATAATGAGGCGTTTGGTCATATCACTGTTGACTATTCCCTATTTCATTGAATTAACATATGTTTAATATTTATTGTCTTCAGAGCTCTCATTTGCAGTGATTGGACCACATGATGACCTGCTAACTTTCATAAAAAAGATGCAAGCTAAAAATCTATGGCCATATTACAAGGTCTTCAGCAAAGACCTTCCTTCAGGGAACAGTATCAGGAAAAAGAAGAAGAGGCAGACAGAGAAAGTGAAGGAAAGACAACATAAAAGAATGGAAAGGCCTGCCATTCTAAGGCAAAAGACAGAGAGGAATGGAGAAAGATGGTTGACAAATCTTGCATGGTAACCCAACAGTCCAACAGACTAAGGGATAGGTAAGGTAAGGTAAGTTGTTTTTTTTTAACAAAAGGCTAATTTCTGTTTGCAGTATTCTCATTAGATAACCCTAGCCTTTTGAACATCCGAATTTTTGCCAGAAATTGAAATGAAATTCAAAGTTTTGACTTCCCTCAGAAAACATAAGAAAAAAGCTTTAAGATATCTAGCCATAACACAGTTGGCAATTGTGTTGACTACAAAACATTAGTGTCACCAATAAGTCACAAAAAAACAACTAAGCTTAACTTTACCAGCTTTATCAAACCTTAGGAGATTTAAATATCATAATTAAATTACTGTACCAGGGATTATAGTTGCATATTATCTAGTACACAGTTTCAATTCCACAGTTAAACACTTTTGTCTCTCTAGCCTTTGACCAAATCTACATCTATTTTAATTTAATTTATTTAATGTTACAACTCTTCAGGAATTCTGCACATTTAGGGCCTACATACATTGTATTATGCTAGTGAGAAACATTATTATAGCCTTTTAATTAATATGTGTTTTTATCATGTTGCTGCAAACATATCTTACTTGTCTTTGATCATAGAGCTTTTAGCCTCTGAATATTTCTCCAGCTGAAGCTCTGGTTGTGTAATAAAGTAAACAGCCAGGAGAAAAAAATTGTACCACAGCTGAAAATGAATAAATAGCAAACTAATG
Organism: Biomphalaria pfeifferi; assembly: GCA_030265305.1. NCBI lineage: Eukaryota > Metazoa > Mollusca > Gastropoda > Planorbidae > Biomphalaria > Biomphalaria pfeifferi. The sequence goes on from JASAOG010000271.1 coordinate 251,793, forward strand.
ACTAATGATGTTTATGTTGAATATTAATATGAAAACAATTGGAGATCAGTGTCTTTACAAGACTCAATAAGGGTACTTAGTAACACCATTACTGCAGATTGATAATACACATTCATTAAGGTTGATGAATTATACACTAAAAACTCCAGCTATCAAGGAAATAACAAGTTTAACAAACAAAAAACTCAGCAAAACACCCATCCTCTTCCACTACCAAGAAACTGCTAACTTCAGCCAGTCACCTCTTGTCATACAACAAACTCCAGCCAATGCACATAATATAATAATACAATAATAACAATAAAGAAACAATGCATTCAGTCTCATCATACATGCTACTGACAAAAGGATGACTGATTATATTAAACTAATTAGAAACAAACAATGATGCTAAACATATTTCATTTAAGACTAAGACTACGACTGCTTTATTGATCCTTATGGAAATTTGTTGTGATTACAAAGACTCTTTTCTCCTATAAAGACAAAATAACAGAAACATTCACATAAATAGAACAGACACAACATAAAGAGTTCATTCAGAGACTCCACACAGGCATCTTGGTGCTTTTCATGTCTCCTGACATATAAAACTACTAATTTGTTACAATGCTACTTGCATGTAAGTATGAAGCACATAAATAACATAATGCACATTGTGCTATAGGGCTGCTACATAATTTCAACAAAAAAAACACAATGTCAGAATGTCAAATACAATAAAAAAAAATTTAGTTGAGTTCATATGAGAATGTGGAGGCCTAAACATTACATAAAATTCTAACAGTCAGTCTATGTAACTGCATTGCCTACATAGCAGATGACACTTTGATTACCTCTTTGTCAAAATCTGGTCCATTCAGAAAGTTTGTTACCAAATCTTCTGAAATGTATTGTATGGAGGTCAACATCACACTGAAAATAGTTTTGTAGTTTAAATTTTATTAAAAAAAAAAAACAAATATATTTTTGTTTTTGTAAAATAAATTAATTTAATAATTAATTCATTTGTATTCATTAAGTTTATAAGTCAAACTATTATTCTCTGAACCAGGACAATTGATTTATAAAGACAGCAACTATTTCCCATCATTAAAAAGACATCTCGTGTAACCAAGTCACAAAATTTTGAAATTTAGCGACTGTGTTACACCACCTCCAGCAATTTTTAAAAAGAATTTTGAATGACCATTTGTTTTGTTTTTTAAATAGTATATATAGGGGTCAAAAATATCTCATAAGTAATATTGGATACAGAATTTTTAAGATAGGAAAATACTATAGCTCTATATCCAGTGTAATAATACAAACAGGCTCCCAGCATTCACAAACAAATATTTGCAACAAGTAATTGGTGTCAGATTGCTGAACAAAATCTAGAACTACAGCCTGTGGGAAACCAAGAAATCATAAGACCCTAATGGGGCTGGATTTGGCATGTGAAGAACAGTAATAAAAAACAAACATTACAAAACAGGCTCTGAATTGGAACTCACAGGGGAGAGTAAGGCAGGGAGAGCAAATCAAACATGGAGGAGATCAGTCACCCAAGAAGCAAAGATGGCAGGATGGACATAGAACTGAGGGGAATCGGCAATCGTCAAGAACTTACAATGGTGAAGTACTGTTTGTTGCAGCCTGATGCTCCACTGAGAGTTAAATAGACTAAGTCAAGTCATTTTCACTGTCGTATATTTACAAAGCTTTGATGTCTTTTTTACATTTATTATCTTAAAATGATAAAATATTAATGACAATGAAAATTAAGGTTTTTAAAAATAAAAAAAATAAAAAATTTACTTGTTAGTGACCAATCTCATTGTGGTCCAATCTGCAGGATAATCACTGGTCGTAATCAGATCTTTAAACACTAACAGTACCCTGTTCAAGAAATTCTGATCAAAGAGAATCAAAGAGACAAAAAAAACATTTCAGAAATCTTTTAATAATCAGTGTTAAGTTAAGCATTTTAAAGGCAAGCAAATCTAATTGAATTACAAAACATGGTTCAGAATTACAATTAAATTATATATTTTTTTCGCTTGCTAAAGAAGGACTGTTTCTTTTTAAAGGTTTATGAGAATAATATTTTTTTTTTATTTAAACTCCTTTACTGGTTATATTTTCAAGCACAGCAATAATTTTTTATCTACTTGAATTATACACTAATATAATTAAAATCAAAATTTGCAAAAAGAAAGTTCAGTTTATAAATTTCTGGAATTACACTTTATCTGAGAAAAGTTATTTTTAATCACTTGTACAAACTAACAAAAATATACTTAAAATATTATTCAAGCTTATCCCCCATAACAGCAAGTTTATATTTAGAAGAAAAAAAATGTTATTTCTAGGAAAACAACTAATAAAAGAGGACACTAAGGCTATGAATGAAGTATTAGTTCTATCACTTTAACTAACATGTCCTATCAGTTTTAAAATAATAGTCTTATCAATTTAACTAGGCCCTGTTAGTTTAGCTAGTAAGACCTATTATTGTATCTAAGAAGTATTTAGATAGTTAGACCTGTTATTTTATCTAAGAAGTGTTTAGCTAGTAAGACCTATTATTTTAGCTAAGAAGTGTTTAGATAGTAAGACCTATTATTTTAGCTAAGAAGTGTTTATTAGTTGAACTATTCTGTTCTGTCCAATACAACTTTCACAACATTACAAACATTTTACAATGTCAAAACTATTTGTTAGACAATATTTAGATGTACTAATATTTAGATGTACTAATATTTAGATGTACTAAACTTGCTGCCATTGCAGAGAGTGGTAGAGGATATGGGCATCCCTCTGTACATCACAAAGCCTTTGACAACCTGTCCAACTTCTGGATTACTTGTGTGCTTTAGGTACTAAGACCAGCAGAACAGGAGAAGTGGAAAGTAATTGTCACCCAAACCAGAAAATACCAGACTCTCATTAGATGTACCTAAGAAATGATAAACTCTTTAAGTCCAAACATGTGGAAGGCTTCAGGAGTTAAACTTGAGGAGCTGGTGATCCTTAGGCTGTTTGTAGCACACAGCAATACAGACTAGGCAGATCCAACAACCCTGCCATCTCTTGTTGCTAATAACATTGAAAGTTGTTTGGTGATATTATCATCTGGCAACCACTAGATTTTCTTCTAAATCAAGTTGTTTAAGTATTATAAACAAACATGAGTCAAGTAGTTGCCAGACTCCAGTTTGTGATCACATTTAAACTAAGGGTCTCTTTTTCTTTTTTTTTTTTTTTAGAAATCAAGGTTCACTTTCATTTTCTAAATGGCATCAGTGATTTGAAGGTTAAGTTTTGGAATCAAGATACCTTATATTTTGCTCCATAAGATACTCCAAAGGGTGCAAAATGAGAAAAAGAAAAAAAAAACTTAAAGGTGGGATACTATTGGCCTGCCCAGGATAGTTCCTTGCTATTGTGATACTATGTATATCTTACTATTCCTAGTTTAAAAGGAACCACATATGCTAGCTTTTTCTGAAACTAGTGTGAAACTGGTATCTCTCCTTAATGGCATGAGGACACATCTTTATGGAGTGAATTTACCATTTCACCTTGCCATGAGAGATTGGCTACAAAGACATGATTCTTGTGATATGAAGTCAAATCACTTAGGTGTCAAGTTCTATATTCACTGTAAATGATCCAAAGGGTTCTCCCACCAAATTTGAAGGTTAAAAAGTGTATTATGGTATGAAAACTAAGTGCAAAATATCTCAGGGTTGGAAACTATCTGGCTAGTATATGAAGGCAGCTATACAAGAAACTCATCATGTAAGGGAAAACAACTCTCCAGTCTTAAAGTGAACCCTCACCTATCCTTTAGTCTGTTAGGGAACCACACAAGATATGTAAAAATGTTTGTAAAAGGTTTTACATGTTTCGGAGGTTTCTTCAGAATTGAATATAGTTTACTTCCTAGTCAAACCTCCTGCAGGGAGCAGGCAGGGTTTGAACCCAGGACCATCAATAAATCCTGTTGACCATCTTTCTCCATTCGACTCTGACTATTGCCTTGGATAGAATCTATTTCAATGACAGGCCTATACATTCTTTTATGTTGTCTTCACATCATTTTCTCTGTCTGCCTCTTCTTCTTTTTCCTGGTACTGTTCCCAGAAGGAAGGTCTTTGCAAGCAATGAGGACCTTGTGATATAGCCTTAGCCATAGAGTTTTAGTTCGTGTTTTTTTACAGTAGTTTGCAGGTCATCCTGGGGTCTGTATTAATCCTGTTTCTAATCTCTTTGTTTGTGCAACTATCTTTATTTGTGATACCTAGGATCTTTCTGTAGCATCTCAATTTCATTGCTAGGATCCTCCTCTCTAGTTCTGCAGTCAGTGTCCAAGATTTGCAAGCAAATAAGAATTTGGCCATGACCAAGGAGAACATCAGTTTGATTTTAGTATCAGGACTACACCTTTGTTTTTACAGCAATTCTGGCCTGTACTTCTGGTTTGGTTCCCTCATCTGAGACAATAGCTTTGATGTATTTAAAACTACTGACACTTGTCAGCTTTTCACCTCCAATACTAACGTCCCTTTTAAAGCCCTGTTGGCTATTGGTCATAATTTGTGTTTTTTATGGGCATTGATTTGCATACCATATATTGGTTAGGCCAATAATAGAATATGCATCCTCCGTTTGGGACCCCTCAACTCAAGAAAACATTAAGAAACTGGAACAGACACAAAATAGAGCAGTGAGATTCATAAAAAACAAATATTCACATTTGACTAGAGTAACACCTTTAGTAAAATCACTAAATTTAGAAAGCCTTCAGGACAGAAGACTCAAAAGTAAAGTAGCAATTATACATAAAACACTGAACCATAATCTTCAAATACAAAAACAAAATTTAATAAAATACTCTGATAGACACAAAGATAAAGGCACATTCCTCGTCCCTTATGCTAGGACAAAGTTGTACAAATACTCCTTCTTCCCTAGTGCTATTAGAACATGGAATGGGTTGCCTGAGCTAGCCAGGAAAACCAGTGACTTGGCAGAATTTAAGTCATTGGTTAATATGCATGACTAAATGCATGACGCATAGCACGTAATCATCTTCTTTTTTGAAGTAACGTCTGTATTAGATAAGATAAGTCTTGACTATGCACATCAACAAGCCAGCTATCTCTTCTTCTTCTGTCTCTGCAAGACCATCTAAGGGACAGAATAAAGGACAAGTCAGTAGTTCTTCTTCCTCCAATGCTTACATTACCTTGATAACCCTTCAGAGCATCTGCCATTATCCTTTCAAGGAACATATGGAAAAGAGTTGGTGAAAGTAGGCTGCCTTGTCTCACTCCGATATTTTAAACCAGTCCCCAATATTTTTGTACACTGCACTAGTGGCCTGCTTGTAGAGGTTCTGGATTACTTTTATTATGTTTATATTTAAATTGTACTTTAAGCCTAGAGTGTCTCAGTTGAAAGCTTTCTTGAAATCAATACAGACATGAACAAGATTCTGTTGGTGTTGAAGGTATTTATCGCAGAGTATCATGAGGCCACATTTTTATATGCTTGCGAGTCGTGGACGTTAAATGCAGAGCTAGAGAGGAGGATCCTAGCAATGGAATTGAGATGCTACAGAAGGATCCTAGGCATCACATTCAAAGACCGCATCACAAACCAAGAAATTAGAGACAGGGTTACTGCAGCGATCGGAGCCCATGACAACCTGCTAACTATTGTAAAAAGACGAAAGCTTAAAACCTATGGCCACATTACAAGATCTACGGGGCTCGCAAAGACCTTCCTTCAGGGAACAGTGCCAGGTAAAGAAGAAGAGTCAGACAGAAAAAACTATGGGAGGACAACATTGAAGATTGGACGGGCCTGCCATTGAGAGAGGTTCTAAACAAGGCAAAAAAAAAGGAGGAATGTAGAAAGACGGTCGACAAGTCTTGCCTGGTGCCCCAACGGTCCAACAGACTAACGGATAGGTAAAGGGTAAAAGGTAATCATGAGGTTTAGGATTTGATCTGTTGTGCTGCGACCTTGTCTAAAACCAGCTTGTTGTTCGAATACAATTTTGTGTGTTATCGGTTTTAGCCAGTTCAATATTATTTTTAACACAACTTTGCAGGGATGGCTTATGAAGCTGATGGTGTTGTAGTTTTGACAGAGTTGTAAATGCCTTCCTTTGGAAGGGTGAAGATGAGTAATTGGGTCCAGTGTTTGGGCAGTTCTCCTCACTGACAGATCTTGTTGCAAATCTTAAAAATTGAATTTATCATGGAAAAGAAACCATGCTAAACACACTTAAAGTTTGGGACAAGTCAATATCCAATTTCAACTATCAAGAGAATTAAATATTAGTAAGGTAAATTACATCAATTTGTAAGCTGATTGATTAAAGTGATTTCAACTCTAACCCTAAACCATTAAACATTATTCACAGCATTAAAGTTTCAAAGTAGACAGTTAAAAACATTGAGCATTGAATTTAGGACATACCAGACATGCAAGCAAAATTAGGTAATGCAAACAATGCTTATAAACAGGAATACATAATTTAGCTAAATATTCTAAAGTTATAAATTGTAATGAATAATTGACTAAAATTACTTAGACTATTATTATTTATTTTATCTTATGTTAGTATAGAATAGTCAGGACTAATTGTAATATTTTTTTCTAAATGAATTGTCATTATTTAATAAGAATTTAATTTACACTAAATCATTCATTTTACTAAGAAAGTATAAAACGAAAAACACTTGACATGACAATTATCTAGCTCGTGGTGTATTGGAAAATGCTAAACAAAACATTTATCTTGTGAATGCTGTATTAGAAAATAATAGCCACAACAATGTATTGTGTATTATAAAGTGCATTCACTATAAGAAAAAAAAGTGTGTGCAGTGAAAAACATTCCCAGGAGATAGATAGATAAGAACTAACAACATAATACATTTGTAAATATCTATGTATAAACATCATGCCTGACTTCACCTTAGGCACTGCTGGATTGGATATATGATTAATGGCTAGTGTAGAAAGACGAACCTACAGACATAATGTCAACATTTTGGTCATTAAACTTATGAAAAAACAGACAAGTTCTTAGTGAAACATGTCAAAATTAATGAAGAAATATTTAGAATTTAACGAAGGTATCAATTTCATTTGCTCTAACTAAACTATTTCAAATAAAATAAGTTTTTTTTATTGCACTGAATATTTTTTTTAGTAACTCAAATCACAGTTAGTTTCTTTAACTCAAGGCATGAAATGATTCACAGCTTGGTCAATATCTTTTTTTTCTTTTGAGCTCTTTCTTTTTTTTTTTTTTTTGCAGAGATAATTATTAGAACTCAACATACTAAACTTATTGCACGCCGAACTAATTGAATACAATGTATGAAGTGATTTGATCTCATAGGACCGTGACATGACCTACTTCATGCGGATGTGCCGTCATCCCAAAACTAATTTCTCAAACTCCAAGTAGTCAATGCTTCATTGCACAGCTAATAGTTACACTACCAATTTAAACTTGTGGTCTAGCATCCAGTGATCACTTACATTCATACACTGGCTGCTTCGTGTTTTTTTTTAAACTTATGCTTCAACACAAGCCCAAGTAATATCAGCAGAGTTTTAGCTTAGTTTCTATGATTCTCAACACTAAAGAAATACATTTTCAAAGGTAAAAAATATCCCATTCAAAACAAAATAGTTAAAAAATAAAAATAAAAGTTTATTTTTTTTTTAAATTTCAAAAGTTAATTTAGTGAGAGTAAAATGTAATATTTTGTTATTTTTAGAAGAAATGTCAACAGCACAGTGAATTAATTTAATGGTTAAAGTCCAAACCTTTGACTTTGTTGCGTTTTGGAAATCTCCCAGCAGTTTCTGATAATGGCCTACATCCATTAGGCGCAGCATTTCCGTAAAGCAGGCCACAAGAAGACTCTGTAGGTTAAAAAATACATGCATATAATTTCTGTTGCAGATAATATAATGATATAACACAATTTTCATGCAGATATAATAGAGATAATAGGTTTTAGCACATCATTGTATTGTGCTCTTTCAGATATTTATCTTTGTTAACCAGTTTGTTTATCTTTGTAGACCAGTGCTTCTTATAATTTTGAAATCCAAGTGGTATTAATATAATAGCTAATTTACAAATAGAAAATTGTATAGAGTTTTGGATCTGTTAGGTAATTGATGTACAAATAGCTATCATTCATAAGGTTGGAATTAGCAGTAGTAATTCAAAAAGTTAAGAGAGCAGGTAATAGCTGTCTGATGGTACTTTTGGAATGCAGGTGAAGCAATAATTAATAAGAATACATACATTTTAAGTTTGGAACCAGTGAGGAATTAAGTTTGAAATCTATGTGGTAAAATTTACACAAATTAATTTATGAAATTAATTTATCAATTTATTGCATTAATTATTACATTAATTAAACATTAATTTTGGTGTCATGCAACATTACTATATTCATTCTTTTATTTAACCAGCATCAATGCACCTAACCATTCCTGTTTCAGGTAACTCTAACTGCACAAAAATATTCTCAAGACCAAAAGTTAATTAGCTACTGTAACCACTCTCACTTTCCCAGCTCTCTGCAAACACTGCACCACAAGACATTTCTAACTCAAAGAACTTGACAAATCAGGACTCCAAAATAGTGTAACAATTAAATGTCTAATATATATCAGCCAATACTGCACAATAGGCAACAAGTAACACTGACTGTCCAAATGCTTCACAGTAGATAACCATACTTCCGTGTACACTCCGTACTGCTATAACAAATTCTTCTGGTCTGTCGGTCTCATCCTGAACTTGCACTGGGATCATCTGTTCCTGACCGACTTCACACAAGACTCACTATACCAGACTGGACCTTGACTCTCATCTGAACCATCTTGATTGTGACATCTTCACTCTTTACACATACACAATTACCCCTACGAATGTCACCACCACCAGAGTTAAAGCCATGCAATAAATAATTTGCCCAGATTCGCAGCAAGGTATCCATTGACTGACATTTTCTAGGTTCCTTAGTACTGTAGTACATCTGTACTAGTTCAATTCATAAAATAATTCAATTTCACACTAAAAAATTTTAACTTACACCAGCTATTTTTCTTTCTTCTTTTTCAAGTTTCTTCAAAATTCTGACAGTAGCATCAAAAACACTTTGAATGATCTGTGTAACTTCTTCAGAAATATTGCACGTCTAGAGCAAGCATGAAATCAATAAAACATTATTTCTATCAAGATCAAAGGTGTTATAATATCAAACTAAACTGATCACTAAAATGCATTCGTATGAGTAGAATGATAAAACTATGTCTAACAATAAGCTATAACTTACAACTCTAAGTTTGAATGCAGAACTCAACAAATCTCCCAGTGTGTTAGCGGTCAAGTCAAGATTTTTTTTATTTACAAGACATTTTCTGATGTGAGCTAGGCACAGTGGTAATAGCATATTTCTTGAAGCTGACAAATAGAAAAGTGTGACTTTAGATCAATTCACAAGGATTGAAGATTTAAGAATAGTTTTACTTAAGTCAAGGAAGAAGACTTCTGCTTAATTCATGCAAACTTATTAAGATATAAAAAAAGACCTATTCTATTCCAATGAATACATCAATGTTTTTATAAATTAATTTAACTTGCTTTTATTCTGATAAATACAGAAATGTTCTACTTTCTGTTTAATATAGATATGTTCTATTGGGATGGATGAGAAGTGTTTAATAACAAACGAAATCTGATACAAAAGTGTCAGTTATTAATGCTAACTTAAAAGCCTTGAGAAATAAAAATATCCTTTTAATGTTAAAATTGTAAGGTCACATTTTTATTAGATTGTTAATTGGACCACAACGAAAACTGTATGTTGGTGATCAACATATCTTATTTCGATGGCTGAAGTTAACAGAGTTCATGATGTACATTCAAAAGTAAAGTTTTCATTTCAGGCTTTGCGATCTATAGGGCAGATGATGAATAGATCATCTGTTTCTATTGTGACAGTTAACAAGGGTGTCATAAGGCCACCATAATGGCCATCAGACTTTACTTCTCTAACTAATGTCAGGTACTCATTAAAGTTGGATAGACTCAGGAGTGTCCTAAAAAAATCCTTAAAAATTCAAAATGCTCTCTTCAATCTTAACTGAGATTCCAACTGAGACATTGGTATTATAATATCATTTTTTTTATTATTTTAAAGTATTTTTTCATGAAGGGTAGCAATTTAGAAACTTATTTTTAAATGACATTTTTGAGCTTCTAAATAACCATTGACCTGGCTAAATAATAAACATTAACCTGCATCCTGAAAAAGTGGAGAATTTATGACATGTTTCACCAGACTAGTCTTGGCTTTAGTCACTTTGCTACCAGGCTCAACATTCACACGACTCAAAAGAAATTTGACAATTTGTGCAAGTTCCATCAGAGATTCAACATGCAGCAGAGGTATAAAACACTTGTGAAGATTGCTTAAAATGTAGGCCTACAGAAGAAACAAGACAGATTTCATTACTCTGAATTATATGGAAAAAAAAATTGTTAAAAAAAATGTTTTTCCTCCGACCAAATTTACAATGTTTTTGTATTAATATTTGTTATACATTGTAATAATTTTAAAATTATCCATCCAAGTATAAGTTCAGCTGAAATATTTCCTTTGTCATCTAAAAAAATGGTTTAATTTGCCTAATAATTTCAGCTCACCAGATTAGTTATGTAAACTGTCACAGCGCCCAGTCAATGAAAGTATGGAAGTTATAAATAATTATAGTTTTCAAAGAGCTGTTTGGTTCAAGTTTTATATTTGTAATTAATTCTGTCATACATCTAAAAATTAAAGATTAATTTTAGGTGACTATTCAGAGGTAAGATAAAATACAAATTTCCACTACATTTAACAAATTTAAACAGTTTTAAATGATATACATTTGTAGCCTGGAACCACTTTGTAAAAAGAAAGAAATATGTACATGAGGCTTCTCTTCTGATCATTAAGGACGAATGCAGTAATTCATATGGCAATGCAGTCCCAGCTACGACCTACATATCACATTGTGTGTAAATGCAAATTTAGAAAAGTGTATCATGGAGCTTTTTTTTTTATGTAAACATAGTATGTTTAAACACATTTTATGTTGAATGAATAACTAATGCAATAGTATCTGAGTTAAATCCAAATCAATGATCTGACTTAAAAAATATCCAAGGAAATGAACTGGCTACCTGAGCTTTATGGAGAACAACCTCAGTTGACTTCAGAACATTGCCTAATGTATCAAAGACCAAGTTGAGATTTCTCTTGAATTCCTTCACTGGCTGATCGGCATTAATCCTGAAGAAAATTATAAAACATTGACAAAAAATGGTACACGAGTTATGAAGATGTCATAGTCAAGAGCTCAGTCTTAGGTACTTAATTTAATTAAAATTTAAACTAAATTAAAAAAAACAAAAACTTTTTGACTTGAGCCTTTGTAATATAATTTTAAAAATATAAATAATTACTTGATTATAAAATTTGGAAATAATAAGAAAAGAGAAATTATTTAAAACTAACTTTTCTAATATAAAAAAAAAATGAAACCTATTTAGATCATACAATGGATCTACACAAATATAAAATTATAGTCTATATGTATTTTAATTGAAGTATTGTTTTATTCTAAAATTTAAGATGCAGTACAAAATTAAACTTATTTTACAACTAACCTTTTGGATATAATACATGACTGAACTGCAAACTTAAAAATATCTCCTATGACCTGAAATATACATAAAATTTAAATACCAAAAGTCAAATGTTTAGAATATGGAGATTTAGATTTGTAGATTTAAAAAAAAATTAAAATACAGAGACAGACAAACACAAGGCGATGCAAACACTCATTCAAACACAAGAGTCTACTGAGCTTGAACAGTATTTTCCACTTGGAGATATGTTATCGTACAAAGTTGAGTTTTAGTTAAAATTAAAGCAAATAATTCTCTGAAGTCAATTTGCAAGGCAATCAAAAAAAAAAACTCCATGCAGCACACCTGGGAGTTGACTTAATGAAGAAACGAGAAAAAAAAAGATTTTCAGGCCTGAATTATCAGCATGGATAAAAGAAATAGCCAACTCATGCTATATTTGTCAGAAAAACCAACAAACCAAAGAGAAGTGTTAATACATGAAAAAAAGTTTCAAATGCTGGGACAAGACTGAAATTGATTTATTCCACATCTTTAGAAAGTTTGTATTTTCCACATGAGCAACCCTATAAGTAGACTTCAGATTTTGTACATGAGATGTGTGAGATTAATAATATCATGAAACTAATTAATTCCAATCCAAATAATAATTATAGACTGCATTTGGTATCCCATGGTATGAACCAATCAGAATGACAGGCCTGAACAGAACATTGCAGACAATACAGCACTAAATGGGCATACAATCAAATGTACACAAGAGATGATGTAGAGCCTTGATAGAGATGCACTCAAAATCAGCATCATGATAAATCTTGACAGAACCAAATGTAAGCGTACTGGCTACAGGTCAGCATACAGAGCTTGAATAGATAGAACAGTTCACCTATTTTAGCACAGTATACAGAGCTTGAATAGATAGAACAGTTCACCTCTTTAAAAAACTACAGCCTATCTACATCCCACAGTATGAACCCTACACCTTGAGCCATTGTAATAAGATATGTTGATCACTAACCTACTATTATTGTGGTCCAAATAACAACCGAATAAAAATGCTAACAAATAAATCAGATTGGAGACAAAGATTCACCTTCTCAATACAATCATTGTCCCAATGGCCACCTATGTTTGCGAGATGTGGAAGTCATCCATAAAGGTTAAAAAAAGACAAACCGTGGCTCAACAGCAATGGCTGAGAAGGATCCTAGGAATAACATACTGAGATCAGGTCACCAATAGAGAAGTTCTTCTCATACATGTACTCCTCTTCTTATTGAAAAGGTAACCAAACATAATATGAAATTCATGTGATATATCCTTAGGCAAGATGAAATATGTTTACATAAGTTAGCCATTTCATGAAAGCAAAAAGAGGAAAGTGAAAACAAGGCCATCCACTTATAACATGGCCTCACACCTTTACATAAGACCTAAAATTTGTGTGCACCAGATGGGAAGAGGCTTTGGAAGTAGCCTATGATCAATCTATATGCAGAGAACTTGCTGCCCTATGCACTGAACAGCATGGGAGGACCTAAGTCTAAAGAAGTCAGACCAAACTAAAAAACAAAACATTTAGATTTCACTAATCATAAAAAGCAACATAGAATTACTGGCTAAATTTAACTTATCTATTAAAATATAGAGCGAAGCTAAAACAATAATAAATAAATGCAAATTATAGGGCAGGAAGAAGTCTAAAAATAAGGTAAATTGATGTAGTAAAAAAAAAGCCTACACAAAAAGGTGATATATAAGAACAGACATATTGCAAGAAATCATCTGCTAAATCTCCTTAAAGCCTCCAAGTAAAAAACAAAACACACAATTTTTTTAGTGAAGTAAAAAAAATGAAATTTTTCCCTAAATTCAGCAGCAAGACAGAAAAATAAACAAAGTCTAAAAAGAATTATGTATTTACTAAAGTGTTTTCTCAAAAGAAATAAAGACCTGGTTTGTTCAAGCTTTGTCTCACCTTAAAAACTTTTCTACTATTACTTTCATCAAAATCTGAACATGTGTAGATTCTCTCTGCTTGCTTCTTCAGACATAACATCAAATCTCTATATGTGTAAATAGATTATTAACATTGTAGAGAAATATGTAGGTGACATTTGACGAGAATAAAAGATAATTTGTTTTGTTTTTTTAAACAAATCTTTCCAAGACATTAAAATTCATTACTATTGTTTAAAAAAAAAAAGATTTTTTTTTTTACTTTTATAAAAATATCAAATTTGTATCAGTGTCAAGTGCAGGGGGTGTGTAAGATGTCAGATTGTGTGTGTGTTTGTTTATTTTATTAGTTGTGAGGGTGAACTGCCTTAGCATGGGATTTTCAAAGGGGGGGACAATAAGGTTTCCTGTTGTCAGTCAAGTTAGTTGGAGAGCTGACCTGGTCTGAGTAGGGTGCTTGTAATTGTTTATCAGTTTTTATGCCTAGCGTATGGAGATGTTACATTATTATTCTTGCTATGTGTGTGAAAGGACTATTTGGGGGTAATACTATGTGTGGCATTGATGGCCTATGTTAACTGAATCTAGTCTAAGTGCCCTGTAGTATTAATTTGGGCACATTTAGTAATTTTAGTCATTGAAGATAATGTATTCAATGTTACATGTGTAACCTATTGTTGGCTGTAAATAAATACTAATTCTATACTCCTTCGTTGAGTGGTACTTCACAATACTTGTACATGTAAAGCTCTGCATGTGAAAATCATATCCCTGTAACTTACGACCCTCCAAAGAACTAACCCATATCCTTTACACAGTTCCTATAACTCATCTCCCCTTATGGCTTCATTTACTTCTCTTTTCTTTTCAGCAGTGCATTAAGTTAAAAAAAATGAAGAGACACAAATTCCACATCTTTTCTAAACTCTCTCTCTCCCCTCCCCCTAAAGCCCTTCCTTCCGCTCCTTATCTCTCTCTCAAACTTTCTCAATATTAAACACAAGAAGCTGCTTTGCACAAGACTACAACATTACTACCAAGAGATTAACATTTCAATATTTATAAAATACTAAGACTAAGACTGCTTTATTGATCCTTATGGAAATTTGTTCTGATTGCAAGGACTCTATTCTCATATACAGACAACACAACAGAAACATACACATAAATAGAACAGACACAATGTAAATAAATGTTTCATACCATTAATTAAGAATGCTTATTGAAACAGTAAAAGACTCCACAAACACAATCCATACCCATCTCCAAGTTTAAACTGCTTTTTAAAAAAAAATTCCTTCCTAACTCTATCTCCTTTATTTATTTCCTTTCCCTTCATTTATGAAACAATGATGTCATATGACTCTTAAGATTTCTGTTAACAAACCACTCCTGATGTCTGACATGTAAGAACACAAAGAACAAGACAATGCTAATTTGTGCTGGTATAAGTGCCTTTGAACCAACTCACCTGTGTGCAAGTGGAGATGAAAATGACTTTTGTAAATACTCTTCTAGGACATCACTAAATTTTTTGAACTTGTCTTCATGGAGTAAATTAAAGATATGAACCTAGATACAAATGTTTAATTTATTTAATTAGTAATTATGACACCAATCCAAGAAAACTCACTATGAAAGTAAGTCACTGGGTATGAAAAAAGTAAAAGAAAATAATTAACTCTTTCTCTCCTAACTGACGATACCAGCATTGATTCCACCAGAATGTGGTAAATAATTACGGAGAGAAAGAGTTAAGAAAGGTATAAAGAAGTAGAGTAGGTTTAACTTTTTAAAAAACTGACCAAAGTTTGAAAAATCTCCATTGCAAATGGAACTTGTTCCTTCTCACCAGCTGTAAACATGTCAAACAGAGCATCCAGAACATCTTGAAGATACTGGAAAATTAGAACATGAATTTACAAAAATCATTATTAAAAAGCTAAAGTAAATCTATTATCTTGGTGTACATTTTTTAAAAATAAATTTTATTACATTTTTGATATCATAAATAGGGTGATATGTGTAGCATTAGAGGCATAAATGTTTTAAAAAATAAATAAATAAATTGTGGTACACTACAGAATGCAGATAATCAACTATAGGCCTGCACCTTCAATTACTCTGTCTAGGCTACAATCTCTCAACAATGCAGAATCTAGATTTAATTCCTTTCATAAAATACATGTATTATCTAGTTTTGATTTCAATCAGTAAGTGTATGCTGTATTTGGTTAAATAAATTAATTGAATTTCTCACACAATGAAAGTATCTGGGTTTTTAAGTTCTCACAGAGCACATTTAAATCTGGTTATTTCTTATATCACTAATAGTGAACATATGCAATATCCAGGTTAGATGCCTCTAAATAGACTTGACACTACTTACTTACCCGAACTAATTCTTGACCTTTCAGTTTGATTAAACTATCTAAATGATACAGAATTTTACTAGGATTTGATCTCCATTGTAAAACATTCAACAGTTCAGCTGAGGAAATAGTAATTGTAAAACATTCAACAGTTCAGCAGAGGAAATAGAAATTGCTTAAGTGAAAAACACATTTGTATTTTTTGACACTATACATTTGTACTCTTTGAGAAAACAGCCTTTGATTCGTTAGATCACACTTTACAATGGTACACTTGGATACACGAGTCACATTAGGGGAAAAAAGGCAGTCAAAAATACTGACAAATCCTATTTTACATGTGGATTTGTTATCCACTTATTCGGACCTACATTCCATTTAATCAGACCAATCAAATGAGAAAAATAAGTCACAAGTTGGAAATGTGAAACTTCCACAGGTTGAAAATTATGAATAATTTTTATCCATGAACAATGAGCTACAATCTACAATGAAACTGAAGACTATTATGCTGCAATTATTACTTAAAATGGGAGAAGAGTACATGACTGTATCAGCAGACCAGAAAAATTGAGATAAAGCCCATAATCGGTGCAACTGACAACTCATGATACATAGAATAGCACTATAACTTTGTCTCACTATTTTATGCAAAAGGGCTGCATGTAAGTGGTGAATTTATTCAAGTGCATTCCAACAAGAAAACACATCAAATCACACTGGATAAGTTCTTGTGGAATTTATCAATAGCTTTTTAAAATTATGCTTCATATGCTGGGTAGCTATACATGGTATTGTGGATCCTTTTAAAAAACATGTCTGAAAATTTATTTTTATTACACAAAGTTTATATGCAACAGTAGTTAATGTTTGTTTGTTTGCTATACAAGTGTATCACACAGTAAAGGTTTAATAAGCATTTTTTTTGTGTAAAATGTTCTGTATGTTTCGGTTGTTCCTTCATAGTTAAAGATAATTTACTTCCTAGTCCAAAATTCCCGCAGGACTTTGGGGGGCAGGGTTTGAACCCGGGACCATCGATAAGTTTGAATGACAGTCCAGCGCGCAAACCGCACGACCAGGCAGCCATTTAATATTACACAAATTTTTGCGCATATTATTGGGCATATTTGTGTAACTGGATCAGCCGCTTATTAGGACCAAAACAATCGCATCACAATAAGATCAAATTAAATCTAATTAATTTTAAACAATTGTTTCAAAAGTTTTTACTTTTTTGAGCAAATTTTGTAGAGCAAAGCAATGTTCTAATGCTTAGAAACTCTCTTGATGATTGCTGGTAGGGACAGTGTTCATTGGATGATTTTTTGAAATCCTCACTCTCATCCCTCAGATAGGGCAGGCGAAGATAATTTCTCACTTTGCTTGAATCATCACACTGAAACAAGAGACATCCATTGTGTTTACAAAACAAAAAGTATCAGCAAAGATTAAGATGATTACAAAGATTAATAGAGAGAGCAATGTCCCAAAAATAAATTCTACGAATAAAAAATATCCATATTGGAATTTTGACTGAATATATATAGGCAAAGATTGTTAAAATTTAAAACAAAAGTATACAAGAAAAAAACAGCTACAGACACAAAGTATTTTCAACAAAAACATACAAAACACAATTTGTTTTCCTTTTTGAAAAGAATACCAATAAATTGATAAGTTGATAATACTGACAGTCAAAAGAAAGCTAAAAAATTATAATTTGAAAAGACAGACTAAAAGTCAAATTGTCATTATTTGAAAAAGCAACACAAAAAGATGGAGAGCATGCTTACCTTGTAGATGCGTAGATCATATTTACCATCCTCTTGAGCTATGTTACCTTGTTTAGTTAATGATAAAAAGGCAAAGCCGTACATCTTTTTCTCAGCTTTATCTCGATCTGTTGACAGAAAATAGTTCATATCTTTCAGGATATATTTGAAATGTGAACTAAATATTTAGCTCTTAAAAGTTTAGCTTTTATTAATTGTGCAATAGAAATGTAAACTAAAATTTTTCTATTAATGCAAAATTATTTTATCTAGATTTTAAACTCTAATATGAAGGCGGTCCTACTGTGTGGTTCTGTAACATGGAGAACAACTGAAGCAGTAACAAAAAAAAGTACAGACCTTCATCAAGAGATGTTTGAGAAATATCTTGAAAATACACTGGTATGACAAAATAGAAAACACAAAACTGTGGGAGATGGGTAGACAGAGAAATATAGAGGTGCAGATCTTAGAGAGAAAGTGGAAATGGATGGGTCACACCCTTAGAAAAGGGTGAATACCAGCAACAGAACTAGACAGGCCTTGGAGTGGAAACCCCAGGGCACAAAACATAGAGGAAGACCAAAAAGAACATGGTGACGCAGTGTGTCAGATGAAGCAGCGAAGACAGGAAAGAGCTGGGAAGTTATTAAAAAACTAGCAAGAGACTGTGGAGAGTGGCCTGTTTTTACTGAGGCTCTATGTTCCACATGGAAAGATGATGATGATGAATGCAAAATACAAAAGTTGTGAAATCTTACTGGAGCAATGACAAAGTTCAATTCTTACATGTGCTACATTGAATTTCTCTATTGGAATGGATAACTGTGGACCAAAAAACAAAAAAAAAAGCAGTTGAGTAATAACCATACGATTGCATTAATTTCAATTAAATTACAATGATATTCAGTTTGAATATTATTTTAGAGGAATTAAAGAATTTAAGTTGCTGCTAAATAGCACTAACACATTAAAAATTAGAATGGCATTGTTCTGTTATCATTTCATAATGACCAATGAGTAGAACTTCCATGCACTGCTATCAACATAAAAAGTTACATCAGCTGACTTTGAACCAATATACCTTCAACATATCCACATTCAACCTCAAACCCATTCACACTCCCACACCTCCCAGCTATGAGAAGACAAGATTGGAAGAATAAAAATGTATGACTATAAAAACACCATGTACTCAACAATTTCGTAAGTTGTTTTTTTTTTTAGTGTAGTAGAATTCATTGTTAGTAGGAAGCATATTGAGACTACAGAAGTGCTCCCCTTGAAAAAAATAAGTACTTCAAATAGTCATATATTGACTCAAATAGTTTCAACTATTACAGGCATATCAGGGTAGTCACAAACAAAGCTTTAAAAAAAAACTGTTTCAATGCTACATTTACTTTTGTTTATCAATCATTATAAGTGAAGTCAGATCTACATTAAAATTAAGCTAGACTCAAGATATTTACCCGAATAGTTTCTTGCCACTTTGGTGTATTGCTGTGGTACAACACATAGGAAAAAAAAGTAGAAGACATCTGGTCACCAGAAGCAGAAAGAATGCAGTCCTGGAATAAATTAGTTTTTATTCATGGTATTTTGACAATCAGTATGCATTTGTCCAGTTTACAAGTGTTGGTAAAAAAGTTCTTGCTTTTCATGATTTTAAATTGACAATAGTTTGTCCACATTAGTGCATTTATCTAATGCTTCAATGTGTAATTAGCACTTCTTTCAAATCACTGGAGAGATAAATAGTTATTATTCTAACTTGAACATGTTTGACACTTTTTTTTTTTTTTGGTTATTTCACAAGCAGGCAGTAATAGAATGGACAATGAGTGTAAGAGACTCCAGTAAAGCTGTTCATCCAGGAGAGGTTACTGATTCCAAACTCCAAACTTCAAGAGGGAACCATGAGAAAAAGTGGAGAATACAGACTATCAAACTAATGTCCTTCTGGCAGCTCTTGTAAATGTGTTAAAGCCTAATGTAATAGCAAGCATTCCTTTGAATCTTGTCAGAAAGGTCAAAAAAAGCATTATGATGCATGGGCATGCTAAATCCTAGGAATGTGCTAAGGCAAGAAAACATATGGACATTTCTGTTATCACTTTATACAGGGAGGCATATTGTAATATGCCTAATTAGGTTTTGTAGAGTTTGTGCAGATCAGAAGATTGATAGAGTGTTTCTGTATGTGTAGTATTACTCTGCACTCTTAATAATATCAGATCAAGACATATACAATAAAGTAAATCAACAGGCATAGATCAAATATGAATGTTTCACCCAGAACTGGAACGATCAAGTCTCAGTCACTATAACAAAGATGTGGCTCCTGTGAAAGCCTAGCCTTAATTGTCTGTTTACCTATATCTAAGCTACAGACTTGCTTTGAATCAATGTCATCACAATTGCACCTTCACTAGCAGTCACCTAAAGTGCGTCTCTACAATAGATACATTGTTATAACTCTGCCCTGCATACAGCCCTCTTGTTGGTGCTGAAGGCAGCTCAACAGAAAGTAAGGAATTCAAGAAACTGGATGAGCGTAGTTGCAAGAAACTGAAACAAGAGCTTCAGCTCTGATGGAGGGTGATCAGGATCTGGAGAGCTAACTATTTCAATTAGAACGGGATAGGGGGAAGCTCTTGAATGAGAGAAATGAATGAATGGGTACCATGTAGGGTCAGATGAACATGAGAGTCTAATCACACAGATTCTGAAATCCAAACCAAATTGTTTGTAACTTGTAAATCAAAGTGTTTGTCATTTTGTTTGCACTTTGTAATTATGAGTCTTATAACATGGTGTAATAAATAATTTCACAACTACAACAGAAGTTTACAATTATATTTTAAAATGATTATTTACCTTAATGATTTCATAATTATGATTATTGACAGTGACTCGAGCTTCAATATTTTTGGAAGCAGTTTTTGATCCTCTGTCAAAGTCTGCACCAATCAAAGTTAAATAAAGATCATTTCTAACTTCACCTAGGGAAAAAATGTTTAAACAGAACAATTAGTATGATACCAAATAATAATAATAATGGTAATGTCTTCGATTTTGAAGATTAAGGATGAGTGCAGTATATTACATGCCCACTTTAAAAAAAAATACAGAAATCACACATTTTAACAGAGGGACTTCTATTATGTAAAAAAAAAGTAGTCACTGGTTTAAAGAAATAAATGTTAATCAACTGATATTTTTTATAGACACCTATGTTAATAAGTCTACTTACCAGGATTGATAAATTCTGAAAATCCCATCCTTTGAGTTAACACAACTGAAGGTTTATTGAACAGCATTGGGTTGTCTATTTTCACATTCTTCATGTCACCATGTAATATTTTCACTGACAAAGTAATGCCTAGAAAATAAACAAAGATTTAAGTTTTGCAGCAACTTGGAGATCTAATCCAATGGTTAAAGTATAGTGTGTTGGATTGCCAAAAACAAAACCAAAGGATAGGTGTACTTAACCATAGTTTAAGTTAACCATTGAATATGTCAAGAAAATTTAATTTTTGATATTCTCTAAGACTTCAAGGAATAAAATTTAACAATAGATGAAAGAGGAAAATTTATAAATCTAAAAAATACAAGACATATAATTTCAGCTTTCACAGACTGGAGTAAATTACAACTTAAGCCTACCTACACTCTAACAATATACCTGCTACAGTATACATTAATTAGATAAATTTACATTGGTCAAGTGTAGGACTATCAAGAATCAACTATAATGTTATAGTGTCTGATACTAAAGTTTTGAGACTTTATTAGCAAAAAATTGTATATATATTGATGTCAAAAATGCGGTTTACTCTATCTATAATATTAATTAGTTTATAATTAAATTCTAAATAGCTTTAGTTTATAATGAAACAAATTTCTACTTAAAAACAATGTTTTATTTAAATAGCTTTCGTTTAGGATTGGTAACTTAATTTTAAAAGAAAACTTGTCTGATGTAAGAAATACAATTTTTAAAACTGACCCTGGTTCTGTTTATCTATCAAGGACTTTCCCAGCAACTGCACTTGTCTTCTGATTAACGATTCATGCATATTGAAAAAATTTTCATTGTCAACACTGAAACAAACAACACAAGTTGCGATTCTTAAAAAGATCAAAGCCACAATAAAATATGTGAAATTGTGTGAGTTAGCACATGAGAAAGCATATGACTACCATGATGAGAGTCTTGTTTCAATCCTGGAAGCTCAATTTCTACTGTTTTTCTCATGTCAACATTTTATGCTTTTATAAACTCAAGAGAGAAAGATAAATACATTTGTCTGATATTTACTTTGTATTTTGGTAGCCCATTTCAGTTTGCTATTCTCTTTTTAACTTCATTATATTCAAATGATTTCATCTACAAATTTGGTTGAATATCTTATAGCTGGAAAGGGGAGTCACATCTTTCCTTAGGTTTCTTATAGGTTGGCCTGTTCTTAAACATGTTTTGAGTAGATCTGTGTGTAGGGTTGTCTGATTTGAAATTTGTTTTGTACTTAAAAATGTCTGTAAAGATTGGTTGTTCTACACTTTGCTGGGTTGTCTGATTATTAGTTTTTTTTAAAGAGCCATCTGCTAAGTTGTTAACCCCTAAATTTGATTTGAATACTGACCAGTGAACACTTAGGAAATATTCAAGTTCTGCTTCTGGTTGAATTTGGAACAAATCTTTCAAACACAAAACTAAAGAAATAAAAAAAAAGGACAGAATTACACCAAATGTTAAAATGTATGTGTTAGTGATGTGCCATAATCTAGCCACACAGTAGGAATATAGCAATAAGATAACCAGTGAATTAATTATACTGCCACACTATGTAATATTTTGATGAGAATAAATTAAAGCAATCATTGATATCATATGAATTTGATAATATGATAACCTGAGACCATATTCTCCAGCTATATGGTGTAAGTGTGACAATATGATAACCTATATTGTGTAAATTTGATAATATCGTTATAATCCTGGTGGTGACACAGATGGGGGTAGTGCTGTGTGTTTTTAGACTATGCTATGCCCCAGGCCAGCTCTAGACAAGCGTTCAACTGTGATGAGTGACAGAACACGCCAGTTCGGCAAGGACCTGTGTTGTAAATATTACGCATGCAAGTCAATGCGAATGTGATCAACCTGAGTGGTCAAGCGACGTTCCATCCAGTTCTAGAAGGCCTGTAGGGACCCTATATAAGAGCGAATGTGTTGGAGTCAAACCCCTTCATGTTATCTCACAATGTGACCAGTACGAGAGAAGTCAGAACCAGCACAGTGTGTGAAGTCAGTCCGGAACAGAGGCAAGGTTTTTGTACAGTGAGTGTTAATGTTGTTGCCAATTGTACAGTTTGGCTGCGATGTATTTGAAATTAAACTGTTACTGTTACTTTGGAGCCCAGAGCTATCAAGTTGAGTTAGTTGTGTGGTGTGGTGCAATTTGCAGAGAGCCTGGATAGCGAGAAACGTAACAATATGATAACCAGAGACCATATTATTTATCCATATTGGGTGAATGTAGCAGTTTGCTTGTTGAAAAAATGAAAAAAAAAATTAATTGTTATATAATTGTAAAATTAAACATTCATTGACAACTTTAAAATTGTCCCCTCTAAAAAGATCTTGTCTTCTTAAGAGGTAAGGTATCAGCTTAATTAATTACATTTGCAGACATCATAGGAAGTATAACTAGATAGAAATAAATAAGAAACCTGATATCCCCCAAGGTCTTCGATACTGAAAGACTGGTAATTTCTTGAAGCTGCCTTCAGAGTTTAAACGACCTGTCAAAAGAAAAAGTTAAGTTGCTTAATAATGCTGCAAAAAAATGAGACACATGCACATATTTGTATCCTGATCATTACTGTGTCAGGTTTTCTTTCCTTACTTGTGCACACACTAATCCACCTTTCAAATGTAATCTATTTGTAGCATTGCCAACACTTATTTGTACAACAGTTTTTGTTTCTTGAAATGATCCAAGAATAAGTACATAATCAGACATAGTCAGCATAACATGAGAATACTAATACACATAGAAGCTAAAAAGTAAGAGGGGGGGGGGGCTAATACGGAAATCATAAACACAAATAACTAATGTAATGCTTAATACTGATACAAACTAACACATAAATTTAAAAACAAACATGTGCACCATGTTTCTGGCCCTAGTCATTCTAGCCTGTATTTATTTTGACACAGTTTCTTCGATATTCCTCTCAATAAATTATTATGGTGAAGTGGTTTAAAAGTATTATTTTTGACATTTTATTTTATCATTTAAGTTTCTTTTTATTAAACAAATATTTTCAGTATATAAAAAAAACAACAACATTTATTTCAATTACCTTTTCTGAAAATCTGGACAACCAAGTAAATATCACGACGTAGGTCATCAGCAACTAAATCCTAAAATTGTCAACAGAATAGCAGAAGATATAAATGATGTTACATTTTGATTTAAACTTTGTTGTGTTCAAAATGGGGATATTTTCTTTTTGGTGTAAAAGATGTTTTGTTGTGTTTTTATAAGCTGAAACTATGGAGGTTTTGTGTAAACTTAGGATGTGTTGTGTAAACTTAGAATGTGTTATTTGTACTTCGGATGTGTTGTCTGTACATATGATGTGTTGTGTAAACTTTGGATATGTTGTCTGTACTTATGATGTGTTGTCTGTACTTATGATGTGCTATCTGTTCTTACTTTGTGTTGTGTAAAGTTAGGAGTGTTGTGTGTGTACATAGCAATGTGTTATCTGTATGTATGATGTGTTGTATAAAATTACAATGTGTGTGTATACTCAGGACGTCTTGTGAAAACTGAGAAGTTGTGTGTAATGGATGTGTTGTAGGTATTTAAGATGTGTGGTGTAAACTTAGGATGTGTTTTCTGTACTAAGGATGTGTTGTGTATACTTAGGATGTGTTGTGTATACTTAGGATGTTTAGTCTGTACATTGGATGTTGGTGTTTCATTTTAAATTTAAGTTAATTGTGTGTGTATGTGCTGAACATTTTTGTATGTGTGTTTGCGTCTTGAAACTGTGGATGTATTGGCCTGCAATGTTTTCAGACTAAGGAAGTTTTTAGTGAAAAGTAAAACTGAAGACATCTTTTGTTTTCCTTTTTGCACTGTAATGAGATAAACGTTTAAATTGTAGCATTGTTATCAAATATTTCAATACCACATAATTTTATTCAGTCAATTATTGTCCGGTGCTAAACCTAAGTATTATGATGGCCCTAGAATACCAAAAATTGTATGACCAGAGCATTGTTTTCATCTATGGTAAACTGAATGATATGAAGGCAATGGTAGGCAAAATATCACTGGTCTGGACCTTAATGGCAGTGGAACTGTATAATATAAAATAATTTAAAATGTAATATTACCTGTTCATTACTGTTTAATTTGACAGTCATAGAGCTATATTCGTAAAGCTGAATGACAGTAATACAATATAGCACTTACTGTAAATATAGTACTTAAGCTTTTATCACTGGCTTCAGTCTGTTTAGTCTTGATAAAATGCATGACAAATCTTTCACTGCAATGCAATGAGAACAGAGCAATAAAAATAAATGACTTAAGTCATAGAAGTGTTTGAAGTAGATCAGGGGTGGCCAACCTATTGCGCATGTGTCAAAAGTGGCACATTGCACCATAACAAGTGGTGCACTACACCGCTGAGATAATAAAAAAAAAACAACAGAACAGAGCAATAAAAATAAATGACTTAAGTCATAGGCGTGTTTGAAGTAGATCAGGGGTGGCCAACCTATGGCGCATGCGCCAAAAGTGGCACATTGCACCATAACAAGTGGTGCACTACACCCCTGAGATAATGCAAAAAAAAAAAAACGCCTGATGGTAAAAAAAAAACAAAAACAAACTGATCTGCAGAGAATAGATTAATGAGAATTTAACTCATGGTGTAAAAGAGACCCACATGTTTACACGAAAATTGAAGGATAATGCTTTAAAATTTGAAAGACTATGAATAGGTCTGTATTCATTGACCTTACATGAATTTAGACTATAGGAAACTAGTACGTACTTACAAGGTGATTGTTCTGACATATTCTACAAATAAGCGTATAATTGGTAGAGAGATTTTAAAATGCATTTGCCATTCCTAAGAAAGAAAAAAAATACACTTCATAATGTGATCATCAGTGATGTAATGAATAAAGGGACACTTTATTAGAAATAGTTCAGTTAACATAAAAATTAGCTGAGATCAAAACACAAACTAAATATTTCTGAATTCATATAGTAGCGAGTCCCTAGAACCTGACAACCTTATCGATTGTAATTTAAAACAAGTCTACATTAGGTTTTTCCACTTCTTCCACCAACAATGCAAGAATATGAACAAAGAAAAGCAGAAAGTGAAAACAAGTGACAGTTGAATGAAATGTGGGAACATTAATTCTTATACATTTCGAGTCCATAAGGAAAACAAATATCCATTGTTTGTGAGCGCAACTTCTTGGATAACAGAAGATATATTTTCAGACATTATATATAACATGAAGTTAAAATAGAAGACAGCCAGAAGATAATGTCCAACTCTGATTTTCACAAAGAATATGTGGTCAAGAAAAAAAGAGGATTTAAAAGAGGTGAAAAATCTTTGTAAAGAGAAGTTGCAAATGAAGCATAATATTTGTGATGTGGCCCAGTTAAGCATAAGAGGAACTGATAAAAATTTAAACATCTTTAATGGACTTATTGACCTTGATTCACTTCATAAAAAAATAAGAGAACCCAACATATTTTAGAAAGCAGAGTCATATTTGGAAAATTATCAATTAAATTGAGTAAACTTTAAGTGTCTGTACTGATGGAGCACAGCCAATGATTGGTAGAGGTACTTGAACAATAACCAAAGTTATGCCTGTCATTTAAGATCAACGTACAGATTCGAGCAAACATTTTCATACTTGCAAATAATTGAAAACAAATTGAGGTCACAACTGTCCAATTCAAATGTGAAGAACTGTCCATTGCTTCCAGTTGCGAATTTAACTATTAATATTTCAGATTTATTGAAAACAAAACATGCTTAAATGAAATTTTTTAAAATTTAACAACTGTCAACAATGTTCAAAATTAATTAGTAGTATATTCAGAAATAATTAAAACTATGAATACTTCTTCAGAAATGTCAGTAGAGTAAGTTAAATTTGTTTGTATGTCTGTGTGTGTGTGGAATTCCTTCCTCTATAGCTGCTAACTCTGCCCATACTATCATAAATGTATTTTTTTGATAGAAACGATTACACTACCCGATTACACTGGGTATATAAAACTGCCAAACCTCAAAACTATCATATTTTTAAAGATATAAAAGGGAGTAGAAGTTTGTGTGGCGCATTTGCATTAGAAGGGAAAATAATGTGGCGCATGGGATCAAATGGTTGGCCACCCCTGAAGTAGAAGATCTTACCTGATAAAATTGCTGGAGGTGTTGTCATATAAGGAAAGGTAAACTTCAGCATTGTCCCCAATATCACATCCCAGATTACACAAAGTTATGAGCAGGTGAAAAATTTTTTCATTCTGGTTGTCTCTTGGAATAACTTTCATCATACCATTGGGCTAAAATATCAAAGATAATCATTGGGTTAATACAATTAGACACGGACATCCAAGATTTGATATCCCTAGTTAGATGATAATGACAATAATAATGAGATAATTTAGTTAACATTTTTAACAAATCACCATTAAAAACAAAACAGACATATTAGAAAATTACAATTATGTGCATGCATAGGACATTGTTATGTTCTAAAAGCAAAGTTCAATACAGTAAACACAGCAAAAAATAATGGTAATAGTATAGTAATTTATTGTTTTTATAGTAAATATCAAACAAGAAGGTCTCTACGTTTCCTTGAAAGCAGTGAAGCATGTAATTTGTTCAAATTAGAAATGAAGTAAATTTGCCTTTTACAGTAGAGAGAACAATCAACAGAGAATTCTATTGATCATTGTTAAATATAAGAAGCATTCAGTTTTAAAAGTACAAGAGCATTTCATCATTATGCACTGAATACTAAGTGTTGCCACCTTTCATTGCATTCTTCCAGTGGAAGCAAAAGGGTTAATGCAGCATTGCACAATAACATGCTCAGAACTGAAGAGCATTATATTGAATTCCCTAGCCAATATATTTAAAAGTCTATATATATAGTTGATTCTAACCTGTTCATCATTGCTGCAGATATAAGCCCATGTGGAGGTGATTTTTATAGAGTAAAGGACAGTTTTAAATGGATAAAAACACAAGAAACAAGATATTTATAATTTGGTTTTAATCAACCATGCTTATTAATTTTGTTTTGTTATCATAATTCCTTTTGTTTTTAGTCATCAAGATGCAACCAAAGCAAAAACAAGATGTCTTTTTTTTTTATCAGCTTTTCTATTTTTAGTTATTGATAAGGTATGATAAGGTTTGTCTTAGATATATAATTCTTTAAAGCATTTAGAAATGAACTTTGATTCTTTCACTTCAGTGTTAGTTGTGTTTAATTATATATATCAATCAATAAATAAATGTATGTGTGTGTGTATGGATCATGGGAAGCGTGGTCGTTGGCTACCTATGAAGGGGGCTGGAGGTTCAACACCCGACTCGGGCAGAGTTGTGTTTACTGAGCGCCTAAAGGCAGCACGGAAAAACCTTCTCCTAGATACTCCCTGTGATACCCAATACTACTGGTTTATTCACTCCTCTGAATAGTTGGTAGCTTAGCATTGGCTTCATGGTGTTTTAGTTGATGTGTCTTTCTAGAAGCCAGATTGACAAACCAACTCTCTGATTTCCATCTTCATCCATGTGAGCGTAAGACTTTGATGTTAAAAAGTATTTGTTTTGTGAATTATATGTGTAAAAGGTTTATTACTGGAAGAATTGATTGCATTTCTGTGCTAATTATATCTGATGGTGTATGTCCTTATTCATAAAAATTTTATTTTAATTCCATTACAACTATTATCATTGCTTCATATTATCTTAAATATTGGTGCAAGAGTTTCCAAAGGATGACCTTTTTTTTTTTTTTAGATGTTTCTCATCAGCGAAAAATCAAGAGAGCACCAAATAAAATATTCTTTATCATATAATATATAATTAAAAGAATTTAAATGAAACATTTATTATTAATTTTTCTAGCTGAATATTTTTAGAATTAGAAAAGCTTCCAAAACTATGGCTGGGTAAAAGAGTACAATCAAATATTTAGGTTACATTTTTTTTTTAAACTTTCTTTTTAATTTTGTTCTTCCTTCTTCTGTCTTCTGTTAAATTAGAATTTATTTGATCAATTGGTTGAAAAATTGAGTGGAATTCAAAACTGAAATAATGTTAGTTCACATTATATGGCCTGCTATTAAGGTAAAAATGAAATGTTCTTATGAGGCAAGACTGGGAATGAACTTCAAGGATTTATACAAATTCTAAAATGTATTTCAATATTTTCTATAAAAAAAATATACTGATGAACTGTAACAAGATTAATATTTATCAAACAGATGTACTAACTTGTATTCAATACTATGCAAATTTTCCAAATATCTACTTTTTAAAGTCTAAATCTTCAATGTAAATTGTGGCTTAGAATATCAATCAAAAGTATGATTTGTGTGTTTTCTTCGATGTTTGTCTAAACTATATTAAATAATTAACAAAAAAGGAAAGAGTGTAATGAAATATAATGATTCATTAGGGCTTACAGATTTAATTTTAAAGACTTGAATATAAATTATTTGGATTTAAAAGTAATTAGAGAACTTGGTTTTTGATACGAAAAGCTCCAGACATCTAAGTTATTCAAAACAATTACTGGACTTTCATTCATAAAAACGTTTGATATGAAAATGAAATAAATAGTTTTCTATCAAGTACTTCAATCCATCTCCCAATCAGAAAGGTCAACCTCTACTCTCAGCCACTAGCTTCAGCCTTTATCAGCTCAGGAGTTCAAGAGAATTATTATGTTATACAACTATTTTTTTTAAATTGTTTAATTCTATTTGTGAAACTAATCACTAAGAATAATAAAGAGTATTGACTTATTGAAAAACAAAAAACAAATGTTGAAGGTGTTAGCATCTAAAATCCTGACAATAGCATATACTTATACACAACATACAATTCATGGGTTTAACTTTTACATTTTCAATGTCTAGGCCAAACTTTATCAATTTTGCGCCCATTAAGTCTAATTTTAAAACAAAGTTATTGATCCATGTTACACACTCATTTCTATTATTTTGATTTAAGACAACTGCAATCTTGGTTAGTAATTTCAATTTTATCTATGACAGGCATTTAACAAATCAAATAGCAATTTGAATAGCAGTACTTCCCCACTCTTTGTTAAATGAAGTAAGGTGATTATGTAACACACAGGTCATACACATGCCAGACTATTGGGTTGGGCAAACATGGCATAGGATGGGAGTAAACACAACATTCTGATACAAATTTTAGCACAAAAAAAGAATTATATGTAAGGGAGAGAACTATCCATTCCATTCCAAAGCATCTTACCTCCTCTGCTATCTAAAAATAAAAGATAACTCAATGCTTATGATTACTTATTAAAATCATTACTTTATTGTTATTATTGATTATATAGGGGACATTAACATTAAATATTATTGTAAATTAAAATTCAATATCTGATCAGCTACTCTAAAAAACTCTCAATCATCCAGTTTTTTTTTAATTTAGAGACTTCTATCCCATGGTCATACATAGTAGTACAGTATATATTTGGTAGTATAGACAACATCAATAAATATCCTCTATATTTTAAAACTTCAATTAAACTCCATTAAAAAAAAAAGTAAAACTTAAATTTAAAACTTCTATTTATAGTAAATGATTAGTATATCTAAAAACAAAAATGTTGAATGTATCTTTAAACAACATATAAGCAATTTTTTGAAGCTGCTCTTTTATCTTGTATTTTTATCACTAAGTCTTGAAACTCTCTATTTTAAACATCATGTTAATTTAAAATGACCCTGGTATTAATTATATTTATAAAAGAAAAACAAAAAAAACAGCTGGTCAAGCTAGTGCAACAGTGAAAGGTTTTTATGCTGTTTTTTTTTTTATATATAATATTAGATATTTAACAGTTGTAAGCAAGCAAAATTCCTTCAAGCTAGTAATTTAAAGTTTTTACAGACCTAGCTGACAAGTGACAAAATTTTATATAAATATAAGATATAAAAATAATAATTTGCAATACATTTATGTTTTGAGAAAGTTACTTTCCAATAGAATTTTTTTTTCTAGCCAGATTTTCGCTGCTGAGCTGTAGGCTCCCTCACAGTCTGTACCTTGGGAAAAATAAGCATACCCCTCTTCATTTGCTTCTCACTTTTAGACACTTTGTTGATTTAATTGGGTTGATGAGATATTAATGCATCCTTGATGTGGGCATTCAAAAAGGAAATGTTCAATAGTTTCATAAAGTTTGGAAAAAATGCTGGGAAATTGGCTTTAAAAAATGTATTTTCGATACAAATCAAAATGTCGTTGTTAGTGACAGGATTTTGACATAAATGCATAAAATTAAATGACTCACCCAAGCTCCCTGACAATTGTGAACACTCTGTTCATGTATTCTAAACATTTCTACCACACTAAGTTGGTCTGGATCTGCTTGTTGGTATTCCACTCTTGGGACCAAATCCAGGCCCAGTTGGCTGATCAAATAAAAATATATCAACTCAATAAAAAAAAAAAAAAAGACTGTCACATTTAACTTAGTAGAAAGTTTGTTAAGCTATACAAAATACATTCTTAGGATTGTACTTAATACACACAAATGCTATGCTGGGATGTGTAAGCAGAATGGCAGACACTGCTAGGTTAACTATCAAGGGGACTTAAGTTCAAATCCAGACTCATACTGTGTTTGCTGAGTGGCTAAAGGCAGCGCAGAAACCTTTTTACAGATTCCCTCCTCCAACAGATCCACAAGCACAGAGATTGGACCATAGTGTACTCTCAAGCTATAGCATGAACAAATTGGTAAAAAAAAGATAAATTTAAAAAAAAGAGAGAAAATACAATTACCTGTTGCCCCAGTCCATCATTATAATAGCGGAATGTTTTTGTTCCAAAGCTTTTTCTCTGGTGAGTGTAGATGAGGCGAGTTGGGCTCGATACTTGGCTAATTCCCCCATGACTAAAAGTATTGTTTGAAATAGCTGCTTCCGCTCCTTCATGACCAACAATAAATAAAAGATGATGTATTTTAGTTAGCATATGAATTGGTAACAACATTCCAAAATGTTAATATATTTTTACTACAATAAATGTCAATGACCTTTTTGTTTAACATATTTATGTAAAAAACATAATAATAATAAGGCTTGTCTTCAAATCCAAAGATTGATGAGGAATACAATATTTACACTGGCTATGCAGCCCCAGCTGTGACACACATATTTTGCAGCTAGTCATTTGTGAGTTAGTTTTATATAATACTGTATTGTCTCCAGCCTGCACAGAGTATTTTTAAAATGATAATTGGCTTTTGCAGGCCAATACCAATCTTGACACTTAATGCAGTCCACAGTGGCATAGAATTCTGAGACATAATGATCACCCAAATCAAGAATGAAAATGTTAATGAATAGCTCAAATTTACCACAAATAACATTTTCCATCGTGTATTCCATTCTCTAAGAACAAAGATTATTTCTGTGATGACAGCATCCTCTACAGGTGTTACTGTTTCAAAAGGTCTGCAGACAAAAAAATTACATCACCTATTAACCAATCTATGAACAATATACACCAATGAAGTCATTGGTTAGTCTACAAGCAAAACCAAAAAAAAAGTCATTAGTAAACCTTGTCTATAAACAAAACAGAGAAATAACAAGTCATAAAGCAGTCTACTTTAGAAGCATAACAAAGAAATAGCAAGTAATTGGTCAGCCTAGTTTACACAAATTTAATAAGAAGAAATAGGTCAAGTAAGCTGTAAACAGTGTTTTAGACTGAGACACTTTTTGTTTCTTTTTCAACATTTACTTTACAAAATTAATTAGCTATAAAGAACCCAAAATGTTAGAATCCAGAAATGTAGATTTCACTGTTTATGTGTTTGCAAAAAATTTAAATGCAAATCATGCCAGTAAAATCATTTGAACCAAAGGCTTTGGTCCAAGCAGTGGATATTGTTTACAAGATGTGACAGTCACAGGAAAACTTACCCTTCATTCTCAACTGCACACTCTTTGAAGGCTATGTAACAACATGGAAATATTCCCTGTAACATAGAATTATTTAAATCAAGTGAAATTATCTGAAATTCTAATCTGTACAAAATTACATTACTTGGATGATTTTTTCAAATTCTTTATATCGCATTAAAAAATACAGATGCCTTTAAAAAAAACTAGTTCTATAACATGTTTTATTGAATTGATATTTCACTAAATAAGCTTGCTGGTCTTACAAATACATAATGAAACATTACAAAGATAGCCAACAAAATTTACATTAATACCAGTTTCTTTTTTTTTTTTTAGAGAAATAGGGTGTAATGTGTCAGCAGGACAAGTAGTTTTTCTAAAACATTAAATGTTAGTAGCCATTTATCATGGGCAACCAAAGAGGTCTAAAATATAACATGGACTTGAAGTTATGAAGATAAGACTGACCTTTTTGTTTTTGTTACTGATAGTACATCCTCTGAGCCAGGTGACTTTGTCTAGTAAGAAAAAAAGATATAAACATTTGTGTGGCTACAGTTCCTTAGTACTTTTTTTTAAAACGTAGCTCTGGATAAATATTTATTTAAGTACTGCTACTGAGTATATAGGATTTAATACTCAAGTTTGTTTCTTTTCTATGTTAAAAAAAATGGTTTACAGAAAAGCGTTATCATTTTGTGGAACAACCAATATTTCTGTAATTTAAGAGTCTTTGCTAAAATTAAGGCATTTATTATAGAGCTTTTTATATTATTTAATTACTTCATACTTTTAAAAATATATTTTTTAACACTATGAGTAGAAACAGGCCTTAGAGTGGAACCACCAGGGTACAAGACGCAGAGGAAGACCAAAGAGAATGTGGCAACACAGTGTACTAGATGAAGCCAAGAGGACAGGAAAGATCTGGGAAGTCATTAAGAAACTAGTATGTTTTTACTGAGGTCCTACGTTCCATGAGCAACGCAAAGGAAAGATGATGGTGATCATGATCTAAGGGTAGAAGATTTTATCCGCAAAACTTTTTCACAATAACTAAGACAAACAATTTTACGACCATTAGAAGCAAGATATTTGACCCTGATTTCAGTTTTTACCTGTTTTGGGATCTGGCCAATATTCTTCCAGAACATGAACAGTCTCACCTATGTATAGTTGTAATGCCTGATTGATTGTGTTAGCTACAAAATTGCTGGTGACTAGAGATGATAGCAGATTGTATGAATTAAAACTAAAGACTAAGTACTTCTATGTATCATGGATAACACATAAATCAAACAAGTGTTACTCCAAAAATGCATTAACACTTAAAACATACAAAAGAAGAATTGTCAAATTAGAATGGAAAATTTTTTTCCTCCTTTTTAAATAGTATATATTGCTACAATGGTTTGATATTATTTTAAGCAGTTGACAAACAAGCATGTAATATTGTTACTAATGAAGGAAATCTTTTTAATAAGCAAGAAAAGCACTGAAGAAACATTTCATTCTTGTTATTTGATCATTTTCAGGTATGTCTCAGATGTTCTTTTATTAATATCATAGCTTAGTGAAAAAAAGGCACAGTCACAATACTAAGACAGGTATAACTATAATAATAATAATAATTTGCAACAGCACCTCCTCGTAGTATTAAGAAATTTTTTTTATACAATTTAAAAAAAAGACTTTTATTTCATACAAAATGAAACAAAATAAGATGGTGATGTGGCAATGTTGGATGTTCGTCCAATTAGCGTCCCAAATTATCTTGTATGTTACTTAGGTATTTGTAAATGCATAAATAATTGTCTTTAAACTTCCACATTATATCTATTTGCCTTTAAACTTCATGGCCACTTTTAGCTATGTAACCATGCTATATGGTTAGGTTACAAGGTTCAGAATGTGCTATTGGGGGTGTAGGAGAATAGGTTGTAGATTCTTTGCTATTGTCTTGTAGATTTGGGTATTGAAACTTGATCGTTTAGATTGTCTTGAGAAGGTAGAATGAGCAAAAATGAAGTATTTAATATGGCTTAGGAGTCTGTATATTTTGACACATATACATTTAACAGGTCTTTGTCATCTACGCATGTCTTTGGCAATAACTTTCCTTTTAAGGTGTCAAATAAGTATACTCTGCCTTTGTGCAAGATATCTTCAGCAGTTGTTTTTTTTTCTTAAGCCACATGCTGCATATATATCTTTTTTTAAAATTATTATTATTAGATTTTATAAGATTTAGAAGTTAAGTTAGTACTTAGCAAAAAGAAGTTTAGTTAATACTTACCAACACCATATTTATGTCTTGCTGGTTTCCAAATTCCACTCATATTTTTTTAATTGTTTAGTTTTAGGTCTACTAGGTTTTAGACTATTTAGATCTAGTCACTTTGGGCAGGGCATCTCTGGTAATTGTGGACCCCAGATCTCTAAGTAGCATGTGTCATAAGTAGTGTGGAATGAGAACTTGCTATAGTCATAAACAAATAAAAATACTTAAATCTTATGCATGGTTTCTCAGACTAAAAACTCAAAATATATATAAGGGCAGAAAAAAAGATTTTCCACAAAAAATGCATTTTTGAAGTTTAAGGTTCATCTTTTCTCTATTAAGACCATTTGTGGTATTAAAAAGAGGGAAACACAGATTGTCATGGTCACTGAATTGAAATATGTACTAGAGGCTTTTTAAAGCACCCCAGTATTGACACTGTCATCATTGTCTCACATGTATTTAAGCAAATGCTACAGCCTCATGATAAAAATGCAGTAGGTACCAAGTCACATGTCTATATGTGTGATTAACAACATCATTACAGCCTCCTTGCCCCAATAGGGAGGACAGACACCACCAACCTAGCAGCCAATGAGTTTCCATCGTGCTCTAGAAACAATGTAAATGATAGAAATGGTAAAATGGTTTCAATGCTGCAGGACAAGTAAAAAAAAAAACCTTCAGAGTTTTGGAGCACATAAAGTGCCCTGACTGCTCCTCTACACGATGGAGACTGCCCAATGTGGGAAGGAAGAGGAAACTGTCAAATTCTTTTTGACTGCCCTAAATTTGCTTATTAAATCTCCATCTTGAAAGGTCTAAGTCATAAGTTCTTGACCTGTGTCAAATGTATGGTGTGATGTTTTCCACACAACATGTCAACAGCAGCTTTTGCAAAAGAGGATTTGACTTTTGAGCCTCTCAAGCCCTCACTCAAATCGAGTCTGATGATGATAATAATGAATAATGGTCTAGTCTAGAATACAGTCTAGATCTAGAAGTATATCTTATCTTTGTATTTTATATAATACAGATGCTACTTCAAAAAAGAAGATGATTACGTCCTATGAGTCATGCATGTTAAATGGTAAATAGATCTAGTATAAGACTAGACCTTATAGATATCTATTACTATTAAGTATTACTCTAGATTTTATGTTGACTATAGATCTATATATTATATTATCAGTTATATTTATATTTGAGAAGCGTGGTCGAGAGGCTAAGTGCGCTTGTACTTAGCTTGGCTACCTATGAAGGGGGCTCGACATTCGACATCCGACTCGGGCAGAGTTGTGTTTACTAAAGGCAGCATGGAAAAACTTTCTCCTAGATACCCCCCCCCCCCCCCCGGCCCACAACTGAGATTGGAACAAAGTGCTCTGAGAATGCTATAAGCATGATAGTAGAGCTATATAAAAGCCATAATTACATTAAATGATTTTTCTGTTTCTTGACTTGAGTGTCTCTAGTCTAGATATCTAGAATCTATGCTTATAACATAGAATATAGATTTAATTATAAATAGATCTAGATCTAGGTCTAAATTAAACTTATAATGGATCTATAATTCTAGTTCTAGATTAGATAGGAAGGCAGGGCTACGGCATGATTAATAATTATTATATTATATTAATTATAATAATAGATCTACTAAAATTTACATATAGTCTAAATTATTACTATCTAGACCAGGGGTGGGCAAATTCAGTCTACTGAATGAGTTTGTGCTTCGAATGAGAAAAAGTTGGGTTTTTTTTTAAAAAAACAAAGAACAATGCCCCAACCATAAGCACGGGAAAGTTAGAGGAAAGCTGCATTGAATATCAATCACACTATTGACTTGATTATCTCAGTGATGAAACTTAACAGAGCTAGGGGTCTTATATACTATTAATACTACCTTTAAAGATTCCTTAATTGTAGTGAAATTTAAAAACAAATTTTAAGACGTCAGTTTTCAATACCCTCAGCTAACCAGACAGACCACACTACAAATTCAACACCCAGTAATTGAAGAGCGAGAAAAACAAGGTACTTTTCAATTATGAGGTTAAAAATAAATTTGATTAGTGACAGATGAATTTAGGAAATTTAGGCACCGGATATTTAGGCAATGCATATTTACGGATATTTAGGCACCTGGATAATTAGGCACCCGGAAATTTAGGCACTTTTTAATTAGCGACCTTAATTTTGAAATAATTTTAAAATGTTAACGTATATTTTATCCTTAGGCTATGGGCTATCGGTGACGTTATAATAAATGGAAACTATAACGATTCTAGCTAAAGAAATGCTGACAAAATGGGGAAAAATGACAATCATGAGAATGTGTGGAAAAAAATGACATTTGAGTCATTATATAATATAGACATCACAGGATTCAGGGGAGGGGAGGTAGAGATGATTCTCCGCTCATTGCTTCCCTCCATCACCAACCCCTAAGGTTGACTGGTGAGTTTTTTAAATTGATGATTATGCAATTTGTGTAAATATTTAGTTACTAATGTAAATACTTTAGATTTAAAAGTATTATAAAATATTTTTATAATGTCGGGGAGTGTTGGCAATAAATACAATCGCAATCGCCCTCTGCTTGTGGAAAAGGAGGGGTTGTACTTTTCAAATGGGATGGGCGTGGGGGGGGGGGCACACGCTCCCACTTAAAGGAAATGATTTCTCGCAGGTAGATGTAAACTTGGTCGTAAAAGTTACGTAGCGAATCTTAAGCCTACATGCGGGGGTCAAGGGTAGAGAAATAAGATCAGCATAGTACAAAGGTGTTTAAATGGAAGGTTGGGGATTATATTTTATAGGCCTTCCAAAAACTTCGGTAGACACATTTCTGTTAAAACCATCATAATATTAATACAGTAATAAAACTTATTATACAAGGGAAATGCAGATAGTTTAATTTCATTGGGCAGTGTTGAAAGTTAGGGAAACCAGTGATGTTATTTTTTGTTTTAATTATGTGTTTGTGTGTGTGTTTAATAATGCATGTATGAGACTATTTTCTTTTTTTTTAATTCTAACTTTTTTTTTATTGAGAAGAGCAAACAATTGGTACTGAAAACAAAAGGAAGAGGGAATCATTTGATCGCGAAAATCATAATAAATATATTTAGTTTATGATAGAGAAGGCGCAGAGGTTGATTTGGAACATCAACATTTTCACCGCCCCATCCCATCCTTTTCGAAAAGTACGACATACTTTAAAAAGAAGCAAATTAAGTTTTACGGGGAGATAGTTATTTTATTTGTCTTAGGGACTAATATTTATCTTAGTATGGTTTCGGTTTAAATATTGTAATGAGGTAACAAAAGAATTTATTTTGATATGGAACTTATTTAGTCTTATTTCTATACATAAATAATTCCCTTTTTTTTGGAAGATTTATTAATTCAGGCAACCCATCTTCCTGCTCTAACGGCACTAGGGAATAGAAGGAACACACTAATGAAGTAACAGAAAATGTGTCTCTATTTTTTTTTGTCTTTTAGTGTATTTTATTAGGTTTTGTGTTTGTATATATAGTATATATTAGCTATAGCTGATTAAATTTTTTTATGCTTGCTACTAATCTTTATTCTACGAATATTGTTATTGTATTAAGAACACTTCAAATCATAAATTGATACTAAAATTTATAAGCAAATTTATTTACAAAACTTACAAAGAAAAAATAAAACCAAAGAAAAATGTTTTAGTTAAGGTGTAATATTTAAAGCTCACTCTAATTTACAAAACAAAGTCATTTTCAAAACAAAGTTGATTGAAGTCTTATATAGTCTAGTGAAATCTTATATTGTGGCCAATTCCCTTTAAGAATTGTTCTAATGTTTTGTTTTTTTCCGTATATTGAGTACACAAATTTTGTAGTCTTTTTTGTTGGTCAATAAAAACCTTTTTGTATTTCTTTAATGGCGGATTGCCAATGGCGTCCTTTGCAATTAATGCACTAACTGCTGCCTCTTCTTTTTGTAAAGTTTTAATTAATTTCCAAATTGAAGGGTGTTGATAGCCCACTAAGTGGAAACATTTGTTGTTCCATCCTTCACAAATGTTGTTAGTTCTGGGTGAACTGTTTAATGTAGCCGAATGGATGCTCCACACTTGCGGAGGGAAGATGGGAAGTGCATGTCGAAAACGAAGAGACAGAATATTTGTTTGTGTGCGTGGGTTTCTTCGCACTATTGAACCAGAAACATATGTCTCATCAAAATAGTTCAAAAGTGGAAGTGCTTCTTCTGGACAAAGGCTCTGAAGCAAAGCCATTCCTGCTGGAACGTCATTTACTGGTAGAAATGCTAAGGAATCGATCTGGCCACAGAATTGTCTGAATTCTTCAATTTCCTTATACTTGGTAACGAGACCAAGTTCTCGAATTTTCCGCCACGTATTTTGGGCAAGGTGATAAAAACACCCCTGTATGTGTATATGATGCCCAAATACACTTTGAATGGAGTTAATAACAGACTTTTCAAAATCTATGACAACTGTCGATGGGTCTGGATTTAAATCTAGTTCATGGCAACGATTAACAATTGCTTGAAACATAGTTTCGTACGTTTCTTCTGTTTTGGATTGTAGACAGGCAAACACAGTCGAAACCACTGTATTGCCTAGTGGAACACATATGACATAAAGCTGTAGGAAGCCATTTGGAGCCATTTTATAGTTGCCATCCATCAGCCAAGTATCACTTGATACAAGTAATTTTAGCGACTCGTCAGAACCAAAAACAATTATCCGATTATCTGTATCTGGCCCATTATCGAAAATCAAAAACTGTTTGGCTCAGGCCCCAAAGTCATAGCATATGGGCCATCTATAAATAGATCAGTAAGATACTCTGGGACCCGTGGACATTGACTAGTTCTCTGATACCTCAGGTTTCGCTTGACGGAATGTTCAAGGTAGAGAAGACCTTTCTTCGGGTGTCAGATGTTCCAAACAATTTCGATATATCTGGCCGGGTTTCTCCTCTGTTGTACTCCCTTTTTTTTTCATGGTGTCAAGGCATTTCGCTATAGAAATAGCAGTTGGGTCAGGAGCGTGGCTGTGGCTATTCCTAAGTTCAGGCTGAGTCAGGTCTAGACTAGTAGTCATAGTTCCTTTGCAACCATTATTTCGTTGCACGCATCTCCATCGTACATGAGATACTTTGGAGATCTGTTTTGTATACATGTAGCCTTGGTAGCCAATTTTATGCTTTCCTCTAGTAGTAGGTAAGATTTCCATCTATGCAGAAAAAAAAATTTAATTAACATATCAATATAAAAAAATATAATAAGACATTAAATATACTTATTTCCTTTATAATCAGCATTTAGCTATGAAAATGTATCAGAAAAAACAAGAAAACATAAAAAAAAAAACTTAAAGAAAAATACATCCTATATATTTCTTAAAGCGCGACTATTTTGCCCTCAACAAAATAAATGCTAAATATTATTTTTTAAAAAGGAACTTTTTTTTAC
Organism: Biomphalaria pfeifferi; assembly: GCA_030265305.1. NCBI lineage: Eukaryota > Metazoa > Mollusca > Gastropoda > Planorbidae > Biomphalaria > Biomphalaria pfeifferi. Next base: position 292,670 of record JASAOG010000271.1, read on the forward strand.
CCCCTCTCCCCCCCCCCCCCCCCCCAGAAAAAAACATTTTTAAGCGAATGTATAAATCTAATAAACTTTATAATATTTTATTAATAGCCCTTTAGATTGCGACTTAGAAAACGGTCAGCAAAATGTTGCTGAACATTAATTGATTAAACTCTTGGATAAATAATACCTACATGCAGAAATGCATGTACAGGGTGAACTTCGGTTTCCTCGTTCAATATTAATTTATATTTTATAAAGACCTTTACTTTTGTGCTATTCTGGTTCAAAAATTATGTTTATAAATTATGATCATCTATGGGAGGCACAAGTAGACTAAGTTATTGCCTTGAACATTGCAAAATTAAAAAATGAGAAACGAATCCTACCCTTTATGTCATTATTGTCCTTCATCTTTAGCATAAGAGGACTGAGTTTCAGAATGTTTCCTTATATAATAGTATTTTCAAGCGTTTGTGTAATAACATTTTTGTAAATCTATATTATAAGCTGTATACAATAAATAATGTAAAAATGATGTTGTGAGCTTTTAGATAATGGCTTTTATGCTCTGAATGTATCAATTTACTGTGTTTGGTCTACATATAAGTAGACCTATGCCATTACAACTGTTAAATTAGGTTTATTTAATTATTGCTTTATAATCTAAATAGCAGTTTACTAAAATGTTTATCTAACTTATGCTAAATAAAATTCAAAATAATAACAGTCTATAATGCTCACTAATAAAATTAATAAAAATGTACTTACATTAAAATTTCTGGCTAACAACTGTGAGCACCACTTGGTTGCAGAAAGAACTCTAACAAATTAACGGACAGGAACAAACACTTTAGTAGTCTGTATCAAGAGCTTTCAAACATTGAGACTTATAGTTGTCACAGAAGCTGCTTTTATACAGTGGCCGGCTGAAACAGGCCACTAACACTGGACCACAAATCGACTTTGATGTAGCTGGATAAATACGTTTATAGCATCAGCATGATATTTCGCATGTCACGGAAAAGCCTTGATACATTTCGAGCCCAGGAGTCTTATAGGATCAACAGGGGGTCAGGGGGACTCAATTTCTCCTTAGATACCCGTGTAAAGGAGCCTGCTTCATAAACTGTGAACATAATCATCATATTAAGAACTTTAAAGATTTTCATTTGTTATAAGCAGAATAAGTATTCTGTTTATAAAAGATGAAAAGAGACCAATATTCCAAAAAATTAATATAGAAACTTTCAATTCATCTGTCTTTTCCATAAACTCTTTATTTTTTTATTTTCAAAACATCATATTTTATCGTGATTTCTAGCCATTTTGGATTGTCCAACCATATATATTTTATATAAATATTACATTACATAAATGTACATATATATTAAATATATGCGTAGGTATAGGTACAAATTAATTACCACACAAAAAAAATTTGAAGGAGGTAACACACTTATACACTCACACAATAAATCTTCCTAAAGGGGTTACACATTAATAATATAAAAAGGGGTGTTGATAATAGAGATTAATGCAGTTATAAAAAAATGAATACTACTCTAATTTATGAACACATTTAATCCCTATAAGTAACTAGAGCAAAGCCCTCCTCATTCCCATACCCACTGTAAGGAGACAAGTTTCTCCAGACTTCAAATTTAGCACCTATACTGTACCATACCCTTGACCTCCGCTCGTAGGCTTAAGACTCACTACGTAACTTTTACGACCAAGTTTACATCTACCTGCGAGATTTTCTCCATTAACTGGGAGTGTGTGCCCCCCCCCCCAACCACCATCCCGTTTTAAGCGTATAACCCCTCCTTTTCCACAAGCAGAGGGCGATTGCGATTGTATTTATCGCCAACACTCCCCGACATTATAAAAATATTTTATAATACTTTTAAATCTAATGTATTTACATTAGTAACTAAATATTTACACAAATTGCATAATCATCAATTTAAAAAACTCACCAGTCAACCTTAGGGGTTGGTGATGGAGGGAAGCAATGAGCGGAGAATCGTCTCTACCTCCCCTCCCCTGAATCCTGTGATGTCTATATTATATAATGACTCAAATGTCATTTTTTTCCACACATTCTCATGAATGTCATTTTCCCCCATTTTGTCAGCATTTCTTTAGCTAGAATCGTTATAGTTTCCATTTATTATAACGTCACCGATAGCCCATAGCCTAAGGATAAAATATACGTTAACATTTTAAAATTATTTCAAAATTAAGGGCGCTAATTAAAGAATGCCTAATTATCCGGTGCCTAATTTTCCGCCTTGTCAAAAAGTACCTAATTATCCGGTGTCTAAATTTCCGGGTGCCTAAATTTCCAGATACCGTGACAGATGAAACCCTTGTGCAGCACATTCTCACTTTCCAAGAGATATGGAAAAGCACATGTACAGACGTCATAGGCAGGAAACGAAACAACACAAGGAATGATTGTCTACAGAAACATGGTCTAAAATCCAGGAACGGAAAGAGCTAAAAGAAAAGATAAACCAATGCTAGAATGAAGAGCAAAAAGCTAATCTTAGAACCCAGTATGGTGCAGTAAATAAGTCTGTAAGAAAGAATGCAAGAAAGGACAAATAACGCTTCCTTCATGAAATGACAGTCGATGCTGAAAAGGCAGCAGAGCAAAGAGACATGAAAAGGCTGTATGACATAACAAGAACATTAGCAGGAAGAAATATCAACCCCAACAAGCCAGTGAAAGACAAACAAGGAAAGATTATCACTAGTGATGTAGGACAGAAGGATAGATGGGCCAAACACTTTCAGGAAATTTTGAACCGACATCCTCCTAAATCGATTCCAGACATACCCCCAGCAACAGAAGAAATGGATGTTAACACAGGTCCTCCTACTAAAGGGGAGATCATCAAGCCCATCAAGTATGCAAAAAAGAGAAAGGAGCCAAGCCCAGATGGTATACCAGTAGAGGCACTAAAAGCAAACCCCAAAATATCAGCTGAAATGCTGCATCCACTGCTATGCAAGATTTGGGAACAAGAACAGGTCCCTATAATCCTGAAACTGGGCTATCTAATTAAATTACATTAAAAAGGTGACCTTACTCAATGCAACAACTGGCGAGGAATCATGTTACTGTCAACACTTAGCAAGGTCTTAATTAGGATAATACTGGAACGCCTAAAAGATGCCCTAGACAAAAGACTAAGACCAAAACAGGATGGATTCCGTAAGGAGAAATCATGCACTGACCACATTGCTACACTATGTATTATCATAGAACAATCTATCAAGGGGCAATCTCCTCTGTACATGACCTTTGTTGATTTTGAAAAAAGCCTTCGACAGTATTCACAGAGACATAATCTGGAGACTGATGAACAACTAAGAAATTCCAAAAAAATTCACCAATATCATTAAACAGTTATACGATGACTCATCATGTCAAGTAATACACAATGGTAAGCTGACCAACCCTTTTCAAGTAAAACAGCAGTATGACAGGGATGTATGCTTTCGCTCTTGATATTTTTGCTGGTGATTGATTGGGTCATGAGACAGACAGTCTTAGATAATAAAAGCGGCATATAATGGACACTAACACAACATTTAGAGAACCTGGATTTTGCCAATGAGATCTGCCTCCTCTACTATACACAACAAATTGCTCAGACCAAACTAACCACACTCTCAGAAATAGCGAAAAAGACTGGACTTCTAATCAACAAAAAGAAAACAGAAGTTATGAGGATCAACAACAGACAAGAGAACCCAATCATGCTACAGGGAGAGAACATCCTTGATATGGACCACTTTACTTATATCTGAGAAGGTGGAGCTGATGATGATATACTAATTCGGATCAATAAAGCTAGGTCTGCCGATTAAACTCTTCAAACAATCTGGCGCTCTAAGGCACTACCTATACATTACAAAATACGAATCTATAAAACAAACGTTAAGTCTGTCCTTCTATGCGGTTCAGAAACTTGGAGAGTCACTAAAACAAATATGGAAAAGCTCCAGACATTTGTTAACAGATGCCTACGCCGGATAATAGGAATTAGGTGGCCAGAAAAAATAACTACTATTGATTTGTGGGAGAGAACTAGACAAAAGCCCATAGCCCAAGACATCACAAAACGAAAATGGAGATGGATAGCACACACACTGCGAAAACCAGCTACCAATGTTGCAAGGCAGGCACTTGACTGGAACCCACAAGGAAAAAGGAAAGTGGGCAGACCCAAGCAAACCTGAAAGAGGTCAGTCATCAGTGAAGCTGAGGGTACTGGAATGACATGGGAGCACATGAAGAAAGCTGCTCAGAACCAAGTTCGGTGGAGAGGTGTGGTTGCGGCCCTATGCTCCCCTGGGAGTACACTTGATTAAGTGAGTAAGTAACCATTTAGAATCTAGTGCAGAAGCAATTCAGCTCCAGAGGACATACCTCCAAGCAATATATATACGGCCCCCCATCCTCAAAAAATTTTTGTATGCGGCCCTGGAAAAAAGTTGCCCACCCATGATCTAGACAGTAATATAAACTAGTGACTAGTACTAGCCCTAGACTAGATCTAGTATATTATATATAATATACTATTATATAATTATATACTATAATATTAATATTGATCTAGTCAAAGCTAGTCTATAGACTATACTACTATAGTCTATATTTAATAATATTTATAATATTGTATACCCATAGATCTAGATATATCTAGAATCTAGATCTACAGTACATATTATAGTAAATTATATTATACTAAATTATAGATCAAGTAATAAAATACTTAGAAAGACACAAGATAAAGACACATTCCTCATTCCATATGCTAGGACAAATTTATACTACAGCTCCTTCTTCCCTAGTGCTATAAGAGCATGGAATAGGTTGCATGAGCTAGCCAGGAAAACCAGTGACTTGGCGGAGTTTATCAGGTCATTCATTGGTTAATATGCATGACTAAATACATTTTTTTTCAGTAACATGACATTTGTATCATATATAAATATTATAAGATAAGATATTCTTATGATAAGTAATGAAGTATTCTTTTGGTTAAAATGTAAAAGTTTAAAGTTAGATTATACCGGTATATAGATTTAGATCTGATTTAGTTTCTAGTATATAAGCATAGTAGTAATACTCAGTAAAATTTTAAGTAATTATAATTATTATATTATAATTATATTATATATATAATATGTATTATTTTATATAGTCAGAGATCTACTTAAATCTACTATCTAGACTAGACTCTAGACCTAGAATCTAGATCTATAATTAAATGGCTGCCTGGTCGTGTGGTTTGCGCGCTATACTGTCATTCTGATTTATCGGCTGTCGAGGGTTCAAACCCGGCCCACTCCAATCCCCCGTCGTCCTGCGGGAGGTTTGGACTAGGAAGTAAACTATCTTCAACTCTGAAGGAACATCCGAAACATGTAAAACATTTTACAAACAATTATATTAACTTATTATAAGACAATATAAGTATATATAGATTCTATATAAAAATATATATATATAATATATATGTATTTACTTTACTATATATATATATTAAATTTTTGTATATAGTAAAAGTATATATAATATTTTTATATACTTATATAGTATAGATCTAGCTTTCTAGAGTCTAGAAATTCTAATCTAGATTGACTAGATAATCTAGACGACATTCTAGATCTAGAACATGATCTTGTCTTAAGTTAAGACTTAACTGCTATAAAGTATAATTTATAATCTAAGTCGACTAACTAAGTGAGTCATATCTACACACTTTACACAGATCTATAAATCTATAATAATAATAATGATAAATAGATCTAGTAATAATAATATATACCCTAAATTATCTAAATCTATAACTATAAAGATCTAGATAGATCTCTATAAATATAATTAATAATAGTCTAAATTCTAAATAGAGTTTATAGAGTATCCAGTGTGTTTATTTACTTCCTAGATATTGCACATGCACACTTCTAAATCTAGGACAGCAGTTGTTTTTTTTTTATTGAACCCAAGATGAGCCACTAATTAAACCCAAGATATGATTATTTTTGTTATCGATATGGGTATCTATCGAGACCAATATATGCATAAATTATCATAGAAAAATTTGATTCTAAGAGATCTAGAATCGAATTAATGCTAATCACTGAAGTACCTCTAGTCAAAACTCTAGTCCTAGGTCTAGATCTAACTCTAACTTAACTGCTAACTCTAACTAATCTAAGAAGATAGATCTATGTCTATACCATAATATCAATATTATATTATTATATATGGCATTTTATAGACATATGATATTATTACCTATGATATCGGCATATTACTATCTTATCATATTAATTTTTTATTAGATCAGCTTTCATTGGGTCAATTGGATTTAAAATTTAAAGTAAAATGAAGAATATGAACATAATAGACTAACATAAACATTCTTAAAGTTACAGGCGTTAGATCAAAATATTTTCACTTTGAGAAGAGATGATAATGATTTAGTCAATTTAGAACTTTATTTTAGATTATATATCCATGTTATTCCCTATACAATAGACTCAATAGTAATAGTATAAATGATTATTGAATGGTATTTAGATCTACTAGATTATAAAAATATTCTAGATCTATTATAATTTGATCTAGTCAATCTAGAATAATAATATCTAGATCTAAACTAATAAAGATCTATATAATATAGATCTAATTTTAGATATTGATATATACATTTTATAATAATAAAATAAATCCACATTAAGTATATACTAGTACTAGTAATCTAGATCTAGGCCCTATATAATTGAAAATAACATTTTAATTAATATTCATATTGGTATAGATAATATATGGAGGCGCGGTGGCTGAGCGGTAAAGCGCTTGACTTTCGAACCGGGGACTGGGTTTCAAATCCTGGTGAAGATTGGGATTTTTAATTTCGGGATCTTCGGGCGCCTCTGAGTCCACACAGCTCTAATGGATACCTGACATTAGTTAGGGAAAAGTAAAGGCGGTTGGTCGTGGTGCTGGCCACATGACAACCTTGTTAACTGTAGGCCACAAAAACAGATGACCTTTACATCATCTGCCATATAGACCACAAGGTCTGAAAGGGGAACTTTTCATAGATAATATATAGACCTTAAATGTTTTCTTCTCTTTCTTTCAATTTTCAAAAGAGAAAATAACTATATCTAGATTCTAAATGTTCAATACACAACCATGTGTTAATCTACTCTTAACAAGAGACTATATATATAGATCTAGTCATTGGTTTTCAAGGATGATTCTGGAAACCCGCTTCAACTATATTATGACACTAGAGATAGAGAAACTCATCACATCCTTCTGTTAATTTGGATTTCCAATTTTCTTCTGTATTTGTATATATTCTTATAATTCTGTATATTACAATAATTAACTTTTAAATTGCAGGATTTTAAGTGTTGTGGATTGATTTAGATATTTGTACTTAATTTTTCTTATATCACACACATACACAATTTCCTTATTCATCCAGTGTTGATAGTGTTTACATTGTATTTGTACTTAAATATTTTGTTTATTTTTTTCCCTCACAGAAGAGTTCAAGCTACAAGAAAATGAACACTTGTAGTTTTAAAATTGCAGCTGCCATTTTCTCTTACTGGACAGTCTCTACCGGTATGGTATTTGTAAACAAACAACTGGTTCAACTGACACCTAAAGACTTATCACTATTTATTGTTTGGTTTCAATGTGTTTTTGGTGCACTATGTCTGTATTTGATTAGCCAACTAAGTCAGAACTGGAATGGAAACATTGGCCCAAGTTTATATCTGCACAAACATCACTTAATACAATGGGATATGATTATTTCTTCTATAACATTTATCTCAGCTTTGACATTTAACAGTGTGCTTTTAAAATACATCAGTATATCTTTTTACCAAATAGCAAGATCTCTGACAATTATTTTTGTTATAGTTTTGAGTGCAATACTGCTCCAGCAGAAGGTTGGTCTGAGAGTATTTCTTGCCTGTGTTCTAATAATTCTGGGATTTTATATAGGTGTTCATGAAGAGATTCAGCAGTATGGCCTACAAGTTGTAGGAGTTTTTTATGGTGGGGTAACAAGTTTTTTTTCTGCATTGTCTTCCACAGTATGTAAAAAATGTCAGAAAGAAAATTCTGTCTCTTCTCTTCAGTTGACCTACATAGTATTCACAATAGGCTGTATTATTTTAACACCTTTAGTGCTAGTGACATCACAACTTGAATCAGCCCTGTATTTACAAGTTGATCAAACATACTTTTGGTGTCTACTGTTTCTATCTGGACTTAGTTGTCTTTTGGTTGGTTGGATCAGCACTCTTCAAATAACCTTGACCTCTCCACTGACTTACATCATCAGCACTAACTCCAAATCTGTTATTCAAACCTTACTTGCTGTTTTCTGGAACAAAGAAGCCAAAAATTTGTTTTGGTGGCTTGGGAATGTTTTTGTTCTTTCTGGAATTGTTTTATATGCCATTTTCAATCACAAAGAAAGTCAGAAATCTGACAAAGAAAGATTTATACAAAAGACAAACTGCTCAGGAATTGAGAAGAAAAAATAAGGCTGGTTTCTTTCAAGTTGTTGGCATTGGAAAAATATTTTATTGAAATTTCATAGGCATGCAATTGTAACCCTATGATGAAATGCTGAATGAGAAACATTTATTAAAATAAGTTTTCAGGTTACATTTTTTTTTTGTTTAGTGGTGTTTTTTTTTTTCAAGACTAACAAATAACATTTACAAATTTTAAAATTTTCTTTAAGTTATGTAAAACTAATAAGTGTGTAAATATGTGTACAAAGGTAACTGTGCTGATCCATGAGTGTATGTTGTGGACAAAATACAAAAGCAAAATTTCTCTAGCATATACAATCGTATAAAGCCATTAATAGCTTAATGTACGAATAAGTACAAATCTTCACATCCATTTTAATTGTCCATTATTTTTGCAAAAGCAAAATATACATCAATTAAACATTAGAACAAATTTTAAAGTAAAAATCTAGAGAATATTTTAACTAAGGACTGAAATGTAAAGCATGAAAAATACTCTTCATTTTCTCGAAGCACCGCATTTCTTTTTGGTTGTCTTGGCTTGTTTTCTGCCGGCTGTCTTGCGACCAGCCTTAGGAGGTGCCCCACATTTCTTTGTTGTATTTTTGACTTTCTTTGGAGTGGTACATTTAAATTTGCCGCAGGCATTCTTGCTCACTGTTTTCCTTTTAGGATGCTTGCAGTTTCGTTTACAGCAGTGGTCATCATCAGAGTCAGATGTATCGGATGAGTAACTTGATGAGGTATAAGATGAACTGTCACTTGGAGTCATACAGTGAGAGCAGTCACAATCACTGGAGCAGGTGGTGCAAAAAGAGTCACTGGAGCTGTCTGCAGACCAACAAAAAACAAGTCTCTATCACTTTTAGAAGGCCCACTTGAAAGCTTGGCTACAAATCAAAGGGGGTGGAAGTTCATAAACCAACTCCAGCTGAGTTATGTTTACTGGGATGGAAACCTCCCTAATATTCGCTTCCCCCCCCCCCCCCCCCCCCTTTTTTCAAAAAAAAAAAAAAAAAAAGAAAGATAGTATAGGATGCTATACAAAAGCACTTTTTTTAAAAGTTACTGGTCCGAACTATTTTCAACAAATAAAATATCAAATATTTACATCTAATGACTTAACATAGTTCAGTTTTTTTTTTTTTTTCCAAAAACTTCCAAGTAGAATCTCTTTTTTTCCATGTATTTTTAGGCCTATAACATCAATTTAATTTTGAGGTCGCTATTAATTTCATTTCTAAGAAAAAATCAAATCAAATATTTTGTTTTATAATATCGGAAACCTTAAATTTGAACAAAGTTCTTCTAACTCCTGCATCCGATTATTAACTTTCATAAGACGTTATAACTATTTCAAAAGGGCTTGCTGTTACTTACAACTATCAGAGCTACAGTCAGTCTCACTGTCGCTTGAGTAGGATGAACTGCTGCTACTACTAGGGGAACTAATTCTGGAGAAATAAAGATACACATTACATGATTGTATTTGTCTTCTCTCAACCCAAATGTTATTCTGGGGAACTAGCTAATTAGTTGTTATCCTTCAAATTATAGGCCCTATAGATCTATTAGGCCTACATTAATAACTAAACCTAGAAGTTCATACCGAAATGCATTAAAAACAAAGAATACTAGAAACGGGTATATGGTTAACATAACGCTAGTAAAAATAATTTAGACTGGCACATTTGATCTACTTATAGGTAGGCCTACCTTCGAGATTTCAGTGGACGTTGGCATGTCTTCTCATTCGATTTGGTTTGGCATCGTTTCGCTCTGTTCAACAAAGATAAAATTGAAGTCATACTAAGAAACTAGGATAGAAATTGTTTCTATAAAGGCTAGGTATAAATCCCGTCGAACACAATTGAAGCCTCATTTTTGTAGCAGTATTTACAAGGCACATATAGGCTAAATACAAATAATTAGGAGCTAATAAGTTATGATGACCAATTAGATGTCCAGTTCGGGGAAATATATTGATTGAAATACACATTTCTGATTGAGCTCTACATGATTTAAGATTACCGTACTCCCTCTTCGTGTCGTAATTGCTCTGCATTGTCGTCTAGTTGAGCTAGAGTTCGAGCCTTTCCGCCGTCCAAACCATAAAATAAAACATCATTCAAGACGCGCATAGTTTGAAAACGGATCATTCAAAATTAGCATTGTCTTTATTTTTCTTTCTTTGATTGTCCCGTGGTGGAAACAATTACTTTAAATTAGTAATTTCATTTGATTTGGACAATTAGGTGATGGAAGTGAGTCTTTCTATAACACCTGTAAATTTTTCTGAGAGTCAATAAATATTCAGCTTTGATCCCTAATTCCATAATATGTATTACAAACAATTTAGATTCAAACAGGAATCATCTCAATTGAAAGCTTTAAGAAATATAAGATGATCGAGTTCAAACTCTCTCGGCGGTCTTCTGACAAAGAAAGGCGAAGTAGGTTTATAAAAAGTTTCTAATCAAAGCTTAGGTGAAAAATACTAATTGGCATATTTCAATAAATCACACTTTGACATAATTAATAGAAGGTCTATTTATGAAAAAAAAAAGTAAAAATGTTTTACTATGTCTCATGTTTCAGATGTTTCTTCGGACTTGAAGATAATCTACATCCTAGCCCATACCTCCGGCAGGACGACGGAGGATGGCTGCGGGCAGGGTGCATGAACCAGGGACCATCGCGTAGACTGACCGAACGACAGTCCAGCGCGCATAACACATGACCAGGCAGCTAATACAGAAAGTAGGGCGTTGAACTATGGTACTTGCTAACTTTACCAAGATCCTCCTGCGCCGTTCGGCGCATTGGACGGCAAGCTGTCTCCACAATGATCTATCACTGGCAATGTCTGAAGCCTCTTCATTAGCAAACGACTACCAATTTTACTCACACTTATAACAAATCAAAAAGGCAGGAATAGCATTTTCAAATTGAAACGCTTCTTAAGTACTTAAAAACAACACGCTTTCTAAAATATAATTTACGTATTTGTTTTAAGCTACTTTGATTTATAGATATATAACAGCAGGCTAATAAAACACAATACCCTTTTTTATTTCCTCCAGTTAAACGTAGCTTGGTTTTAGCTTTTGTTTTATCCATAGCTAATGTTAGTATTAGAACAGCAGTGTGTCTCTTTCCATTGACCAATGGTTAAAAAAAACAAAAACGATTGCATTGGAACTGTGATGTTATGATTTGATTTCACCCTACACATCATAGTATTGAGGGCAACCAGTCAGTTGACTTATGGGTAACGACTTTTTATCAACAATGTCCAATAGTGACCATACATTGGTTGACGATGTTTGTATGTGTTACTTTTTTATTTAAATATAGTTTTCTCCACCACAACCCCCCCCCCCCCCCGCCCCCCAAAAATAATTAAAGACGCGGAGCAGGGGAAATCAAAGATTAGGCCTAAATGAAAAAATATGTATCTTAGGCTGTCCTCTGTGCCAGACAGAGGCTGTTGTGCATACTAATGACAAATACTTGTAACACACTTGAGATGGGGTTACCAGACGTCTGGCAAAAGGAAATCGTGTCCTCCTTTTGGGGTCATGTCATCCGGCCGGTCGTTATTAGCCAAAAGTGTGAAAATGTCAGGCTTTTTCACTATTGTAGCCTACCCCGAACTTCTGAAAATTTGTGAATTTTTTTTTATTCCCGGGCATAATGCCAACGTTGAGGTCGTGTTCTCTCTGATAAATATGCAGCGGACAAAGGAGAGAATAAACTATGCCCACATTGCCCAGTCCCATTCTTCTCACAAAATGGGTAGTTAATTTATTTCTTGACGTCCATAACTTTTGGAACGCCTATACAGTCGGAGTCGAGCAGCTGGACACGCCTGAGTTTTTTTTTTTAATTTAAATAACGTCCTGATAGGTACACACCACCGTATTTTCGCTCATATAATCCGCGGGTTATTAAAGTTTCTACAAACGAATGGCAGCTATGCGGGGTATGCAAAGGTGCGGGGTTAACACAATTTGTTTTACTCGTAAAGATGGCATAACGGAAATTATGGACATACCGGTGGATCTTTATACCTCCTATGGTTCGCTGTGTGGTTGTAAAATGTAGCCTACATTGGAAGGCTTTATGAACATGTTATTATAAACCTAAAAAAAAACAAAAACAAATAGGCCTATTACAAATGCTGAAGAGAATCTTTAATATATCAGTGATCAATTGCTACAATTTTACGATAGCATTCTAGGTATGTATAGTGATGCGGATTGTAAAATTTGGTTTACTTAGTTAAACTGTTGCGACGTCTAGAAAACATCATTAAAAAATTACACTCACAACATTACCACATTTAAAGGAACATTTTTTTAAAAAGTGCCTAAGAAAAATAGGAAAAATCTTGGAAGACAACGGCCACCCGCTGAACTACGTCGGGTCGTCGCGAAGTGGGCGACTGCTGTCAATCAAAACAAGAACGAAGCGGTACAAAAACTCGTTCGTACCTCACTCGGTCAGACTCTATCACCGTCACTCATTGATCAGGGAACATGAAATGCACCAATACCTGTGTGTAGTCGCTTAATGAACTCTTTATGTTGTCTGTTGTATTTATGTGTATTTTTCTGTTGTGTTGTCTTTATATGAGAAAAAGAGTCCTTATAATCACAACAAATTTCCGTAAGGATCAATAAAGCAGTCTTAGTCTTTATAATTTTTTTGCGGGTTATATGCGCGAAAATACGGTACTTTTGTAGCAGCTAAGGAGAATAGCCAACTTGTCTTGTGATGATATGATGGTACATTTGAATGACTACGCTTAGAGAAACGCTTCTTTCCTTTCTAGACTTAATGTGTAGTTAAGTGTTTAGTTTTTAATTGTTCGACACAATGGAGCTCTCCACGATAGAGATCAATATGGCCTTTTAATATACCATTCAATGTTCTAAAATAGGTCTACTGCTTACTTTTGTAACCATAAGATAGGAGGCATAGGCCTAAATATATAAAATATATTGTTTATTATATAAAACAACATGCCTTGAAATAAATAGCAGTTACTTTGTTAAATGACAAAACGTCGTTTAGACATATAGAGAATCCGTATTCTGTAAGTAGGCCTAGATGACCTCTTTCAGTCGCGAAACTGCTATGGATTATCTCATAGAAATGGGATTAATGCCTAGGCATTAGTTATAGTCGGAACGATGTTGTACACACAGACGTTTTCTCCTCTCCACACAGCTGATCTATCCAAAGGAACGGCAAATGCAGACACGTGTACAGTTTGGGATCAGCGGGGTCACAGGCTCTGCTAGGCTGTAGCACTTTGTGTTGCAAGATCCGTAAGGTTTGACTCCCGAAGTCTTTCCCATGTTTGGGTATAGCCGCAAAGCAGCAGACACTTGAATTAAGAGTTTTCCTTCTAGGTGAGTAGCCAATCAAGGCTAACGTGTCCTTCCTGGTCGATTGTTATTGGTTAGGCGCCAGTTTCTCGCCTTCTCCTCTTGTCATTGCCGGAAGTGGTAACGGAAATAAGCACTCCACTGACTCCATTGTCTAAATCTACAAAATACTTCCAAAGGCATGCGTCTGAAAAAAAAAACAAAAAACTTTGACAACTCCTGGCCTTTAAGCGTGGCTCAAATATTGGTTCCGGCGGAACTACTTACACTAACAGAAGAACTATAACCTAACAATATCGTCTCACAAGTACGTCTCTCTCTCTCTCTCTCTCTTTAATACTTACAGAATCACCGACGGAATGTAAGAATCGGAAAAGAAAAAAAAATTGATGAGAAGGAAATCCAAATATCTAATCTTCCCTCTCTATATATAGACATTACCTACGGTATATATATATACCAGATATACCAGATACTGAAGTCCTTCGAAGAGCGTGTCTGCAAAGCATCCACACAATCTTGATGGTCCCAGCTGCGATGTGCAGAATGGAAGACCACCGCATCCCTAGACAACTCTTGTATGGCCAACTAAGCGAAGGAAAGCGCTCGCAAGGTGGTCAAAGAAAGCGCTTCAGGGACACCCTCAAAGCTTCTCTGAAGGCGTTCAGCATAGACCCAGGCACCTGGGAGACAGAGGCACATGACAGAGCATCATGGCGTCGCGCTGTGAAAACTGGCGCACAGGTTGCTGAGGAAAAAAGAACAACGCTGGCAGAAGAAAAACGCCAGAGAAGAAAAGCAAGGCAAATGACACTAGCTCCAGCCGGAATAACCTGCCCAGTGTGCAGCCGAACATTCCGGGCTCACATAGGTCTCACCAGCCACATGAGGAGGCATAAACCCCAATGCAAAGCCTTCAGCCCCCCCCCCCCCCCCCCCCCCCCAGGATGACAAAGTGGTCATCATCGAACCAGGATGGACGAACTATATATATATTTGTTTTATAGGCTATATATTATAATTCTGAAGATTAAGGGTGTGTGCAGTATTTCACATGACCACACGAACCCAGTTGCGACCTGCATATGTTGTCCCATCTAATCTTCCCACCTGCTAAACTCAAATGGCTTTCTTCAATTCTTTAAAGCCTCTACAAATTCATTCCTAACACCGTCTTTCTGTAATACTATTAAGCTGATTTTAACAGTTAATTTTGCTATATTTTTTTTTAATAATGATTATCATATGTGACTTGTTTCCGTTTTTTAGCGGCCCCCGAAAGGGAAAGACGATATGTTTTGTAAGGAATGTGTCCATCCGTCCGTCCCGTTTAGATCTCGTAAACTTGAAAAGATATTGAAAATCCGACATCATGATTTTTTAGACCTTTTCAAGTTCCGATGCAACGGCTACTTTTTTCTTCTCTGAAACATTCAATTTTTTAAATCAAATATGCAAGCAGATTTTTCATAAAAATACATCATTCTAACAACTATTACCTATTAATAGTAACAAACACACAGGGCTATTTAGAAAGGGAGACGACAATTTACCAAATTTTAAAACTTGTTTGTGCAAGCGGTTTTAGTTATTTTTTCGTCAAAAAAATATTTTTTTTTTTACAAATGTATTGTTAAGTTTTGTAAGTTCTGTCTTATTAACTACTACATTTACAAAAAAATTGTTTCTGTTTTTTTCAAAGAGAAAAAATCCATTTAGTATGCATATAAGTCGAACATAATTTAAAACAATTAAGTAGTTTTTCATATTATATCGTGAACTTAACGTGGCGATGTGAACATACCAATCCTCGAAATGTTTTTTTTTTTTTTTTTTTTAATGAGGCTTTGAATAAGAGATAGACCCTATACAAAACAATTAGATCAATAGGGTAATCACTATATGAAACCAGTTAGGCCAGGTTCACATCTAACTTCACCTATACTTTCAGCAATCCCTTGGGGCACCACACAAGATGTCAACCTTCTTTCTCCATTCTTCTTGGATAGAATTTCATTCTGATATCCTTTCTGAAAATATTGAAACCTGCCTTTTTACATGCCCGGGTGGACAACTTTGGGGGCCGATTTGGAGTTTGGTGTGTTTCCACACAAACTGTCTTTGTAACCTTGTTGTTTTTTTAAATAGACAAGTGACGGTAAGTTGTTTTTTTTTTGTTGCTATATTTTAAGACACTAGATTTATATGCAACAATCGTCTTGGATGGAAAGAACAATTTAAACCCTCTTTAAAAAATATCAATCAAGCTTTTTAAAACTGTTTTTAATAGAGAAGTTGTTTTTTTTAAAAACTTTTTTGTTACCATAACTATGTTTTGAAATTGACGGGCCTGTTTTTTAAATAGACTAGTCAAGGCAAAAGACAGAGGAAAAGAGAAAGACGGTCGACAGATCATGCGTGGTTCCCTAACTGACAAAGGGATAGGTAAAGGTGAAATACAGGTTGATTTTTTCAAACATATTCATGCAGAAATGACAAATAGGTCCGAGTCCAAACAGCACATCAAGAGATTGAAGTGGTCAGTGTTCAAACCATCAGGTGTCAGTTCAAAGCGTACCACCTAACCAGGAAGTCATTCTGAGTTAGGTTTTGATTTTTCAAAGTGAACAGCCAAAAATTTTCTTTTTAAGTGAAGATGAAGCTCAATGATTTGTTTCTTTCCATTTTCAATGGTTTGAACTTTTTTTTTTTTCACGCAAACTGCTGAAATGTGAAAAAATGCAAGAAATCTAAACAAAAAAGTTTTCAAATGGCCAAAACTGTTTAAATGGTCAACTGTGAATTTGAATATTATTCAATAATATAATGTTATGTAAATATTAACTAGATCAGTCTCTCCCCTAAGTAAATACATTGAAACTAAATATATTTAAGGATGATTAAATATTTTTATTGTAATATACATTTACATTGATTAAATATTTCTATTGTAATATACATTTACATTGATTAGTACATAGATATGCATAATTTGAGAACAATATATATATATATTAAGAGAGAATTATGCACACCTGTATAGACATTCTAATTCTGTATAAAAGATATATTAATTTATGATTATATAACAACTTAAACAATAACCTGGTCAATGCATCTGTCCTCATTTTAAGTACAGTTACAATTGGATGACAGCACAGAAGCAAGTACTTACAAATCAGGAAGATAGGTACTTTTTTTTTTTTCATGCAAATTTATGAATTTAATTGAATACCAATAGATCTAAACTAAACATAGGTTAGTGTTTCTTTCCATTATGGCCACCTCATTAGACAAGAAAGCACAGTGCTAGGAATTAAGAAACTGTCTACAATACTGGTATGTAGTTTGTTCTCACAAGTGAAAGAGAGTTCAGTCCCTTGAGAGAATAAAGCTGCTTTCTATTATAATTCATAAACAAAAAAACACAACTGAGACTTAACTAGGACTTATAGTTAACTCCCTTTCTGCTAGAATGACTCGCAGGAAATTAAAAACAAAGTTTTTAGTATAAGGGCAAGTAGGAATGTCATATTATATTCATGTTGATATTAAAAACATTTTCTATTAAACAGTGATGGATAAAACATCAACTGCACAAAATATAAAAGGTGCACAGTAAAACTAAAAGTAAGAAATAAATGGTAATTGGCATCCCCCTCCTCCTATAAAAAAAAATTTGTTTAAAGTAGACAATGAATTATATAGGCAAGGAATAACAATGTATAGAAAACATCAGTTTGTATAAATACAAGGACAGATAATGGTTTGTTTTTAAATGATTGTACTAGGAAGAAGGTCTTTAAAATATAAACATTTCTTTTGGTACCTGATGGAAAAATCTTTAAATTAAATTGATCAGAACCACATCTAAATGGTTTAAAAGTGAAATTATAAGTGTATAATTTATGAATTGCTTTCAAAATGCTAATGCTTAAAATAGTAAACTTTTCAAAGTTTCACAATATTTCATTATCTGTTAAAATCATAAACATGTACATCTCTCTTTAATCAGTGGCAGAGCAACTTGGCTCATTTGTATTTACATAAAAATAAACAAGTTTTGTAAATTAGTTTTATTTTAGGATGAATACATTTCCCCATAAACCCCCCCCCCCCCCTTTCAATTTTTAAAAAAAAATTTCATCAGAAAATATACAAAGATAATAAGGATTAAAGTATAATAATTTATAATATATATATTACAATGGACATATTATGCTCACCAACATCAAGATATGAGAAACATTTTTAAACCAACCTGTACATTAAATTAATGCATTTTTTTAATATAAATACAAAACCTTTCCAGTATTGAGGCTAAGTGGTATTGTTTTGTTTGCTGAAGAACTTTGACTACAGGTACAACTTTATTAGCCACATTTGTGTTTTGCTATATCAACGTCTTATGAAACAAATTCAAGTCTACAGATTTAGTAGAGTGCTGCTTTCATTACTAAATAACTATGTCACTAACTTAATAAACTGCAGACAAAATCCTAACTAACTAAAAGTTACAAACCTATATGACAAAACCTGGCATTTTTAGATACAGATCTCAATGACTCTATAAAGAACTAGTGCAATTGCATCATGTAGGTCCTCCTATTAGCTTCACAGAGTCTATGGTGTCATATGTGACAGCAGCCTATATAGTAATAATGCTTATTTCATTCCAATGAAAGACAAACACTGGCACTACCAGAAACAAGCTTGAGATACATTCTGAGGTTTGAAAAAAAATTAACTGCAGGTCTACCTGAGAATGGCACGTTTATAAGCTTTATCTATCTGAATAAAAGTAACATTTTCTGTACATTTGAGAGAAACAGTTCCAAATGATGTTTATGTTCTATCATTAAATATAGACATTAAACAATCAACAGCCCACTATTTGAAAGTGTGGTAAACATAATCACAGTCAAACATTGCAAAATACTCACAAGTTATACATTAATAACAAAAAATAAGTTTGATCTTTTAATCCCAAAGCCATGTTAGCATTTGTGATTCCATTGATAGTCAAATTATAGATATACGACACTATGTACACAAATTGAAAAGAAAATAGTAAAATGGAAACATACCAAGAACCAAAGATCAAAGAAATAAATTCCTTGACTATAGGTGTAGGGTAAATAGGTCAGGTGGATGGTAACTAACAGTTGATTAAACTTAAGATTAGGACTAATCCAAACTCAAAGACAATGTAATGACCATTAGTCAAAACTTTGTTAGACTGTATGTACATAGTTATTTACTGATAAAATCAAAAGGTAAACAATTCAGGATGTTCCATTGAATTATTGCCTGTTAGTGTGCTGCGCGATTGGCATAATGTCTAAAAAAGTCACTATTATGATATAAGGCGGAGTTCCACAGATGTTCTGCCAGTTCTTGGCACTCATTATTTTCTGAAGCTAGATCTCGTAGAGCTTTAAGAAAAGTTCGAAGTGTGCAGCCAGTCTCATGAAAGTAGCTCACTAAGAAATTTTCTGCTGGTAGTCGATTACTTCGTATAGATTCATAAACCATTATATCGGACACAGTCAAACCAAAGAGACCTGGAAACAGATCAAAGAATCAATGTCAATGTTTGATTTAGTTTTAAGAGAATACCTTGTGCATAAATCTGTTACCTCAAGTTAAAAATAATTTTTGGTCAAAATATTTATATATTTTTCATTTACTCTGGATTAATAAACTATACAAAGAGGAATGGAGAGAACTGGTTAATAGACCTATTGTAGTACTCAAATATATCTACAAACTTAGGTGAACATGAAGAGGGCTATCACACAAGTTGAATACATAAATATGGAGGATCACTACAATGACCAAGGCTTGTGTTTCGAGCAAATTACTGGATGGCAATGAGTCACTTAAGCAGAGCAAAAGTGACTAATTCATTTTACTTATGCTGCTGCTGATGTGGATCCTGAAAATCACAAAGCAAGAAAGAGTGTTTAACTTCTTTACAGTCCTCAGATAATGTTGCCTGATCTGACTTGTTCATGTCCATCAGATGGAGGATGAACAAATCCAAAAATTTATCCTTTACGGACAACTCAGACAGGCTCAAGAAAAATTGGTCTGATTAACAGTATGTAATGAAATAGACCTCAAGCAATGGACACCAACATTGACTACTGGGAAAACATAGCTCTAGACCAGACTAGAGATCGTGACAAAGAAAGTTATGACAGCAAAATAGCATTGGCCAAAGGTCTGGAAGAAAAGTGAGCCAAACAAAAAATGGTTGGTTTCTTACACCCTCAAAGTGAATGTGATCTTAACTGTCTTTCCAGAATAGGGCTCTAGTAACATATCTATAAAGTATAAAACTTTTACATAAAATTATATGATATGAAGTAACTCAGAATGAGCTCACCTGCTAATTTTTCCCATCCATTTTCAATACTAAGATGTCTGTAAATTCTCTGAAGGTCAGGTCCAATGCAACGTATATTTGCCACTCTCATATCCAGAACTTTGTCTTGAGCCACCTCAAGGAGCCGGTAGTCCATTTCATTGGAAACTTTTCTGCTTAGTACTGAAGGTGATGCACTAGGGTTCAGAACTCTGCCTAACTGTGAGGGTGACTGCTCTTCATATGTAAGTACAAACTTCACTTGAGTTTGAAGATGTTCCAACAATTCAAAAATTAATCTGGCTAATGCCTTGTTCATACCTTGATCAGATCTAACAAAATAAAAAAAAATTGAGATAAATTGTACAAGATTACCGAGGCATAGTATGACTGACACAACTTAAAATTTACAGATATTATGCTCTGCAGTAAATTTAATAAAAATTACAAAACTAAAATAATAAAAAAAAAAAAGCAAAGTTTGAAAATATTCTGACATTGGACATGTCTGGAAATGAGTGTTATAAGTAAGGTAGACAAAAAAAGAAGACACATGCTTGACCCACTAACCAACTCTATAGTGGACGAGGTGCTATATGAGAGTCAAGGTGGCTTGAGAGCTGGTAGAGGTACATCAAACATGATATTTATTTTGAGATGATTACAAGAAAAATGCAGAGGGCAGAACCTAAACCTATATTTGTGGATCTCATTAAGGCTTTCAACATGGTCAGTGGCTATCTATCGTTCCTATCCATTTTGATGCAGATTTATATGGAACAAAAAAGGCAAAAGTAGACACAATGGTGACCTGTCTGATTACTTCCCCATAGAAAGTACTGTGAACCAGGCCTGTGTAATTGCACATACAAAGACATCTACGTCAGGTTTCACTCAGTCAGCAATGTGTTCCATCTTTGTTGCCAAATGTCCCATTCCAAAACAAAGGAAATGGTTGTAACAGAGCTTTACTAGGCCATTGATTGTGCACTGAACATGATTTTCAGATCGAAATTAATAACGAATTAGGGTACACTTCCGCCACTTTTGGTTTAACTATGAATCTTGGAAAAAGATCATTCATGTTCCAGAAGTCACCCAATAAAATCTACTGAGCCCTAAAGATCATTGTGAATGTGGTAGACTACTTCACATTTATGGGAAGAAAAGAATCAAATGATGCACCAGTAGTGCTTTTGGATGTCTTCAAGCGAGAGTTTGGCGGAATAAAGAATAAATCGCACGCATGCCTACAAGCAGTGGTTCTCTCAACCATCCTATGTGGATCTGTGACATGGGTAATATGCAGAAACCAACTAAGACTTCTTGAACGCTTGAACAGCAAAGATGATGAACACACGGTGGCAAGACTGCATTACAAACAGCAATGCTTTTGCGATTGTTGGTACAGATAGTACAGAGAGACTTCTAACAGCATGACAGTTATGCTGGGCAGGGCATGTATCCCGTATGGGGGACAAAGGTGTATGCTTTTTTCTGTTAAGCAGAAGGGTGGTCAGCATAACAGAGGTACCCATGCTTAGGCACCAACTTGATTTAACTGACATAGAAGAGAGCACCTGGTTGCAGGTAGCTTCAGAAGGAGATAGCTGAAGATAACTTACAAAGGCAACGGGATACACATTTGAGAAAAAAAGAAAATCCACTACCAAGGACACATGTAGATGGCTAAAAGAGAATCTAAATTGACCACCGGAGAATAGTGGTCATGTCTGCACTGCATGTGGCAAAATATCTAGGCCGCAGATGGGGCTGTGTAGCTATGTTAAATACTGCACTCCACAAAAAAAAAAAGCCTCTTTCGGTTTTATACAGTTTTACATTTATAATATCTTGAAAACTATGAGCATTATTGAAAATCAAATTTCATCTTCACTATTGCCTGTGTTGTGCAGAAAGATACAAAGTTTTGTTGGGTTTTTTTTTTGGCTTCGATATATATATAGAGAGACGATTTAAAAAAAACAACAGATTTTACAGTCTTGTATAGTATATACTAAGAATTTTTTTTTAATGGTGGGGAATTTTTTTCATAAGATATTTCTTACAAACGTTCTTGCTCAATAAAATTTCAAAAAGAAAAAAAAAGTCTAAATCAATATGTGTGTTTGTATTAAAACCTTTAGAAAAGAATGATACTATTTTTTTTTTTTTAAATTCTTTATATAAGGGAAAACCTTATTTTATAGTTTAAAATCTCATACAAGAAATATATCTAGAAATTCACATTTAGATCTAGCAGCCAAAGAAATAAATACGAAATTGTTGGAAAGTTAAGAAACATTTGACCTGTGTAACTATTTGAGTGTAAAGGTAGAACTACGTACATGCCAATGGGTTTTTTAAACTTTTTATCTTGTCTGATCACTCAACATACAGCAAACACTATTGCATAACGTGCAAGGAAAAAACATGGGGTGGTCTTATCAATGATTTCACACTATAACAGACTAGGCCTACATGTGTAGGCTATATCTGTCTGACCAAATTGTTAAAATCAGTCGGACACAGTCTATATACTTTTTCGACTGGGAGGGTATAGATTTTTTTTCCCCTTGAGTTGGTTATCCAAAATGCTATTAGTTTTAGATCTATAAGCCTAACAGTAGATGATTTAGACCTAGATCTCAATAAAAAATCTACAGACTAAACTCTCTTATACGCTTCTGCATCATCTAAGGTTTAAGCTATATTAAAATGGTGTACTTGATGTTCCAGCAGTTAATAAATTATCATTTGCCATTAATGAAGTGATTAAAACCACTAGATTTTGACCTAAAACGCTCCAGACTCCCACTATGAACTAACAGAAATTAAACAACACCATGTGACTCGGAAGAATCACATTCATATTATTGCATAGATCAAGAAGCTTTTGGCAAAAAATGTTAATCAAAATTTCCTTATGCAGTTCCGTTCAAGTGCACATAGTGGCTCCAAGACTTCAACCTGCATCTTACTTTACCAGTCCCTCTTCAATTGCAGACTGTGACTGTTAATTGCATCATTTTTTATTTATTTTTTGATTATCAACGCTGTTGATTTCACATGGTCAGAAAACAAAAGGATGTGGGTTTCAATCGCTAGTAGATGTCAAAAAGTTATAAAAATTGTTAAAAAATTAAACAACGATTTTAAATAAACTTTCTATTTTTTTTCCTTTATATATTTTTTTTAGTGAAACTAAAAGTTTGTAACTTTTGCCAATCACTAGTTCTAGCTAAGCAGACAATCTGAATCTAACTCAGAATTAATCATGTTTGTTTGCTTTTGATTGGTTTGGTTGGACACTCTTCCTAGTGTTGTTATTACAAGTATACAATATATACTGGTGAGTAATAACAATAGATACAGAAACCAACCATGTGGACTGGAGGTGACCTAGATACAATGTCAGTTTGTCTCTAATACAAAGTCCCTTTTAAACACAAAGTCTCTTTTAAACACAAACTCTCATTTTCAACTTGTTAGTATATATTTAGTCGTTTGTAGGCTTATTTAATGAATAATTAATGAAAAAAGTGAAGCACAGATTTTGTAGACTCTGTAAGAAGTCTTAACAGAGATTCAATAAAGGTTAAACCAAACGAGATTTTCTATAGTGTACTCTCGAAGTATGAACGTGACCCACTACAATGAAGTTAACATATGTCAAGTTAAGAGTGCACGTTTTGGGCAATATAGTGTTAAGACTCTTCTCTATTAAATAGCTACGTGTAGATAAAACATCACAAACTACTCGAGAACCTGACGAAGTTACATTAATGAAAGTAGGCTACTAACAACTGATCAGTGTAGGCCTACAATGGTATCACCCAAATACTACAAACTGTATAATTACTGAACCGACTTAATTTCTCTCCTTGTGTACATTTAAAAAAGCTTCTGTAAACCCTGGATTCTCTTATGAATAATTATGCAAACAATTGAAATCTAACTCAATCAAAGCGATAATAAAGTGAGTTCACTTTAGATCTACAATCCTGAGGTGCTGTTGTTTTTGAAGACTGGCTTCGTTTACACATGTCGGCCAGTCACTCTTGGTCACTCCTACCCTCGCCATCATTTCTTTTAGAACAATACTGGCACTACACACCAGCTACGCCTGTTGATTTGTTCCCATGAATTATATTGTTTCTCATGGCTGGAACATCATCGAACATCTCCTCCTTTTCCTTTAATTTTTACATTTCAATAAACGGATAGCATTTGAACTTTCCCATATCTGACTGGCATACTTTTTAGCCCGAGAATTAATGCATGTGTTACAATCAAATTAAACGGTGTCAAGATCTGGGGGGGGGGGGGGGGGGGGGGGGGGGGGGGAGATGTGAGATTGTGTGTGTGTTTGTTTATTTTATTAGTTGTGAGGGTGAACTGTTTTAGCACGGGATTTTCAGGAGAAAAAAAAAAGGGGGGGGGGGGGGAGGAATAAGGTTTCCTGTGTTCAGCCTAGTTAGAGAGCTGACCTGGTCTGAGTAGGGTGTTGGTGATTGTTTTTCGGTTATATTATTATTCTTGCTATGTGTGCGTACTGAATATTTGGGGGGTAATGCTATGTCGTGCCACGATACATTATGTAATATATTATTGCGACTAGTCTAGGCGTCCTGGAGTATTTAATTTGGGTTACATTTATTACTTTCAGTATTGATGATTTTGTATTCTATATTAAATGTGTAACTAGTTGCAATGCTGTAAATAAATTCTCATTACTACTCTGTTGTTGAGTGTACTTTTGTAATATTTGTACGCCTTTAAGGATCTACATCTGAGAATCGTACCCTAAGTACATCGAGCCATTTGTCTATAGTAAAAACTGTACCTAAAGTTCTTTACAAACGGCATCTTTACATCTTTCATTCTCCGAAACCACTATTTTTGTTGTAACCTGCGCATCGTAATTTCTCCGATATAGACTTTTATCTTGATGTAGAAAGACGCGCTTTATACCCCCCTCCCCCCCCCCCCCCCCCCCTCCGCTATACGTCCTGGAATTCTAGTATTATTTTTAGATTTGTTAGATATAGATTTTCTTTTGGTCTCAAATGTGTGTCCCGCGGCATTTGTAAGTGACCTCCAGCTGTCTCGTTCTGAATCTGCCAGCAACCAGGTGCCCTCTTCTATGTCAGTTAAATGAAGTTGGTGCCTAAGCATGGGCACCTTTGTCACACCAACCACCTTTCAGCTCCATAAAAAAATTAAAAAAAAAATGCCTTCGGCATATGTTCGTCCCCCATACGGTATACGTGCCCTGCCCAGAGTAACTATCGGACCATGAAAAGTCCCTCTATACTGTCCATAGGACACTTGTTGGGTATCGGAGAGTTAGATGACTTAGGGGAAGTGACGAGTGTGCAAACAAGAAGAGAGGAAGTCAGGTAGTAAAGTTTGGTATCTGTATATAAAGTTGCCGTGTATATGTTATGTTGAAATGTTTCATAATTAAAAGGCACTTTAAACGTAAAAGGACTTGTTTCTTCACAATATTTTTGAGGCTCTTAAAGGAAGTGGAAATGACTTAAGGCAAATTAAGAATTAGTTGACTTAGGAGAAAAGAAACAATTCGCTTTAAAAATTTGGAATTTTTATTTATGCTTTCTATATAGATTTCGGGGGGGGGGGGGGGGGAATGCCGAAATACAAAGATTTGAAAGAAAGCTTTGCGGGGTTTTTTTTGTTTTTTTTTTCGTGTTTTTTTTTTTGCAAATTGCAGTGTTCAGGTTACGAATCCGATAAAACGTCCTAGCAAGCACCTCTTAGGAGAGAGAAACTACTGTATATACAATATTATCTCCAGAAAGAACTTTTTAGTATTAATAGTAATCAAAACAATTATCTTATCTTATCTTATATAATACAGACGTTACTTCAAAAAAGAAGATGATTACGTCCTACGCGTCATGCATTTAGTCATGCATATTAACCAATGACTTAAATTCTGCCAAGTCACTGGTTTTTCTGGCTAGCTCAGGCAACCCATTCCATGCTCTAATAGCACTAGGGAAGAAGGAGCATTTGTACAAATTTGTCCTAACATATGGGACGAGGAATGTGCCTTTATCTTTGTGTCTTTCAGAGTATTTTATTAAATTTTGTTTTTGTATTTGAAGATTATGGTTCAGTGTTTTATGTATAATTGCTACTTTACTTTTGAGTCTTCTGTCCTGAAGGCTTTCTAAATTTAGTCATTTTACTAATGGTGTTACTCTAGTCAAGTGTGAATATTCGTTTGTTATGAATCTCACTGCTCTATTTTGTGTTTGTTCCAGTTTCTTAATGTTTTCTTGAGTTGAGGGGTCCCAAACGGTAGATGCATATTCTATTATTGGCCTAACCAAGGTTAAATAACATTTTAGTTTTATGTTCTTATTTGATTTATAGAAATTTCTTTTAATAAACCCTAATGCTTTGTTTGATTTTTTTTTATAGTTCCATCAATATGTGGATTCCATGACAGTTTTTCATTTATTATAACACCTAGGTGTTTTGCGTTTTTAGTCTGTGTTACTGGTTTGCCATGAATAAGATAAGTGGAATTAATTTGTTTTAGTTTTTTTGTTACTCTTAACAACTGACATTTTTCTGGGTGGAAAGACATGCTCCAATTTGATTCCCATTTCTGTAATTCATCTAATTCTCTTTGTAAAATATCTGTGTCTTGTTTTGTTTTTATTGTTCTACATATTATGCAATCGTCTGCAAATAATCTGACTTTTGTTCCTGAACTAATGCAATTTGGTAAATCATTTATGTAAATTAAAAATAGTAGTGGACCCAAGACTGTTCCTTGAGGTACACCTGAGTTTACTGTTATTGGTGTTGATTTAGAGCTATTTATTATTACAGTTAGTTCTCTCCCTATCAGAA
Source organism: Biomphalaria pfeifferi (assembly GCA_030265305.1). NCBI lineage: Eukaryota > Metazoa > Mollusca > Gastropoda > Planorbidae > Biomphalaria > Biomphalaria pfeifferi. The sequence continues at coordinate 319,904 of JASAOG010000271.1, forward strand.
AATCTTTAATCCACTGATGCAGTGGACCATTAATGCCGAAATATTTTAATTTTTTAAGCAAACTATGGTGGTGAACTTTGTCAAAAGCCTTGGAAAAATCTAGTAAGATAGCATCTATTTGTTCACTATTATCTAAACCTTTAGAAAAATCATCAATTAGTCCTATTAGTTGTGTTTCACATGATCTATATTTCCTAAAGCCATGTTTTTTATGGGGTGATAACATTATGTTTGTCTAAGTGGTTTATGATGTTGCTACATATTATGTGTTCTAGGATTTTACATGTGATGCTGGTAAGTGATACTGGTCTGTAGTTTCCTGGATCAGATTTTTCTCCTTTTTTAAATAGGGGGGTGACATTAGCTTCTTTCCAGTCCTTTGGTACTCTGCCCTGGTTAAGCAATGCCTGAAAGAGTATTTTGAACACTGGGGCTAGCTCATTGCTTAGTTCTTTGAGTAATCTAGCTGGAATACCATCAGGTCCAGATGCTTTATTTGGTTTGGTGTTGGATAATAGTTTTTGAATTCCATTTTCTTGTACTACTAAATCTTCTATGTTGTCTACTTGGTTCAAATTAAGAAATATGTCTTTGTCTCCTGGGGCTGAGAATGCTGATGCAAAGTATTTGTTTAGGTTGTTTGCTTTAGTTTCATTATCATTATGTATTATGTTATGTTCATCTTTTAATGGCGCTATGCCTGTTGTTTCCATTTTCTTAGACTTAATGTATGACCATAGGTTTTTGTTGTTATCTTTAGATATTACATTGTTTATGTATTCACTCTGCAGCTGTCTGCTTACTTTTTGGGTTAGGTGTTTAATTTTTATATACTTTTTGTGAACTCTTTCTGCCTTGGTTTCTTTAAATTTTCTATATAGGTTTTCCTTCTGTTTACAAAGCTTCTTTAGTCTATTATTAAACCAGCATTTATTTATTTTGCTTGATGTGTATTTAGTTGGTATATGATTGTCTATAATGCTTTTAAGATGGTTTTTGATGAATTTCCAGAGGTCATCGACTGGTTGGTTAATGTATTTTTCTAATAAGAATGTTTGTTGAAAGTTTAATCCAGCTTGGTGTAGTTGTTTTAGGTTACATTTATTCCAGAGTAAGATTTTTCTTTTGAATTGGCTACAGCTTTTATCTGACTGTGTATTTTTATGATCTCATGGTCTGATAGACCAGGGATAGTATCATAATCAACTACTAATCCAGGTCTGTTGGTTAAGAAGAGATCTAATGAGACCTAATTATCTACGAAATTATTTTCGAAAAAAAAAATTAACGAACCCAAACATCCATTACTTATCCAAACGTATATGGATTCTAAACAAGTGTAATTATTGCAGAATAAAACGGGACAATTTTTGTTGTAATTTAAAGTATCTTTTCGTTTTATTTCATTCTTAAAATCTTACCGAATCTCATCGTGTTGTGCTCCTTTAGGAGCAAGTGGGGAGGGGACACATGTTTTTAACGCAATTGGGGGGGCGGGCGCCAGCGGTATAAGTTTCAGAAACACAGGGCTAATGAATGAAATACTACTACATAATCAACTGTTTTAATCCAAGAGATTCGATACTGAATAAAACAAAATAATCACAGCAACACCTTTCAAACTGACTTACCAATAAAATATTACAAGTGGCTAAACCAGTGTTACACACTGACGTTTTGAATGTAACCCTAAGCTAGAAAAGTTACATCTAGAACTGTGTGTGTGTACATATCAACGAGTAGCTCCATAGCAAGACTAGGATGATCCAGATCAATGGGACGGAATATATTCACCAGTGACCTCCATTATATTATTATGCCATCAAGTGCGAGATTGTGGATGTCGTCTGCTAGACGAGTGTGTGTTAGAGAAAGAGAGGGAGGCGTCAGGCTGAAATGTGACACATCACCACCCGTCAACCCCCCCCCCCCCCCAAAAGGGGGTGGGGCTAATTTTAAGAGCAAAGAGAGAGTGTAGATGGGAATAGAACTAGAGAGACAGAGATAGAAGAATTAGTTAAGGTTTAAAAAAAAGCAAGGAAAGCAAATAGAAAAGGAGAGAAGAGAGAGAAACGAATAGAGAACTGTAAGATTTTCCCCAACACTACACGCCTCAACAAGGACAGCCCCAACAAAGTACACACACACACATCTTAGCTTGCAAGACTTTTTCAGTGAAGTCAATGAATTCTAAGAATATGCTGATGACGTGTACTATTAGCCTGCGTGTCAAAGGTCATTTCGTGTTGTTGTTTTTTAAATACTTATTTAACCAAGATTGAACTTTTTATGGAAGCACGTAATATTAAAAAAAAAAAAGATTTGGCAGAACTAAAACTATTTTCAAAAACATACTGAACAAAAAAATTCTATGAAAACTAGCAGGTTCTTTCACTTATGGTTGAACGTTAAGAGATCTAGATCTACGTACGTGGGCATTCAAGGTTTGCTATTAAGGTATATCCATTGTAAAACGGTATCTTCATTGTAAGTCTTTGTCGACTGACAAATCAGGCCAAGTATATCCATTCAAGCCCATATTAAAGTGGGGAGACTTCTAAATGTTTTTTTTTAATTTTTTTTTTATAGCAAACCATTTAAGATCTCACGTTAAGGAAAAAAAAAAGAGGGGCCATGTTGATGAACTTAAGTATGCAGCCAGTAACAAAATCTTGTTCGCCTAATCCGATACAATATACCAGGGGTTCTCAACCTGTGAGTCGCGACCCCTATGGGGGTCGAATGACCATTTGCCAGGGGTCTCCTAAGACCATCGAAAAAATTTTTTTTTTCTTCTTATTTTGCAATTTTTTAATCGGATTTTTTTTTTCTAATGTGTTGTAACAAGCATATTTGTACCGTAATGGATATAGATTTACATAAGAGTGAATATTAGAATGGGACATTACTCAAATTACATTATTACCAAACAAATTATGAAACGATCGTCAAGCTTCAATGAAAAAAAAGTGGGGGTGACAAATATAAACAAGGACATAAGGCCAGACGATCCAGGGGGGCACCTTTAGTGAATGTATCATCCTTGTTTGAAAGTATACATGTTTTTTTTATTGGTTCTTCATTGTTATTTTATATTTGTCCTTCAAAACTAGATGCTGCAGACCACATCTCCGTTGTTGCAGAATACATTTTGCAACAAATGAATTTACTGCCCAACAGTGCATCGAAACACCGTTGCGGGATCAAACATTTCTTCGGTGAATATCTAATCACCTCAAGAATATGCTATCATATTACAGTCAATGGAAATAAATTCATTATGGAACAACTCATGAATACGCACTTCGAACAAAGAATGTTGATCAAAGAAAAGAGAAGGACGATTTTTTTTTTTTGCGAGAGTTTTACTTCAATAGTTCAAGCAGGAATTCAGAGACCCCGATTTGTAATGAAGTTCTCTCTGCCGTATGTATAGAGGTCGAACAAAGTTCGAGCTTTGCCTATAACGACATCCAGTAGTTTAGTTTTGTATGCTGATGAAACTCAGACTTAACTCAGATGGCAAGTACCATAATTAAGACATATCAGCCTTTGAAGCTTGTTATTTTGGTGGCTCTCAGAATCGCCAGAGTTCTGAAACCTCACACTATTACCAAGGAGTTATTGTCAGTGGCCAAAGACATTGCTCATTATGACTGGAGCCAAATTTACTAATAAATTTAGTGCTATTTTCATACCTAATGACACTATTCACAACAGATTAGTTGACAAGTCTTCTGATATTAAAGAAATGATGTCTGCTTCTTTTAAAATATACAGCATCCAGATTGATGAATCCACAGGCGTTGTAAATTGCTGACAATTACTAGTTCCGGTATACTTAAGATATATACATAATGACGATTTTAAACAACCTCTACAGCGATGTAACCGACAAAGTTAGTTAAATTTGGAAAAGTAAAAGACCTCATGGAAAAATATTTGTGGTGTCTGCACAGATTGTGCTGTAAGTAGGCTTGAATGTCGGTCTGGATGTCAATGTTTGGTACAGAAGGATTTACCATAAGAATCCATTTTAACTCATTGCATGATTCATCGACGTGAATGTTATGAACACGCAATGAAAAATAAATAAATACAAGTAATAAAATCTGCTTTTTAAAAAATGTAAACCACTAATTTGTTTTACACTCAATAAATATGATACGTTTCTAACAATTTCATTCACATCATGGTTTTTTAGTTCTATACATTTTGATCACCATTTTATAACATTTGCTAAATCACATTTACCTAGACTCGAGTCTAGACCAGGGGTTCTCAACCTGTGGGTCGCGACCCCCTTGGGAGTCGATTGACGATTTGCCAGGGGTCGCCAAAGACCATTGAAAAAATGGATAGTTATTGTCTATTCATCTAATGCTGTGTGCGTGTGCGGGGGGGGGGGGTCGCGGCTAAGTGGGGGGTTGTAAAAAGGGGTCGCCGAGCATAAAAGGTTGAGAACCACTGGTCTACACTGATGACACATTTTTTTTTTATAGTAAGGGGTCGCCTCCTAGTGAAAAATTGTATTAAGGGGTGGCGGATCTAAAAAGGTTGAGAACCGCTGAATATACTCAGGAGTGTAATGTAGAGTGTGTGAGAGTTTCTGATAAAACTAGGAGGTGATCTGTCGTAAATTAAGTTCATAAATACAAGGTGTGGAAGTTGAAGGAGAGACGACATGCATTTTTACTGAGTTCAATTGCAGACAAGGAAAAATGGAGGGATTTGATTACGCGAACTGTCCCAAACATCACTAGGTGAAGGGACAGATGAGAGAGAAAGATAACTTGATCTAATTATTTCACTTGTATTTATACACATATCTACCTTCCATGAGTACAAGGGATATAAAATTTTGTTTTCAAAAAGAAGCTTATCCATGTTTATTTTAAGTTCTACATGAAGAATTGAATACACCTACATTGGCTTAGTTAAACTAGCTGTTTGGAGCTACAAACCAACGCCCGAGTATTAACAATCAGCAATATTCATTGAGCTGAGAGCTGGTTCGGTCCTATTGAAAGACATATGACTCACTTTCAAAAGTCAACCTTCAGGGTACAGTGAAGGGAATATGAAAAAAAAGTGTCCAAAGAAAAGCTGGCTGGACAACCTGAAAGATAAGACTGGTCTAAAAGCTGGCTGGACAACCTGAAAGATAGGACTAGTCTAAAAGCTGGCTGGACAACCTGAAAGATAGGACTGGTCTAAAAGCTGGCTGGACAACCTGAAAGATAGGACTGGTCTAAAAGCTGGCTGGACAACCTGAAAGAAAGGACTGATCTATCTCTTGAGACAGCTGTTGACTGGAAAGAGTGGAAGGATTTGGTTTATGCGAACTTCGAGGATTCCAACTCCCGTGGCTTATAACGTGATTCTTATAGATAGAAAATAGTCAAATAACGGGTAACGAACCTGCCCCCCCCCTTTAGGTGAGCTTTTATTTTTTTTTCTTTGCCGAGGTGGGGATGGAGGTGAGGATGAAAGAGAGGCCTGCTCTCCCAGTTCGCCACTCTGTTCTACAAAGGGGGGGGGGGTCGTCATAAAAAGAGCATTGGAGTGGCGGAATATGAAGACATTCCCCGTAGTAAAGGCGGTATTTGGCCGCTTATAGCGAGCGGGACGTTCCGGAGGACACTACGTATAAGACACGACCAATCGTAGCAATGATCGCTGGCATTATGGAACCTTCAGACAGGACTAAAGGTGAAGAGCTCCCGGTCCACGCCTGTCTGTCAAGAGAAATCGTTTTTTAACAGTCAACGGGATAAAGTGGAGGCATAAACGCTCCGATTCCATAATGGACTTGTTTCAAGGTTACTATCTTATCTTATCTTATATAATACAGACGTTACTTCAAAAAAGAAGATGATTACGTCCTACGCGTCATGCATTTAGTCATGCATATTAACCAATGACTTAAATTCTGCCAAGTCACTGGTTTTTCTGGCTAGCTCAGGCAACCCATTCCATGCTCTAATAGCACTAGGGAAGAAGGAGTATTTGTACAAATTTGTCCTAGCATATGGGACGAGGAATGTGCCTTTATTTATGTGTCTTTCAGAGTATTTTATTAAATTTTGTTTTTGTATTTGAAGATTATGGTTCAGTGTTTTATGTATAATTGCTACTTTACTTTTGAGTCTTCTGTCCTGAAGGCTTTCTAAATTTAGTGATTTTACTAATGGTGTTACCCTAGTCAAATGTAAATATTCGTTTGTTATGAATCTCACTGCTCTATTTTGTGTTTGTTCCAGTTTCTTAATGTTGTCTTGAGTTGAGGGGTCCCACACGGTGGATGCATATTCTATTATTGGCCTAACCAAGGTTAAATAACATTTTAGTTTTATGTTCTTATTTGATTTATAGAAATTTCTTTTAATAAACCCTAATGCTTTGTTGGATTTTTAAATAGTTTCATCAATATGTGGATTCCATGACAGTTTTTCATTTATTATAACACCTAGGTATTTTGAGTTTTTAGTCTGTGTTATTGGTTTGCCATGAATAAGATAAGTGGAATTAATTTGTTTTAGTTTTTTTGTTACTCTTAACAACTGACATTTTTCTGGGTGGAAAGACATGCTCCAATTTGATTCCCATTTCTGTAATTCATCTAATTCTCTTTGTAAAATATCTGTGTCTTGTTTTGTTTTTATTGTTCTATATATTATGCAATCGTCTGCAAATAATCTGACTTTTGTTCCTGAACTAATGCAATTTGGTAAATCATTTATGTAAATTAAAAATAGTAGTGGACCCAAAACTGTTCCTTGAGGTACACCTGAGTTTACTGTTATTGGTGTTGATTTAGAGCCATTTATTATTACAGTTTGTTCTCTCCCTATCAGAAAATCTTTAATCCACTGATGCAGTGGACCGTTAATGCCGAAATATTTTAATTTTTTAAGCAAACTATGGTGGTGAACTTTGTCAAAAGCCTTGGAAAAATCTAGTAAGATAGCATCTATTTGTTCACTATTATCTAAACCTTTAGAAAAATCATCAATTAGTCCTATTAGTTGTGTTTCACATGATCTATATTTCCTAAAGCCATGTTGGTATGGGGTGAGGACATTATGTTTGTCTAAGTGGTTTATGATATTGCTACATATTATGTGTTCTAGTATTTTACATTTGATGCTGGTAAGTGATACTGGTCTGTAGTTTCCTGGATCAGATTTTTCTCCTTTTTTAAATAGGGGGGTGACATTAGCTTCTTTCCAGTCCTTTGGTACTCTGCCCTGGTTAAGCGATGCTTGAAAGAGTATTTTGAACACTGGGGCTAGCTCATTGCTTAGTTCTTTGAGTAATCTAGCTGGAATACCATCAGGTCCAGACGCTTTATTTGGTTTGGTGTTGGCTAATAGTTTTTTAATTCCATTTTCTTGTACTACTAAATCTTCTATGTTGTCTACTTGGTTCAAATTAAGAAATATGTCTTTGTCTCCTGGGGCTGAGAATGCTGATGCAAAGTATTTGTTTAGGATGTTTGCTTTAGTTTCATTATCATTATGTATTATGTTATGTTCATCTTTTAATGGCGCTATGCCTGTTGTTTCCATTTTCTTAGACTTAATGTATGACCATAGGTTTTTGTTGTTATCTTTAGATATTACATTGTTTATGTATTCACTCTGCAGCTGTCTGCTTACTTTTTGGGTTAGGTGTTTAATTTTTATATACTTTTTGTAAACTCTTTCTGCCTTGGTTGCTTTAAATTTTCTATATAGGTTTTCCTTCTGTTTACAAAGCTTCTTTAGTCTATTATTAAACCAGCATTTATTTATTTTGTTTGATGTGTATTTAGTTGGTATAAGATTTTCTATAATGCTTTTAAGATGGTTTTTAATGAAATTCCAGAGGTCATCGACTGGTTGGTTAATGTCTTTTTCTAATAAGAATGTTTGTTGAAAGTTTAATGCAGCTTGGTGTAGTTGTGTTAGGTTACATTTATTCCAGAGTAAGATTTTTCTTTTGGTTTTTGTATTGGCTACTGCTTTTATCTGACTGTGTATTTTTATGATCTCATGGTCTGATAGACCAGGGATAATATCATAATCAACTACTAATCCAGGTCTGTTGGTTAAGAAGAGATCTAATGTGTTGTTTAATCTAGTTGGCTTTTTAATGATTTGATCTAAACTTAGGTTGTGTAAAGTTTCTATGAAAAGCTCATTTATGTCCTTAAGGTTTTGGTGTTTATCTATGGTTAGTGTTTTCCAATTTATATCAGGTAGGTTGAAGTCACCCATAATCCAAAAAACTGCATTTTTATTTGTCTCTCTAAGTGTAGTAATCTGATTACATAGTTCCTGCATGTATTCTAAACTAGAATTTGGTGGTCTGTAAATGCTGCCTATTATAAGGGATGTTGAGGTGGTATTAATTTTACAAAATGTAGATTCTATGTTTTTTGAGTTAGGTAAGGTAATTTCTTCTGCTATAAGAGTGTTTTTTATTGCTAAAAGAACTCCTCCATGATTATCAGCCCTATCTTTTCTAAAAATTTCATAATTAATATTGAAAATTTCTGCATTATTAATTTCAGGACACTATACACTATGCCAATGCTGGCATCATCGTTGCTGTTGCAGACCTCAGAATGGACCTCATTCACCAACCGTAAACAAACAGCATTTAGTCTCGTGATCTTATTGATAAAACAACGAAAAAAAACTGTCACGTGACAACCATCATGAATTAAACATGAGATCGTAAATTATATAGAAAAGATAGGGCACCACGTGGTTAAATGTTGTTTGTTTACGATTGGGGAATGAGGTCCATTCTGTTTAGCTTGTCTGTACCGGTGACCTTTTTCTGTTATTTCTTGGCAGTAGTGTAATGAAAATGGGCTACGTTAAACTCTTAACCTTTGAACCCGCAAGCTCGATTTGACATTCGTTTAGACCTGACTAAGAGTATAACACACTTGTGCAGCACACGTATACCATTATACACACAGACGGCGCTATTTTTTCGGAAATTTCCACGCTATTTGGTCAGGCAACCATAAACAAATCAAAATGACTTCATCATACTTTGTAATAGAAAAATTTTGTTATTAATTTATTTGTTGACCCCATAAATCCAATGTGCCAGCGACTGAATGAAAATAGTTATTAGAAAAAAAGTGACTTCTATCACTAATACACTCCACGATCAAGGCGCCCATGCTACCGGAAAGGGGGGGGGGGGGGGGACTGTGTCCTCTATGACTGTTTAAGCAATAACACATTCACTTTTAAGAAGGAGCTTGGGGCAGGCAGCAAGAAACTTTCCTATTGATAGTTGACACATACAGAGTGTGACTCATAATTAGTGTTTGTCCAAATATTTTTCACAAATAAACTTCTTCTAGCCAGCTTTATTGCTGCTGAGCTGTCAGCTCTTTTGCAGACTGTGTCAAGGAAAAATAGTTAAGCTGTTAAGCACTGCCATACATGGTGTTGGTTATGTTGGGCTGTAGTGGAAGTAGGATCTGCCTAAGGTGGATTAGGAAGGGGCATTCAAAGAGAATATGGTTTACGGTGTCTACAAAGGGGGAGTTGTGTGGAATTCCAATGGACTGTCAATGCCGGAGGTGAAAGTGGGGATAAGCTCCCACTTTCCAAAAATGCTTCCAAGGCTTGCGTCTCTAAATGCCTCTGACAGTCAAATCCAGCTCCTGGCCTTCACATGTGATTTTCCCAAAAATCCAGTGGAACCAGTTCTTACAAACTGACAGGAGAAGGGATGAAAGGCGGAACACTCGCGCCTCAAAACCAGTTTAGCTTCGTGTTGATGGGACATGTCAGCCTGAATAACGAAGCCCATCTAGGAGAAGGAAAACTCTGACTCCAAACTTCCACTTTGTGGCGGGGTATCGGGGTTTGGAAATGACCAAGAGTAATAAATAACCCCACTGCCTTTCCACTTGAATTTCACTAAGCGAATAATAGTGGTCCTTCCCCTCTCTATGTGCTTTTTGAAGGAGGTCTATGTCTCACTACACTGGATATAAACCCATCATGACATTTATTTTCTGGAACTGGTGAATGTGATAGCATGAAGGGGCCTGGATCCAGGATGTGACGATTCCACAGGGCATACCCAGGGCACACTCGACCTTAAGCTTTCTACTACAAAATAGTTTCATTTGGAGACCTCTGTGGATCGCAGAGAATGGACCATTGGCCAACCCCACCTTGTCCCATGGATACTCAAGTTACAGTTTTTAGACCCATATGTTCTTTTACCTCACAGTATTGGAGCAAATTAACAAGACTGAAAACTTCCTACACAAACTAACAGTAGTGTCTAATTAGAGTCACAATTTAGACCCATATGTTCTTTTACCTCACAGTATTAAAGCAAATTACCAAGACTGAAAACTTCCAACACAAGAGTATTAATATAACTATAGACCTCAATAACAATGGGTGTTTTTTTGTGCATTATAGAAAGGAAATTAATGTATACTTTAAACTAGTGTGTGTGTGTGTCTCTTACCTTGGTCTATAAACAACCAACTGTCTGTCTGGCTTTATAAAGTTCAAATAAAACTCCAATCCATTTATATCAAAGTGTGCAGTCATCTGACTGAACATAGTAAATGTATGACAGTCTTGACTTTGACTCAGTGTGCTGATCAAGTCATAGAAGAAAGGTACTGCTAAATCCTCTGGAACAAAAATGTAATAGTTTCTAAATATTGCATCACTTGGCCTAATTAACACAGACACACATAATACAAATACTTTGAAAAGAAATCAATGACTGCAAATCCTGGTTTGAAATCTAACTTTTTTTTATTTGAGGTTATAGCTTGGGCAGTGGTTAAATACACTATACATTCTTTGCTAAGATATAAGTTTCAATGTGATTGATAAAACTGTCTCAATTTATATATTATAAGTCTCTTCTTTGAGTTGAAAGATTAATAAGGAATGAAGATTTCCTGTGGCTATGCAGTCCATGCTGTCATCTACATATTTCGCCATGCATACTAACACATTACAGTTTGCTTTATATATTAGTTGTTTTCAATTTCTTTCTAGGTCAAACTACTAATGAACTAGATTTTTCTACAAAAAGGAATCTCATATGTTGGTAATGTGTATTTTGCGAAAACTAATGCTGAAAGCAATATTTTTAGCCATTTGCATTTGAAATAACAACAAGAAAAACATTTATATTAATATGAAGTGTTATTGTATCAATTAGTTTGAATCAGTCATGTCATTAAATTTGTAATAAATCTAGATCAACAATAACAAATCTGTGCGATTAATATGAGAAAGTGTGAAGAGGAAAATATTTCTGGACAATAATGATGCATGCTTCTTCAGTTTAAAAATGTAACTAAATGCATTAAATTATCTTCAACTAAAATTTACCTGAAGCTTCCAGTGTAAAATATTTGTTATAAGTATCGGGAGGCACAAATGGAATATCTTCCAGAAACAAAGGAAACAGTAAGTTCTGCATCTCATCATTAAATCCAGAGTCACTTGTAGGTGAAGATCCACACGGTTTCATGGGTATGATCAACCTTAAAAATTCCATGCAGGCAACAAATTTGTAACTGTCGTCTGTGCACTGTGCTGCTATATCCATTAGATCAGACCTACAAAATATGAGCTTCATTTAAATTTTAACAATCAAATTCTTATACCTTTAATAGTATTATAGTATTATGGGAAGTGGTAAAAATTTGATTTCTTAAACATACAGCTACAATTCTCAATTCTCAACATACAAATCATGTAAAATAGAAACAATAATGATATTGTTTTTTTATCCAGATTCTAAGATGTCTTTTGAATTCATCCAGCTTAAAAGTGTGTTGAGAATCAGATCCTAATTGGAAAATGTGAAGGTATTTAGTCATTGAGCTGGCCAAATGACAACCTTCTAAAAGAAACTGAATGTGAACCTTGAACATCTAGTTGAGGACATTAAGTCTGCGGTATACCATTAGCAATATTTTGTTTATATATAGCTTAGTAATCTCAATAAAGCTTAACAATCTCAGCTTCCTAACAACTACTTCATCAAGATGCACTTCCAAAATTGTGTTTCACTTTTTGATTGGTACAACAATCTCTGAATAACAAGTAAATAAAAAATAAAACTTTACCTTGTGGCCATTCCAGTAATACATAACTTCCAGTTCATATTTTGATCAGCCATTGATGTACGATATGTCTCCATACATTTAGCCAAATTTGATAAACTTGTAAACAATTTGACAGGAAGAATGTACTCTACTCCACAATTATTGCCACCTAGAACAATCAGTTAACTAGAGTTGTAAAATGTGAAACCATAATATAAAAAAACTTTTTGAATTTTATGTAATCATAAAGTAAAACAATATTCTTTTCTTTACAACTGAACAATGACTGAAATTGAAATGAACCATAAATTCATATATTTACAAAAATTTTAAAGAAACCTCTAGAGATATTATGTTGAGAAATAATGTTACTACAAAGAGTGTCAACAATGTCATGAACATAAAGTCTCTACCATTTCCTACCTGTCACAATTAGATTCCCTGTGTCGGTAAGGTCTTGCAGTGTTTGCAGCTTATGTTTGGACATTTCTTGATCTCGATCTTCCAGTAGTTTTACCAGCTGGTCCAAGGTTATTGTAAGCGACTCAAAAGATAATAACAAATCCAATGCCAAAATTGTTGAAGTGGTAACATTCTGTTGTTTAGTTACTTGAGATAGTAGTTGGTAAAGCTCTGTTCTGGCCTGTAAAATAACTTTATAATTGTCGCTAGCTGTCGAAAGAACTACAGGCAAGGGCAAGTATTTATCTGGCAATGTATAGAACAGTGTTTGAATTTCTTCCTTTCTTATGATCTCAGAACCTTGAGAAAGACCATACACATATACATTTTTATTTTCCCAAGAAGTATTAGCTTTAACTGTCTGGACCAAGCTCTTCAGTCTTACAAGTTCAACATTGCTGCACTGTGACAGGCGGTTGGTGTCAAAAGTTAGAACAAACACTGAGAGAGGTGTAAACATCCAGCTACAACAAAGATGAAAGAAACTGTCTTCAGGAACACAAAACAGCTCTATGTTGATACACTCTTCAGAACCCTCAGTCATCAAATAGGAGAAAGACTCAATGTTTCCACAAGTCACAAATCCATCTTGAAATCGTTTCATTGATAAATGAAGACAGCAGGGCTTTGACTCAGCAGGCAAATCAAGACCAAACATATGATGGACAAACTCTTTCATGGCATGACCAATAACAAACATTCGGACTTGAGGAAGTTTATGGATATTAATTCTTGGAACTCGTCTGTAAAAAACAAAGTCAAAAGTTACTTCAAATCATTTTGTGAATAATGATCTTTCTTGTACTCTACATGATTAAGTGAACTATAAGCTAGGACAATCCTCATAATCTATATGTACTGGGACAGAGCTGCAATGACTAGCACAATGTTACATCAAGGAGGAAAGTGGTGAATTCTGAGAATGATGGACTATCATAAGACAAAATGGTAGGGCATAAAATTTTTAACTATCAAAAGAGAACTATAAGTAAATATAGAGACCAAATATATGAAGACCAGCAGTTTATACCCTTGCCATTAATAAATGTCCCAACAATAATGCCATGGTTGACCAATGACTTCTCAATGGGAGCATAACAGTAAGTGTGGCATATCTATTCCTACTTAGATGTGTCGTATATACAGGAAAAGAATATGGTGGAACTAGTCAATAAAACGATAAATCAAATTTCAATAGATTTAAATAAAAATGGATGATCTAAACACACATTTGACTTCTTCAAGTGCAGTATTTAAATGCAATAAAAGTTCAATTGTTGAAATAACTAAATACTGATATTAACCGATTCACTTTTTAAAATAAGCACCTCTTTTAAAATTTCTTGTTGAAACATGGCAATCTCAAACAAGAATGCACACAATTGAACAGTGTACAAGAATAGATGTTTTGGGAAAGACAGAAGTGGTTTCCACCAATTGTGTTGACTTCAACAAGAAAGTGTAAACAAGTGATAGAACGCAGTGTATTGTTTATTGGTTATTTCTTTTTTTTTTATTTACAGTAATACTCATGATTAAATGAGTTTTATTCTACACCCTTTCATTTAGGTTCTTTAGTTGACATGTTTGCTAGGTTACACCAGTATGATCTGGATATGGTTGAGTATTGGAAAAAATCTTTATCTACTACTAACCCATATCTGACAGTAACAAAAAGCTCAGAGTAAAAAACTCTAAATGAGAACCAACAGAACCATTCTAAAATTGAACACACATTTCCAAAATATGTCCAAAACTAAAATTGGGTTGTAGAGGGTTGTAAAATATTTGTTCAAAAATAAAAACCAACCTCTTTTTTCATCTTTCTGATATATTGAGCATTACAGCAAAAGTTTTCAAAAAGTATCAGGAATTTTACAGTAAATAGTATTGAGCCTCTAGATATAACATTAGATTACTTATTTTGTTTTATTTACACACAACAGTGAAAAGTTAAAATTTTGCTTGTGCATAATGAATTAAAAAAAAAAATTAAAAAAATTGCCAGACAATCAGATGTGTATAAGTATTCAAGGCAGGCCAGTATATCTATACATGACAAAATAAAAATTGGTATCTAGCAGACATGCCTATCCCCAAGACCCAGAATGTGGAACACTCAGGTTGAAAATGTGGAATTTTGGGCACCAATGTTGAACATAAACGCGTTTATGTTTGTCAGCCATACTGTACACAATATAAATAAAACTTCAATTATATTACTTTAACAACAATACTAGTTTGCTTCTTATAAATTAGACGTAAATAGTATAATATAATTAAAAGTAAGAAAACCTTCAATTCATAATTATGTCCTTTGTTTGAAATCAATAGTTTGAATAGTTCTAACTCCTATGTGATTATTCTAGATCTACTTGATTATCTATCCTTTTCTAGGGCTCTACTCTAGTCACTCTAGAAGTTGTCTCTAGTGCTAGATCTAAAATAATTTAAGAGTCTGTCTACTAGTAGTACTAGTCTAGGACTAGACCTACATCTAATAAGTCCTCTAAGTCTAAGAACACAGATTATAATTATTATAGATCTAAATATTTATGTCTATATCTATGGACTTATTGAGAACTAAATTTATTACATATGATAATGATACATAGAAATCTAGAGATCTATCACCTTCTAAGTCTATTTCTCTAGATACTAAGAAAGATCTAGATTTAGTATTATGTAGTTAAATCTAATAATCTAGTGCTAGATCTAGATACTAATTTAGACTATGTAATAAGTAGATATATAGTCTTATTTAGATCTAGGACTTAGCCTTACTGTGTCTAAGTTAATTAATTACATTTAGGTCTAGATCTAGATCTCTAATAGTAATAACCTATTTGAAAAAAAATCCTTTTCTTAGATTACTTAGAAACCTAAGAAACCAGTTGAGTTAGTCATGTTACTGGTTAGTGTTAGAATAGCGCCTTTGTCAGGAAAAGAAAGGGATTTGAATGGAAAATTAGGCTTATTAGCACTTACTAGATTCTAATAATAGATCTAGTATCTAGACTTAGAGTATTTTCATTTCGCATTATTAATAAATAATGAAAAATCTGAGATTTTTTTTTGTGTCGGAATTCAGACTTGGCGGAACAAAAAATCGTGAATGCGGAACATGTGAGCTTTTTTAGATGCTTTTGCGGGACGGTTCCGCATAATGTGGGACTGTAGGCATGTCTGATCTAGTGATTAATGTGAGACATTTAAAAAAATTATGAAATGTATTGATCACAACTTACCGAGGCACTACAGGTGGCAATGGTATGTTTTCATAATCAGAGGGTGCATGCCAAAATAGAGCAGAGGGACTTTCTGGTGATCTTGGCTGTTGAATACCAGGGAATTCAAGAAACTAGAAAAATATGTAACAAATGTATCATGTGATATATATATTGTTATACAAATGTTCTATAGACTAGAATATGCAATGTGCTAAATTATTACTACTGTTTAAACTCACATCTACGTTCAACTCCATAGATTTGGAAAGTTGAGCAATATATTTGTTGGCAGTTTGAGACAAGGCATAAGGGCGCTGTATTTGCAACTTGACTGAGTTCATTTTTTTAAAGCTGATTTCTGACAACTGAATACAAAAAAAAAAAGAAAGAAATACAGGCCTTGCAATTTGTTAATAACTTGTTGCATGTGAAAAAAAAAAAAAAAAAAAAAAAAAAAAAAAGGTTAAAGTCATATTTTAAGTATTCTTTTAGGTCTATTCTATTTTGCTTATTTTCAAATATTCATTATTAATTTAATAACTCCTAAGTCATTGATTGTTTTTAAAATGTTTAATAAATTCATAATTTGGAAGAGAGGATTTATTATTAATGACAATAGTGAAGAATTTCTTTCCTTGCAAACAATGAAAACTATAAAAGCACTTCTCAAAAATGATTTTAACATTTTCCATGCAACATCTGTTCCAGTGAGGAATTTTAACATTTACTTCTTCTATAAATATGATTTTCTATTAATGAGCAATTAGTCATCAACATTTGCATCAAGCTACATTTGTTTCTTTTTACTAACAAAGGGCACAAGATTCTACTGGTTTATCTTTCTAGCAGAAAGTCAATGATTTATTAATACAAAAACAGTGGCTTAGCCTCCCACATCTTTGATTGGTTTGATACATTCTCTCCTCTCAACAATGAGGAAAGAGTTTAAGCATTATCTTACTTAACCATCATGCCTAGTACTAAACACTAATAGATACTTGGAATTTGTTAAAGTAAATGTATAAACAGTTGTAAATGTATTCATCAACCTCATAAACTAGTCACCAGTGAACCCAATCCACAAGCATCAATATGACCATATATACACATATACATATAGGCCTATATACACATGCATACATATAAAATGTTTACCTTGTTTTGTGACTGAATGGGTATCTGATTGACAGATAGTATCAGATCTCCAGTCCTTAGGCCACACTGGGCAGCAAGTCCATTCTGGTCAACAGTTTTCACAAGATAATAAAAATCTTTGCCCTCAGTCTGAAGAAATCAAACAGATTACTTGAGCTTGGTCAACTTCTTGGTTTATGCTTTTATCTTAAAGTCAAGTAACTAATCCTAACCACTACTGGCACTAAATCAACCTGACTCAAGGTCAAGTTGTGACTAAGACTAATTCAAGTCAAATTTTCTGTTATTTCTATAATTCAAACTCAATTCAATCTATTTTACTTAACCAAAAGTAGAAAGATATGAGAAAAATATGTAACAAATACAAATTTCTATATTTACTAGAGTATGCAATGAGCTGAATAATTACTACTAATTATACACACAAAGCAAAAGTTATCTTAATTTAAGTTTTAATTGGTGTAATTCAACTTTTTTAAAAGTCCTTGAAAGTCTATACATTGTTTTTGTGTCTTTATTTTGGTCTTAATAGAAGTTATGAATAGTTTTTTGAAAGCCACAATTAAATCAGACTGTGTATGTAGATTTTAGTACAAATTATTTGGAACATGAAGCTGCCAACTGCTTAGTTCTATTGGATAAGGGGGACAAGTTAGGCAATTTCATTGATGGATAATGACTTTAAATAATGCATTGGGTTAAATTTTTTTTTCTACCAAATATACAATTAGCATGTGAATTATCACAACTAGGTACAACTAGACTTTCTATTAGCCTGGTGTAACTTATTGTCATTACTTGTTCATCAATAGGACACATTTTGATTGCACAAAACTGACTCTAGTTTAACTGTTAAATGCTATTAAAAATAGAAAATAAAATCATATACTGTATGATTCATGATAGATTTGCAGCTACACAATAATGTTAACTAGACTCACATGTTGTTTAGCTTTGGGTGTGAAGCCAAATGATTCGCCTGATCTTTTGTCCAAAGTGATTTTCCGTACTTCAGCATGCCAGATAACATGTTGTGGGATTTTCAGTATGCAGCGATGCCAGAGGCAGCTGTTTTCATCACAGGATATTTTGAGACAAGGTGGTACAGGCCAGAGTCCATTATGTGAGCCAGTGTCCTGATTGTTGTGTACTTTGGAGACATCATCATTCATTGTGACTTTAATATCGGTGACAGACATACTTCTCAGATCCATAGAGAGCTCTTCACTTTCTGGTTCATATCATCAAAATATATAAATACAACATATATTACTTTTGTGCTACAAAGGTTTAATACTTTCTAATCAATGACAGTCTAACAGGCCCATTACACCAAATGTTTAGACAATGGTATTAAAGTATTTAATTAATGTATTTTCTTTTCCAATCATTCATTGTTTCACCAATAACCTTCTTATTTGTATTTACACTGACGTTTAAATAAACTAATGACAAAAGGTAATTTAAAAAATTAAATACATTGCTGTACAGCATCTGATTAGGACTGTCATCATAGAATTCCAAGCTTGAACAGGCTGAGAATAAGTATTTGATTCCTAGTTAATTGGGAATAGATTAGCACACTCTTCCTTTATTTTTCCTTCTTTATGTTTTCTTGAGTTTAGGGGTCCCAAAAAAGGACACATATTCTAAAATTGGCCTAACCAAGGTTAATTAATTAACATTTTAGTTTTATATTCTTGTTTGATTTACAAAAATTTCTTTTAATAAACCCTATAGCTTTGTTTTGATTTTTTTCAAAAATGATGTCAATACGGGGATTCTATGATAATTTTTAATTTATTATAACACCTAGATCTAGATATTTTGAGTTTTTAGTCTGTGTAACTGGTTTACTGTAAATAAGATAAAAGTAGTTTTTAATTTTGTTTTAGCTTTTGCTACTCTTAATAATTGACATTTTTCTGAGTGGAGAGACATGCTCCAATTGAATTACTAAACCTAAATTTCTGTAATTCTTCTAATTCTATGTAATATTTCAATATCTTACAAGTGTTGTTAGTATTGTTCTATATATTATGCAATCATATGCCAATAATCTAACTTTTGTTCCTGAACTAATGCAATTTGTAGATCAATTAGAAAGAGTAGAGGGCCCAAGTCTGTTACTCAAGGTACACCTGAGTTTAAAGTTATTGGGGTTGATTAGGAGCCATTTATTATTACAGTTTGTCGTCTCTCTATTAGGAAATCCTGAATCCATTGATTTAATGGACCAGTTATACTGAAATATGACCAATTATACAGAAATATTTTAATTTTCTAAGCAAGCTTTGGTGGTGAATTTTGTCAAATACCTTAGAAAAGTCTAATAAAATGAATTGCTCAATACATTCTAATCCTTGATGAAAAATCATCAATTAGTCCTATTAGTTCAGTTTTACATGTACCAGGACCAGCCTTAGGGCACTGCAGCCTATGCATGTAGCAAAGTCATACAGTATTATCATAATAATTCTGTTTCCTACATGGCAAGACTTTTAGAATTACCAAATGTTTCAATCTATCTTTGAGAATTGTTGACCTCAAGTAATTTTTCATTAGTTTGAGGCCCGAGAAGCTTCTTTCACCAGATTGCACAATTACGGCTAATGCATAATACCGTTTTTATTTATCACGCATCGGATTGGCGTTTTCCATTTTGAATGACACCCCAAAAGGACAATTTTTATCTATATTTTTCGTATATTTTAAGGACTTTTTCGTATCTTTTGCAATTTCAGGAGATTTCAATCAACAGGAGGGCGGGGGAAATCTGTTTTAAGTTGTTATAAAATGGTTTAATTTAATAATTTATACACCCTCAATTGGCGCGGGTCCTATAAAAGTGCAGGGCCCACTGCGGCCGAAGTGGCATAAGGCCGGCCCTGCAAAATAGCAGCGTATGCTACGCCGCCGGTCGACTAGTAGTCTATATTGATTATAATTTTATATAGAGGTCTAGATCTAGACTCTAGCTCTATATTTAATAGAATAATAATATAGATTATAGATCTAGATTTAGATCTATATTTCTATACTATCTATATTCTATATAATATATAGATCTAGCGTCTAGATGTATATACTATTACTATAATTTACTATATATATATATATATATATAGACTTATAATATATAGGTCTACTCTACTATCTATACTAGAAAATAGATCATCTATTCTAGTAACTCTAGGAGTCTAGTGTCTCTAGTTATAGAATAAGTTATATTAAATTATTTTAATTATAATAGTATAGTATAGATAGTATAGTTATTTATAGTTATAGTCTGAATCATTTATAATTGTCATTATCATTAGATTATGATTAGATCTATAATTATCTATAAATTTTACCATAATCAATAATCTATTAATCTATAAATCTAGTATCTAGACTATTCTAGACTTATAGAATATACTCCGATAATAGATAAATCTAGTTTTATACTCCTATTAGTCCTATAATTTATAGATCTAGTATATACTAATAATACTGTAATTTATAATATAATAATAATAATATACTATTAATATACATATTATACTTTAGAATATATAGATCATAGAGTCTATGATCTATCTACCTCACTTCTTCTTCTTATATAATACAGATGTTACTTCAAAAAAGAAGATGATTACGTCCTACGCGTCATGCATATTAACCAATGACTTAAATTTTGCCAAGTCACTGGTTTTCCTGGCTAGCTCAGGCAACCCATTCCATGCTTTAATAGCACTAGGGAAGAAGGAGTATTTGTACAAATTTGTCCTCGCATATGGGATGAGGAATGTGCCTTTACGGCTAATGCATAATACCGTTTTTATTTATCGCGCATGGGATTGGCGTTTTCCATATTGAATGACACCCCAAAAAACAATTTTTATCTATATATTCCGTATATTTTTTTAATTTTAAGGACTTTTTCGTATCTTTTGCAATTTCAGGAGATTTCCACACTACATGACCTACATATGCCTGGCTACAAGTACAATGATACAAACCCTACGTTAACTTATCATCGACTTATGATTATGCTATTGTTATAGTCATGTCATAGTATAGTTACTATACTCTATAGTGACTTATTAAACGAATAACAAGATCTATTCTAGCCATATTACTAATATTAGTCTAGAGTCTAGTGTAACTATTTGTCCTCTGGAATAAAAATTAGACTAGTGATATTTTACTTACAGTTACACCATATTAGACCTAGTCAAGATCTAGATTATTAGTAGACTCTATGCCTATCTTCTAGATCTATATCTAGATAAATATATTATATTAGTTAGTCTTAACTTTACCTGTCATCTAGATCAGGTACTGCGCATGTCCTTGAATACTACTGCAGTGTTATAATTTTTATCAGTATCAGTGTTTTCAAAGCTGGATTTTTTTTGGTTAGATTTGAGTATTTTAGGCTTATACATTTCAAGATTGACACCAACTGTTAGCATGAAAATAAGCAGTCGCCACCACAGTATATTACATATTATATGTGCATAAACCAGTGATTTAAAAAAAATATTTTTCAGTTTGACAAAAGAAATTCAAGGCGTCTAGATTAAAAAAAATAGATCTAGATTCTAGATCTTTTTTTTCCACATGTATATTCTTTCAATAAATCATCACTTCGAGCCTCTAACCAGCTGTAGAGTTCTATTGATCTATATTTATATTATAAATTACGGATCTATAATATATAAAGATCTATCAGTGTTTCCTAAACTGTGTTCCGCGAGGCTTGAAGAGGTGTTCATTGAACTACTGGAACAATTACCTAGTAGCTCTACACATGAATTATTCTGAAGTATAAAGACAAATTGATTTTTATAAGCACTTCTTGGTTAGGAAAAAACAACAACTATAGAATCATTTTACAATCATTATTAACTTTTAACTTATCTATCAATCTGGTAATGCTATGTTAATCAATGACGAAGTCATTGGTTTTCCTGGCTAACTTTAGGCTACCCATTCCATGCTCTAAAGTAATAATAAAAAGGAAAGAAGGAGCCCTTGTACAATTTTGTCCTAGCATATGGAACAAGTAATATTAATCTAAACTTTAAAAAGCGAAGGGTTAACATGCATGACTAGATGCATGACGCGTAGGACGTAATCATCGTTTTTGTAGTAACGTCTGAATAGATCTAATATAACAAGGGTTCGACTAAATTCTCCGAAATAAGAAGAAAAAGTTTGGAAAACACTGATATATATATATATATATACATCACAATGTCATCAATATCTAATATAGACTATCTATAGAGCTACATTGGTCAGTGTCAAAATGGCGACGCCCTTTGCATCTGAAGTTTGAAGGAAAATGGAATCTAAAATCTAAAACAAAATATAATAATAATAGAATTAGATATATTCTAGAATCTATATCTAGATTTAAGCTACTAGGTGAGATAGGCAGAATCAAGGTTCTATCTTGGTATCTAGAATAGATCTATTTAGACCTAGTCACCTAAATGATCTATCTAGAATTCTAGATCTAGTAAAGACTTAATGAAGCTCAAACTGCAGAAAAAATATAGATCTAGATTCTAGATCTAAAAGTTAAGAGTTAGAGTATTTAGACTTAGAGAAATACTAATTTGAGTAATTAGTAGATCTAATTACTACACTCAACTATAGACTATCTATAGTAAATTATAGTGACACTATTACTATAACACTATAGTTTTTTTTTTTTAGTAGTATAGTCCTATAGAATAAATCTAGATTTCTTCTAGATCTACATCATCTACTAGCCTGCTGAGCCTCTAGTCTAGACTGGGACTCTACTACTTAGAATTAGACTACTACTAGGGTGACTAGGCTCTACTCAGAGTACTACTCACTACTGGGCTCTAGAGACCTCTACACGACTTTACACTTCAACTGCAACATGAGTCTAAATTATCAATTTTTATTACATTCAAAAAGCAATTTTATTTTACTTTTGAGTTTGTCATTTACAGAGTTCCCTAAAAGTACCCATCTTGTGTATTTTGTATACAAATGGACTCGAAAATACGCGAGTATGGTTTATCATCTGAAAATATGCATTTCCCCCTCTAAAGCAAAAAACAAAAAAGGAAAAACTCATATTATCACTACTAGAAAAAAAAAAAAAAACTTTTGAAAAAAGCTCAATTATTTTATAATTACTTAGGTGTATGGGGTATCTAGGAGGGGTAGCACCTCTAGTGGACAGGCAGTCTTACCCTCTGTTATGAACATAAAGATAAGAGAGTCGAGAACCATGTCTGTATAGTATGGCTTTAATACACTGAATGACAACACAACACACATTTCGTGAACACATTCTCACGGACGAGTTACAAGCACATGTAAACATAAGAACGACAACCGATACAGAATATAATTTTCATAAGATTCACCCCCGGTTCAAATAATGCTAACTAGTATTATAAACAATAGAAGAATTAAGTAAGTGCAGAATAATAATAGAGATTCAAGTAAACAAACAATGTAGAATAGCATGACATAATGTAACATGTTGATATAAGTAAGTGTAAATCAAATAGCTTATTAAAATATATCATGATAGATCAAATATCTCATTAAACTCAAGTCAACAAAACCAAATGAAAGTAGTAGAATAAACAAATGTCATTTTGGAGACAAAACTGAATGTCTTAGTAAGAGACCTAGTAAGCTGATGAGCTTTTACACTTTGTAGTTGGGCCTAGTTCTCCTTACTCTAAGATTGTATGTATGTGTAGTTTCATCTGCTTGAGTTTCGGACGGTCTGGCTATGTCTTCAGTGGTGCTGGTGGTTTCTTCAGGCATGGTAGAATCAGTAGGTTGATTCCTGGGAGGTGAGCTTTGGATGGGGCAGCCAATATCAAGCTCTGTTCTACTCTGATTCTCATTTTCTATAACTTTTTGTTCGTCCCTAGGGGCTAACATTCGTAATGAGACAGTTTCCTCTCGACCGGTTGGTGTTCAGATTACAGCGTTCTGAGGGTTGCATGTTACCAAATCAACTTCCTCTGTTATAGGATCGTATTTAGATGATCTAACGTTCACTGAATGACAACACAACACACATTTCGTGAACACATTCTCACGGACGAGTTACAAGCACATGTAAACAAAAGAACGACAACCGATACAGAATATAATTTTCATAACACCCTCTTTTTGAGGGTAGCTTGGCTCACTCTTGGTCCCCACTCGGTACCCAACTCTCACCTGTGGCTCCCAAAAGCTGTAGCATACGCAGCGGCCACACCCCGGAAACAGTTTTGACTGGCCGGCTAAACCAGGTAGAGGGTATCTGACGTGTCCATGGCACTCAGTACACTGAGGTTCTGTCAAACCTAGCATGAGGATGGGCTTTAGGGCGAGAGTCTGAGGTCGACGTGTTGCGCGAATCCTCCTCACTTTAATCCGAATTCCAGCACAAGTGACTTGTCATCCCTTCCCCCCCCCCCCCCCCCCCCCCCAAAACACAACCAAACCAAAGGCCTGTGGCGACAGGCAAGCAGTGAAGTGGTAGGTGTGGGCACACTGGAAGCCATAGCTGCAACCCTGCACACAGGCGGCTCAGGCCATATGGTCGTTCACCACTGACACAGAGCAGCAGTGGAGTCCGGCCGCCCCCTGAGTGGCTGAGCAGCCCTATTTAGGAGAGCACTGCTCACCTCCATAGCATGAGGACAGGGCTAGAAAAGGTGCCCCCAAAATTATTCCAGGCTCACATAAGTCTCACCAGCCACATGAGGAGGCATAAAACCCTAGTGCAAAGCCCTCAGCCCCCTGGATGACAAAGTGGTCATCATCGAACCACGATGGACAAACTGTATATATATAATTACTTAAAAAGCACAAGAGTTGATTTTTATAGGGTGGAATTAAAAAAAAAGGCTAGATAACATACTAAAGCTGAAAAAGATATTTGTTAAACTAATAGCTACCGTTCTTAATTTTGTGATATTTTAAATTGACATTAATTATTTGTACCATTTTGCAGGTAAATCATGAATTTGAATAAATTAATAGAGAACATCTGGATGGCTGTGGGTAGACTTAGTAATTCTTCACTTCAAGCGTCTAGTAGGTAAGAGTAAGTTCCGGAATTAAAACATCTTATCAATATCATGTCGCATGTTATCATTTTTTCTCAAAATTGTACGAAAAATTTCAATTTGGTTTATTGATACATGCCTAACAGTTTAATCTAATACTTTTCTCTTTTTCTTTGTCAGTGATCTCAGTTTTTATGTAGAGAAGTATTTTTGAAATGATCAGATATATATATTTAGTTTGACATACAGATGTACAAAATGTTATTGAAAATGAAATCAAGATTTATTATTTTTATGATGGAAAGAAATGTTTCTGTTAATATTTAGGAACAAGAATAAAACTTACTTATTTTTACTAGACCTAGGCTCATTTGAGTTTTGAACTTATAAAATATATTGAAACATTTGATCAGCAAAACTGAAATGTTATTATTCTGGCCTTTAATATTAATATTTTTCCCTCTCTCAGAACACAAGTAAACCATGCTGATAAAAAATTATTTTAATAGTTTTTTTTATTGTGATGCAGTGACAAAATGCTGATGATAAAGCAGTAAATTTAATGTATACTGTTCATTTTAGTTTGAAGACAGCATTCAGTAAAACTTTTTTCATCTCAAAGTTCAATGATTTGATGTTAAAGATTGACAAAAATTCTTTGCAGCGAATTTTAGATCAAAATATAACCTTTTTAGAATGCTTAAGATTTTTTTTTTTTTAATTTTAACTAAGTAATAATTACGAAAATGTGAATGTGGAATCAATAATAAACTAGAGAATTTGCAAGCAATAAGGAAGAAAGTTAAGTCAAAGAAATTTTTTAAAAAAAGCTAGAGAAAGTGCCGAAATAAGTACCTTACAACAAACCACATAAACCAACATCTCAGGACAACTGTAGAGTGAAGACATCAAAAATATTGTCACTGAGGAAAGCAATGCAAAATTGTGGTCACAAAATTAACTTTGGTAAAATGAAAAATGTTTTACTTGCAAAGAAGCCAAACAAGAAGCTATATAAACGAAGCCATGCAAGAAAGATAAATAATGATCTCAAACAAAATTTACAAAGAAAAGTTTGTATACCAATAACTTACCTTAATCTGCTCAGAAGAATTAAGTTAGCTGTCACAGACAAGAAGTAAATCACATTAGCTACATAGACCCACCTTTAGTATATGATGCCAAATAATATGCAAAACAAAATTGTGAAACTTTTTTAAAAATCACATCTAACACAGATCATTCAAGGCAATACTAAAAAATCTTTAAAAAAAAAGAGATATATTTATTATTAACAACTTACAGAAAAAAAAGGATGTATATATTAATAAGCTATGATGCCACTACCAATATATAATATAAGCATCTGAAAAGGGCACAGCAGATTGAAACTTTTTCTATAAGAAAATTGGAATAAGTGACATATAGTATTGTAAAGTAGCACCAGAGAATGCAGAACATGTCCCTCAAAACAAAATTCTTTATTAAGTTGCCTTAAAATAACCCTCTCAGCAAAAACCTAAATATAGAACTGTCTGATCTGGAAACCTTTGTGCTTGTCATCTCAGATATAGGACTATTTTTTATTTGCCATTATTACAGTTTATCTCTGATGTTGGAATAGTTGTTTGGCCTCATTCAGCTTGTAGTTCATCAATATAGTACAAGTTATGCTAAAGTTCCAAATGATAAAGAAGAAGAAAAAAGAAATAGGTATAGATATCCTTCTTAATTGAACTCTTGATTAAAAGCATGATTGCACATTTTTTTTCTGTAATCCTAAATAAGTTTTATGACCTTCTAGTCAATCTATTGGTTTAAGTTTAATATTAAGCCTTTTACAAGCAAAAATCCATATTTGAATATCAATAAAGTTAAACACCGCATCACAAAGAAACAAACAAACAGTACCAGGAAAAAGAAGAAGATGCAGACAGAGAAAGACAACATAAAAGAATGGACGGGCCTGCCACTGAAAAAGTTTCTATTCAAGGCAATAGACAGAGGAATGGAGAAAGACTGTTGACTAAAAGGGGGGCCCCAAAAGACTAATGGATTGGTGAAAGTGAAAGCTAAAAACACCATTATTAATATTAACCGATGTTGAAATTTAAAAAATTATATTAAGAGATGTTGCTTCATCATCAAAGTAGGAAGCTTTATATCATAATCATGAGATCAACTTAAAAACTTCATTTAAAATGGACGTTTCAGTATGTCTTCCAAAATGCAATTTAATCCATCCAGTGGTCTAATTTCTATTCAGTTCTGTAAAATTGTATTGTTACAACTTATGGCAAAAACATGCCTACCACAAGATATCTTGCTTAGAACCTAGATGATCTCAAAATAATCACATTCATTAGTGCTGTACATGTCTATGTATACCTTGAATGTCCCTCACATTTCAGTATTTAGTGCTGCCCCTTTTTTATTCTTCTTATTTGACCTGCTCTTTTTCTACTCGGATGAATAGTGTGCTGCCAGGTGAATGCATTACTGCAGTTCAGTATGTAGGAAAATAATTGATGCTTGTGCATCCACTGGGGGAGCTTACAGTACTCCCCTAGACCTCCTAGCTGGTTAAGGAGATGTAAATGCTTTTTAAAATTTTTTAATATATTGTTTTGTCTTTGGGGGGTGTTAAGGAAAAATTCCACTATCACTTAATATGTTCTAAGTTGCCTACTAATATTTAAAAAAATGCTACATAATATGTGCTTTAATGAAATTTATTTGAATGATTCAATTTTTTGGCTATTTTATTCACAGAAATTTCCATCAGTCTTCTAATAGTTTGAAAAACTTCAATAGCCGATTACCAAAAAATATTAAAATTGGAAAATTTAGATTTGAGACTCATGTAGACTTTAAAAACTACACACTTACTCCATTGAAGACAGCCAAAACAGGAGGCAGAGGTCCTGATGGTGAGTCATAAGAAATACTTTTTGTGAGCTTCTTTTAAATGTTTGTTGTTGTTTTTAGTTGGTGTTATGCATTATAATCTAACACTTACACATCATAATCTCACACTTTTCTTTCTGTTTAGATGTTGGTGAAAAGGTTATCCTTCCTGTGTTATTTGACCACTTATTTTGTGTACTTTTTAATATTTTACTATAAATAAATGTCAGCTTATAAATTGCTTTAACAAATTCTTCCATTCAGATCTCCCTAGAGCTTTTTGTTATTATTCTCCAGTTTCCAAATTGTAGATCCATCTCCATAGGACCAAGCCTTCTTATTGAGAGTCTGCAGCCTCTTTTGTGTGTGTGTGTGTGTGGCTAGTACACCACTTTAGACCCTTTATTGCATAATCTGCTGTTTTAAAAATTTACTCCATTCTAGGATGGTTTATCTCAGAATTTGTATGGCTCCTGATCAATACTAATCAAACCTATCCACCACCTATAATCATTATGTACTGGAATAGCTATGTGTTATTCTTAGGCATATCCTCTCAATTCATTATTAAATTATCTAATGAATTTATCAGTGCCTAGTCTCATAAAAGTTTTGTAGACAGTTTTCTTAATTAACCTTGAAATTGCTTTGCTTTTGAATAATTGGTGAGTGCTCTTCTGTCCCTTTTGCCACGAAATGTACGCATTAATGTCTAACGATTTGAATAAATATGTTATTTATAGAAAATTTAGTTCGAAAAGTTACTCCTAATTACACATCAAGTAAAAACAAATACACAATTTCTTTCTATTTGCTCATTTAATAAAGCATGAAGCCCATCAATATATTTTTTTTCTCCATAATTAGGTTGTTAGAATTGTACTTAACCATCTAGTGAGATCCCTACTCCCTAGAGCTTTTTAATTGATCGTCCATTCTTTTAGGTAAGGTGAATAGTTTTTGCAGATTTTTTTTTCCTGCAAGCCAGCAGGTGAGATTCCAGATAATTTATTCCCATAGAACCTATCATGATAAATGGTGGGCATTCACCTGATGCTCGGGTGATTAATTTCTCTAGACAGTTAAGAATTCTGCTAGATAAATCAATATAAATAAATCAATACACAGTTATTAAATTCTTCACCATTCCCTTTCATTATTCCACCTTTAAGACAACAAATCACAGATGTAGTATCTGTTCATTGGTTCATGACAGGTCTTAAGTAATTTGTTTTTCTTGGGAAACTTTGTCCATCATAAAAATGTTAAGGAAGTAAAAACATATTAAATTAGGTTGAGTGAATTGGAAGCTAGATGTACAAAGGGGGATGAGAAAGAATAGTAAGTTTATTGGGAAAGTAATTGTGTATTTGTCTATCAATTTAAAAAGTTATTTATGTGTGTACTTTATTGATTTTCAGGCCGTATCTGGGTCCATAGAATTGGTGGAGGAGATAAACTGTTATACAGAATGATAGATAACAAAAGGATTGGACCAACTGAGGGCGAGCCTTTAGTAGAACATGTCAATGTCATTATGAAAGATCCTTGTCGCTCTGCACATATTGCAGTTGTGGCAGGCGGGGACAGAAAACGTTACATAATTGCCTCAGAGAAAATGAAAGAAGGTGATCTGATCAAGACGTCTGGTGTGCTAACAGCCATGCCAGGTCAGTGTTTTTTTCCAAAAATTATTCTATTGTTATAATGAACAACTTAATTATACCATTTTGTTGTCCCATTTAAACAAGATCATTTATCCTTCTAATGAAACCTTGATATATTACTAATTTTTTATCTTTTTATTTCAACATTTCCCCATCAAATTCTTACAGAGAATTCAGATAGTGTCCTCAGTATTGCCTGTAAAGAAATTTAAGACATCAATCATGGAAACATCATTCTGTTTTAGAAGTTTCTAAATCAAACAAATTTCTAAATCAAATTAATTTTTGTCTGTTTCAGTACGAGCTTCTGATGGAGACGCCTATCCAATCGGTTCATTGCCTATTGGCACTTTGATCCACAATGTTGAGCAACTTCCCGGAGATGGGGGTACAATTGCTCTAGCTGCTGGCACCTCAGCCTTGTATATCCGCAGAGTTGGAAATAAATGCATTGTCCGCATGCCATCCAAACGGGAAATTATTCTATCTGAAAGGTGTATGGTTGTTGTTGGGCGAGTGTCAAACACTGAACACCACAAGACCAAGAAAATGAAGACTGCAGGGGAGAGTCGGTGGCGGGGAATAAGACCAAAAAGTGGCTGGTGGCAGAGAAAAGATGGCTATTGTGGACGTAAAATACGACCTATCAAGCCCGCCTTTGAGGCAAAACCAGTTGTTCAACCACCTGAAGCTTTCAAATGGACTGTCTGAGAATAGATACATTTTAAGACTATTTGATGATAGATACATTCTAGGACTATCTGAGGATAGATACATTCTAAGACATCTGAGGATAGATGCATTCTATGGCCATCGGAGGATAGATTCATTCATCTGTTAACAATTAAATAAACATATTAACTTTTCAGTTTTGTGTAGTTTT
Source organism: Biomphalaria pfeifferi (assembly GCA_030265305.1). Lineage (NCBI taxonomy): Eukaryota > Metazoa > Mollusca > Gastropoda > Planorbidae > Biomphalaria > Biomphalaria pfeifferi. Next base: position 350,371 of record JASAOG010000271.1, read on the forward strand.
CATTTTGTCTAAAAATTGTTCACCCTAATACATAAATGAAATTGAGATGCTACAGAAGGATCCTGGGTATCACCTACTAAGACTGCATGTCAAATGAGGTTTGAAACCTTATTACTAGAGTAAATGGCCACCTACTGACCACTGTCAAAAAGCACAAATTAAAACTTTATGACCATATCACAAGGTCCTCAGAGCTTGCAAAGACCTTCTTTCAGGGAACAGTACCAAGGAAAAGAAGAGCAGGCAGACAAAGAAAGCAATGTGTAGACAACATAAAAAGATGGATTGAAAGAGATTCCATTCAAGGTGAAAGGAATGGAGAAAGATAGTTGACAGATCATGTGTGGTGCCCTAATGGTTCAACAGAAAGGGTATGTGAAGGTGAATACATAAAACCTGTCACTTGTGTGTGGCTTTGAGTAGGTCAAGAAAAACGTTCAACTTAATCTACTCATTAGGGTGCCTTCCCTCTTGCAATTAAATCATGTGCACATTCTCTTTAAATGGCTTTCAAAATGTCCTTGTTTAAAAGCTTGAAATGCTCTTCCTTTTGGGGGAGGGTATGGGATCGTCCTGAATGTTAGATGTTTAAAAAAAAAAAAGATGTTTGAAGGGGGAAAAAAAGGCAACTAAAAAAATTACATTGATTATTTTCTTGTTGGTTTAATAATGCAGCATTTGTGTGTATTTTCTAAACATTCAGATGTTAAACAGCAATTATTTCTTATTTTGTTCCCTGAATTCCACAATCGTTTTTACTATAGACCCAGTTTTAATTGTAACACACTTGCCTGATGTATACAAACCATAGCTAGCTTTCTGGTGCATCCAGTGTTGTGTTCAGAATAAAAGAAGGGATGAGCTTGCGGGGGGGGGGGGGGGGGGGTTTAAGGTAAAGGACGCTAATAATTTATTTCTTAGTACTGCAGAATCTAATTTTTATTAGCTTTTATTTAATTTCAATTTAGCGTTGTTTGGCATTGTTCAGTTTATTGCCAAAACAGCCAATTTAGACGATGTTAAATTCAACTCTTTTATTATATTAAAAAAAAATGACTCCAGCAATTTTCTGACCAACTTACATTTATTTCGTACCGGTATCTAGCAGACCAATGCCTAGATACCATAATATGATTTATATCTGATTATTTAAAACAAATCACTAACTTTCAGAAAACTGTTATGAGGGAAGACTCAAAAGTAAAGTAGTAATTACAGAACCATAATCTTCAAAAAACAAAATTTAATAAAATACTCAGACACAAAGATATAGGCACATTCCTCGTTCCATATGCTAGAACAAATCTGTACAAATGCTCCATCTTCCCTAGTGCTATTAGAGCATGGAATGGGTTCCCTGAGCCAGGTAAACCAGTGACTTGGCAGAATCTAAGTCATTGGTAATATGCATGACTGAATGCATGACGCGTAGGACGTAATCATCTTCTTTTTTTTTTTTTTTTCTAAATTTGATTGTGAAATTCATGGGGAAAAAAAAACGGAACAATTTAAGGCACAAGCAGAGACCTCTGTCTATGAGTTCAAGTTACAATCGGAGAGAAAAATAAGTCCGTAGCTTGTCGGGTGTTGTTGAGACATTCCTTACTATCTTTTCTTGTAGATTACAGACGTTACTTCACAAGAGAAGATAATTACACCCTACGCATTTCAGGTGTCAATCTAGTCATGCATGTTAATCAGTGATTTACACTCTTCCAAGTTTTTCCTGGCTGATTCAGACAACCCATTCCATTCTCTATTGGCATTAGGAAAGGAGCACTTGTACGAATTAGTCCTAGCATATGGAATAAGAGATTTTCCACTATTCTGCACCATTTAGCACTTAAACCAAATTCTTTTCCTACCCAATTTTATGCACGCAACAATAATGCTTACATCTAAGTGAAGAATGCGAAGATATTTTCACTTTCATCTAGATTTTAAATCTTCAATCTCAGTGAGTTAAATATCAACCAAGAGTGAATCGTTTTAGAAATGTCTAGTTCTAGTTCCACCGTTTCTCCAACTTTAGAATTGAAACAAGAAGTTCGAGAGAAGATTGACAAATATTTAGAGAACTCTTGGGAAAATCTTCATCGTTTAGTTGGACAGACAGTCAGGTAAATAGAATCAGGGAAACAAGACATGATTTTTTGTTGTTCACTGCAACAACATTGTGTACCAACAGGTTTTTCATACCAGTAGACAGGGCCGGTCTTAGTCGCAGTGGGCCCCGCGCTTTCATAGGCCCCGCGCTAATTCTATGTGTAATAATTTAATTGCAAAATATCTTATCTTATATAATACAGACGTTACTTCAAAAAAGAAGACGATTACGCCCTACGCGTCATGCATTTAGTCATGCATATTAACCAATGACTTAAATTCTGCCAAGTCACTGGTTTTCCTGGCTAGCTCAGGCAACCCATTCCATGCTCTAATAGCACTAGGGAAGAAGGAGTATTTATACAAATTTGTCCTAGCATATGGGACGAGGAATGTGCCTTTATCTTTGTGTCTTTCAGAGTATTTTATTAAATTTTGTTTTTGTATTTGAAGATTATGGTTCAGTGTTTTATGTATAATTGCTACTTTACTTTTGAGTCTTCTGTCCTGAAGGCTTTCTAAATTTAGTCATTTTACTATAGGTGTTACTCTAGTCAAATGTGAATATTCATTTGTTATGAATCTCACTGCTCTATTTTGTGTCTGTTCCAGTTTCTTAATGTTTTCTTGAGTTGAGGGGTCCCAAACGGAGGATGCATATTCTATTATCGGCCTAACCAAGGTTAAATAACATTTTAGTTTTATGTTCTTATTTGATTTATAGAAATTTCTTTTAATAAACCCTAATGCTTTGTTTGATTTTTTTTATAGTTCCATCAATATGTGGATTCCATGACAGTTTTTCATTTATTATAACACCTAGGTGTTTTGCGTTTTTAGTCTGTGTTACTGGTTTGCCATGAATAAGATAAGTGGAATTAATTTGTTTTAGTTTTTTTGTTACTCTTAACAATTGACATTTTTCTGGGTGGAAAGACATGCTCCAATTTGATTCCCATTTCTGTAATTTATCTAATTCTCTTTGTAAAATATCTGTGTCTTGTTTTGTTTTTATTGTTCTATATATTATGCAATCGTCTGCAAATAATCTGACTTTTGTTCCTGAAGTAATGCAATTTGGTAAATCATTTATGTAAATTAAAAATAGTAGTGGACCCAAGACTGTTCTTTGAGGTACACCTGAGTTTACTGTTATCGGTGTTGATTTAGAGCCATTTATTATTACAGTTTGTTCTCTTCCTATCAGAAAATCTTTAATCCACTGATGCAGTGGACCATTAATGCCAAAATATTTTAATTTTTTAAGCAAACTATGGTGGTGAACTTTGTCAAAACCCCTTAGAAAAATGTAGTAAGATAGCATCTATTTGTTCACAATTATGTAAACCTTTAGAAAAATCATCAATTAGTTGTGTTTCACATGATCTATATTTTCAAAAGCCATTTTGGTATGGTGTGAGAACATTTTGTTTGTCTAAGTGGTTTATGATGTTGCTACATATTATGTGTTCTAGGATTTTACATGTGATGCTGGTAAGTGATACTGGTCTGAAAACGCCAATCCTACGCGCGTTAATAAAAAGGCTTTGTCAGCTTTCATGTAATAAAATGAACGAATTTCCCCCTTAACCGGAAGTTCCAATACCTGATTTACTTTTATAGTTGCTGGCATATAAATAAGCCAGTGGTTGCAAGGTTCGTAAAGTAAAGTTAGCTTGATCGCAATTTGTACTTAGTAAAGAATGAATAAAATGCAAAGTCGAATTTATTTTCTAATACAAAATCTGAATTTTCACTTATTATCGTTATTCCCGCCCAGACTAGGTCCCGCGCAATCAGTTTCGCATAGGGCCCCGCAATTGTTAGGACCGGCCCTGCCAGTAGATAAACGTATGTGTAACCTTTACAAATTAAAAGACATCGATCTGATTCAAACCTTAACTTCCCTCTCTTTACAAAAAAATTGTTATTTCCATGCTCAAAGCGTATGTCTAAATCAACCTCTTATTGGAGTCTTTATTGCTTATTATGGAAGGTTTGCTGATTTCACCCAAACTCGCTCGATACAAAAATCATCCAAGATAATATTAATCCAATAACATTTTTCTTTCTGCAAACTTACCAAAGCGATAATTGTTTTTTTGTTTTTTTTTAGCTCATTTGGTAGAAATATACATGCTTAACCTACTCAATAAGATGACTGGGAAGCAATCGATTCTTTTCATTTAGGGCAATTAGGCACATGTCCTAGTCGTTCAAGATCTAAGTCTATTTCTTCCTTTGTGTCTTTAAATGTCTTTAACTTGCCTCATTATTAAATACCAATTTGATTTGTTATAGTGCAGAAACCTACAGGCCGTCAGCCAAAAAAAAATTGTCTAGAAGAGGAAAGTACACCAAAAATATTTAAAGATCTCGAAAAGGGCTCTAACAATTTTCCTAGAAATTTGACAGTTGATGTATATCTTAGGCAAAAGAATTATTAGCTATTTATCACACTTGGAAAGTCTAGATCTATAGGCTTATCATTAGTAATAGAAATATATTAGCCTATTAAGTGTAAAATATTCGCTCTTACGAAACAGTCACTAGCTTCATAAAAGAGGAATGGTCTTTATTTTTTTAAATATTAAAAAAAAATATTTTACTTGTTAGCCAGTCATTAAATTGAAATTTGAACTTTTCTAATGAGGCACGTTTAAAAATGTAGGCCTAATTCAATCATTTTTTACATAAATGCCTATTATAGGTCAGCAATTGATATTTTGAGGATGTTGATTGTGAAGTATAATATTGTTTTTATACGTAGTGTACGCACCTGTTTCAGAGTTAAAGACAATTTAAATTTTCTAGTCCAAACCTCATGCTGGACAACTTGAGGTGGAAGCAGGCAGTGCATGAGCCCGTTATCATCGAGACGACCGCTTAGGCTACCCCCACGAACAGTAGTGTGATGTGAAGTAGGCCTACATTGAACATTTTAAAAAAGTTTTTTTTTTAAAAAAAGCCTCCATTATGACGCTGGTGATCTTTCGCTCCTAATAACTAATGAATGATAGATATATTTAAAAAAAACACATTTTTACCCCGTCCAAACTTTCTATACACAAGCTTTCCAATTTCTAGGAAAATAATTATCTTATCTTATATTATACAGACGTTACTTAGAGCCGTTTTCCAGATAAGGGTCCAGGCAGGTTCCACCTATGATGAATTAGCAAGCTAATAAGAGTCTTTAGAGTTAAATTGTCTTCCATAAATAAATATATTAGGCTTTAGAACAAGCAGCACCCCATCACTTTATTTGTTTAGATTAGTGTGTCATCACCCTATTACGGTGGCAGTCACCATGGAACTACCAGGTTCACATTTAGTTTGGCTCATCAACGGCTCTCCACTGATTATGGATCCAAGGTAAGCTCTTGTGTACAGTTCAGAGCCAATCAAAGGCCACCTAGCTAATTACTAATGTCGTACAACAGTGTTCGATTGAATTCAGGACGTGTGTATAAACATCGAGGTGTCATACCGCACTTTTTATAATTACCCGTGTTAATCTTCCAGCTCTTTTGCCTTGAAGTAAAATTTCGTTCAGTGACAGCCCAGTCCACTTTTTTTTTTTGTTTTCTTCCCATTGCATTTTTTGACAGCTGGTCTTCGTGGGGCCAAATTATAATTTTGATCATGTTTCAAATCTCTTAATTTATGATGCGGTCTTTACAGGTGATGCTTATGATTCTTCTATAGCATCTCAATTCCATTGCTAGGATCCTCCTCTCTAGTTCTGCAGATTAACATCTATGCGCATCACCAAGTCGGCTAGCTTATGTCCCTGCCAGACCATGGATGTCATCCGCAAAGCGCAAGTTAGTAATTCTCTTCCTCCAAAGCTTATAGTACTCTCGTACTGAATCAGCCAAGAAAACCAATCAAAAAAAGATGATTACGTCCTACGCGTCATGCATCTAGTCATGCTTGTTAATCAATTCTGACAGGGTGAGAGATCGAGAGATTGGGTCCTGCGTTTGAGTCATTCTCCCGACAGCCAGATTAGCAATTTGATCAACAAATGTTTTAATTTAAAAAAAAAATAACATCCCTTTTTTGTTTCCTTCAGATATTAAAGTGCTAAGTTTTGAATCGAAAGTTAGAAGTTTCTATAAAACTAAAAATGTTTAAATTGAATGAATTACTTTATGCAAGACTAGTTTGAACTAAAACTTTATATTTCTTTTATTAACCACAAATAATGTATTGTATAGGCTATAGGCTTGAGATTTTTTTTCATATTTTAAAAGTTTATGTTTTAAAAAAAAAAGGGGGGGGGGGACACTGCATATCTAGTCATTCTACTTCATTTGCGCAGAGATTTTCTAACTCGTCAAGTTGATATTTCCAAAAGCTCGTTCTGGAAAAAAAAATGTAGCCTAATTGTAAACAATTTACCTGACACTTATTGTCTACGCGCATTGAGGACAATGTTGTTTTTTTTAAATTAATTTTAAAATTAATTTAATTTTATATTCTAAATCTAGTATCTTCCATTCTTGTGTTTGTAATCTTGCTTACACAAATACACCACAATACTTCAATTAAACAAGCTTTTATTATTTTTTAAAAATTTGTTATTCAACTTCCAGTCGTGTTTTCTATTACAAAGGCAACATTGATATAACGGATCTGAGTCCATCTGACACAGGTGTCTATGAATGTATTGTGAGGTGGACATCAGGCAACATACTTGATAATGTGACAGTAGGAGTCTATAGCCTTCAAGTAAGAAAACTAGCTTTAGGTCAAGAAAATAGCATTTAATTTAGATCAAAAAAGAAAAGCCTTTAGTTTAGATAAAAAAAATAGGTCAGGTAAATAGTGTAAACGTCACACAGTAGAATTCAGGTCAGACAACAAATACAGAGCGTTCAGATTAAATAATTGCCCGTAGATATTAGAAAAAAAAATACTTGACGGGAAAATATTGCAGAGGAGGATTTAAGGGGTAGCGAGTGGGACAACCGCCCTAGGCCCGGCCCGCGATCGAAGATTCCTCAATCACCGTCAGCTTCGGAAACCAGTTCTTATACATGAGGATTTGTTACTTAATATTTTGGAAGCTTTTCCCGGCATCTATATGATACCAATTACCACGAAAGATCTTAACATGTCATTTTTGGTTTCGAAATACCGTATTGCCAGTTGGCAGGTACTACTATCTTTGTAATAATAATAAGGCCAGCAGTCTTGGGGCGGACGAGCCCTTTAGCATGATGTGGTATGCCTATATAAGCTACGCTTACGGCTACCAGGTCCGCGTATGACACTCACCTGGGGCCGCGCGTACTGTTAAAGCCGCCCCTTAATATTGTCTTACTAATTACTTTTTACAAAGCTTATATCAACTCAATCTAAGAGAAATAGAGAAACTACCGGTACTAATTTTATCTTATCAATAGCTATCAATATCAATAACACTATACTGGCTATGTATTTTTTCATATTGAACAAACCTTAGTAAAGTATGTAAATAGGCATGTAATATTGTTTTTCTAAGTAGGTCAGCACTTTATCTGCAACACGTTACATCTTTGAGTACGAGCCGCTAAAATTGGTTTGCAACAGTGGGAGTCTCGGGCGTCTGTTTCCTGCGGCTACTCGACAGTGGTTCTTCAACGAAACAGCCTTCACCTTGCTTCCATCATTATTGGCAGACAATGAGACTGTCGAGGTCATTCATAAAATTCACAAAAATCAATCAGGAGTCTGGAAGTGTCAGGTCACCCACTCCAGATCAGGAAGAGTCTGGGACACAGCTTGGTAGGTGCAGTGCAGATACATGATAAGTGCTGTATGGGATACATGATGAGTGCAGTATCTGATACAGTCTGATTGTTGCAGCTTGGGATACTAATTGATGCAGTATGAGACACAGTGTGATTGTTGCAGTATGGGATACACTCTTATTGGTGCCGTATAACCGTCCAATCTGATATTGGATGCATCACAAAATTTATTTAATGCAATGATTTGGAATTATAAAATTACTTTAAGTATAATACACTACCACGATGTAAAATAATAAGCCCTACATAAGGCTATATAAAAAAATGAATGTCTTTGACTTAACAAAGCAAATAAATAAATGTCACTTTCGATGGCATTGTAGAGATTCATTAGCTAGGAATATATAGATCTATAGAACGTAGAGAAAAATTTGTAAAGCAGTCATTTCAGTAAAAAAAAAATTGTAATGAATCTGTGTACTATGGAGTATTTATTGTGGTACCATATTCTACTTTTAAAGACCAAATATATAAAGTATGTCGGATATGACTATATGAGAAAAAACACATCTTCTTTATGAAATAAAACAATTTAATACTCTAAGTAGAAATGACAAAAGGATTGAACACACTCTATTGACACAGAATATAACTTAGTTTGAATAATAGGGTCTCAAAAAGTATTTAACATGAAGCTTTTAACATATTCACTGAAGAACCCCGATAGAAGATTATTCCCCCTTAAACACTCAACTGCTGGGCCCTCGAACGTTTTAGTAGATGCCCAATTCATTGGGACAAAGAGAAAGAGAGAAACTACTAATTTTATGTTATCAATAGCTATCAATATCAATAACACTATACTGGCTATGTATTTTTTTATAGTGAACAAAAAGAATTATCTAAACCATAGAACAGTAAATAAAAGGCTGATGTTAGCTTTTCTTTTCTAATTATTTACTTTTCATTCTACACAAATGTGTCTAAATACATAATGGTCTTGACACACGAGTAAGTAAATATCGTGTTTATATATCTCCTGAGACCTTGGCTCGTGACATAAGTTTATTCAATAGATACACACACTTTTATCACATCGAATCTTTGTACCTGGAGACCTTATTGTGATTGTTTAAATTATACAGAGTATTCAAACTAAATTTATGATCCAATATCTTCTCTTTCAAATCTGCTTACTAGACAGTATGTTGATACGATATTTAGGGAATAACGACCTTGTGCATTTTTTCCACAGGCTAAATGTCACAGTACAAGATCCGCCATCTTTTATCGCTCGATGGTACAGACAAATGGCAGACCATGTAGGAATAGTTTTTGCCGCTCTAGGTCTGATCATCATCATCTCGTTTCTAATATTTCTGTACTCTGCCTATCAGGTGAAACACATCGAGGACGAGGCAGATGACGAATTTAAGAGACAACGAGCCGACTGGGAGGATATATTCTCTGGCTTTGTTGAAAAGGGGGAAATAACCGCTGAAGACTTTCCAGAACCTGAACCTAAAGAAACAAGTCTTGAGGAGGAAGATGAGGAGGAGGAAGACGTTGATGAAGACACTGATGAGGAGGAACATAGTGAGAGTGAGGATGTACCTGATAATGCAAGATTCAGAGGTCAGAAAGTCTCCGACGTGAACATCAATAAGGTCCTTGTTGCAGACGATTCAGACAAGAATACTTTCACCAACACTGGGCGGGTGTATGTCCGAAACAGCCGTCGAAGAAGATTGCTTGATTCAACACCTCCTCGCTTACAGGGTGCCCTTAGGTCCTGCCGTTCCCCAAGGCATACTTCGTTGGACTCCATCAGAGATTGCTCTTACACTGAATTAGAAAAACGTCATAGACCTAGACCATCTAGCGCTAAAATGTTCACTGCTTTGAACAAACAAGAAGCATTTCAATGGCTGTTTAAAAATTCGGCCGACATGCGAACAATAAATGCTCTTTTAAAAGAAACAGCCGACATTTCATTAGTTGATCTTGACTTTTCACCAGGAAAACTAGTGTCCTCTACTGACACTCAAAGTTTTGGTGTTGATCCAGAATCTACTGCATGCAAGTCATTGGAGACCTCAAGCAAAGTTCAAGGTCGTTTTGGCCAACAGGAAGGTCATAGTCGTTGTCTCGATACATGTTCTTCTGACAAGCAGCCACATAGAGTTAGATTTTCTCTGGATATGCCTCTAAAACATTCGGAACAAAGAGTAGGTCTGTCTAAAATGAGCAGGAACAAAGTTTCGACTCGAAGTAAAAGTTCTGGACATAATTTGAAGTTAATGCCATCAAGAAGTCATATAAAATATATGTCCTTACCTGAAGAAGCGGAAGATCTGGTTTAAACCAGTGAGTACAACTGGTTTAAACCAGTAAGTAAAACCTTTTTCGGCTGGTGGGCGAGATTTCTAGCTCTCGTGTCACGGATCACATCATCACAGTAATAAAAAAAAAAAAGATTGTCTTCCGACGGAACTTATTTCTGCGCCTCATTGTGCACCGTGGACAATGGTTTCGAGTGGCCAGATAGCAATGCGTCACTGGCAGGATTTGGCCCACGGTCCGTAGGGCATCACTGGCTTACACAATTACCTACTGTCGACAGCTCTAGGCTTGTGCTGGCTTTACGCATAGACATCCCTGACCGTCGCCTCACAATAGTCTTTTGCACAGAAATATGCGACGCTAATTTGCATTTTGTACATTTTTAGTAACGTTGAAGTATTTATTCCTTTTTTTATATCTAAAATGTGGATTCCCCTCTCCTCAATAGTAGTTGAACTTGCCAACACTGGTTTATTTATTTCACGCCTCAGAAGAACTATTTTTTTTTTTAAAAAGGCTAGATTTCTATTCGGAAACATCGAAGCAACACAACAAAACAAATACGAATCAATACATTACTTTTATTATACAACTTTAAGAATTCTGCAAGCTTCGGACTTGAGAGACAATGCATTATTCGTATTTAAATAAACAAGTGACAATTAATGAAATAAACTAAATGAAGAAAAACAGAAAATTATACATGAATACATTGAACAAATCTCTAACAAGCTCAATGTCAGACTGTGAGGTCAAGGTTTATCATTAAGGTAACGCGACCAATTTGTTTAAGTTATGACAGTTACATAAACTGTGTACAAAATATGAAATATATGCGAATCCGATATTATGAATGACACGCTTGATAAACTATAAACAATCAGCAAATACTGTAGGTCTATATTTTATACAGAATCCAACACAGCATCAGTTGCAAGCATGAAGAATATCTACAGTGCTAGAAACATTTTTGTCCAGTTTTGTTTACTATGGTCATAGACATAATCTATAACACCTCGATTTTTAAAAAAATCTATAGGTGCACAGAAGTGCACATCCAAGATCTTCATGCCAGCTCTTCTACTCGTTGTGACATATTGGCATTTGGGAATAATGCAGTGCACAGTAAAAAAAAAAAAAGAATCTTGTAGTTTAGTGATTGTGGTTAATGAAGTCATATATTAAATAAGTTAAATTGAGGATTTTATAGACGTAGTTCAGCGCTTATAATTCATAGGGTAGAAAAGTTGACTGAAAAGACGTCTTGCTATTGTTTTCAATGTTAGTCTAAGACGCTAATCAGTTTTCACTTCCCAACTCACGCATTCACACACACACACATACATTTTCACTCACATTCACTATCCATGATATACCTCAACCCTCTTCCCTTGCACAGTTAGACTCCCTAATAAGAAACATTGTTTCTACATTTAGAGCGTTGATGTGATGCGATGTTGTGTAAGTTTGTGTGCCCTGAGTTAATATTTACTAGCATTCAAAATATGTAAGAGGAGTCCTAGTGCTTATCGGTTCAATGTTGTATATATGAAAAGTTATTGTGTGTGTCTGGGTGGGGGGAACAGGTCCCCGTATTAGTCAAAGAATGTGTAACTGATGATTCGAGTTCTGTATACTGATGGTGTGGGGGAGGGTGTAAATTACACTCGGCGGTATTCCTCCCCCCCCCCCCCCCCCGCTGTGGCGGATAACTCTCCCAACGGAGATGACATTTTTAACGTTCAAGTAGGTGTAACAGAGTGAAAGGCTTGACCATTGCCCTTCCACTGAAACGGAAACACTGGTGTAAGCGGTGGGCCAGCCGGACATACTGACTGACCAAAGAGCGGTAAAAATCCCGGACTGGCAAAGCACAATCTGGGGTCTGTGGCCATGCTTAGACCAGGATACCGGGCCGCTGAACTGAAGCCATAGCTATTTAAGAAGGCCAACTTGGACTCCACAAGATGGTTGCTTTCTGAAAGAGCAAGGGCGTACGGGTAGAGGGCGGGATGTGGAGCTGGGCGGGGCTTTAGTGGGAAATAGGTTGCAGACAAGTCCGCAGTTTCTGATGATACCACTAGCTGTTGCGGAGGGGGCGCTACTTCTGAAGAGGAACTTTGGGACGCAGCTGGCGATGTGCAGAATCGTCTGTAAAATGGCCTTGGATCAATGCGTGCTTCTGACCTCTTTGTGTCGTGACTTCTGGAGGAATGAGCTTCGTTCTGGTCTGGATTATTCATCCTGTGTTTCAAGTCTTTCTTACTATGACCATTATCAACGGATTTGACCTTCTCTTCCGGAAGTGTTTCGTCGTCTGCGTTCTCAGTTACGTCGATGACGTCGTTACCCGGCTGTTCCAGAGACTCTGTTTGGGAAAGTCTCTGAGAACTGGACCCTGACTTGGAACTGCATTCAGACTCTGTCTTTGGAAACTGATCTTCTTTGGTTGGACATAATGACTTCACACTGATCTCGTCATCTGAATGAAAATGGGATAGATAGATAAGATCATTTTTTGATCTATACAAATTAAAATTCTGATTGACTATAATAAAAATTTAGAAGATTCCAGAATTACAGTTGAAATATATCATTAACCTTCATTTTTAAACAAATTTTATTGACTTATTGTATAACGTAAAACCATACAGTAAAGTTTACAACCTCTTAAAACAATTAGTTTTGCAAAGGCCTATATAGTTCATTGACAAACTTGTAAGCAAAGATTTGCTTTCAGTATCGCTGAGGGAAGTGACGAAAGTTAAAGCTAAATGAAAAATCTCAAAGAACCCCGTTTTTATTATTATTTGACATGTCAAGAATTTACTAACTAATTTATTTAATATAAATGTTTATAAGTATTTAAATAAAAACATGGTATAATGTTTACTATTACATTTTTTACGCAGAATTTCAATATGTCAATAATTAAAATTTGAAAAACCATTGGAGTTTCCCTTTAAAATATAATAAAATATATCCCATTGAGCCTGTAATCATTGTATAGACGCAGTGCTAGCAGCCGACAGAGCCTGGCTGCATGCGCGTCGGAACGAGACAGCTGGAGGTCACTCACGAAGGCCGCGGGATACACGTGTGAGACCAGAAGAAAATCTGCTGCCGAGGACAAACGCAGACGACGAAATGAGAATCTAAATCGACCACCTGCGGACAATGGTCATGCTTGCCCTGGATGTGGCAAAATATGCAGGTCACAGCTGGGGCTGCGCAGCCACGGGAAATACTGTATTTCTCACTAATCTTCGGACTCGAAGACAAGCCTTATTATTATAATGATAGCACATTCTGATCTTTTTCCCGTAAGAGTTTGACTAAAAATCAAAATCTAACCATGATCTAAAAACAATGGACCTCACTCACCAATCGTAAACAAACAACATTTAGCCACGTGATAATATTGATTATTATTATTGAATGAAAAAAACAACTGTCACGTGACTGGCTGTGTGTATTACGTAATTTGTATAGAAGAGATAGAGCACCACGTGGCTAAATGTTGTTTGTTTACGATTGGTGAATGAGGTCCATTACAAGCAATTTCACATGTCTTTACATTCTTAAAAGAGTTTCCTTGTACAAGAGCACACTAAAGGGAATCCTTAACGACCATGTTTAGATTGTTAAATATCTAAATGGGCGAATAAAAAGTTGTCTATTTGGACAATCTAAATAATTCCATCTTTTGTATATCTAAATGGGCGAATAAAAAGTTGTCTATTTGGACAATCTAAATAATTCCATCTTTTGTTGGTTCAGATTTCTGATGTTTATTCAGATTTAAAAATTATTACATCATGGCCCAAACTTTCCGGGGGATGGCAGCAGGCAGGGTTCGAACCCGCGACCACCGGGACGATAGTCCGGAGCGCATACCACACAACCAAGCAGCATATGTGTAAGGCCCTACACATTGTTAAAATTTGTCTCGATAAGTTTTTGTTTCAAATTTGAAATACATCAATTAATAATTTAATGAATATAGCGTCTTGGAGTGTTCTTTAATATTTCAAAGTTTCCATCGCTGAAATCTAAGAGTTGGATCTTTTGTAACGGAAACAAGTTTTTCCTCAGGCATTGTTAGTAAGTGATAAGAACAGTTTATCTGATTATCTTGCCGATAAGATATAAGAGAAATTTGCACTGCATGGTCTATGTGTGATATTTAGATGCATATCACACCGAAGACAAGCAAAATACACGCTTCAATGAGTTTTTTATAAATACAATACCCAGCAGACGATGCGTCGCCTACCTGATACACTTTCAGCTGACCGCTTCCGGTGAGGCGATTTTACGATGTCGCGTTGTCCGTGGGGGATAGCCTCGTTTTCACTCTGTAGTCTCTGATATATGTCGTCACGGGAAAGGTCAGCTCGCGGATCACTGGGCAGAGGCTGGACGAGTCGAGGATAGGACAGCCCTGGTACCGTCAGAGAGGCATACCACGGGTGTTGAAAGGTTGGTACCGACATCAGAGGATGGCCTTCGTGAGGAAAAGAGGGCGCTGAAAATCTGTAGAAGATTAAAGTTGAAACCATACTTAATTGGATTTATTACATAGATACATGTACAAAAGCCAAGTCCGTTTTACAAAATACAATGTAAGGTGTGTGTACGTAGCTTAAAGAAAATCAACACTGTTTGACCAATTTTTATGGAACTTGGCATGAATGTTTCTTGCATCATTGCAGTTAATGTTATAACCGCTCTCTCCCTGCCACAACGGGCAACGATTTCTGCTTGTACACATTAATTAACAAATATTTGAATCTGGTTTCGGGAAGATTACGCGCACAAAAAGACTTCTCAAAGAAGCTCATGTATGGGGATATTACAGGAGTCTTCTGTGAGAAAAACGATTATTTGTCAACTTGAAATTACAGGTTTGAATTTTAAGAGTTACGATGTTTTTGGTATTGAAAATTATTTAAGCGATAAAGCAGGAATGAAATTATAAATACAGACATAAACCTGTGTGTAAAATCTAGTATATCATGTACATGTACTCGTAGCCCCCCCCCCCCCCCCCCCCCAAAACAAAAAAAATTAGCAAAACGAAAATAAAATTACGCAATTCATAAAAAAACAACAACAAGGGTCTTCTAACATAAGTAGTCTAACAAAGAAATTTAAACATTCGTCGATAAACATTAAATCATAGTAAGAGCTAGGATAGTAGAGTCCTAGTGCTCTGATATATTTGAGATTTGATATAAGTTTCACAATATTTTAGTCCTGTGTGAAGCCCCCAACAATCGGAGGCCCTAGGTGGCTGCCTACTTTGCCAATGCTTAAGACCGGCCCTGTCATGTAGAAATAAACAATAAATATTAGTCTACCAAGACTTAGGCCTAAATGACATCTACCAGATTACAGAATATCATTGTCTCTCTCAGTCTCTCCCGCTTCCCACAAACCCAAACATTTATTAGACCTGATATCTTGTATAAAAATGATGACCGCCTGGTCGTGGTGTATGCACTTCGGAAGGTCATCACTATGGTCCCTAGTTCGAATCATGCCGCATCCATCCAATGACGTCTTGCACAAGGTTTGTAATAATCGTCATTTTGGTATAGTATAAGAAGAATGATTACCTGGCGACCAAATCGTACGCTGTCTGTGTGTCGTTGACGTCACTACCTGGTGACGTAGCATTCCTGAGTATTCTGTTGATAGAACTAACGCTAGGAATGGTTGTGTCGTCACAGATGCGCTGACTCAGAAGCTGGTCACGGATCTCCCAGGCAAAGATGGAGGGATTCTGTTGCTTTAGATCGAGGATTTTCTTCACCACCAGAGGAGTGGCTACTTGCTGCGATGTCAAAGGCAATCATTTAAACATTACGCCATATATCTCAAAGGAATTGTAACGCATAGCGTTTCTATTACAACTTTATTTATAATCATAGTTGTGATTAATTTTAATTTATTGCTGACCAAAAAAAAAAAAAGAATAAAATCTATAAATTTACAACAAAAAAAAGCATTAAACATTTTTTAAAATTCTACATTTGGCCCCCCAAAAAATTAAAATAACACGCTCCCTTATATAGGTCGGGCTCAAACATAAAGGCTCTTCAGGCATGAGTGACTATCGGCTGATTGACTTACCCAGATTTTGAATACATCTCTGAAGTAATAAAAAAAATGAACCACAATTTATGTTCTAGATCTTAAATCTGGATCTCTTGTGGTCCAGAAATGATTATCTTTATGACCACATTCTCATTGTAGTGAGGATTTTTAAAACGATAGCCAACGAAATATGCGTTCATTTCACAGTTTTTCTTCACCACTAGAGTTGACATTTCAACCCGTCATCAGAAAGTTGAACTGTACTTTATAATCGAGCCTTATTAGTGAGGAAACAAAAAGGTTGAGCGTGTTTTTACGTTTCCTTTCTTGTAATAAATTATATTTCCATTTGCTCAGTGGCACAGCTTTAAATTGTAACAGGTGTTTTGTAACGCCGAGAAAGAAATGTTTTCAGGGTTATATTAGAATCTTTTATAGGTTGTATTATTATTATAGCTTTTATATAGCGCTACTTTCATGCTTATAGCATGCTCAGAGCGCTTTTGGTCCAATCTCATTTGTGGACCAGTGGCGGGGGTATCTAGGAGTTAGTTTTCCGTGCTGCCTTTAGGCTCTCAGTAAACACAACTCTGCCCGAGTCGGGTGTCGAACTTCTAGGTAGCCAAGTTCAAGCGCACTTAGCCTCTCGACCACGATTCCCACCGTATGGCTCCCTAGTGATGAATTACTGTCTCCACCCCCCCCCCCTCTTGCACGTTTCCTCCCCATCCCCCAGCTCATTCATTAAATTAACCCTATCTCTCCAAATTATTTTTCAGGATCCGAAGGAATTATTCATTTGCTCATGTGTAGTCCACTTCCCTGTTATGATTAAACTTCAATAGTTTTGTAATCAAAAAATATTTTATTTGGCTTAGCATTAATTGGAAATCCATCATCTTTTTATATAACACAAATCAATGTTTCTAAAAACAAAATATAATTTAATGAGGTCAAATCAACGATGGTATCGTCTTCTAGGAGAGAAAGAGTTAAAGCAACATGCATTTACCCTAACTTTTGGTTTTCCTCCACCAATAGATCCAGGTTTGATGGAGCCGGTCTCGTAAAATCGTGTCAGGATCTTAGAGACGCATCCATGGGACACCAGAAGCTGCCGAGAGATGTCACAGGGGCGTACACCCATCTGAGCCAGCTCGACTATCCGACGGCGTATATGCTCTGGGAGAGGTCGGCCATTGACAAACACGCCCCCAAGTTGATTGACGCCCGTCTGGCCTGTGAAAGATATAGAAAATTAATAGGACATACAATTAGAATAGAAGATTTGAGTAGGTAGTAAAAAGTAAAGTTCCCCTTTCAGACCTTGCAATCTATGGGGCAGATGTTGTAAAGGTAATCAGTTTCTGTGGGAAAATGTTTACCAGGGTGTCATGTTATAAGGAATATAACTCCATATATACATCCACATCTCTCAATACGTAGTATTTATTGCCCTTTTCGACACCAAGCAAAGTAATTAATTACAAATAAGTCATTAACTTATTGTTATTTTTTTTATTGATTTATATTTTGTTAGGTACAAGAAATAATTATGTAATGTTTCTACCCAATCCGAGAATGGGAAGTGGGAGAAATATTATATTCAAAAACAGTACCAGACAGACAGAGTGAGTTGATATAAGCTTTGTGCAGCATACAAATCTATGCTGAATAGGATTATCGGCATAATGTGTAGAAAAATTATCTTTTCTAAAAGAGAAGTGAGATTTTTTTAATTATTAAAAATACGTTATCTAGAAACTAAAGAGATTTTTTTAAAAGAGATGAAACTACAAGATCTATACACTCCTAGAACAAAAGAAACCAACCAAAGACTAAGTGGATTAGACATTAGGAGGAGGCATAGGAGGGAGGGGGGAACTTTTCACATTTTCAGAATTGAACAAGTTTCGTGCACTGTGAAGTGCTGCGCTATCAGTAGAACCATTCATTTCGCAAACAAGCAAGACTGACTTCATTTTTCCGGACGGCTCCTTCCGATAGATCTATGGCCGTCTATTCGAACTCGTTCACGCTTATGTGGTCAGGCAGTTTCGCCTCGCGTCACATTAGACGTTTCTTTTTTTTATCTTCTCATTTAATGTTCCGTCTTTTATTTTTCTTTCGGCAAGCGTGGCGAGTAGCAGTATTGAAGTTCTGTGTGTTCGCCTGTGTGTTGGTCTCTGTGTTGGTCTGTGGGAACTAATGTTTCAGGCTGGAGTCCAATGTTGTTTTTTTTCCTCTTAAAAACAAGTGCATTATGTTGTAGTGTCTGCAGATTCGCTTCAGAATAGTTTTCCTTCTGCTTGAAAAAGTCTTCTGGTGTATAAGGACTTCTTGTAAGAGAGTATCGGCTTTGGGTAGATTCATGGGGAAATAATTCAGAAAATTAAACAAAATATTATTAATTTAATAACTTCAATGTTGCAAAATGTATCAAGGTTATTCTGACCCAGAGCCCACCTCTTTCCCTTTCTCTCACTTTCTCTCTCTCCACTCCTTTCTCTCAGTCTCTCCTTAATCTCTATTTCTTCCTATCTCGCTTTCTCCCTCCCTTTTCTCTCTTCTCTATATTTACCTCTCTCTCCTTTTTCTCTCTTTATCCATTTCTCTGTTTCGCTCTTTCTCTCTCTCCCCCCTCCTAGTGATAAGTTTGTACGAAGTAAAGACGCTGGACAAGGATTTATTTCAGATGTATCAGAAACATGGCGATGAACTCAAGAAACCTAACCTTAGAATTCTCTTGAACACTACATCCATGTTGTGAACACATTTTCACGGCGTTACACAAACATCTAGGAATTGGTTTTCCGTGCTGCCTTTAGGCACTCAGTAAACGCAACTCTGCCTGAGTCGGGTGTCCCCCTTCTAGGTAGCCAAGACAAGCCAAGTTCAAGCGCACTTATCCTCTCGACCACGCTTCCCTTCTATATATCTTAACATCAACTGACTTCTAGCCGATGGATTTTATTACATTAAATTAAGCAGATGTTTTGTACAACAAGGTATTTTAACATATTTTAACTATTCGAATATAGTATACCGGAAGAAATGAAATAGAACAATAAACAAGGTTACAAAGACAGTTTGTGTGGAAACACAAACTCAAAATCGGACCCCGAAGTGGTCATCCAGGCATGTAACAAGGCAGGTTTCAATATTTTCAGAAAGAATGTCAGAATGAAATTCTATCAAAGGCAAATGACAGAAGAATGGTGAAAGAAGGTTGACAGATCTTGTGTGGTGCCCCAGCAGTCCAGCAGACCAAGGGACGTGGCCTAACTGATTTCATATAATGATTATCTTATTGATCTAATTGTTTTGTATAGGTTCAATCTCTTATTCAAAGTCTCATAAAAAAATATTTCGTAAAAAAAAAAATCCTTAGTTAAGTGTCTTATTGATATAGCACAACCCTGCTGTTCACACGATAATATGAAAAATTACTTATTAATTGTTGTTTTAAATAATGTTCAACTTATATGCATATTAAATAGATTTTTTTCTTTGAAAAAAATAGTAACCATTTGTTTGTAAATGACAGAACTTACATAATTTAGCAATACCTTTGCAAAAAAAATAAATTTAAAAATAAAATAAATAAAATTTTTTTCAAATTATCTACAACCGTTTGCATAAATGTGTTAAAAATATGGTAAATGGCCATCTCCCTAACTAAATAGACTTCTGTGTTTGTTACTATTAATAGTGAATAGTTATAAAAATGGTGTATTTAAAAAAAAAAACTGCTTGTATAGTTGATTTCAAAATTAAATTTTTCACTGTCAGAAAAGAAAAAAGTAGCCGTTGTATCAAAACTTTGAAAGGTCTAAAATATCATGATGTCAGATATTCAATATCTTTTCTAGTTTACGAGATCTAAACGGGACGGACGGACGGACAGACATTCCACACAAAACTAATAGCGTCTTTTCCCCTTTCGGAGGCCGCTAAAAATAAACAGCAAAAAACTAAAATTACGCAAATTTATTAAAAACCTAGTGTACTCCAACAATAACAATAAAGAGAAGTTTCGCTATTTCTTCTCTAAAAAATATCTGTTTAGAGTGCTGTACGAGGCTCCTACCAATCGGAGGCCCTGTCTAGTTTGTCTATGCCTATGGCCGGCCATGATATAGAGGCAGATCTATAACAGCTAAGAGTTCGACAGTCCAGCGCTCAAACCGCACGACCAGGCAGACACCCAATAGGCTACGATAGTCATTTGTGTTGTTTAACACATTTAAAAAAAAATCGGTAGTAATTTTAACTTACCCCTGACACCCCCCCCCCCCCTCACACACCCAAAAAAACAGGCTGATTTTTACAATCTGATCAGATATACATACACTTGTAGCCAAGCCTAGTCTAGTATGAAATCAACACTTCTGACATCACAAAGTGACTCGGTGAAAATCTAAACGTTTGGATGCGCAGAAAAATTACGTCACAAACACATCAACGACTAAGTTATTCTTCAAAATAAAATGCAAAGAACATTATATTTATTATCTGTAAATCAAAACGCATATTATATAAAATGTGTCAAAACCATCGGAGGTTCTTTTAATGTATTCCATTAAAATCTCTAAACCAGAGTGGTCTTAGATTTGATGTGAAGATTTTATCTTATATAATACTGACGCCACTTCAAAAAAGAAGATGATTACATCCTATGAGTCATGCATTTAGTCATGCATATTAACCAATGATCTACATTCTGCTAAGTCACTGGTTTTCCTGGCTGGCTCAGGCAACCATGCTCTAATAGCACTAGGGAAGAAGGAGCATTTGTACAAATTTGTCCTAGCATATGGAACGAGGAATGTGCCTTTATCTTTGTGTCTTTCAGAGTATTTTATTAAATTTTGTTTTTGTATTTGAAGATTATGGTTCCGTGTTTTATGTATAATTATTACTTTACTATTGAGTCTTGTCTCCTGAAGACTTTTTAAATTTAGTGATTTTACTAAAGGTTTTACTCTAGTCAAATGTGACTTCAATTGAATTCAAGACTTTCCTTTAGAAATCAAGAATATTATCTCATCGTCCAAATTTCTTGAATGACGATTTGGGATAGCAGTGAGGGGGATTCTAGCTGGAGAGAATCGTAACGGCCGTCTTAAAGGAAACTCTGATGGTTTTTCAAATTTGAGTTATTGACTTATTTAAATTCAGCGTAAAAAGTTATAATAGTAAACATTTTACCATTTTTTTTTATTTAAATGCTTAGAAACATTCTTGACATCTCATTCAAAACGGGGTTCTTTGAGATTTAATTTTCATCTAAGCCTCTCCCTGTCCCAAGAAGTAAATAGATCGTGTGTGACTGATTCGAGCAAACTGGTCAGTGTATGGCTAGTCTAACGTGTAGTCGGTCATGACAAGACAATCAAGCGATAGTGTTTGTTGTGTATTGTGTTGTGGTCAGGTGAGAAAATACAAACTGCCGTGGTTAGTCAAGCATGTCAATCTACTTTCAACACGCATTTCTTTCTTTGCTTACAAGATCTAAATCTAACTGCATAGGCGAATAGAAACTTTACCGAATGGTCTCCCGTTATACAATAAGTCATTAGATTTAATTAATAGGTTAGTGTGACATCACATAGAAAGATGGTGAAAATCTGACCGTTTTGGATGCGCAGAAAAATTACGTCAGAAAAACATCAATTACTAAGTTATTATTGCAAATAAAAAAAAGAACAATGTATTCATTATCTGTAAATCCAAACACATATTATATAAAAAAAATTGTCAAAACCATCGGAGTTTCCCTTTAAGTTCATACCACGTGACAAAGCAGTCTTATTGTAGTCTACGTAATTTATTTCTTTGATTCCTGCTAAAAAAATGTAGATGACTAAAGCTGCGCTGAGTATTATCTGGTTGTGTTTTTTTGTCTCTAATTGTGCGGTATATTGTCTGGTTGTTGCGTGTTGTACAGTCTGGTTGTCTGTGATATTGTCTGCTTGTGTGTTATATTGCCTTCACCTATTCCTTAGTCTGTTGGGGGTAACACAAGATTTTTCGACCGTCTTTCTCCATTTCTCTCTGTCTTTTGCCTTGGATATAACATCTTTTCAATAGCATTCTTATATTTTGTCTTCTCGTCGATTTCTCTGTCTGCCTCTTCTTCTTTTTCCTAGTACTGTTCCCTGAAGGAAGGTCTTTGCAAGCCCCGAAGATCTTGTATTACCGCCAAGAAGTGTATTGAGCAAAATATGCGCCCGGGGCAAGAAACTTGGCGCCCCCACCCCTCATTCTCCATATTTCCATGAACATCACATAAAAATAAAAAGTATTTAATAAAATATAATAAAATAATCTTAGAATGTATTACTAATAAAATATCTACACTATTTTTTTGGCGCCACTCGCAGCAGAGGGTGGCATCCGGGGCATCGTGTCCCCCTTGCCACCCCCTCACTACGCCTCTGAAATGACTTTGGAGTTTTAGTTTGCATTTTTTTTTTATAAAAGTTAGCAGGTCATTGTGGGGTCCAATCGCTGTAACCCTGTCTCTAATTTCTTCATTTGTGATGCGGTCTTTATATATATTGTCTAGGTGTGCCTTATATGGCCTGGTTGGATGTTATATAGACCAGTAGTTTGCTATATTGGTTGTGTGTTTTACTCTCTGGTTGTGTGTTATACTGCCTGGTTGTGTTGCAATGTTTGGTTGTATTGTTTAATTTGAAGTCTTGTTTCTATCTTGGTCTAATTAATGTCTGAAAGAAAGAAAAAAAAAAGAGAAAATACGAGACGAAGGAAGGAGTGAAGAATAAAATTACGAGATAGAGAGAAAGGGAGAGAAAGTAAGCTGCTAACGAAGCCGCGCGATTATAGCACAGATCATAAACAGACCTAAACGACAAAGCAGATCTGAAAGAGAGAATTGTTGTTGAATTGATCTCGCCACTCGCTGGAACAGACGACAAGTGGCGCTAGCCTTTGATGCTCTCTGACCAGCCACTCGTCACGCTTGGTCTCATGTCGTCACAGGCGTTCGCTAAGTGCGACAAATTGGGAGCGCACACACACACACACAAGCTCACACGCAGGCACACATACACACACACTTTTGACACGCTGAGTGAGTCTCCATGGTTGAATGGTGTCGAGATGGGGGCTCTGAAAAGGGGAAAGGGTGAGATAAAGAGTGTAGCCCATATATACCATTGCAGAAATTCGTGGTGATTAATGCCTTTTTTTTTATTTTGCAGGGAATACACCTTAAGCATAGCATGGTGAATACTCTCCCCTCTATTATTTTTTTTTATCATTGAATACTCTCCCTTTGGCAACGTAATAATTTATTGAATACTATCCACGATAGATAACCTTTTTCTCCTTTAAAAAAATGCGTGAACAAGATGAATAAATAAATTTTAGCTACATTTAATCAGATTCTATATTAATGAAGTACACGACCTCGGCAATCACTTCTTCAAAAAGAGCAGGTTGTTTGTTCAATAGTGGCTAGAAGGTCTTGTAAACATCAGACGTTATACCAGAAATAAGATTAATACATCCCAGTTCAGCTCTCCCACTATTTCGACGCGGAGGCAGAGTGCATACGACATTAAATTATAACCTATGACGGCAGTTCAAAGTGCGTACCACTTGGCCAGATCTATAGTTGAAAGGTTACCTGAAGATATTAATGAAATATTCCTTTAATACTTCCAAGAAACCTGTCAAAGTATCACGTGATATCTGAATCGTGTAGGAAGGAGTGAAATGTGGGATGGGGGAAATATTTTGTTGTATACTAAAGCTACCTTCATTTCATACAAAATAGAATAATTTAAAACAAAAGCAAAATGTTGTTTTTCTCTAGCTTATCTTATAAACTCCAGACGTTTTTCTAGCTTATGTTATAAAGTCCAGACGGTTTTTTAAGCTTATCTTATAAACTCCAGACGGTTTTTAAGCTTATCTTATAAACTCCAGACGTTTTTCTAACTTATCTTATAAACTCCAGACGTTTTTCTAACTTATCTTATAAACTCCAGACGTTTTTCTAGCTTATCTTATAAACTCCAGACGCTCATTGAAAAAAGAATCGGCCAGAAAAACCAACAACTTAGCAGAGTTTGAGTCATTGCTTCACGTATATGGCTAGATTGACACATGAAATGCGTAGAGCGTAATTATCTTCTTTTTTTTTTTGAAGTAGCATCTGAATATATAAGATAAAGAAAAATAATAATGGCGTCAATGTTTAACCGACATGTCCAACATTTAGAAAGGATCTATATTATAATAAAGTGGTTCTCAAACTTTGTTGACCCGAGGACCCATTTATATAGTCAAAACTTGGCCACGGACCCCTAAGTGAAAAAGCTACATAAAAGTATATAAGTTAAAAAATTTAAGAAAAAAAGACATCTTGTTAAGGATTATCTGTTGAGTTTGGGATCTAAGTTTGTCCACACGCAAAAGGGTTCAATCCAGTCAGGAATGTCCACGTAAAGTATGATTGGATAAACTGCCTTTTAGCGAAGAACTTATTTTAATTTTATTCAATTGTCACCTTTCTCGAGGACCACTCGGAGTCCACGTACCACAGCTTGAGAACCACTGTTATAATACATAAATACATCTATATGTTCACGTAAATTCATGCATAAATCGAAATAGATTTGAAAGATGTAACATACAACAATATGTGCAGAGGTCTTGCTGCTTGATAAAGTCATTATAGGAATCAATACCATACGTTGAGATAGAAGCAAAGTAAATAGGTTATTATGTAGTGGAATTATGTAGAGTTGCTCCCCCTGGATTGATAGGCCTCTAATATATCAATACTCTTAGTGCGTTTCATCCTATTCACATTCAGTAAAGCAGAACTGGGAAAATCTCTAACTGAAACTAGATCAAACAGCTTTCCTCCCGCCATATCAAGGCAGTAGATCTACCATACACACTGTTTTTGATCGTCTGTTCTAGAGATTTCTTTTATCGTCTGCTATGGAGTTATCCGCCCATTTCGTTTTCCATTTTCGTTTTGCACTATGCAGGAATAGTTGAGGTATGAGAATCAAATGAAATTCGTTTGAGAATTCTTTAATGATGTGATTTTTAAGCCCAATAAATCTAGAAGCACTCAATGTTCTAGCACTCAATAGAATCCTCTGCTTACAGCTTTGATATTTCGGAACTTTAAAAGAGTCATTGAACACGGCAATCTTCAACTAGCTGCTAAAACGTCAACAGTTTCAATGACAAGCTGGCACAAAAGGCAAATTCTTATGGTTTTAATTGACTTGTGGACAGGACTCTATACAATGTTATGATCAAAAGATTTTTTTTTTTTTCAATGTTAACCGATCATCGAGTAACAGTGCCTTAAAATAAGTACTTTCTTTTAACAAAAAGTCAAGATACGAGTCTATCAAGATAAGTCTGATAAGAGATAAAAAGTATCCACCAAGTATATCATGATTAATCATCAATAGTATCTTATTAAGAGAAATAATTTTACCTTGAGTGTATGTAACAACATGATATGGAGGCAGTTTATTGTGTGTTCATGATAGTGTGTTCTAGTGTGTGCAAAGGAAGTGGATGATTCAGGAATGTGTACAATGAATGTAAACTTTATTTGTTTATACATGCCTTGTTTTAAATAAAGAAAACGTGTAAATAATGACTTAGTGATTGGCTAGCAGTTTCAAACAGCTAGTACAACTAAAACGGTGTAGACTTTTTATATTCTAAATGTAGCAGTAGACACTGGCTATGCCCGTTGATTTATTCCTAGGCTTTTTATTGTTTATTATGGCCGGAACAGCCCTTCTTTTCTCTTTCTTAAATTTAAATTTTAATAAAAAGTAAAAAAGTAAAGTTCCCATTTCAGACCTTGCGATCTATAGGGCAGATAATGTTAACGTCATCTGTTTCTTTGGCCAACGGTTAACAAGAAGGGTGTCATGTGGCCAGCACAACGACCCACCCCTTTTACTTTCCCCAACTAATGTCAGATACCTATTAGATTTAGATGGACTCAGGGGTGCCATAAAAATCCCGAGATTCAAAATCCCAGTCTTTACCAAGATTCGAAACCAGTACCCCAGGTTCGGAAGCCAAGCGCTTAGTCACTCGGCCACCGCGCCCCCCAATTTTAATAAACGGGCCACATATAAACGATCAACCTAACCTACTTGTTTAGCCCCTATATTAGTGTCTCTTACAATGAGCTATCACGTCCCGCTATCTCCTTCCTGAACACAGCCTTTCTTGTATTTTGTTTTTACTTTTTATAAGAGGGACTCAATTTAACAATCAGAATGCGCCCCCGACACATACAAGCACTCATATTTTGAGGGCCAGTTAATTCTAGTAGCAGTTTTACTTATCCTCCCGCGCCCCCCCCCCTCCAAAAAAAATCTAGAATAAATACAGAAAATAAAGTACAAAAGTTTGCAATTTTTCGCGAAGCGAATAGCTGTCCCAAAGTTGCGATTCTGTCAAAAACCGTTCTTAGTGAACATCTAGGAGGTAAAAGGAACGTGTGTACGAAATTTCACGCGGATACGTGCGACAGTTTAAGAGATCTCGTGATCAATGAATCAGTGAATCAATGGTATTTTCGCTCATATATATAGTAGATTTGCAAATAAACGCATCTTTCAACTTCAATATACACCAAGATATTTGAATACAAGTGTAATGATATTTAAACATGATATCACTAAAATGACGCGTCTTTCTGTCACGTGTCTCTCACTTGTTCCTTTTTTCTTCAACTAACTCACCCCATATTTATTAACTGAACTACGACAGACCACCTCGTGGTTTCATCAGAATCTATTCAGCCTACACAACCAAACCATCCGCCAACCTTTACTCATGGCTGCATCAGAAACACGTAGACACTATAACACATGTCATATGCATGGCTAAATGCATGACGCGTAGGACGAAATCATCTTCTTTTTTGAAGTAACGTCTGTATTATATAAGATAAGAAGATAAGATGTCAAGCCCCCATACGTTTGTGGGTATGGAAATGTGCTAATGTTGTTTATATGCAAATGTTATAACCGTACTTTGACTAGAACAGTGATGCTCAACCTAATTCGACCTGCGGGCCATTATAATTTCCGACACTCGTGTCGCGGGCCACATGACCGAAAAGGTACAAAAACGAAATGAAATTGACTTACAACAATTTTATTAGAAACCTGTAGATCGAGCACTTACATTAATTTATGGGATATTGAAGGTTAATGGTTTCACGTCTCTACATAAAATGTGAATAGCATTGTAGATACATTTACTGCCGACTCATTGTCTTGTCTCTTTTTGGTAAATATTCCCATAGATCCTCCATTCTCTAGGCGCAGTGTAACAGTCTTTATTCACAGCTCAAAGCAAGAATTTCGTCATATTTGTTTTACAATGCCGATTATTTGATGCTGTTTTTTTTCTTTAAAAAAACAAAAAACAGCTACACTTTCTTTACAAATCAAAAATATTGTCTTATTATCATGTTCCACAAAAAAAAAAAAAAAGTAAAGACCCGTTTACTTGTCCTGCTGGATTCTAAATTCAGAGTCCGTCTGTAGTTTCTTCAGCTCTCCCATTTCATAAACGTATACATGTTAAAGGTCATAGTACCAATCCATCAGAGAAAAAGTGAGGGCCTAACGTAGGTAAAGATACATTTTTCAATCTATATTTTTTTGGAGTGAGGGTAGTTTCTACACTTTGTGCCGACGGTTCGGCGGGCCGGATGGAACCACGTCGCGGGCCGAATTAGGAACGCGGGCCGTATTTTGAACATCACTGGACAATTGAAGCTTGGTTTTAAAATGCTTTGTAGAACTGAAGAATAAAACTCTTCGTATTTAAAAAAAAGGAAGTTAAATTTGCAGTAAAACAGATATTCTGTGGCTATTTCTGTTGTTTCGCTTTTTGTAAAACATCTGGATATCTGACCAGCTTGATCGAAAATTGAAGAATACAAAAACATTTTTTTTAGGATGATTCAAGTATAACACACAGACGCAAATACAAATATACTACAACACTCAAAGCTACCATCACAATAAATAAAGCAGGGAATCCCTTGGCCAAGCAAAATAATAACAATGTACAAGTTTAAACTATTTTGTATATCATGTTAAACAAACTAAAAGACATTTATTTATTGGAGTTTGAGTTGCAACTCTTGTCACTCCTAAAACGTATTGGGTGTTTTTTTTTTTTTTAAGCTTCAGAAAACAGAAAGCAACCAAGTCCGCGTAGAAAGTAAACCAAAGAAAACATTAAGAAACTGGAACAGACACAAAATAGAGCAGTGAGATTTTTTTTTATTATTATAGCTTTTATATAGCGCTACTTTTCATGCTTATAGCATGCTCAGAGGGCTTTTGGTCCAATCTCTTTTGTGGACCAGTGGGGGGAGAGGGTATCTAGAAGTTGGTTTTCCGTGCTGCCTTTAGGCGCTCAGTAAACACAGCTCTACCCGAGTCGGGTGTCGAACCTTGAGCCCCCTTCATAGGTAGCCTAGCCAAGCCAAGTTCAGGCGCACTTGGCCTCTCGACCACGCGTAGATTCATAATAAACGAATATTCACATTTGACTAGAGTAAAACCTTTAGTAAAATCACTAAATTTAGAAAGTCTTCAGGAGAGAAGACTCAAAAGTAAATTAGCAATTATTTATAAAACACTGAACCATGATCTTCAAATACAAAACCTAATAAAATACTCAGACACAATGATTAAGGCACATTCACACACGATGTACGCTAGGACAAATTTATACAAATGCTCCTTCTTCCCTAGTGCTATTAGAGCATGGAATGGGTTGCCTGAGCTAGCTAGGAAAACCAGTGACTTGGCAGAATTTAAGTCATTGGTTAACATGCAAGACTGAATGCATGACGCGTAGGACGTAATCATCTTCTTTTTTGAAGTAACGTCTGTATTATATAAGATAAGATAAGACTGCAGGTTTCGTGGAGCCAGACATCAATTTTGTCATGCTCTGCTTAGGAATAAAACAGGTTATAGATCTAAGTGTCAAGCGATGAATCACGTTGTAATGAAATCTTAGCCATGTTAATTAAACAGTCGTTATGCTGTAGCTTCATAGACAGTCTTCCTAAATAGTTCATGGTGTATAAGTGAATAAAACCTGCAGAAACGTCTATTAAAACAAAATTCAGCTTTTCTTATCAATCTTATTTCTATACGCGCAAGGGCGATGACTCATTCACTCATCTATCACCAATTCTCCCATTTCCGGTGGACGAAAAAAATACCAAAAATTTATCTTGTAATAAGTTGCCTTGGGTCAAGAACAACTAAGATATTTTCACGATCGAAATCGCAGCGGTTACATTTACCAAAAATGTTTTTTTAATCGCAAATTAAAAAAAAATATTTTTTTTGAAGCACACATATTGAAAAAGTACAAGATTATACTTTCTTTCATTTTTAAGCACTATTTAAACTCTCTTTGAGCGAAAATTTGAATAGCGTTAATTAGTGCGAAACTAGCTTTTGTAAACATTGTAAACAAAAATATTTTTGTTGTTGTCATATAAATGCCGACATAGACTGAAAAAGTGTTTTTGTGTGTGAAAATTGATAAAAATACATTGAAATATTGGTATTACTTTATTAATTATTATTTATTATTACTTTATTATTTTGTGTGTTGAGAGAGGAGGTAAAACTAAAGATAATAAAATTCTTGAGAGAGTGTTTCGACGTGACAGTGATAACAAATAAATGGGTCCGATCAGAAGCAACACAGAGCCTATGAAACACTTTTATATTGAACTAGTCGACCAGCGGCGTAGCATACGCCGCTTTTTTGCAGGGCCAACCTTAGGCCACTGCAACCTATGCGACCTCAGTGGGCCCAGCACTTTTATAGGGCCCGCGCTAATTTTAGGTGTATAAATTATTAAATTAAACCATTTTATAACTTATAACAGATTTCCCGCGCCTCCTGTCGATTTAACAGGAGGTCCTGGAAATCTGAAATTGCAAAATATACGAAAAAGTCCTGGAAATATCCGGAAAATTATTAAAATCTTTTGAAAACTCCTACAAGTCTCCTGAAATATACAGACGAAAATTGTCTTTTTTTTTTCTTAAATTACCTAGAAGAACTCCCTCTGTCCGAGTTTCAAAATAAAAGAGTGATCTTTCCATTGTGTCCAAACTCTTGAGCGTGCTCTGTCGCTTCGATAGTTTCTACAGAGTAGATTACTTCCCCTCCCTTTTTTTTTAACGTGAGGTAGAAATTTAAAAAAAAAAAAGTGATAGTGCAACGGTCCTGTCCTGCTATTTTGTGACTACGTGTTCTCTCCCCCCCCCCCCCCCCCCCCCCTCTTGTTTTCTCGTGGACTAATCGCAGAGTGATCTTTCCTTTACTTCTCGACAAAATTCTTGAGGGAAGAAGAGAATTATATATAGATTAAGAAGCCGATGACAGGTCAGCAGTGTTTTCTATGTTTCGGATGTTCCTTCAGAGTTGAAGATAATTTACTTCCAAGTCCAAACCTCCCGCAGGACGACGGGGGGTGGCAGAGGGGGGGGGGGTATGAACCCCGGACCATCGTGACGACCGAAAGACAAACCAGCACACATACCGCATGACCAGGCAGCCATCCAAAGCTGGTGTAAAAAAAAAATGTTTGATGTTATTGTAAATGTGAAGGTGCGGTGGCTGAGTGGTAAAGCTTTTGGCTTCCGAACCGGGAGGGGGGGGGGGGGGGGTCCCGAGATTGAATCCTAGTGTAGACTAGGACTCATTTCTGGATCTGTAGGGTCCACAAATAAAATTAGTTGGTGAAAAGTTAAGGTGTTTGGTCGTTGTCATGGCACCCTCGTTAACCGTGGGCTACAGAAACAGGTGACCTTTACCCAATCTCCACTATAAACCACATGGTCTGAAGGGGGAATCTTACTATTTTAAATGTGTCGGTATAATGTAATGTAGGAATTCTTCATTTATAGATCTGTAGATTTATAAGAGATTCGTACCAACAACTAAATTATCTGTTATTGTGAGTAAATGCTTTCGTGAATAAAACAACATAAATGAACGTCACGTCAGAAGAGAGAGAGTGAGAGAAAGAGAGGAAACTGTGTAAATGCCGGTCGTTGATATGAATTTTCATAAAGGGATTTTACAAAAGAAATAATAATAATAATAATAATTTAAGAAAAACTGAGAAAAACAAAGAAAATATGGGAACCTAGATTATGCGTCTATGAAAATTGTCCAAAATAACAATATACCCCATTGTTATATCAACCGAGGGGATAATAACAACTGACCTCACAGACACTTTCAAGGCCCTTAACATTCTTAGGAACATCCTCGTTGCCTGTCAGAGGGCGGTACTGCTGCAGACCTGCCACATCACCAGAAAATTCCTCAGTGGAAACTGTTAAAGGGACTACGATGAATTTTGTTTCTCTTTAGCGAAACTCTACCCTAGCAGCGCCAGAGAATGACTACTCGTTCATTTCTAACATAATAATAATAATAATAATAGTAATAATAATTTGTTTCCCTTTAACGAAACTCGACCCTGGCTTCGCCAGAGAATGAATACTCGCACTTTTATAATAATAATAATAATCTTTATAATCCGTAGGGAAATTTGTCTTACAATTTGTGCATTACACCAAACAAAACATAATAACTATAGCTAACCAAAATATATATTCAAACCAGACTCGCTCATTATTTACATGCGAAAAGTTTATATCAGAATGTTTCTATTTAATGATCAGACTAACAGGGGAACAGAAGAGTTTTTATGTCTGTTTGTCTTAGCTACCGGTGTCTTGTACCACTTTTGTGAATGTGATATATATAATCAAACATTTATGAAACAAAAGATAAACGTCCTAGTGGTGGAATGTTCGGACAAATGCGGAAGGTCAGTCATAAGCAACAATTTAAACATTGAAAACGCTTTAATTATTGGATTTCTTCAAGTCTTAGATGTGAAAGTAGAATTTCACTAAACCTATCTTAGTTTAGAAAGATTGAGATGATCTAAACCAATGGAGTCCTTGGCCTAGTGTAATCGTAGTAGATATATCTTTAGTCTAGCTTAGTAAAGACGCCATTACTTCAAGTGATCACGACCTACCTGTGTGCGGCATAGGTTTCTCTAGATATACGACAAACGGGAGGTAATTGAAACCACACTCAGGAGAGACAATCTGGAATAAAAGACAAAATAAACCACATTGAAAACTAAGTAAAAAACAACAACTATATAAACATATCCTCTCCATCTTATCTAATACCTATGATTTAATATTCCCTCACAAAAGAAGATAATTACGTCCTACTCGTGCTCCTAGGTCAATCAAGTCATGTATGTTGATCCAGGGCCGGACTCGAGCCGCTGCAACCTATGCGGTCGCAGTGGGCCCCTCACTTTTTTAGGCCCCGCGCTAATTCTAGGTGTGAATTGTTACATTAAATTATTAATAACGTATATATAAGCTAATTAAAATGTTTCCGCGGCCTCTTGATTCTCCAGGGCCTCCTGGAAATCTCTTTTAATTGCAAAATATATCCAAAAGTCCTGGAAAGCTCCTAAAATATCATGAATTCTAGGTGTGAATTGTTACATTTAATTATTAAAAACGTATATATAAGCTAATTAAAGTGTTTCCGCGGCCTCTTGATTCTCCAGAGTCTCCTGAAAATCTCTTTTAATTGCAAAATATATCCAAAAGTCCTGGAAAGCTCCTAAAATATCATGAAAACTCGTAAAAATCTCATGAAAAATTGACATTTTGCGGTGCCAATCCAACAAGCGATAAAAAAACAACAACTTCAGTCAGCTTTTATTTCATAAAAAATTTATTGCCAAGACGAATGTATTTTTAATACAAAATCTTAATTTTGATATTATGCTTATCCCTACCCAGACTCGGCTTCGCGCAATCCGTTTCGCATAGGGCCCCGCAATTATTAGGGTCAAGACTTGTCTGCCAATTCATTGGTTTTTCTGACTGACTCGTGCAACCCATTCCATATTCTAATAGCATTAGAAAAGAAGGAGCATTTGTGCAAATTTGAAATAAAGAATTTTCCATTATTTTTGTGTCTGAGTATTTTATTAGGTTTTGTTTTTATATTTGAAGATTATGGTCCAGTGTTTTATGTATAATTGCTACTTTGCTTTTGAGTCTTCTATCCTGAAGGCTTTATAAATTTAGGGATTTTACTAAAGATGTTACTTAAATCAAATGTGAATATTCGTTTGTTGTGAATCTCACTGCTCTATTTTGTGTCTGTTCCAGTTTCTTAATGTTTTCTTGAGTTGAGGAGTCCCAAAGTTCACCATCATAGTTTGCTTAAAAAATTAAAATATTTTGGCATTAATGGTCCACTGCATCAGTGGATTAAAGATTTTCTGATAGGGAGAAAACAAACTGTAATAATAAATAGCTCTAAATCAATATCGATAACAGTAAACTCAGGTGTACCTCAAGGAACAGTCTTGGGTCCACTACTATTTTTAATTTACATAAATGATTTACCAAATCGCATTACTTCAGGAACAAAAGTCAGATTATTTGCAGACGTTTGTATAATATATAGAACAATAAAAACAACACAAGACACAGATATTTTACAAAGAGAATTAGATGAATTACAGAAAGGGGAATCAAATTGGAGCATGTCTTTCCACCCAGAAAAATGTCAATTGTTAAGAGTAACAAAAAAACTAAACAAATTAATTCCACTTATCTTATTCATGGCAAACCAGTAACACAGACTAAAAACGCAAAACACCTAGGTGTTATAATAAATGAAAAACTGTCATGGAATCCACATATTAATGGAACTATAAAAAAAATCAAACAAAGCATTAGGATTTATTAAAAGAAATTTCTATAAATCGAATAAGAACATAAAACTAAAATGTTATTTAACCTTGGTTAGGCCAATAATAGAATATGCATCTACCGTTTGGGACCCCTCAACTCAAGAAAACATTAAGAAACTGGAACAGACACAAAATAGAGCAGTGAGATTCATAACAAATGAATATTCACATTTGACTAGAGTAACACCATTAGTACAATGACTAAATTTAGAAAGCCTTCAGGACAGAAGACTCAAAAGTAAAGTAGCAATTATACATAAAACACTGAACCATAATCTTCAAATACAAAAACAAAATTTAATAAAATACTCTGAAAGACACAAAGATAAAGGCACATTCCTCGTCCCATATGCTAGGACAAATTTGTACAAATACTCCTTCTTCCCTAGTGCTATTAGAGCATGAAATGGGTTGCCTGAGCTAGCCAGAAAAACCAGTGACTTGGCAGAATTTAAGTCATTGGTTAATATGCATGACTAAATGCATGACGCGTAGGACGTAATCATCTTCTTTTTTGAAGTAACGTCTGTATTATATAAGATAAGATAAGGTAAGATTAGAAGATAAACTTGAATCAAGCAGAAAATTGACCAATTAGTTAATGAATTAGTGGTCATTTTTTGTTCAATATAAAGGGAAATAATTCATGCAGTATTGAGAAATATGCAGTAAATGCGAAGCTATTTCACTTACGTAAGATGCTTTTCTTCCAATACTTTTTAATTTTTTATTTATCGAAAACCTAAACGTAGATTTTAATTTAACACACAAAAAGCAGGAGTGGGTGGGGAGTCTGTGGGTAAGTGGCATAAACCGCTTATCCACCTGACAAGTGTGGGTGGGGGGGGGGGGTGAGCTCGAATCTTGGTGTAAACCAGAAATATTTAATTGAGATTTTAACCAAGAAATTTGTTATTACTGATCTCCCAAAGGCAACGCTATCCAAGATACCCTCAACAACATGCTAACAAAAAGATTGAATCAGAACGCACTGGACCTTCTACAGTATGAAATAAAAGTTAAAAAAAACAACAACACTGGTAAGTGAGTGAAAAAGGTGTGACTGGTTGACTAGTCATGGAAAAAAAAACACCCTTAAGCATTGAAAGTGACGAGTGACCTCGGTAGATAGTTCGCAGAGGAAGTACAATGTTCTTTTAATCTCCCTTCCAAACGTAGAAATCTTTTTGAAAAGAAAAGCTGAGATAAAGAACGTCGAAAAAAAAAAAGATACAAGATAAGATAATTTTATTGGTGACGACAAGTAGTGCAAGAGATTCTCTGTTAGTGAAGGCTCTGTGTATTTTTTTTCACAAGCTAATAACAAACCTAGATCTGATAAATCTAGATGTATGCGTCAATCTCTAAGCCCATGTGTTACTCGTAAAGCCGATCATGTGACACGCTAACTTTAATTTTAAAAATTTCTATCGAAAAAGAAAATCTTAATTCTAGATTCAAAGTTTAATGCTAGAACTGAAAATATTTGATGCCAGCATGTCTGTGCATGACACAAAGATAAAAGCACATTTCTTATTCCATATGCTAGGACTAATTCTACCCTAATGAGGCATATTGCTATCAGCCAGGGAAAACATTTATTTAATTAACATGCACGAACGTTAATTTTTTTTTTCTATTTTTTGTTTAGTTATATATATATTTTTAAGGAACGTCTGTATTAAGATAAGATAAGATAATAAGATAAGACTCTACTACTAACTACATTTGACAAGTCTGGATGCCTGGTCGTGCGGTTTGCACGCTGAACTGTCGTTCGGATTTATCGATGGTCCCGTCGTCCGCCGGGAGATTTGAATTCAAGTAAATTATCTTCAACTCTGAAGGAACACTTGAAACATGTAACTAACAAACAGTGATTACTTATATATAAGTATGGCTTCATGGTTAGTGTGGCGTTGTTGCTTTAAGAGTCGGTGTATTTGTAATATTATTTCTCAGTACATCCATATTGAACAAAAAACTGATCAAAAAGATCAACCAAACATGATATCATATTAAACTGAATTGAAAGAGACAAAACTTAAATCAAACACACTTTCACAATGATCTCTATAAAAATAAAAGGTTGTGTCTAAAAGTACATTGAATTTCAATTTTCCACTGCTGCCCACCATTTGCCTTGAGATCTATATAAAAACATAACAACCTGAACGCTGTGTAGAAAATCTGATTTCATCGTTTCCTTCACGGTAATCGAATTAGATTTAAGGGTAACAGACAAGAGTGAGTTGATTTAAGTTTTGTAAACAGGCACTTTGAGGTACACACAATCTCCTACATTAATCAACCCTATAAATTCAAATTTCACGACTGTATTCATAAAGTTTAAAATATGTACACAGATGCAGTAACTACTAACTCCGTCTACCGAAATTGTGTGCCTTTTTAATTTTAAAATTAAATATTTGTACTGTATTTACAGACATGTAAACCTTTTTTAAATTTATAAACAATTGGAAAAAGGCAAGTTTGGTTTTTACATAACACAGCACCGTGCATTTGTATAACATCCCACAATAAAAAATAAGTTTACAAAATTCTCATTGTTCCCTAAAAAGTCTAAACCGATAATAAATGGTGTCCATTGTTGAATTCAAGTTCCCTGTAATAAATGTGTGTATGACTGGTTCGTATTGTCTCCCTTTATATCCTTGTTCTGGCGGTTTCTTTAAGTGTTTAAAAGGTAATGAACTTGTCACAAGGAATGTGTCATCGCGAGTGCCCAAAGTCTCCTGGTCATCAAGGTCCAGGTCTGGCCTTAGTTATTGACCATAAAGTTCTATTGACCTTACATAACATGTTTTGGTGTACTTGTAATGAGCATGACAATGGTCCTAATTGACCATCAACCTTAGCGCGTGGACAGCGGTCAGCACTCTGCACAACAGACCTCCTGGTGGAAACTAAGGACATCCCGTGAAGTGCGTGACCGAGTTGTTACCTGGCAAGCAGTGAACTTCTTCTGTCCAGTCGTCCTCTCGCTGCTTCCCCCCCCCCCCCCCCCCCCCCAAAAACAGCAATGCTTGGCCACTCCTGCGTTTATCGGCTTTATCGAGATGGACAGCTGCAGTGAGATGTATATAGTTACACAGAGATCTACCGATGGATGACATGATTTCAAATTATGATCTCTGCAGATTTCGTTTTGAATCTATTATCAAAGTTAACTTAAACAAAAAACTGGTCGTCCTCCCCCCCCCCCCCTTTTTTTTTTGTTATGCAGTTTAAAAAAAAAAAAAAACAACCCGTAAAGCGTTGGACTTAGAATTTATTAAGGAGATAAAGCCTTACACCGCACTATCATCATCATCATCTTTCCTTTGCGTTCTTCTATGCCAATGAATAATTGTGCGAAATTTCAACTAGATCTGAGAAGGTGTGGAGGACATAACATGTACAAACTTTTTTACCAGACAAACAGAGTGAGTTGATACAAGCTTTGTAAAAAAGGATTCTACTTTCCAATGAACTGTGTATCTGTAGGCCATAGTGCCATTACGTGGTTTGGTAACTTTGTCAACCAAGCGAATCCGTTCTAGCTCTTTCCAGTTGCCGCGGCAGTGTGACAGTTATGGTCACTAGCAGCAGGTGGTACAAGGACTGGACATAAAACTCGCGATGGTCAGTTGATGTCTGCTTTGAATCCTGATCGTTATCGGATGGAAAGGGCGAGAGCTGGACGCTGTAGTCTGGCGGACATTGGGACGGCCGTTTTACTGCCGGTGATGGTCGCTGGGCAGCTAGAAGTCCCTTGTAATTAGCCAGAAGTTTGAAATGAAGTCCTCGGGTAATTAAAAAAAAAATGTCGCAATCCCAGATGCCCTGAAAGATTAATCTGAGTATTTAAAACGGAAGTTGGATTAGTCACGTGGTACTGACTAAATACTTGAAACCAAGCAGAAATAACACGGTTAAATCAGCTTCAAACATGCCTCATTTTCAAAACGAGGTTGACATGCACAAAACAAAACAATTTATTGGAGATTTTCATATATGGCTGATACCTATAAATAGTTTTCTTTTTGGTGTATCCGGTGTACAATAGGAACGAACAGTTGTTAAAACTATATATTTTAGTAGATGCATTCATAGTTATATTTGATACGATAATTTGTGCTCACGCTTTAGCTCTGCAGAATTAAATGTCTGGGTTACACCTGTGGGCTCTTCAACTCAAGAAAACATTATGACACTAGAACAGACACAAAATAGAGCAGTGAGATTCCTAACAAACGAATATATTTACATTTGACTACAGTAACAACTTTAGTAAAATCACTAAATTTAGAAAGCCTTCAGGATAGAAGACTTAAAAGTATAGTAGCAATTGTACATAGAACATTGAACCATAATCCTCAAATACAAAAACAAAAGACACAAAGATAAAGGCACATTCTTCGTTCCATATGCTATGACAAATTTGTACAAATGCTCTTTCTTCCCTAGTGCCATTGGAGCATGGAATGGGTTGCTTGAGCCAGCCAGGAAAACTAGTGACTTAGCAGAATATAGGTCATTGGTTAATATACATGGCTAAATGCATGACGCATAGGACGTAATCATCTTCTTTTTTGAAGTAACGTCTGTATTATATAAAATAAGATAAGATAAGATAAGATAGAACAAAGTAATTTGTTGTAGTTAGTTGGAAGTAGCGATCTTTCGATATCACGACCTTGACATTGTTAAGTTTAGCTGCGTATGTTTTTCTTTCAGTTACCTTATGTCGGCTCCACATTGCCCATATTCAATTTCATCTTTTTCTATGTTACTATGTTTTATTCTTAAATAATGTAAACAGGATATTAAAAATCGAAAAACTGAACACTAATGTGTCATGTATCAGTATCGTCATACTTATGATAGGGTTAGTCTGTTTATTGTGATGACTGGATGACTTTATTTGACCTTTGATATTTGAATTCCCCTCAATGTTTTTATTTGTGAGAATGACCAGTGTGTAGTTTAGATGTGTAGGTCAACCAGCACTGTACTGTAACGAGTGGCCATAGTGTTGGCTGATGTTATATGCTGATCTTCATGTTTCCTAACACTTGTTAGTTGGTGTTCTATCCACTTTTAGTGGGTAGGTTAACAAGTAATTATTTTGGAAGATTTGTCGATGATATTTTAGAAGCTATAGCTAATTAATCAGAATTAGGCTATACTGTTTGTGTACTTATTATCTTTAGGGCCAGTGTCTGGGTGTTAACTGTTTTAACTGTGACTGTCTTGTAAGAAGATATAGGGATTTTGTATGACCCCTGAATTGAAGAACCCGTACCAGAAGCGATTGATTAGTTGATAATAATGTAGCTGTATACTGATACAAAGTGACGTCAATAAAGACAAGTTTTTGGTTGTAACCTTTGAAGTCCATTTAAACTATGTAATCAAGTAGATCTATATGTCGTGTGTGTGTTGTTTTTTTTTGTAATATTGTTAGTAATTTGTGATTGTCTCTAGAACTAACTATCATTAATCTTTACCATACTATTTTTATTTTTTGCTTGTGTTTTGTTCCATCTTATGTAAATAAACACTATGTTAAATAAACACCTTATGTTATGTTCATGGAAACAGTCCTGGGCGTCAATTATTAATACAATAATTGGTTTCTATGTTCCTGACATTGTGAAAATCCCAAATAGTAATATAATAGGCATGTTTTTAAAAATAGCTGTGCGCACTCAATATATATTAAATTCCGAAACAATTATTTAGAGAATGGACGCTTTTATTTATTTTTTATTTTTTATTTTTTGTAAATAAAGGACATAGTTTAAATGGACATGCTTAAAGTAGAGCCTGTAAAGGACATTATATAGATATATGTCTAATGTCTGCATCAGATGTGGAAAAAATGCAGATCGCAACTGGGTTTGCGTAGACATGTGAAATACTGCACTCATCCTTAATCTTCGGAATCGAAGACATTGCCATTTTACATACATTAGATCTAGCGTTTTGGTTAAAAAAAAACTCGGGTAGGCCTACTACCATCTCGACAGACTTTTTAAAAAAACGGAAAGTAGATTGCTGCTTTCCGGTGGACCGATGTGTGCGTTGCTGTATACGATTTAGCCTGTTTAGCTTTGAATTTATATATTTGTTTACGTTTGATTTGGTTGGTTGATATCTAAACGTATTTTACAAATACAAAAAGAAATAATTGTTTTATTGGTACAAAACAACATTTTAACTACAAAGTCCACTTCACTATTACTACTATAACAAAAACAATATCGGCGCAAACAACATACACATAAAAGAGAGAAACAGTACACACACACACACACGCACGCACACACACACACACACACACACACACACAAACCGGTGCTTTATGAATTTGTCTCCTGTGTTATTCTGTAGACCTGGAAACACCCTGACTGACAGTAGAATAAAGGATTTTTTTAAAATTAGTGATATAAATTTAAATGACAGACTACAATCACTTTGCAATAGTTTCTTTAAAATTTACATCAAATAGGCTACTCTTCATTCAATATTTAGAGCATACTGCTCTAAATGCTACTGGTAAAATCATTGGCAAAAAAACAAACCCCATTTGGGCAGTTCTTTGAGACAAACATCTATAAAAAAGCTAACAAGATCCTGGAAATAAAGAATCTCCCTCTGTGTCAGGATTTTGTGATTTTACCATCACAAAAGAGATACAAGACACCGATAGCAAAGACAAACAGACACAAACACTCTTTTGTTTCCCTGGCAATCAAATCATTAAATAAGAACAATCTGGTATAAACCTTGTCACATGTAAATTGTGAGTGAGTCTGGTGTGAATGTACACTCTGGTTTCTTAAAGTTAAAATGTTTTTTGTTTGGTGTAATGCACAAATTGTAAGACAAATTTCCATACGGACAATAAAGATTATTATTATTTTATTCTAAAAAGAAAGCAATTTACAAAATGTTGGTCAGTTTTTCGCTATTTAGTCTTTAGAATCCACCTATGTCTGCCTTACATTACCTCTTACTTTGTACATAACCTACTCCCAGACAACGCCTCTACGTACAGCTAGTCTAAGCATATGCATGTATTTAGTATACAGAAATAACAAGGCTTGTCTTCGAGTCCGAAGATTAATGACACAGCCTAATTGTCTTACTGACCGATGCCAAAACAGTCCTTCAAAGCCTGAAAAACTCGGATACTTCCTATATAAAGCAACAACAGCAAGGAAACTGTTCTTTAATGGATTCCAGCACACATGTTTGTGTTTGTAAAATGTTTTACATGTTTCGGATGTTCCTTCAGAGTTGAAGATAATTACTTCCTAGTCCAAACCTCCCGCAGGACGACGGGGATGGGAGCGGGCAGGGTTTGAACCCGGGACCATTGATAAATCTGAACGACAGTCCAGCGTGCAAACCGCACGACCAGGCAGCCACATTGAATTAGAAGGTAACGAAGAAGCAGACATACTGGCCAAAGATGGGAGAAGGAACAAACAAATGAAAATTCCTCTCTACCCAGAAGAAATGCTGAACATAATAGAGAGTAGAATAAATAACAATTGGACCAGCTCACATCCCAATTACAAGAAAAAGGACGCCTATTATAAGCTATCTTGACTTGACCAACACATAATTTTTCGACTCAGAACCGAACACAACAGAATGAGACAACATATGTTTCTGAAGCTAAAAGTCCGGACTCACGAAACTTGCCCTTTTGAAGCATTACCAGAAAATGCTGACCATGTCCTTCAAAGCAGCATACTTTATCAAAAGGCTCCGAAGAAATATACCGAGAACTGCCTGATCTGGAAACCACTGCACATCTCCCCTCAGATATAGGATTACTGCTCTGAACTCTCCGACATGTAAAGTTGAGAACGTAGATGAGGAAGAAAGAAGACGTCTTAGAGGAATGCAGTATTTCTGTGTAGGCACAGAAATAAATGTACACAATTCTCATTTATACATGTTGGAAGCGTGGTCGAGAGGGCGTTTGAACTTGGCTTGGCTACCTAGAAGGGGGCTCGAGGTTCGACACCCGACTCGGGCAGAGTTGTGTTTACTGAGCCAAACCAACTCCTAGATACCCCCTCCCCCCCCCCCCCCCACCGGTCCACAAATGGTAGTGTGTGATTGTGTGTGAATGTTTGGGTACGCGGGTAAATAATGATTAATTATTTAAATTGCTAGTTTTGAAGCACGTGACATACAATAGCAATCTAACATATATATAAACATTCCTTCTAAAAATACTCGCAGCTCTTTGTCTAACCTCTCTTTTATTTTTCTGTACCAATTAAGTTTGTTAAAGAAATTATCGTCTGCTTTTACTGAATGACAAAGTTCTCGTTCTTGAATTTCAAATAATGTCTCTGTTTTGTGATGACCTAAATGTCAACCGGACATTATCTGGGCCCAAGAGAGAATTAAAAAAACAGAACACTTTGACCTAAAGGAAGTGGCTATCGCGTGGTCATCTCGATTTAAGTCTTTGATTCCTCTCAGAGCTAGCCGCTCTCTTTGAAAACATGAGCTTTGACCTCGACAAGAGATTGGAAGAGCCGAACACAGCGCCACCTTCCGGACGACACGAAACAAGGAGCTGTGTTTAATTGTTAGGCGCATTGGGATGATTACCAGCCCT
Organism: Biomphalaria pfeifferi; assembly: GCA_030265305.1. Lineage (NCBI taxonomy): Eukaryota > Metazoa > Mollusca > Gastropoda > Planorbidae > Biomphalaria > Biomphalaria pfeifferi. The sequence continues at coordinate 393,218 of JASAOG010000271.1, forward strand.
CTCCCCCTCTAAAAAAACAACAACAACATAAAGACATAAACACGCGGATCTAATAGCTTCACTCTTAGCCCGTCCTCTCCTCCCCTGTCCCTTTTCTGAGTAAGAGAGAAATATCTAGTTTTTTTTTGTGTTTTTAATCCAGTCAAATATGAGTTGAAAATCGTGCACCTGAAATTGTTCTAGAAAAAGCATTCGCAATAATATTAATATAATATCAAAGTATCGAATAAGAAGTGCGGAAGTTGCCTGAGCATAGCGTTAGCAGATTTTTGCAGAAAATCATTTGCATCATGTTGGTTGCCCTCCACCCTTAAAAAAAACAGACAAACGATATTATAAGAAAGGAAGATAATAAAAATCCTACAATTGACAAATGCAAATCGCATTTGGTCAACACCAAGTCACAAGTCACCAACAGCAATAACAAAATTTAAAAAGCTAAATTTCTGACAATAAGAAAGTCTAATCACATTTAGTAAAGCCTCTAAATAATAATCAACGTTATATGAGTCCATCGAGATCTTGCCCTTTACTTTATGCATCTAAAGAAGAGGCAGACAGAGAAAGCGATGGGAAGACAACATAAAAGAATGGACATGCCTGCCATTGAAAGAAGTTCGATCCAAGGCAAAGACAGAGAGGAATGGAGAAAAAACGGATGACAGATCCTATGTGGTGCCCCAGCGGTCCAACAGACTAAGGGATAGATGAAGGTGATCTAAATCTTGCTCTTTACTTTATACATGTCCAGTAACCACGTACTACCTCAAGACCAGCCTAACAATGCTTTCGCTGATCCAGACACTGCTACATATCTATATAGGTAATGCCTTCTCTCCAAATCATGCCTAGTACAGATTATGTCTTCAGCATTATTAGCCAATCATATCTCATTGTCTAGAATTCAAATCTCTGCTGCAACCGCTCAAGTGTTTTATCTTTGTAATGCTTTTAATACCCCGCTAAGAGAAGAGTGGCGTCCGATTCAAATAATTTAAATGCTAAGACAAAAGACGACTTGATCGTCTTTAGAGACTAGGCCACCTGTATTTACCACACAGGGTCTAGAATCGAGATGGGGAGAAAGAGAGGGGGTGGTGGAATACTAGTGCTAGATCCTAGTTCACTTGTGTACTACAGATAAGTAATCGAAACGGTTTGATAGGATCTGCTGGACCATGAGGAAGTGCAGTGAAGGGGAATGACTTACGTACTGGGAGAATATGCAGAGGAGCGGGACTGTGAATTTTCATACTCTTATGTGTATGTGAGAGGAGAGGGGGGAGGCGTGTAAGGAAAAGGGTGGGGGAGGATTGGATCTAACGTTCGTTGATGTCATCCATGTGTGGGTGACACCTGGGACAGCATTATGTTGCAATTGGTGTCACCAAGCTGTTCAAAGAGGCTCTGGCTTCAAGTTCAACACCGTGTCAAAATGGTTCTTCTTGTAAGTCACGTGATCCGCTCTACGGTTATTTGTTTTCTGTGTTTAACAAATGATGGATTCGTTAAATGAATGTACCTCGTTCTGTAGTGTCTATCCCTCCATTTCTCTCCCCACCTCGTGTCTTGTTCGTGTTCATAGTTAGGCATATATTGCTGTCTAAGATTGAAAAAGACTAAACTTTCCTGACTTGAGACCAACTTGTCTAATAAATATAAAAAAAACAACCAATGCAGAATATTACAAACAAACAAACCTAATCACGAGACTTTCAAACATGCAATTTTTGCAACCTACTTACAAAGACTCAGCCTACTTAGATAAACAGCCTATTTTGGAAGACTACCTTAGAAACTTAGAAACAGACAGACTTTGTAAAAAGCAAGAAACCTTTGTATACTTATAACAATATCCCATTCCCCTCCATTCTAAAAAGAGAGTCTCACGTATATGTAACACTTACGTTACTTCAAAAAAAAAAAAAAAAAGATGATTACGTCCTATGTTAACCAATGACTTAAATTCTGCCAAGTCACTGGTTTTTTTTTTTTTTTGGCTGGCTCAGGCAACCCATTCCATGCTCTAATAGCACTAGGGAAGGAGCATTTGTACAAATTTGTCCCAGCATACGGAACGAAGAATGGGCCTTTATTGTTGTGTCTTTCTGAGTATTTTATTAGATTTTGTTTAGAATTTGAAGATTATGGTTCAGTGTTTTATGTAGAATTGCTACTTTACTTTTGAGTCTTCTATCCTGAAGGCTTTCTAAATTTAGGGATTTTACTAATGGTGTTACTCTAGTCAAATGTGAATACTCGTTTGTTATGAATGTCACTGCTCTATTTAGGGTCTGTTCCAGTTTCTTAATTCTTCCCTCCAAATGATTCAATCCTGTACATTAATTTAAAACCAAGTAGGTTGGAAACTTCTCCATTCTGACATCTTACCAGCTCCCCCCCCCCCCCCAATACATTTCAATTCCTCCTCCCACGTACCCATACCAAGGAGGCTCTCTTTCAATTCTCTCAATCAAACGGCTTCCTTTTTTTTTTTTTAAACATCGTTTTATTTCAGCCAGATGAACGTGCACCGAGAGACTGTAGCCATTTTGTTTTCATAAGATGAAAGGTTAAACCACTTACCGTGACGTATCAAAACCACCGGCACGCAAGTTACGGAGATTAAGAAGGCTGCAAAAACCCGCGGGACAGCTCTCTGTTGGTCCTATTCAACTTTATCAGATATGATTTACTATAGCGAGAGGTGGGGGGATATGGGTTTCTAATGGTGTTTTTACAAGTCTTTTTATGAGCATTGGCATCTAAATAGCTATTCACCGCCTGTAGAAGACTGAGACAGAATTCTCTCAACTAGAATAAGTGCCTACTTAATGGTCACAATAATATACTGTGTGTGATAGGATGGGGCGGGGGTGCAAGGGGCGCAGACGGGGAGAGGGGGGGTGTACTTGATAAGTGGCTACATGGAAGACATCAACAAGATGACAGGATGGAGTGTTGACATTGATGTCATGGCAAGCGATGTGTACAAAAGATGACATATGTCACGTGGTTTGCAACAAAGAGTGGACTATATCGTTAATTAGTATGACCATTGTATCAAACATCGTTTACTTAATGCTTAAATATTCAAACACTTTTAAGTCATGTTCCCAGAGATGTATCTATATCAACAATTGTCCATCACCGTAGGTTGGTGTATTAAAGCCATATAATGTAGACATGGTTTTCGACTCTCTTATCTTTATGTTCATAACACATTCATTATGTCAGTGGCGTAGCTAGGGTGGGGGTAGGAAAGGGAAGAATTTGAAAATCCCCCAGCCCCCACTTGAGGGTGGCCCCCAAATGAGCACTTTTTACATAAAAAATTAAATATTACGCGAAAAGCAGGGGCCTCCAAAGAGGTCAAACCCCGGGACCCCAAACGATGGAAAATTCTTAGCTACGCCCCTGCATTATGTGATTTTGCCAGTAGTCTACGGTGTCTTCAAGTAGGCCTACTCCTTCTTTTACTTCATCCAATGTTCCCACTTAGTTCTTAATGCTTCATATCGATTTTATATCTAACAAAATACTCAGAAAGAAACAAAGACAAAGGCTAATACAAAAAACCAGTAAGACACAAAGAGAGAAAGGCACATTCCTCGTTCCATATGCTAGGACAACTTTTTACAAATGCTCCTTCTTCTCGAGTGCTTTTATAGCATGGAATGGGTTGCCTGAACCAGTCAGGAAAACCAATGACTTGACAGAATTTAAGTCATTGGTTAATATGCATGATTAAATGCATGACGCTATGACGGAATCATCTTTCCTGAAGCAACGTCTGTATTTTATAAGATAAGATAAGAAGGTATATAAGACAGCTCTTTGTGAAGCGCAGCTTTCATGCTTATACTTTGCTCAGAACGCTATGGTCCAATCTCTTTTGTGTGGGGAGAGGGTATCTGGGAAAAGGTTTTCCACACTGTCTTTAGGCGCTGCATTCATTGAATAAATACATTAAGTTTAACATTTTAACTATTCACCAGGGAACAGAATATGGTGTTAGGGTTTTGCGTCCTTGCTATATATTGTTGAGTGTAAATTAGAACTATGTCAACAGAAGTAAAATGCGGGGGTGGGGGGGGGGGGGGGAAGGAAACAGAAACAAAGCTAAATTATTAGCAGTTGTGTCTAAATGTTTATTACAGTTTATTCATTACAATCAGGCATATCCCTATAGGCCTAATTGTCGCCGCCCATCTTTGTGTTCTGCGCTAACCATCCATCACTATTTCTTTTACCAAACACGTTTTCCTCTCCAGAATGGTTTTACTCACATCGAGGAAAAAAAAAAGGGCAAGCTGGCACCAAACGTCACACAAAAGCACGTTGTGATTGGGGCATTTGGGGCCAGCCACCATTAAAATAAACCCGAATAAAGCAATTCCTTACATCAAAGTAGTCCAAGCCGCCGGTACATAAACTCACGCTGAAATATACGGGTTAATGTTTTGGAAGTCAATAAGTTTGATATAACATTTAGGACATTTTTTTTAGGGAGGGGGGGTGTTAAAATCGTTTTTTCAAAGGTGCAATTATTGTTTTCCACTTTAGTGTCATTCCAAAGTTCTCATTTGGGTCTTAATTGATCACGAGTCATTGTCCCAAGTGCAATGAAGCCCCCCCCCTCTTGCCATGGTTTCTACGTCACAGGCTGTGGGCCCCAAATGGTCGCGAATGCTATGCGATTGTTTAGAGACTAATTAACTCTTTTTCACCTATTTGACGATACCATCGTTGATTTGAGCTCATTAAATTAAATTAATGTCTGACTTTTATAAACCTTACTTTGTCTTATAAAAAAAGAGCATGCATTCCCCTTTTAATTCAATACCAAATATAACATTTTCTGATAACAAACAAAAAAGTTATTGAAACTTAATCATAACAGGGCAGTGAAATACTACTGAGCAAAATAAAGAATCCCGTTGAAACGTATAAAATAATTACGCAGAGAAAGAGTTAAGACTTAAGTAGGTTTCTGCTCGTGCTGGAGATTTCACATTGAACTAAACAATGTCAAGGCCGCTAAATTGAACTCCACTGTTGCCAACTCATTCATGGACCTCATTCACAAAAACGAACGGTCACGTGATAATATTGATAAAACAACGGAAAAAAACTAGTCACGTGATAACCATTGTTGATTAAAATTAGATCATTAGAAATTAGTAACATCATAAATAACAAAAATAGCTTTTGAAATTTAGGTCTAGGACTCAAATAATAAAACAAACTGTAATAATAAATGGCTCTAAATCAACACCGATAACAGTAAACTCAGGTGTACCTCAAGGAACAGTCTTGGGTCCACTACTATTTTTAATTTACATAAATGATTTACCATATTGCATTACTTCAGGAACAAAAGTCAGAATATTTGCAGACGATTGCATAATATATAGAACAATAAAAACAACACAAGACACAGATATTTTACAAAGAGAATTAGATAAATTACAGAAATGGGAATCAAATGGAGCATGTCTTTCCACCCAGAAAAATGTCAGTTGTTAAGAGTAACAAAAAAACTAAAACAAATTAATTCCACTTATCTTATTCATGGCAAACCAGTAACACAGACTAAAAACGCAAAATACCTAGGTGTTATAATAAATGAAAAACTGTCATGGAATCCCCATATTGATGAAACTATAAAAAAAAATCAAACAAAGCATTAGGATTTATTAAAAGAAATTTCTATAAATCAAATAAGAACATAAAACTAAAATGTTATTTAACCTTGGTTAGGCCAATAATAGAATATGCATCCTCCGTTTGGGACCCTTCAACTCAAGAAAACATTAAGAAACTGGAACAAACACAAAATAGAGCATAACAAACGAATATTCACATTTGACTAGAGTAACACCATTAGTAAAATCACTAAATTTAGAAAGCCTTCAGGACAGAAGACTCAAAAGTAAAGTAGCAATTATACATAAAACACTGAACCATAATCTTCAAATACAAAAACAAAATTTAATAAAATACTCTGAAAGACACAAAAATAAAGGCACACTCCTCGTCCCATATGCTTGGACAAATTTGTACAAATACTCCTTCTTCCCTAGTGCTATTAGAGCATGGAATGGGTTGCCTGAGCTAGCCAGGAAAACCAGTGACTTGGCAGAATTTAAGTCATTGGTTAATATGCATGACTAAATGCATGACGCGTAGGACGTAATCATCTTCTTTTTTGAAGTAACGTCTGTATTATATAAGATAAGATAAGATAATAATACTTTTAATGCATGATTTTCTATAATGTTCAGATGAGCTAGTAGATGTCATCTTTTAAGACTGATCTAAGACATTTGACAAGGTTCCCCACCTTAGTTTACTTTAAAAGTTACATTATTTTGGCATTTCCAGCCAATTATGTCCCTTTTGCAGTTACGTCTGTAATTTATAAAATAAGATTAAACGAACGGACCTAAGTAGAGAGCAAACTGTAGTTTTTAAATGACACCATTAGATTTAAACTCAGGAGATCCACGAGAGGGGTGACCCACAATTGTTTCTAAGTTACAGCCGAACCTAAATAATTTTCGACTAATTATAGAAGACAACATGGTTAAGGTAACAATAAAAACAATACAATTAAATTCTAATCAAAGATAAAAATGAACAATTGAAAAAAGGGGAATCCTTTCTCAAGTAGGTCTATAATAAACCTATGACTCAAACTCAAAATATCTAGGTTTCATAATACAAGACAGTTATCCTGGAGTAAAATAACATTTACTTAAAAAAAAATAATTATGTAAATTTTAATAACCTTTTTTAAACACTGTTTAAAAATAGACTAATAACAGTTTCATTGCACATATTATAATACCACTAGAATAGGGAAAGATGCCTACATAGGGGCAAATAAAAGGCTTTCATGCTGAGTTTAAAATTGAACAATCTTGGTTCGAGCTTAAATCCTGAATGCATTATTTCTCTAATCCATTCTGATAAACAGCCAAGCAGTTTATGTCACAAGTTCCCCTAAAACACATTTTCTCATCAGCACGTGAATATTCATTCTTCATCAACTCGAAAATACAAACTAGAAAAACTCTATAAAAGAAAATATTTATCACAGGTTAATACATATAGCGGTCATATCATTATAAGATAACAGTCTAGATATACAAAGGAACAGTAGATTAGAAAGTATCATTAACACTAAATAAACTATTAATTTTATGTAGACCAACGCCTAACTATACACGACTTAATAAACTGCTTAGAAAAAACAAAGATCAAAAAACATTTCCTGTATCCCTGAGATAGGACAAACTCATACAAGAGCGCTCACTATAAGCGTGTAATGAAACATTGAATGTTTGAATCCTCCAGGAAAGCCAGAGACATATTTGGAAACTCTAAATCAGTGTTTCCTAAACTTTTTTCTTAAACGGAACACTTCGCTCAATCTGAGTATTTAGCGGAACATTTCGCGGAACATTTTGCTCCCTTTTTTAGAGAGATGAATTCACTAGCTAATTATTCCAGTAGTTTGTGTGACTCATATTCAGGCCTCGCGGAACACTAGGGTTAGTTCCGCGGAACACAGTTTGGGAAACACTTTTCTAATTAATAAGAAATGATTAAATTAAAATAGGGATATTCCTAGAAATTTTGTTTTTCTATTTTAGTCAATCTGACAGGTTATGCCTCCTACCTGGTCCCGTAAACGTTGACATTTATCTATTTGACCTTTAAAACTTGGTCATGTGACTCCTTACAGAAGTTTAAATTTAATTGTAGGAAAAAATCTAAGACTATAGCGTCACTATAGATAATAGATGATAAAGACAAGTCAAGGGACAGATGATGGTGATGAATGATAGATGATTAGAAGATAATGAAAATAAAATATTATAGGTGATTCAATATAAGAGATTCAAGTTACCGGTAACTAAATGTTCAAATGATCACATGGTAACCTAATGATTCCTAAAGAAAACATAAAGTCATTTTTAAAAAATTATTAGAAATAACAGGATATTATATTCAAGACAGCTTACTGCTACAATCAAGACAGATTATTGCTACATTCATAGCTTACTGCTACAATCAAGACAGCTTACTGCTACAATTAAGAAAGCTTACTGCTAAATTCATAACAGCTTACTGCTACTTTCGCTGAATGAGCTCTTTTATGTTGTGTCTGTTCTATTTATGTGTATGTTTCTGTTGTGTTGTCTTAGGATTAGAAAAGAGTCCTTGTAATCTTAACAAATTTCCATAAGGATCAATAAAGCAGTCTTAGTCTTCAAGACAACTTAGTGCTACATTCAAGGCAACCTAGTGCAAAATTAGTAAAGGCCTGTGGTAACATTCGAGATGACCTGCTAATGAGTTGAAATTTTTTATGTTAACATTAAGCAGTGGCGTAGCGAGGTATCCGTAGTCCCGGGCTTAGTAATACGGCGTTAGAATATCTGCAGTAAATGGTTTACTAAAATAAATATATCCGTATAGTAATACTTTTAAAGAGTAGGTATTGAAGGCACATGTTGTTTTTTTAATGTTAAATCTGTTTATAATTTTAATTAAATATCACTGTAAAATTTACAATAACATTGGAATAATGTCATAAACATTAGGATTTTAAATTTGAGTAAAAATCAATAAACGTAGGTAATATGCTCACCGTATTGATTGAAAGCACATGTTTTACATAAGATTTCTATTCGATTTCCATTACAAGGAATGGAATTTACTGTCATCTTATAATACTAATTGATGTATCCGAAAAAGTAAAAAGACACCGTAATAAAAAGAACGCAATTTAACAAAAACAAAAATATTTTATCATATATAGCACTTTCACATTGTTTATAAATGTGTCATTATTATTATTTTTGTTTTTATTATTATTAAAAATACAAGTTAGAATTTAATGAATCACTGTACTGACAATTTTAGAGCTACCTACTTTTAATAGATCTCATACTTTGGTAATTTTCCCTTTTGATGAATATACATAAAATACAGCTTAAGAACAATAAATATACAATGGTTTAAATAAAATAAAATAACATAAGAATCTCAAACATTTACATTCTTACAGCCAAAGCATTTTTCCTAACAAGAGCCAGTTTGGGCCCATGTTGGCCGTGGGCCCGGGCGCAATGAACTCCCTTCGTGTCATGGTTGCTACGCCACTGATATTAAGTAGACTCATTAACATTCTGTGTACTTGGTGAATTGAATTAGTATGTTTGAGAATCGGACCATAAAAAATTATTACGGATGCAAATGATGACATAATGTAGTCTCATAGAATGTTCAAATACATGCATCACATAAACAAAACTTACCCTTGATCAGCCTGGACTTTGTCAATTAGTCCACCTCTAGACAAACTGTCCGAATTGCGTATATGATAAGTGAAATAATTTTACAAAATGATCGCTCTGCACAAACTGTTCTTTAATATGTATCCATCCAAAAATCTTGTAAATGTGAGAGTTTCACTTGGTAGCTCGACTTGGACTCTAATCACCTTGAGTTCCAGTGGCGTGACTACAAACGAGGATTTGATCTAGAGCCCTTCCGTCAGATGTAAACACAGGCTGTATCTCGATCTAAGTCTTTAGCAATGATTCAGTCTTGAATTAAAGTCGTGACTACACATCAATTCTGATCTATTTTAAACACTCCAATGTTGGTCAGTTAAGACTATCAAGGAGCACTGTAATTAATCATTAGTTCAGATAAGAAGAATTATTCCAATAAAATTTAGCTCGTTGTAAATGAAATCAAATCAGATGCCGAGATCTTGGTGAAGCTTAGTCTAGCGACACACTGTTGACGTCAGAACATGTGATGCTTTCTACAGCCGAAAACATCAGCGAAGAAGTAGATCTAGTTTTTTTTGGTAAGTGGTTCGCTCAGACGCGCCGCCAAATCCTTTTAGGTATTGCCATCAAGCTTCGTGTGTGTGTATGGATGTGCGCTCGTGTGTGTGGTTGAATTATCCACAAACTGCTTGTCTCTTGAAAGGTTATGGACGCCTTATTGTCAGCTCACAGACCATCATTATCGCCAGACTAGGAGTGCCATCAGACTCAGACCCCTTTTTCTTCCCCCCCCCTCGTCTTATTTGTCTCATGGACCGTATCCTCTTTTACCCCCTCCCCCAATACCTTTTTTTTTTCTTTCTTGTGACCGTCCGCCTGCCAGACATTAACGATTCTTCTTTTTGAAGCGTCTGGCTTTCTGTGCGTTCTAGTGACGATTCGATTTCACAAACCTTTACGGCGAGACGATCTAGTGTCCCCGCCCCTTACCTCTTTTGTTCCCATGAATAATCTATGATAGGCTCCGCCCAACTCCTTTTTTTTACTTTCTCACATAATTTCAGTGGAATGAGACAAACGACAACCAATCAGAAGTGTCGCCAATCGAAGCCGCGCCGCGAGAGGAAATGAAAGCATATCCGGCAAGAAGATCAAGCCATTGACCCCAAGTACAAGACGAGGGCGGAAGTTGAAGCTCATGAATATTTGAAAAGACCATCAGAGAAGCAGAAGGCGAGAAGATCCTTTCAAACAATAGTCTTCAGAAGCAGAGGATCTGGCCATTTTTTTCCCTTTAACTACTGTTCCAAAAGAGGGTGGGGCTAAAGGCGTGGCTTAAATGTTAGGAGACGGACTGTAATTTTGAAAGCGACACCTAGCGGAGAAGGGCTAAGGGAGGAGGAGGGGGGGGGGCGAATCCGTTCGTCACCCACGTGCGTTCTTTTGACAAATTGCCTAGATCTGTAGATATCATTTTCAGGGCCCTGGAAAGAATTCAAACTGTGCCTTTTACGAGTGTTGGGTTCTACTGGGCCGCCAACAAAACGACCCAATATATTTATGTAGCTTACCGTGACGAGTCTTTCACTTTGAACTTCGTCTTGTAGCTAATTGATCGCTTGGATTGTAGTATAGATCTGGGCAAGGTACCTACAAGAAACACGTGGGAGTAATGTGCAGGGTACTGTGTGGCTAGGGGGTAGAAATGGGTGCCGTTTAGGGTAAGGTGCCTAAGAGAGTAGGGCGCTGGTTATGGCACAGGGCAAAGCGTGCGCCAACGAGCACGATCTCATATGATGTTTGTTCAAAAATGGCTTATGCTTTTAAAAAGACACTTAACAAACTTTTTGTTTTAGCTCCTCCTGTATGTTTCTTATAATTTCTGTTTTGCCTTTCAAATTCAACGTTTACCTGACAATGCCAACTATATTCAAAATTTGAAATTTACTTTGCAAATGTCAACTATATTTTTAAAAATTGGACGTTTACTTTGCAATGTCAACGATGCAATAATAACATTTTTTTTCTGGCAAAGACAACCAGAGTCTAGATTTATATGCCATATCATTTATATGCCTTGCAATATCAGCTATTTATCTTGCAAAGCCAACTATATGTCAAAATTTGCTTCGCATTGTCATTTATATCAGCTATTTGCTTTGCAATGTCAACAATATGTATAGCAATGAAAACTAAGTAATTATCAGATCTTTTTCTTATAATGATATCAATTATTTGCCTTGCTATAGTAACTATATTCAATACCACATTGTACAAAGCTTATTTAAACTCACTCTGTCTGTGTGGAAAAAAGTTTAAACACGTTATTTCTCCAACACCCATTAATCAATTTGAAATGTCACACAATATTTCTTGTACCTGACAAAACAAGAATAAATTTTTTAAAAATAAGTTAATTAACAATTGGTAATTAAGTAATTTATTTGTTTTGTATCAAATAATTGAAAGAAATCGTACTTGATCAATGTGATGGTATAATTTGAATTAGTCCCCTTTAGCAGGATTAAGCCATAACAAGATGTTTAAAAATTCTTTTAAAAATGCGATCACGGTAACATTTGCGCAGATACCCTTTCTTCCCCTGTCACCTTTTTCCCAACTGGTCTAGACAAGTGATTGCATCATAGCGCATTGAGAAAGCTATATGCATGACATTGCGCTAACCAAAAACAATTGGTACAAATATATCTAATCGCATAGATTTATTATTGTTAGTCTAGTACTATTACAAATTTAATCACATAAGATAATAGATACAATAACACTTAATATAAGCATTTTACATATTTTCCCCTTGTTTTCCTTTGTTATGTCAACTATCTGCCTTGTAATGTCAACTATCTGCCTTGAATGTCAACTATCTGCCTTGAATGTCAACTATTTTCCTTGTAATGTCAACTATTTTCCTTGTAATGTCAACTATCTGCCTTGTAATATCAACTGTCTGTCTTGTAATGTCAATTATCTGCCTTGTAATGTCAACTATTTCCCTTGTAATGTCAGCTATCTGCCTTGTAATGTCAACTATTTCCCTTGTAATGTCAGCTATCTGCCTTGTAATGTCAACTATTTCCCTTGTAATGTCAACTATTTCCCTTGTAATGTCAACTATTTCCCTTGTAATGTCAACTATATGCCTTGTAATGCTAATGATTTGTTTTCAAAGTCGGCTACTTGCTTTTTCATTTTTATTGTCAAATGTTTGCTAAATTTCTTTGCCTGCTGTAGATCTCCTTCTGGCGCTGATTTTTTTTTTATAGATGAAATAAAAATTGATTATCAAGAAATTTTAATTTAAACTTTGAGCTTTTATTTACACCAGTATTGTACTTTCTCATTAAAAGTTATTCCGCCCTTACTCTCGCCAAAAGCCATAGATCCACCTTCTTTTTTTCAACCGCGTGACCAAGGTTCGTGCTATTTTGACACCACGCGTAAAGCCCCGCCCACAATACCACAAGGCGTCGAGAGTAAACGAATGGCCTCGTCCACGTCGGGGCGCTTCTATTCCCATGTCTGTTTGATTGAGCCATCCCGTGAGCCTTCCCCCGTGCAGGGCGCCCTCCCTACACCAGACCATTCCGTGCTTACCTCTTGACTATTTAGAGCGTTGGACGCTGGCGGCGTCATGCAAACAGCGTTGAAGGAATCAGCATCACGACCTTCACCTCACGCGCTCGCCCCCACACTCACACACGAGAAAATATCTCCGTGACTCCTCGTATGGTCCCCAGAACGTCTGCTCTCCTGGCTTTGATGGCAGCTGCCTACGTCTGGCTAGCAGACGGGGAACACAGGAAGTAGCCATTTCAGACCGGAAATTGTTCCGTTTTGACGCGGGGAGACCAAGAAAAACAATGGAACAAACCTAAGGTGACAAACGCGCATGCGCCGCGAAAGAGTTTTTGTACCGAGATGGCTGAAATGAGTGGAAGAGCCAGAAGCCAGGGTTATTAGTGAGTTTTGAGAAGACTCCAATGACGATGTCTTTAAGTTCGAGTTAGATCAGCGGAAATGGAGCCCACCACTCATGTTTTTTTCTCACAGACTCTCAAACTAAAATAAAAAGTGTTCACATTGAGCTGTGCTATGACAAAGAGCCCTGTCAAATTAAAATGTAATGTAAACTAGTTTCAAAGATATGAAGGCATGGATGACTACAATATTTTTTTTTAAATTTGAGCCTATAAATAAAAACAAATGTATTACTTCATTCACCCTCCTCTTTATAAAAAACACACGTCATTTTCGTTTCAAAACGTACTGCTGGGATCTTATACGCTGGATATTAAATTATTTAGAATGTCTCTGTATTTTTATTATACTCATATCAACTCTGGTAAAAAGTTTGTAGGCCTACTCGTTATTTCTCCCACACCCATTCTCGGAGCAAGTTGAAACTTTGCACAATTAATCATTGACTTAAACAAGACATCAATCGATGAAAAAAATAAACCAATAAGTCAATTAATCACTGGTAGTTATTTATTTAGTTTGATACCAACAAGGGACATTAATCCTTCAGTATTCACACATATGGCTAAATATGTAGGGTTTGGTCCCCTTAGATAATTGTACACTTTATTTCTCCCTACCTTACAAAACATGAATAAAAAAAAACTAATTAGTCAATTAATTATTGGTAGTTAATTTCATTTGTTTGATATGGGAAATAACCTCTACATCGAGGGTTCAAATCCTGCCCGCTCCCATCCCCCGTCGTCCTGCGGGAGGTTTAGACTAGGAAGTAAACTATCTTCAACTCTGAAGGAGCAAACCGCACGACCAGGCAGCCATCCAAGACCACGAATACGATGGCTTGATGAAGAAGCAGATCTACAACAGCTAAAAGCTAGGACATGGAGACATAAAGTTAAAGAGTGATCTGAATGGAAAGTTGAGTTGAACGAGGCCAGGACTGGCTGTAGTGCCACGAGGGATGGATGTAATATTCAAATATGGATTAACAACTACATTGAGAATACAAATTATGTTTGTCCTTGAAAACATAAAAAGACTGTCTTTGCACCTCCCCCTTGCCAGCATGTCTCCCCCTTCCTATAATGGGCTCGACCCACAGTTTCAGAAACGCCAAACTAACAATTATGAATCACAAGATGAGTTCTATAACCAGCTATTAAAAATAGAAACTCAAACAAAAAGGGGAGACTATCTTAAATTGATCTAAATGTTGCAAAGGAATAAATACTTATTTTATAAAGGCTTAGTGAGGTTATCACAAAAAATAGGAGAAAGGACAGATATTTCTGACTAAAAACAAAGGAGGAAAAGTGATGTTGGCATGTATCGGGTAGGGTGGTATGAAATGAATTCAGAAGTGGCGCAAAGCAAATGTTGTGTGACAGAGAAAGTGATGGTAATTCACCCAAGCGACTCCTGGCATCCCAGCAGGGATCATCTAACAAAAACAGAATCCGACCTCTTCTTTTTTTGAAGTTTAATTTTTTTTTTCTGATCTCAATTAGCATAAGAAGAATTCATAAGATGAGCACATCTCCTTTCAGATACAATGATTGAAAAATGACAATCATTTAAAAAAGAATTAAAGTGAATGGGGCTTTAAAAAACGCGAAACAATATTCGTAACAAGTTGCATTTTTAGAAAACGAAACTAGTTTTGTAAGGCGGCATTGTCTAAACACCGAGTTAACTTTCCCTGGCTTTGTCATCCAAGGGCAGGTGGCCAGGTGGGAAACAAGCAATGCATGAAACTTATTCATTCCATTTCTCCGGCTCGTTTGAATTTCACAAATTCACGTAAAGAGAAAATGGGTTAGAGATGGCAAGTATATCTTTTATGGGGGGCTTGATGTTTCATTCATTTTCACCAATCAGAGAAAGAAAGTAAAAGTGGATAAATTCACGTCTGCTTAATTCACATGAAAGATCAAAAATAAAAAGTTGTATCGGAAAATTAAAAACTAAACAAAAAATCTTCTAAAGAAATTAAAATGATGTCGATTATGATAATTAATAGACAAGTTAAAAGAGATTCTTCATTAAAAAAAATAATAATAAAAAAAAGTTATCCTTCGATACTACAAGACATTTGACCTAATTTAAAAAAATTGTCAGACCATTCATTGTTGTGGTACATTAAGTGTAAAGCTAAAAGAAGAAATTTACCCAGTTGATAGTAAAAGACTATCGCAGATTAGAGGAAGAGTGTTGCCCATTTGATAGTAAACGTGCGTCGTAAATTAGAGGATCAAAGTAGACTTCTCTGATAGTTCAGTTTGGAAGCACTTCAATATCAGAGCAGAAATACCTCCAAAGTGGTGTAAATAGCCTAATGATGTCAACTGGGCTACTCACTGAATGCTGTGATACGAGATGTCAAGCAGTTTAAGCCTCTACTTGGACCTGGTCAAAGCAAGTTAGCTTATGTTCTAGGCCTGGTCAAAGCAAGTTAGCTTATGTTCTATGCCTGGTCAAAGCAAGTTAGCTTATGTTCTATGCCTACACTAGGCCTACACTACACAAAAGTAATTTTAAAAAAATAGCTTCATAACTTCGTATGTCTTCCAAAATATTCTAAACGGAAGCACACAGACACACCATGGTCTCAATGATACCATCACCACAAGAACTGCAGACTTAGACACTTTCATAAGAGACGACCTGAGAGCAACGAAAGACAGCAGTGCAAATGATTTGCAGACGATTGTCGTGAGAATCTGTGAGATTATCGCCAATGATCTTTGGAGAATACTCTCTGCCCATGCTTCGTACTGCGCGGAACTACAATCAAGTAACCTTCACTTTCGTCTATACCTATCCCTTAGTTGGGGCACCACACATTATCAATCGAATGTTTTTTCTACATTCCTCTCAGTGCTTCGTCTTTATTACAATCTCTTTCAATATCCCCATAGGCCCAGGCCCTAGACCATGAATAATAACTTAAAAAGCCGATATAGGTCATACATATAATGTCAAACATCATATCTATCAGTTTTAAATGTATAATTACTAAAAATGCATCTCGGTGACAATAATATCATTTTAACGAACAAAACACGACTACTTACATTTTACCTGTACATGTATTTTAATAATCTAATAAGGAGAAAGACTATTATTATAAACCTGCTATTGTGTCCCCCTGATTTACCTTTTAATACACATCTTATCTTATCTTATGTAATACAGACGTTACTTCAAAAAAGAAGATGATTACGTCGCGCTGACCTGCCAGATGATGACGTAATTTTATTTTTCTTTTGCCCGGGTGTGAGTGAATAACTCGTGAAGACACACATGAGTGGTGTGTGGGGCAAAAGATTTTTTTTTTCGATTGAAAAAAAAAAAGAAATATTGAAGGATTTGAGGAGATATTTTATTGTACCCGATTTCGTTGGATTATTATTCTAGTGAATTCTTTGATGGGATTATTAATTCACATTATAGGACTAAATACTGGATAGTGTCTCCTAATTGGTAAGTTCTGTACAACCATATACTTGCGAATAATTGGTGAGTTCTG
Organism: Biomphalaria pfeifferi; assembly: GCA_030265305.1. Taxonomy (NCBI): domain Eukaryota; kingdom Metazoa; phylum Mollusca; class Gastropoda; family Planorbidae; genus Biomphalaria; species Biomphalaria pfeifferi. Next base: position 410,060 of record JASAOG010000271.1, read on the forward strand.
TACAACCATATACTTGCGAATATAGACATGAAAATGTATTTAAAAAAATATGTAGACATTATTTCAAGGCCATTGGGCGTCAACGACAAGTACATAGTAGTCGAATTCATAAAGTGCTGGATGTGTGTGAATGTTGTTCGTATTTGCATTTATGTTGCTATTGTTAGGCTATATCGTTAGGTTATGCATTGTTATAACATAAATAAATAAATAAATAATTATATATATATATATATATATATATATATATATATATATATATTGTTACGATCTTCTCTCTCTCTCTCTCTCTCTCTATATATATATATATTGTTACGATCTTCTCTATCGGGCCTTCTGTAAACACTGCTAAACGCAACACAGCACATCTAACACAAGAACTTGACAACAAGAGTCTCAAGTAACAATGTGGCAATTTAATGACAAATACATGAAAAGCTAATACAACACAATTGGCTAAATCAAATTCAAATGCTTTCTTGTACACTAGAACTGCCTACTAAACACTACAAGTCTTTCTCTGTCTACTTCCAGACTCGTACAGCTACATTTTCAAGAACTCACTTTGTAGCACACTGTCCTTACTGCCTTGCGTCCTGGACTTAACTGTCCTTTCTTTACACATTGTCTCTCGACCGTGAAGGCTCTTGATTACATGACCACAACACAGGTCATACTTGCGGTTAGTAGCAGTACTGTCCCTTGTCTATCGACAGCCTGTGACCTGTGTGATTGGCCTGAGTGGTGTGTATCAGTACGCCGCACACATTAACCCTTTCGGTCCGCCGCGCCACTGGAGTTACTACAATATATATATATATATATTGTTATAGTAGTAATGCTAATGTGGACAGTTATAGCCAAATAGAATTTCCATTTGGTTGGACCAATAAAATGATCTTGTCTTAAAGATCGATAATTTTTAATGAATAGAAAGCCATGGTGACTGGTATTATTATTAGATTTATTATTATTATTAAATTGCTTTTGTGTATCTCTTTCGGGACATCACCATGTGTAGGAAAGCTCAAGCATCGCACTGCGCCGTTCACTGCCATCCCCCGTCGTTGTTCGGAAGGTTTATCTTATCTTATATAATACAGACGTTACTTCAAAAAAGAAGATGGTTACGTCCTACGCGTCTTGCATTTAGTCATACATATTAACCAATGACTTAAATTCTGGCTAGCTCAGGTAACCCATTCCATGCTCTAATAGCACTAGGGGTTAGGGTTAGGTCCGGCTAGGAAGTAGATTTATCTTCAACTCTGAAGGAGCATCCGAAACAAACAAACATTGCATTCTAAATGCTTTAAATCAAATTCAGAACGTGAAGGGCTATGATACTCGAACCCAAAGATGAAATGGTATTTCAGAGTAAGGGGGATTCTGGGTTCTCACTTTCTTCTATCATGCGACTAAATCTCAGAAACTAGTTATACACTTTAGAGCTTAGAATGAACTAAGAATAGTGCATGTATGTCATATTGAGACATTGCAACGTTAGATCAAGTGCTATCACATATTTCGGCATATGAATAGGTAGAGAAGTATTTGAATTTTCATTTAAGATATATACTCTTTTATGCTTCGCTATAAAAAAAAATATAAAAAACCTTCTTTTCTTTTAGTCTATCTTGTAGAGGATATCAAGGGTCATATTTTAATGCTATTAATTTTTCTTTTGAAAAGTGTTTGCAATGGTTGTCAATACTTCAAACGACATTAAGTTTAGAATAGCATAATGAAGCCTCAAGTTTTAAGGACATCCTTTCTTTCTCCTATTCCCCATTCATTCTCCGCTGCTGGAACTCTATATTCTTCGTTTAGTTCTCGCTGACTAGTCTTCCCTGAAAATAAAAAATGGCTACACGTAGTCAAGTCTGTGGATGACTGCTCTCAACTGGGGAAAACTAACTAGCTAGTGAAAGCAAATGTGAGATGGGGGATCGGGGAGTAGGGTGGCTGGGCGATGTACGGAGATTATTCGCTTCCTGCTGTGCAGGTCTAAAGAGCAGCAGGGTGGTGTGACGCTATTCCAATGAACAGCATGGCGTCCACTGTCGTCTGGAGACTGCTACCCATCGACAGCAGTGGAGGAGAATTTAAAAGGTGTGAGAAGGTGTATCTTACCGAATCTAATGTGACTTCCCGCCAGCAAACGGACGGGCACATCAACTGCGAGGTGAAAATAAAGAAAAACAAAAAGGGGAAGGGGGCTTATACATATAGCAATAACTAAACTATTTAAAGTTTTTTTGTTTTTTTTTTAAACGCTGGTTTCTACTTGAGAGTCATCTGATGGATTAGATTTAAGGACTGGCCAAGTGTAGCATTCAGTTTAAGACATACGCTCTAATTCAAAATGAAATATTCAATCCATTATGAGATGACTCTCAGTGGAGTATAGTACCGCAAGATTATTACTTAGGACTCTGTTTTGGGCAGTTCCCCATTGGTTTGATCCATGTCCATTCTGCCATCTTTGCTTCTTGGTCAACCAAGACGTCTGATGGCTTATCTCTTCCCCTGTGGCTTCCAGTCTAGCGCCTATGTTTGAATGTTTCTAGCGCCTGTGTTTGAATGTTTCTAGTGCCTGTGTTTGAATGTTTCTAGCGCCTGTCTTTGAATGTTTCTAGCGCCTGTCTTTGTATGTTTCTAGCGCCTGTCTTTTAATCTTTTCTGCTTTGTTTTTTTTGCATTAAATGCCCAATCCAGGCAATTGGAGTCTTAATTAGAATATTGGTCTTACAAAAAAAAAGTTCAGCTAGTTTGATCACTTGACAAAATGTGCCAAGTCCAGTGTACTTGCCGTGAGAGTTGTCTCTAAAAGTACGGTACTTAGTTCGATGTACAATGTACTTGCGTGAGTGTTGTCCCAAATTTCTCAATATAAGATTTTTTTTAAAATACGTTATTATAGGGTAAGTTATAGATCTGTGTAGCTAAGTCGAAGAAAATGCACACAAGGGTGGTTAAAGAAACGTATAGACACTCAGATAATATGTAGTAGGCCCATATATACATAGAGGCTCTATAAATATATGTTGTCATATAGCCATTCTAAAATATACCCCACTTCAGATGCCGTGAAGGTAAATGAATGACAGCCATTTGATCTTAAGAAATCTCGACCGTAACCAAATGTTTCCTGTTTGGGATATGAGAGCCTGGCGTAGTGGGAAAAAAAATTGACACGGGTTTCAAATGACAAACGATCAGGCACTTCAGGGCCACGTTACGGTGGCATGGGTATGTAACATTAAGACGTTGAAAGAAATGACATACCAATTAGAGATGTAGTCTTCTCGTCTCTGCTACAAACTGTAACGCGTACAATCGATTTGTTAGAATGTTGATGTGTTCTTTACTTCTCAATCAAAATTTAAAAAGATTTATAATTTCAATCAAAGTATAGCGGTACTGTGTGAATGAGTGAATGGCGATGTCTTTGATTCCGAGGATTAACTCTTTTTCTCCTAATTGACGATGCCAACGTTGATTTGATTAACTCTTTTTCTCCTAATTGACGATGCCAACGTTGATTTGACCCCATTAAACTAAATTAATTTTTGGATTTGTGAACTTTAATTTTATGTGTGTGTAAAAAGAACATGCCTTCCCTTATAATTCGACGCCAAATAACAAACAAACAAAGTTATTGAAGTTTAATCCTAACCGGATAGTGAAATACAAATGAGCCAAAATGAATGATTCTATCGGAGCAAGGAAAATAATTACGGAGAGAAAGAGTTAAAGATGCGGCCTGAATATCTTCCCAAATCGGATGCGGACAAAGTCGGTAATCCGTATGAAAGTGCTAAATACAGAAATTAGATCACATGTCTTTCTCTAATACAAAATTATTCATTTCACCTTTGACCAAATAAGTAGCAAAGAGATGTGACCTGGCGAGTACAGCGCTTATATCGTTCTACGTAGGTTCTGTCTAATTTTAGTGGGAGAGGTGGTGAGTGGGAGTCAGAAGTATAAAACTGTGCAAACGACTTGTCGACCACTTCTCTACGAGCAAAACCTAACACTATAAAGAAGGGAATATTATCCCTAACATTCTAGTTGGCATGAGGAATCCAAAGGCGTCTCGATTTATTACATCATTATCATCATCATCAAACTCCAAGTGAGTAAGGACCTAAGAGGCACTAATCCTCTTTTGCAAAAGCCCTGGGTGAAAACTCTTCTGTCGTGTGAATGCACGGATGTGTTTGCATATGTGTCAAGGGCACGTGGCTACCCTGACCTTTCCAAACGGAATTCACTAAGTTTGCGACAGTGAAAAAGAATACGAAACAGGTAGATGCGGCCTTAGCAGCGCGCGTGACCCTGTTCGAGTGTTTTATGAGTATTATTATTATTATAGCTTTTATATAGCGCTACTTTCATGCTTATAGCATGCTCAGAGCGCTTTGGTCCAATCTCATTTGTGGACCGAAAATTACGAAAATGTGTAGGCCTACCATGGGGCTGACGGTAACAAAAGAGTCTCTTTATCGCGGGGCCTCTCTAAGACGCGGGGGCCTTGTGTGGTTTCCCCATTCGCCACCCCACTGTTATACACAGTACGTAACATTCGATTTTGAAAAACTTATAAAATTTCAAGATAAAATAAGAAGCAATGAGTTCTGAATGTTGAGGTTCTGTGTTTGTGTGTGTGAAAGAAAGGAAGAGAAAGAGAAACAGACAGACAGACAGAAAGAACGAGCGATGGAAGGAACATGTGAGAGAAAGAAACACTATTGAGATTTGACTGGTAAAACATTTTGGATTTAAACGTATAAAAGATAGGCTGTGCCTACTAGCTGTAAGAGGGAAATTCTCCAACATAACATTTATAAACGGCCATGCCCTTACTGAAGGTGCAGAGGATAACACTTAAGAAACATTCTACGATGGATTGGAAAGAATTTATGTTGAGGCACCAATTAATTAATGCATGACATCCAAATAGTACTTGGTGATTTCAATGACAAAATTGAAAAAGAAGCTACATTCAGACCAATAATTGGCAAAGAAAGCTTACATGGAGACCAACAATAATGGACTAGGAGTAGTGGATTTTGTCTCAGGAAAAGGAATGTCTGTCAGCAGCACTAAATTCCAACTTAAGAATATTCACTAAGCAACCTGGATCTCACCTGATGAAAACACCCAGAATCAAATAGATCATATACTTACAGATAAAGAAACATGGATCTGATATACTAGATATATTAAAAACCTCAGAACAGCACTTACAAAGCTCAACAACAACAGCAAAGAAACTGTTATTAATGGAAACCAGCTCATATACAACTAGAAGTAAATGAGAAGGCTGACACACTCGCCAAGAGTGGGAGAACTAACTCACAAATAAACTCTGCACTCTATCCAGAAGAATTGAAGAAATTAATTGTAAATAAAATAAATGAGAAATGGACGAGCTCTCATCCAAATCACAAGAAAGATGACGCTTACTATAAGCTATCCCGACAAGACCAACGTCTAATCTTTCGACTCAGGACCGGACACAACAGAATGCGACAACACATGTACCAGTGAAATCTGCCCATGTGGAGTATCACCAGATACTTTTACTAGTAAAATCCAAATTCAGACAAAGAATAAGTACTCTATACAATCACCTAAGAAAAAGAACATAATAATATGATTGTCAAAAACTTACAAAAAACCCACTTGTGACAGAAACGTATGAGTCGCACTCCAAACACAACGAACAACATTGGAAAATGACAATGAAAATGATAACGATAGGCAATATGAGAAAATAAAACCTACTATTAAAAGAGCAGCGTAGAGGAAGTCGGATTTAAGCAGAAGAACAGGAGGAATTGGATGGTACGGTGATGAATGCAGACTAATTATAGAAAAGAAAAACAACGCTCGGATGATAATGCTACAGAGAGAAACCAGAAACACTAGACAGCAATATAATGAAGCAAGAAGAAAGGCCACAAAAGTTGTGAGAAAGAAAAAATGGGAATGGGAAAAATCCAAGATCACTCACACTGAAGACTTGGCAAGAGAGGATGATGTGAGAAGAATGTACATGAAAATTGAAGATGAAAAGGTTGGATTTCAAGCTAGATCACAGAACAGAGATGGTGAGCTCATCACAGAAAACAGCAGGGTAATTGAGCGATGATGAGCTGATTACTTTGAGGAGTTCCTTAATATTAACTGATGATGGAGACAATAAAGAATATGAAATGTCCCAGGGAGGATCAGATCCCCTAGTACCCCCCCCCCCCCCCCAATAATGAATGAAACATTAGAAATAAATAGAACGATGAAGAAGAACAAATCACCAGGAGAGGATCAAATTAACAGCAGAACTAATTAAATATGGAGGAAAATACCTGCATTCCCAAATACACGGACTGATATTAAGAGTTTGGGAAGAAGTAACACCAACTGAATGGGAAACAACCCATATAACCCCAATACACACACAAAAAAAGGATCCAAACCAAAGTGTTATTATTATAGAGGAATCTCTCTCTCTCTTGAATGTAAAGTACAAGATACTAACTAATCTTATTACTAAGAGACTTGGAAAGTATGCCAATGTGGTTTTAGACCTAATTGATCCACAATGGACCTCATTCACCAATCGTAAACAAATAATATTTAGTCACGTGATCATATTGATACAACAACGAAAAAAACTGTCACGTGACAGCCACTGTGTATTAAAATTAGATCGTAATTTGTATAGACGAGATAGAGAACCACGTGGCAACATGTTGTTTGTTTACGATTGGTGAATGAGGTCCATTTATCACATTTTCACACTAAGATGTATACTCGAGAAATGCTATTAATACAGTATACCAGTACACCAACTCTACATAGACTATAAAATGGCATATGACAACATCAGAAGGAAATTTCTATATCAAACACTACAGGATTTTGGAATACCCAACAAACTGACAAGACTTATACATATGCCATTAAACAACTCAAGAAGTAAAGTCATTATACAGAGAGAACATTCACGGGAATTTAGGATTAAACGAGGACCAAGGCAAGGAGACTCACTTTCATGCTTTTCAATCTTACTCTAGAAAAAAAGTAATAAGGAGTATACAAATAATCACAAGGGGAACAATTACTGTCTACTTCAGAAGAAAAAACATAGGTCCCCAACCAACAGGAGCAATATACAGCCAACCTTCATAATATCTCGCATATGCAAATGACATTGCCTTATTAGAGATCTGGCTAGTAGGCCTATCTTGTGCAACTTCACTGCTGTTTCATTAACTAACGGACCTCATTCACCAATCGTAAACAAACATTTAGCCATGTGATTCTATATATCCATAAAGGCTGTCACGTGATACTTAGTTTTCATTGTTTTATCAATATTATGACGTGGCTAAAAATGTTTATTTACGATTGGTGAATGAGGTCCATTCAAACTAACCAAATAACATTACAGTTAAAAGACTCAAAAAACAAAGATTTACTTCTGCAGGGGTAAACGACTGTATAGAAAATAAGAAAAATATGCATATATGTAACCCGTCCTTTGTTTTCCTTGGTCCGGCATGGTTACATATATGCATGTTTGTCGTATTTTCTAAACATTACAGTTAGCAATATAAACCTGAACAAGAGTTTCTACTACTGTTAATGATGCATTTATTAACACTTGGGATGTCTGTCTCATCTACTTATCCGTCGTTACTTATCTATATCTAATACTAATCAACTTCCTTGTAAGCTATCGCCATATTGTCTTCGTCTTCGCCTATCCTCCTACGTCACTCGTTTGTCTGACTACGTCACTACTTTTACCGTCGCAAAAAAAAAACAATACACAATATATTTATCTACCAAACCTAACATACTCTCTAACTAAACTAGTACACTACATTCAGGGGCCGGTCCTAGCGATTGCGGGGCCCTATGCGAAACTAATTGCGCGGGGCCTAGTCTGAATGGGAATAAGGATAATAAGTGAAAATTAAGATTTTGTATTAGAAAATAAATACGGCTTTGCATTTTATTCATTCTTTTCAAAAATACAAAGTACAAAATTGTGATCAAGTTTATTTTATTTTACCAATCTTGCAATCTATGGCACATTTATTTGACGGTGACAATAAAAGTAAATAAAGTATTGGAACTTTCGGTTAAGGGGAAAATTCGTCCGATTATTACATTTTATTACATGAAAGCTGACAATGTCTTTTTTTTTATCGCGCGTAGGAATGGCGTTTCCCATAATGAATGACACATACAAATGGTAATTTTGTCTATTTTTCATGAGATTTTTATGAGTTTTCAGGAAATTTTAATAAGTGCAGGTTATTTCCAGGAATTTTTCGTATATATTTTGCAATTAATAATTACACCTAAAATCAGCGCGGGGCCTACGAAAGCGCGGGGCCCACTGCGACCGCATAGGTTGCAGTGGTTTAAGACCGGCCCTGACTACATGGGGTAAAGACATCTCTGACATAGCTAGAGCTTTTACACACCTGGAAGCATCTCGACAGTAGGACTTGAAATACCCAGTAAGAGAAAATCAGGCAGAAGAACAATAGGTCTATATTCAAATTAATAACCACACGTTTTAAAACTTAGAAACCATGTCCTAATATCAGAAGTAAAAGAACGACTAGCGGCAGATAATGACTATACTATAATACATAACCACATAAATAAATGCAACCTTATGTCTAGGAAACCAGAAAACAATTTACAAAACCATCATCAAACCTGTAGTCATATTTACACAGGGCTTTCTATAATACACAACACATAAATAAAAGCAAACTTATGTCTAGGAAAACAGAAAACAATTTACAAAACCATCATCAAACCTGTAGTTAAATTTGCAAGCGAAACTTGGACGCTTACTAAAATCACAAAAAAAATCTGCTTAATAGTTGGAAAAGAAAATTTTCAAAAAAAAAGTATGGTGCCATACTTGAGGAAACCTGATGGAAGACTCGCACCAACCAAGAAATATACCAACTCTATAAAGACCCTCCTCCATAGTGACGGAAATAAAAAAGGAACAGAATACGTTGGGCAGGTCACCTCGAAAGAATGCCAGAAGAGCAAAGATTGTTCACCGGCAAAATCCAAAAAGCCAGGCGCCCCAAAGGCAGACCACGAGTTTGATGACGTAGAGGCAGGTCTACCACATGGAGACGTAAAGCACAGGATAGATCCAAATGGAGAGATGCGCTAAAGCAGGTCGGGGCCCTCCGTGAGCTGTAGCGCCACTGAGATGTGTGGATGGATCTGATCGTATAATTTAAGAACGGAACTTTTGACTATCGCCACACTCTAAATGCAGTGATGCCCAATACTGTTACACTATTTAGGGGCGGAAAGCATTTATGGTTATCCGAAATTTATTTGAAACAAATGTGTAGGCTTACTGTCAATCGTTGCAATTTTTTTTTTTTTTTAAGAAGCTTAACTCACTTTCACTCTGTCCTGGAAATTTTCCCTTTCGTTTCGATCGTAAATAGCTTTCTTCAAACTTAATGATCAAGGATTAATTTAGCATCAGACAACAAAATTAAAAATGTTTCTATATTTAAAACAAACGCTTTCCTATTGTTTACTAACGTCTATTTATATTTTTCTTGTACCTAAATTTATGGGCCAAATGCGATTACTTTATTATTTTTATTTCTAGAGAATGTCGAAAGTAGTCATTGAGAGGGAGTGTCTTTAAAAAAAAATTCAGAACAAATTTCAATTGAAAAGGGGAAAAGACGCTATTAGTTTTTTGTGAAATGTCTGTCCGTCCGGATGGATGTTAACCAATGACTTAAATTCTGACAAGTCACTGGTTTTCCTGGCTGGCTCAAGCAACCAATTTCATGCTCTAAGGGCGTAGCAAGGATTTTTTTTATTGGGGGGGGGGGGGGGGGGGGGGGGGAGGATTCCCCCCCCCCCCCCCGCAAAAAAAAAATATATATGTGTGTGTGTGTGTTTGTGTGTATGCGTGTGTGTGTGCGTGCATGTGTGAGTGTGTGTGTATGTACATAATTAATCTTTTTTACATTCTTTCGGAAGTTTTTTTTTTATTGTACCCTAGAATAGGCTCTTCATGGAGTTAGTGGAAAAATTGTAGACTCTCCGCCATTGCCAGCTCCCCCAGCGCGGGGCATAGCCCCGCCTCCAAGCACTATTTCCGGTATTGAAAGTCAACAAATTGAATATTCAGCGGTATCTACAGTGCACTATCTTGCTATTTAAAAGTTTTATTTCAAAAACCTTATGTGTTATTCTTACTGACTTAGATCCTCTCGCGTCGTTTGGCGCATTGGGCGGCAAGCTTCTTCCACAAAAATCTGTCACTGGCAATGTCTGAAGCGGCTGAAGCCTCTTCCCATCTTCTCTGAGGACCTCCATGAAAGTGTGGGGCCAGCCAAGTTGTACTAGTTGCGCTTTTCTCGTAATGCCCTCCGTGCCATCGCAACTCTTATTATGCGTAATTCATTTTGTTGGAGAACATTTCCCGCAAACCTCATGCAACGCTCTGTCACAACCTTCTAAGTGTCAACTCACAGTTTGGCATAGGATTTCCTTGATTGAGACCCAATCTCTATAACTGACTTCTAAAATCCGTCTTAGCTATCTTTGTTGAGCCTCATTTAGTGTTTTTCAATTTCGGCAGATGACTATTCACTGAACTTTATTGATGGAGCCCAGCCACTGGTAGAAATGTGTAACCTCTCTTGGCTACGCTCTTGGAATTAGGTGACTGTAGTTTGCTTTAGATTTTATATTGAAAAGGGAAGTTTTATCGTCAAAATCATTTTTGGGGGATTTTAAACTAAAAAATCTACACCCATACAATTTGGTGACCGTAGTTTTCTTTAGAAAAAAAAAAATTAAGAGAAAGGTTTTCAACCTCAAAACTCTCAGAATGGGGGTATTTAAGCTCAAAACCATCAGTAGGGGTTTAAAACTTTTAAAAAGCCCTCTGGAGGAGGGGGGTTTAAACTCAACCCCCCCCTCCCCCCCAAGGCTACGCTAATGAATAGCACTAAGGAAGAAGGAGCATTTGTACAAATTAGACCTAGCATATGGAACGATGAATGTGCCTTTATCTTTGTGTCTTTCTGAGTATTTTATTAGATATTATTTTGTATTTGAAAATTATGGTCAAGTGTTTTATGTATAATTGCTACTTTACATTTTTTGAGTCTTCTATCCTGAAGGCTTTCTAAATTTATTGATTTTTACTAAAGGTCATTGGTTAATACTCAAGACTAAATGCATAACGCGTTGGAGGTAATCCTCTTCGGATCATTTTTGAAGTAACGTCTGTATTATATAAGATAAGATAAGACCCACAGTGAAGGGAGCACGCAGAAAGAGTCGTCCTGAAGAAACATACGAAACATGTAAAACAGTGTATATTTAGTCTCTATAAATATTCCTTCTTTTTCGGAATATAGGCCTACAAAAACCTTACATTCTATTATTTATTATCCAGATCTTATCTATTGAGTTCTGATCTGTACACTCAATGCGCTTTGGGAATATAACAGATTTAGTAAGACGTAAGATTATAAAAATGCAAATCGATTATAGAATAGAAAGTAAAAATGCGAATATACTTTTTTTCCTTTTAGAACTCTTTTCAGTTTAAAAATGATTTAGGCTGAACCATGAATGGTCATATCAGTAGACTGAGTAGTCTATAACTATTCGTTATTCTATGGTATAATAGTCATAGTAAATAATCATAGTATTAGTAGATCTAGATCTATTAATATATTCTAGACTATAACTATAGATCTACCGAGTGTATAGATTTATCTATTGTAGTAAATAATCTAGAACATAATTGGATTTGACGAGTTTAAAAATTAAATGATTGAAATCATTGTCTTGACTTAGACTCAAGTCTTAAATCTTAATCAATGAAATGAAATAGACTTATTTTTATACTTTATTATAGTCAAGTCTCAGTTGAGAAAATTGAGTCAAGTCAATAGTTGGTCAATAGTCAAACAATACTGACAGTGACACTAGCCTTCATCAATAGGAATAATAGGGATTTATAATTATATACTGTTGAATAGATTATCATTTATAGATCTACTAACTAGTCTTAGAGAGGTCTATAACAGTATAACTTAGTGTCTTAGTGTTAGTATAACTATAACTAGTATAATTTTCTACTCAACGCTCAAGTCAACTCTGACACTAAAGTCTAAGTCTCTTTACTCAGTCTAGAGTCTTTAAATTAACTTGAGTTTAAGAGATATAACTAACTAGTGGTAAGTAATAATTATTGATAATAGTAAAAAAAAATACTTAAATAGTAGATCTAGTAAATAAAGCATCTAAGATTCAAAGATGAAATAGATCTGGTAGTCTAAGACTAGACCTAGATCTAAATAATTGATAATTTGTAATCGTAATTGAATTTTATTCTAGATCTAGAACAATTTTCAGTATCTGTGTCTAAATTCTAGATATCCTCACATAGTCATAATGTAGTCAAACATTTCTAATCATATTGCCAATTACAAAAAACAAACAAACAGATAAAAAGTCTTGGCAATAAAATCATGAAATTAAAATTTAACTTCTTTAATATCTGATCCTAACCCTATTGAGATTGTTGAATGAATGTGCATTGTATTTCATGCACTATACAAAAGTAATTTTTAGAAAAAAAAATAGATAAAATTATTCACTGGACCTCATTTGTTAAAAAATATTATCCACTGGACCTCATTTCTTAAAAAAGTAAATTATTTTCACAAGATAATTTGAGATGTGCTGTCAGCTTGGCTACCCCAGTACTTTTCAAGGGAGCTCATGTTTGAATCCCTACTCCAGCTGAGTTATGTTTACTGAGTGTCAGAGATACCCCAGTCCCCTACATGTTGACAAAAGAGATTGAACCATACTACACTGAGTGTGGCTATAGCATGAAAGATGCATATACAAAACTAATTTTTTTAAATATTACATAAAAGTAAGAAAAAGTTTTGTTTCTTATTAAATGTTAACTATGGTTTATCCACCTTGTTAGTGTTAAAATTGTATTTCCTCAAACATTTTTAGCCTTAATTCAGCATGATTCCGTTGAGATTCTCCAAAAGGGCATGATATGGCCTAAATTGTGCCGATGTGCCAAAAACTCAAACTCGAGATTCTCCCTATATTTCAAGTGTTTTTATAAAATTTAATAACATCAATATACTGCATCTATAAATATTGTATAACTATATTATGTAGAATTATTTAGAATATAACCAATATGCTTAAAGTTAAATTCAATATACATAGCAGTTTTGATTGTTCTTATGATGCCGGCATCTTATATTTCAATTATGATTTTTTTTTTACTTTCAGTGACTAATTTTTCTTTGGTATCTTACTTTGTGGGAAGAAAGCCATGGCCAGCAGTAACCCCAAAGAGCAGGAAGATATTGAGCCTTTAGAACATTTTGATCAAATTGTTATTGCACCACACAAACTCAAGTATATAAATCCAAGACACAAGAAGGTGAACATGAGATTGGGTTTATAATGTTGTATGATTATAATTTTGTCCTTAACAAAGTTTTTTAAGAAAGCCTTAGGTTAAATTGAAAATTAGTTTTCTTAGTATTTACTAATAGAGGAGAGATGTGGTGTCGCTCATAGTTAGATGCAAACATTTTTTCCTTCAATTTTTTTTTTTAAATGTTACATCTGATGTGCTTTTATCTTTAAAATATATAAACTGATATTCATCATTGAAATCATTGTCATATATAGACTGCAAATGGTCTGCTGAAACATGGTCTCCATACACAATTAAATATTTTAAAGAAAATATGCCTGTAAAATGGGACCTCAAATCAGTGAACATTGATACTGACCATTGGGAAGACATAGCCCTGGACCACACTAGATGGAGAGAGACTGTGATCAAGAAACCTCTGGACAGCGAAAAAACATGGGCCTCAGCTCAGAAAGAAAAGTGTGCCACAAAAGCGAAATCCAACTTAACCTGAATATTTGTGGAAGGGAGTGTCTCTTTAAAATAAGACTGAAGCTGACCAATATTACAAATCAGGAAGAAAAAAAGACTAAGAATAGAACCTGATCCTTCATTATTCCTTAGTTTAAAAAAAAATTTAGGTGATTCCTAAGGTACGGAACCTTAACCAAATCACATAGCTGAATGAGGCTTGATTGGTCAAGTACTTTTTTTTTTTAATTATAAGAACCTGTTCATGAACTAATTTATGATTGACTATAAAGATTTACCTCTTGAACCAGGTCCATGCTATCATGTATGACTATAAATGTGATATTAAACTCAAAGTCTGCAATGCCAATTTTAAAGCCCACAGGGAGGTAGGTATCTTAAACCTGTCTAAAATATATTGAGATAAAATTATAAACTCATAGTGTTTATGTTAAAAGCTATATCAGTCAAACACAGCTACTGTCTCTTGAAGAACTATTTTCATGAATGATCCCTTTCCAAAACATATACAAATCCTTAAAGGTAATGTGAGCCCAGTAGACCACAGTTACATCAGATCTGGAAGAAGTGGTTGGCTCCTCTCCATTAAGGCTAGAATAGAGAAAAATTTAAAACTCCTTTTTTCCACTTTCAGTCTGGTTGTTTCATGGTCATGTGTCTTTACTGAGAAATACATAGAAGCCTAATTCGTAGAGCACTGGTTGTATGACCTCCTTCAGTCATGAAGCAATTATGGATCATCTCATAGAAATAAGACAAATGCCTTGGCATTATCGGTGGTGGAAATGATGTTACTTACACAGCATTCCCCCTGTCCTTCCATGCAGCTGCTGTATCCAAAGGATCAGCAAGTGCTGATATGGTTTGGGGTAGGTGTCATAGGCTCTGCCAGGGTGTAGCTTGGTGTGCTGCAAGCTGTTAACAGGTCCCTGGCTCCTGATTTTACCCATGTTTGGGTATAGCTGCAAGGCATCTGAAACTTAAATTCATGGTAGCCAGAAAGTTTAACAAGCCTGCTCGAAGCTTACTGGTATAGGCCCCGGTTATTTGCCTTCTCTTTGTGAAAGCACTTCTGCTGGACCCAATATCTGAGCCACTCTTGAGGGCCAGGTGTTGGACAGGTTGTTAGAGACTATTTGAGATGCATGCCATTGGAAGCAGGTAAAAAATAATGGCAAAAATAACCTTACAGCTAGTGCGTAAATATTTGTAGATAGCAGAAAAATCATTAGTGTTGTGGCAGCATTTAAAAAATATGAAAAGGAAGTAGTTTAGTGACATAAGCATTTTGTATTTTTTACAAAGCTTATAGCAACTCACTCTATCTGTCTGGTACACATCTTGTACACGTTATTTCTCCCATTTACCATCCTCGGCACTTTTGACAATTATTCGAAGACAATACACAAATCAATCAAATAATTAACCAATTAGTTAATCAATAAATGGTAATTATTTGTTTTATGTAGAAAAAGGGAATAAATCTTGCAGTTTTGATATAGTGATTCTTTCCCTCATATATGATTAGTTTTTAAAAAAAACAAAACATTTTTAATATTTTGCCTGTTTTTTTTCTTTTCCTGCTGATATTTAATCACTTGAAGCAATGAAATGAAATGTTTTGTAACAAATTAATTCTTTTGTTTGAATGTACCGGTACCAGGTCCTATCTCAAGCTAGTGATTACTTCTCTGCAATGTTTAGCCATGACATGTTAGAAAAAGAGCAGGACGTCATTGAGTTGCTAGAGATTTCACCCAATGGCTTTGCTCTGCTTCTCGACTACTTCTACCATGGCCATGTAACCATTGACCAGGATTCCATTGAGGATGTTCTAGAAGCTGCCAGATTTTTTCAGGTTTTACTTTTGCTTCTTACATTAATTTTAGAAAGGTTTAAAATTTTCATGTAAGTTATTTATAAATCCAGGACATTACATAATACAGGGCTCATAGCACCTAACCTTGAAATTTTAAGAAGCCTTGATTTTTCTTATTACTTGAGGGGACAACTTTTCTACCCTGTGTATGGGCTGCAGTTGCAGCTGATTTAAAAGCTGACCAGCTTACACTGCCCTTAATTTCATCCTGCTAGATATAATTTGTTCATGCTTTGATATTTTTGATTCCATGATATTTAGCCATTGTTTTAATATTTGTCATTTCATTAATGAGATTGAGCTATTAAAAAGGGAAATAAAATGCAGCTTCTGAAATATTAGTAAGTAAAAAAAACAACTTATTAGTAAATATTAGTAAACTTTCAGTACATATCCTGAAATTCAAACTTGCAGTCTTCACCAAAATTCGAACCCCAGACCTCTCTGTAAAGAAGTTTGGTTTACTTTCAGCTAATAACATAATTCCATTTAACTGTGACCAATATAATCAACAGACTGGCTTGACATTACTTATTTAGTGTTAATGTAGCCCATCCATAAACAAATATATAAATTTTTTTTTAAATAATTTTTTTTTACTTTTGACTCTCTTCAGGTGGACTGGGTGGTAGATGTGTGCTGTGACTATTTAGTTCATCAACTCAGTATAGACAATTATCAGACTGTCTTGCAGCTTGCAGACAAATATCTACTGGGTGACCTACGTGGGGATATCTTTCGCTTCCTAGGTCAGAATGTCATAAAGCTGTCTGAGGAAGAAGACTTTTACTTGAACTTTGACTTAGAACTGTTGACCAAGTTTTTGAATGAAGATGTCTACATCGAGGCTGACGAGGAATTTGTCTTTGATCTAATTACCAAGTAGGTTGGTATATGGGTAAAAAATTATTGACATTTAAATTAATTTTATTTTCAAATGTATAGTCTAGTAAAGTTTAGTTCTTTCCCCCAAAAAATGATCACATCTTACAAACATCCATGTGATAATTTAATATTTATGTTAATAAGTAATTGGACTTTGTATTGGAGCTGATTTAAACTATGCTAACTTTTTGATCTTTTGTCCTAAAATATTTCTAAAAAAATGTACTGACTACTTATGGTGTTACTCTTTATCAGAAGTATTGAATTCTAATGACTATAAAAAGTTATTCTTTTTCTGGAATGCCTATATTTTCTTTAGTTAAGGAATTCCAATAGAATAGTCGTACTGGGAAAGCTTGAATATTTTACTGATCACATTCTAATGTTTCCTTGTGGCAGTTGACTACACTTTTCTGGGTGGAAAGACTTGTGTAACCTGATTTGATTCCTCTCATTTCATCTTGCACTTTTACAGTATTGGTATCTTTTCTTATCTTTATTATTTCATATGCTGTGCAGTCTTATTTGTTCTACGTTAAAAGAAGAATATATAAATATAGAAATAATTAGAAATACTAATATTTAGGCATTTATAAATATAGGAATAATCAGAAATACTAATATTTAGGCATATAGAAATATATATATAGAGAGAGAGAGAAATAATTAGAAATACTAAAATTTAGGCATATTGAAAACAAGAAATAAATAGAAATACTTGTATTTAGGTCAAAATTCCTTGTGGAACTTAAAGTTTTAATTGTTGCTTTTAAAGGATTGAAAACTCAAGATTAGTTTCTATCATTTAGAAAGTTCTGGATCTTTGAAATTGAATTTAGACAATCAGTAATGCAAAGCAATTAGTTCTTGGGTAGGCAAAGGTAGCTTATTTATTTAAGTAAGAAAAGTTGAATCATACTTTTAAAAAAATTACTGTTATCTAAGTAGGCAAAGGTAACTTATTTATTTAATTAGGAAAAGTTGAATCATACTTTTTAAAAATTTACTGTATTTAGTTCTTGAGTAGGCAAAGGTAGCTTATTTATTTAAGTAAGAAAAGTTAAAGCATACTTTTTAAAAACTACTTTGAATCTACTGAGTCTATCTTTGTGTGTCAATGTAAATAATATTATAATTTCTAGTCCACATGGATGTTTGAAACTCAATTCACAGTTAAACCTATAACTAATAATAATCCATGATCAAGGAGATGTCAAAATTGTATTGGCTATGAAGACCAGCTTTTACATATATATTTTGTCACACTGGGCTGGGAAGCCAGTATCTGCTGGCAGTCAATTTCAATTTCATTATGAAAATATACTACATATCTTCTAGCCTGCTAAGAGTATTCTTTAAATGAAGATGGATTTGTGAATGTAAATGCCATATGTTATGACAAATGTGATCCACTGTGACACAATAGTCTGAGATGGCTGCACACAACAGATAACTGTTTGTCTGCTAAATTAAAGATTCCATCGCCTAGTCTGCTAAATCTCTGGTATCCACTGTGACACAATAGTCTGAGATAACTGTTTGTTTGCTAAATTAAAGATTCCATGCCTAGTCTCTGGTATTTCAAGGTCTCCATCAACAATCTTTTCCCTTTGCAA
Source organism: Biomphalaria pfeifferi (assembly GCA_030265305.1). Classification (NCBI taxonomy): domain Eukaryota; kingdom Metazoa; phylum Mollusca; class Gastropoda; family Planorbidae; genus Biomphalaria; species Biomphalaria pfeifferi. The sequence continues at coordinate 428,439 of JASAOG010000271.1, forward strand.
GTTTCCATGTGACTGAAGAGGCCAATCCTTGATACACAACTGCAGTCATAGGTTGAGCATCTGTAATCCCTCTTCTTTCTACTTATTTTCAACCTCTGCAGTCTGGACGCCTCCTAAGCTTGCTCTTCATGTATCCAGTGCCTCATTTTTCTTAACTGTTGGTGTTAATTTTGAAGAGTTTCATGTCCCATTTTCCATACATCAGTAAAAAGTAAAGTTAAGTTCCCCTTTCAGACCTTGTGGTCTATAGGGCAGATGATGTATAGGTCATCTGTTTCTGTAGTCTACAGTTAATGAGGGTGTCGTGTGGCCAGCACAACGACCAACTAAAAATCTTAGTCTTCACCAGGATTTGAACCTGGACCCCAGTTCAGAAGCCAAGCAGTTTACTGCTCAGCCACCGCGCCTCCTCCATCAGTATACCATACCTTAAAAAGAGGCGACATGCGGCTCTCCTGTCTTCTGTTAGCTAAATCTATATGTAATAAAATATACAATTACTTAATAAAAATCTTACTTATTTTTGTTCAAAAAATAATTCTTTCCACTAGTTGGGTGAATGCTAAAAAAGAACAAAGGCAAGAGTTTTATCTCCCCTTGCTTCGCTTGGTGAGGTTTCCACTGATGGATATTGATAACTTGATCTCAATACAGCACAAGTTGGCTCCCTATCCTGAGATTCAAGACGCTATAGAGGAGGCCAAGTATTACAACAACAATATCCCTGCACAGAGTTTACTCAAAGGTTAGCAATGTACATTCTAAGTTTGAGTTTTTCATTGGCGCTTAATCCAATGGTTTGTAAACTGTAGTGGAGGGAGGGGGGGTATAAATTTAGATTTTTTGTGTAGCTTTTAGGCTAAATGCTCTTCCTTCTTTTTAAAAAATCATTTTGTTGTTATAAAATGATTGTAGAAACTTTTTCTCATTTTTTTGTTTGATTTTTTTTTATTCAGTAGACTTTAGTTCCATTGAGTAGAACTTATTTGTTTTCAAATATTATACTAGCCATTTTTATAGAAATTACTTTTTATGAGCTTGATACTGTTTCTAATTATTCTTTTCCACAAATCATTTTACTAAATGTTTACTTTCTCTACTCAGGTAAACAGTTCAAATGCCGAGGGTCACAGTCAAGTGTTGTCATGTTCACATTTTCTCCAGATGTTTGTGCTGTCACATACCAGAACATTGCGACTGGTGTCTTGTGTCTGGAAGAACTAGCCAGCTCAGGTGTGGAGACAGAGTTTGATTCCTCGAGCATTGCTAAAGTCGGAAACTTTGTGTATCGCTCTGGTGGCTACGATGATGCTGTTTGTAGCAGTGCCACTGTGTTTCGATTTAACCCACGGTACAGGAACTGGATTCAGCTGGCCAGCATGAGTTACCCTAGGGTTTCACATGCTATGTGCTCATCGGAAGACAAAATCTATGTTATTGGTGGAATAAATCATACAGTTGGGGAATTGGGGGATGAAGATAACATCCTGAACTCAGTTGAAGTGTATGATGTACGAGAGAATCTCTGGCAAGATCTTCCTCCTTTACCGATAGGATCTTACAACCAAGCAGCTGCTTTTGATGACAATTGCATTTACTTGAGTGGCGGTATAAGTGCTGACCCCTTTGACACTGTACCTATGCAGTGTTTATGGCAGTTTAACCTTGACCAAGGAAACTGGCGACCTCGTAGGGACATGCTTTACAGTAGACAGCGGCATTCGATGACGGCATTTAATGGCAAGCTCTACGTTTTTGGAGGCCTTACTCGTGTAGAGGCAGAGGGTCATGAATTTCAAGATTGTTTCAACTCTGAAGTGTACAGCATCGAGACCAACCAGTGGACAGAGCTTCAAAGAATTCCCGACACATTTGGTCAAGTTATGAAAACTGTTGGCTTTTGGAACGGTACTTTTTATCTTATGGGAAATAACTCTTTGCATTATTACCAGGTTGATGAAGATAAGATGCAATATGGAGATCACATCACAATGCCTGTTCAGAAAATTGTGGTTCTTGATGTGGCATATCCTTCTTAAATTATTAAATTTTGATTTTTTTTGTATAAGCTTATACATTATATAGAAATGTACGAGTCCCTATAAATCTATCTGCATTACTTATTTAATTCAAATCAGTGTTCAAATGATTATTTTTTGTATTATTTCTTAATAATCTATAAAAAGAAAATAGTTTTTTCTCCAGTATTTTAAACTTATTTTAAAAAGCACATTCCGATTGTTAAATTTTGCATATACATTAATCATTGCCCAAATGATTGTATTCAATGATTTCTGTTACTCCAGATGGGGAAGACATACTCATTAATCGCTTTTGTTGACTATCTTTGGGACCAAATAATAACTTCATATTTCATTAATGAACCTAACTTTCAGAGAGTGAGCACAATAACCCCAATGGTTTATTATTTATTTATTTAAAAAAAAAAAATCTTACATTCTTAATTAACATGAAAATAAAATGATTATAGTGTTTGTTTGTTTTTTTAAATTGCCCGCATATTTTTATAAATTATACATCCTGTGATCAATTTAAATCTTTTTATTTTAATATTTCTGAAGTGATTTGTCTTTTACTTGATATTTTTAAATTTTATATTTCTATTTTATTTTAAACTGACTCCACATTTGGTTTACTATGACTCCACATTTGGTTTACTATGACTCCACATTTGGTTTACTATGACTCCACATTTGGTTTACTCTGACTCCACATTTTATTTTATTTTACATTTTCCTGATTTTTTTGATTTTTTTTTGGTCTAAAAAAATTTATTGATCTGTTACAATCTGCCATTTGATTACTTTGTACTTTATTATAGAGATCTATAATGTGAAATGTCCTTTAAACATAAGTGGACAGTAGAATGTTCTATATCAGGTATATAAAAAAAATTGGTTTCTTTTAGACTATTTCTATTTCAATAAGTTATTGACATGTCATTTGTTACATTAAATAGATTGCATTATTACTGCCAACTGCTATATAAAATTATTAGGCAAATTATTATCAAATATTTACTGCACAGTAGAAAATATTAGATTATGGCTTAGAGAGCATTTGTCAGATTCATATACTTCACATTTGCCTTTGAAATGAGCTTAGAAATGCCAGTAGAATAGAAACCAAGCCAAACAATGTAGTGCTGCTTGTACTTTCACACATGGATCTCTGATTATTTGTCAAAATTTTGCATACAAATATTAAATTCTATGGTCAAACATAGGTTGGAAGTGCAGTAATTACTAAACAATTTATATATATATTATAATTTTAGCTCCTCCTTCATAGTAGAAGATGAGCACAATCACATTTCCTATGAACTGGAAGATGGCCTTTGAAGACTAATCTTCGCACTGAAAAGCCTACCGCATATGTGGAACAAGTAGTTTGTGTTGGTTGTCTTTTTTTTTTTTTTTTCTGGGGATCTGCGTTCTCTTCTGATGGTTGTTATCCTTGCCTGCTAGTTTAAAACATGACATTTACAGCTTCACACTATGAGGAGTTATCAAAGGCTAGCATTTCCCAGTCTTGGATATTGTTAGCACATTCTTTGAACATATTGTCTATTTTTACTCTTTAAAATTGTCGATCTGTTTTAGATTCATAAGCTCTTGATTTCAGTTGTTTGTTGACATAATAACCTCCAGATTGTTGTCATGGTAATCTCCACATCTCTAGTTTAGTCCATTCCAGCAAAAGTCTCTTCAGATTAGCTACTAGTTCTTGTTGTTTTGTTGGCTTGTTGTGATCTCTTCCAAACCTTTTCAATCAATTTGATGTTTGGGTATTTTTATTGTTAGAAATCCTGTCATAAAGACAGTTTATGTAAATTATAACATGTATTATCAAAGCTGTTCAGTTTCATTATTGTTCTTTTTTTTTTTTATTGGTGTAGGTAACAGACATTTAATATACCTTTGATTTGCTCGGATTCACTATTCACATCTGTTGTTGACAGTTGTAAATCTATCTCTATTCACATCTGTTGTTGACAGTTGTAAATCTATCTTGATAAAGATTTTTCTGAAATCATTATCATTCATTCCTTGACTTTTGGTCTTTCTTTTTCACCTATGTGTGAAAGTTGAATCGGTTGGGGCACCACACAAGATCTGTCAACCCTCTTTCTAAGTTCTTCTGTCTTTTGCCTAGGATAGAATTTCATTCAATGACAGGAATGTCCATTCTTTTATGTTGTCCAGCCATCTTTTCTTTGTGCTCCTTCCACTGTACCAATTCAGAAATTAAAGTAAAGTTCCCCTTTCAGACCTTGTGGTCTATAGGGCAGATGATGTAAAGGTCATCTGTTTCTGTGGCCTACGGTTAACGAGGGTGCCATGTGACCAGCACAACGACCAATCGCCTTTACTTTTCCCCAACTGATGTCAGGTACCCATTAGAGCTGGGTGGACTCAGAGGCGCCCGAAGATCCTGAAATTTAAAATCCCAGTCTTCACCAGAATTCGGACCTCGGTTCGGAAGTCAAGCGCTTTACCGCTCAGCCACCGCACCTCCATTCAGAAATAGTAGAGGGAAAATCTTTTTTTTTAAATAATTGTAAGCTGTCACCTGAGATAAGAAGCCAGTTATAGAAACATAATAATTGGTTTGAATATTTGATTATAAAGTAATTAAAATAAACTTATTTCTAAATGATAATAAATGTAGTCTAATGTAATAAATAAAAGTAATAATGGATTTGTTTTGTTGTTGTTGTGCTATGGAAGTTCTGTAACTCAGTAAGATTGCAGATTTTAAAAAACAAAAGAGTTCTAAAAATATTCCTTTAATTAATTTTTTTTTAATGAGAGTCTATTCAGATTTGTGGTAGTACTCTGAACAATTTATTGTCTGTTTTTTGTGAAAAAAATAAGGACGTTTAGTGCAAGTAAGGAGCATTATTGACATTTAATTTTCATTGCAGATATTTTGAGAAAGAATTTTTTGATCTGTTGGCTTAAATGAACATCTCTATGTCAGTGTAGATAATTTCAGAAAGAATCTCTTGGTCAGTATACATTGTACAAACTAATGGCTAATCTCATCAAGAGAGCTTGCCGCGCAGGAATAAGCAGAATATGAACATTTTAATAATGCTATCACACCATGGGCATTCTTTAAATATATTAGCAATAACTTTAAAAGTGACTAAACTGTTGCCAAATCAGTGGTGAACTTATTTCTAATTTTGTAAATGAAACAATAACTGGTCATCTATCAAGACATTGCTCTACATTTTCTAAACATTTTTGCTCGAGCAACGCAGTTAAACTCAGTTACAGACTGACTGACATTTTATTTTGACATATTAAGCCACATTAGAGTTATATTCAAATATTAAAATTGTGTTGTGGATTTATGTTTTTTTTATTTTTCCTTAAACAATAACAATTTGTTTGACACTGTTCATTATTTCATACGAAACACAACTGCTTACATTTTTCTGCAGTCGTTTCTGTCCTTTGATGTAATGAAAACTGAATAGAATTTCATTTATTGATTACTAAATTACTTTTACATTTTTGCATCATCTTTCAACTTTATGAACAATATTTTAAACTTTTTATTCTTTTATATATAAATTTTTATCGATTTCTATTATCTGGCATTATTTTAGTCTTTCACTTTAAAAAAATAAATTTCTGAATTATCTTCACTTGACTTTGTGTTTTACATATTTGTTTTAGATTTACACCATGGCATTTACTTATTTGTGGTATTTATATCTTTATATTTATGGATAAGCTCACTTAAAATTAAAAAGCATTGAATGATAAAGATGATAGTTTTTATGTTTGTATTTTTAATTTTTGCCCTCTACAAACACTTTAAAAGTCCAGCTTAGGCGCTAATTAGCTTTACTGACATAGAAGAGAGCATCTAGCAGCAGGTGGCTTCTGATAGAGATGGCTGTAAATTTCTTACAATGGCTGCAAGATACACACTTGAGACCAAAAGAAATGTTTATATTTGCGCTGAATGTGGCAAAATATGTAGGTTTCACATAAGGCTGTGTAGCCGCATAAAACACTGCACTCCTCATTAATCTTCTGACTTTAAGACAAGCTTTATTTTTATTATTATTTTGTGCAAATGTTTTTTTTAAAAAAATATATAATTGCTTTGAAAAAATATATAAAAAAATAGATATTGTTCTTTAAGTGTAAGTTAAGTCCCCTTTCAGACCCTATGGTCTATAGGGCAGATGATGTTAAAGTCATCAGTTTCTTTGGTCAACGGTTAATGAGCAGGGCGTCATGTGGCCAGCACAATGACCAAAAGCCTTTACTTTCCCCAACTAAAGTCAGGTACCCATTAGAGTTGGGTGAACTCAGAAGCAACCTGAAAATCCTGGAATTCCAAATCCCAGTCATCCCCGAGATTTGAACCAGGACCTCAGGTTTGGAATCCAAGCACTTAACCACTCAGACACTACGACCCATGTACTTTAAGTGTTAATACTTTTTGTTTTAGATGTAGATCAATTAGTAGCTTTGCAAAGTAAGCTGGTAATAGATTTAGCTCTAGCTTTCATTTTAAAATGGCTAGGGAGTCTTAGAGGAGGTCATTATCATGAAAGGAAGAAAGAAACTCTTAATTACATGCATTTAGCAAATTTTAAAAATTCATAGATCAAGTAATGTGATTTATATAATCATTTTATAATATAGATATACAACTATTTGAGATTGAAAAGGGTCTTAACACCAAATTGCGGAACTTACCATAAAATAGTGTAGATTTAAAGCACGGATTAATAGGCTTTTGAAAGATTATATCCTTATTTGTAATCCTAATAGACAAAAAAAAAAAGTAATAGAAATGGCGGATGATAAACAACAACATGATAGAAGAGTGTTTTCGTGTACAACATGCGATTTCACAGTTGATTATCATTATAAAGGTAGAAAACCTCCTTTTGCTAATTGCATATTGTGAGTATCCCACTAGATCTATATAGTTCTAGTACTATTCGATGGTATTAGGGCATTGGAATTAGTCATTAGTTTACTTTAGGCTTAGGCTTAGCCTAAGGGGGCTAAGAAAGACACGACACAACAAATTTAACAAAGATAAAGTATAAATAAAAGGCTGAAGTCCTAGATCTAAAGGCTAAGGCACATTTTTGTACAAATGCTCCTTCTTCCCTAGCACTATTACTATTAGACTTAAAGCATGCCAGCTAGCCAGGAAAACCAGTGACTTGAGTGACTTGGCAGAATTCAGGTCATTGGTTAATATCATATGCATGACTAAATACTAAATGCACAACCCTTAGCCTGGCTTATGACTTCTACAATCATCTTCTTTTTTGAAGTAACGTCTGTATCAATATCATTATCATATATTATATTAAATATAAAATAAGATACCTAGATTAGGCTAGATCTAGACTCGTATAGATTCTAGAGTCTTCTAGAGTAGATTCGGTAATTCTAGTTAATACCGAGGCTACACTAGACGACTAGTAAAGCTAACATAGACATTAGGGTGGCCCAAAAAATTGAAAGTTAAAAACTAACAACTCTCACCCTCCCTAGTTGTTCCAATTGCTATAAAAATAATTAGTGCAAAATATTTCTGCAATTTGACAATATTTAAAGGTGGCCCACTGGTGATGAAGTTTTGACATGGTGTTTCCTTTGCCGGTAATTCAGGGCGAGTTATTGGTTTGTTATATAGCAGTGACTGAGAGAGTATGGATGATTAACCTATTTAAGTGTTACTTATTTATTGGTATTTTATTGAATTTATTAGACATTCTTTGCTAATTCTCTTCTGTTTATGTTTATATTTGTTTTTCATTTTTAAGACAAAAAGTCAGCTATTACTCACCAGTCGAGATGTAATTATGCAATCTTTGTTCTCTTCATGTATTAATAGTCAGTATTTTACTTTGCTGAATAAACTGCAAAAACACATCGTTGTTAAATGCATTTTACAATGTTAAATGTACTGGTACTCTTGTACTATACAGCAAATTAAAAATTTTTCAGTTGTTCATTCAATTATGCCTAGTGTTTTGCTTAACCTAATCGTCTCCACTCTCCATGTAATTGTGTTTCAGATTTAACAGAATGGAAACAAGATCTAATGATAATGTTTACTTGATTAAATCATATGTTCCTGAAATTCTTGGTGCAAAGCTGCCATCGTATTATCAGACATTCGGGTACTTTCTACACCTACATAAAGTAGAAAAAATGACTGTTCGCGAAGCCAGTAAACTGACAATCAACGTGATAATGGAGTTGTGGAAAAAAGCAAGCATTCCGACAAGAGCAGAACAGCACTGCATTCAGAAGCTTGAATCAGTCTTTTATGAATGGAAGGGTCTCCAAAAATACAAGTCGAGGTCTGGTGAAGCTCACAAAAAACAGGAGCATGAGTTTGTTTCTCATCTTGAAGATCTGTTCGACACAGCCCATCAGGATGCACTAACTATCATTAGCAACCCAGAAGACAGGGCATTCCTGTTACGCCAGAGAGAAAAAGGGCGTCCAGGATCCATTGGTGTCCGGGATAAAGTTACTGAACGTAAAGCTAGAGCAGCTGGTGAACGCAAACAGGCTGAAGCAAGGCGGCGGCAAAAGTCAGTAGATGAAATGAATATCAGTGCTTGTTTGACAACTCTCGAATCATCATCTGGTGAAGACAGTGACCATGACCAAGAGCAGATTGCCATGTGTGATGATGAATATAAACCTGTTGCATCCTCATCAACAGATCCTGCTTGTACTCGGTCGAGTGATTCGAGGACAGTTTTACTAGCATATACTTGACTGCATCTGTGGTATATTTCAGAAGAGCTGGTAGCACTCGCTCTGTTTGACTCTAGAGTTCCAGCTGAAACCAAGAAGCTGATGCTTGCAGCCATGGAGAATGCTGCACCTGAGCATCCACCTAAACGTCCCAGAGTGGAAACATCAGCCTTCACAAACAGCAAGGGTCTCGAACAGTTCTGCACAGCCAATTCAATGACCATGTTTCGTCTTCTGCAGTTACAGACGTCATTTATGTCAAAAGATCCATCAGAATGGGATGAGGATGAAACATACCAATGTGCACTGAGAACTGTTAAAGGGTTGGCTGTTGTGAATGACAGAGCTGAGAGAGGGGTAGCCCTCATTCAGGACTACAATAAGAAGCTAACCAAGGATGAGGAACAGCTTCAATTCATGTTGCATGTCGTTAGCGAACATCGCCGGCTGTTTCCAGACTGCAGCAAATCCGGTCTCATGATGGCCATGTCATCTACGCCAACGACACCTTAACTATCAAACTCGGACTGATCTTAGTTAGTAGTTACGACTAAAAACTGTGTTCAATCACCATGTTTTCAGTTTCCATGTTCCATGCACTGTTGTTATTTTACCCTAATGTGTACTGACTGTGTGACTGATAGTAATGTTCGACTTATGAGTTTGTCGACTTTGACTGGCTAGTGACTATAGGCCCAGTGATAAACTAAACTAGTAAACTGCTTCGGTTGTTAGGTGTGTTTATTGTCAAATATGTCTCTGTTTTCACTACAGTTAATGTTGTAATAAAAATGAGATAATTTTGCTGCTCATAATTTCGCCAAACACAGTACAAGTAGCAAAAACGTATAAAAACCACTTTAAAATATTTGTACTTCAAACTTCTAGATTGTTGGGCCACCTCTAAATGTCGAGAAATTTCAGAAAATATTTCACAGAAATTTTATTTTCAACATTGGAACAAGTTGGAAGGGTGAGAAGGTGAAGTTTAAAACTTTTATTTTTTTGCTATACTGCATGGGCCACCCTAATAGACATAGATCTATATGATATCATTATCAATTTATAAATTATAAATACCTTGCACAAGCATGCTGATTGCTGCATTCTCAGACTAGAGTAGATCTATGTATAGATCTAGAATAATAGAATCTAGATTTAGATTCTTTTTTCTTGACACAAACTGAAACTGAAGTTGAAAAAACGAAGGCACATCACCTATTACTAATTAGATACTAACATATATGATATTATTATCAATGTATTATATATTTATTATAAATAAATATTCTCAGCTTCAGACTAGAGTAGATCTATTATCATCTATGTATAGATCTAGATTCTAGAATCTAGATTTAGATTCTTTTTTCTTGACACAAACTGAAACTGAAGTTGAAAAAACGAAGGCACATACTTATTACTAATTAGATATTAATCTAACTAGTATAATTTTAAAGTATACTGAAAAAAAATCCAGGTGTTTATCACAAGATTCTTATGATCCACTGGCCGGACAAGATCACTAATACTAATAAGTTAATAACTAATGAGGCACTGTTGCAAAGAACAAAGCAGAAGCCCATTGGGCCTGGCTTTTGGGGCTTAATTTATATTATAAATCTATGTCTATATATAGAGAGATACAACTTTCAAACTTTTTTTAACGCTTTGCAATACAAAAAAGGAAATCATTTTATCAGACCTGAGTCCTGACTGAATACTAGAAAGTCAATGATATAGATAGATTTTCCCTGTACTCCAAGAATCTTGACATTTTTTTGTCTCTAAATATTTTTTCCCTGACTACAACTAGAGTATTATGTTCTGTCTCTAAGTCTACTTTCCCCTTGTATTGTTCAGACCCAGTAAGAGTGTTCTTTAATGTCTCCTCAATGTGTCTCTTTCCCAGACTTCATGAAGAGTGTTATGTCCTGAAAGATCCATTCTCCACATCAGGAGGCTTTGTGACTGTTGGAGGACTGTGTTCAATGTGTAACAGAGACGTCTGTCTCTCAAATGTAAGTACTGGCACAACTCAACTTTTGAGTCAATCTTCTAGATCAAAATATATGGCTGCCTGGTCATGTGCTCTGCCATCCTTGTCCCCCTTTGGGAGGTTTGGGCTAAGGTGTAATTATCTTCAGACTCTGAAGGAACATCCGAAACATGTTTAGAAGAAGTGTATCAAGTAGAAGTTTATCCAAGGGATTGGTATGATTTGATTAGATTCTCACCAATTAATATTCGAGTGTGATAAAGTAAAGGTATTTACTTATATAAATACTTGGTAATGTTCTTAGTTGGTCATTTGACTTAGTGGCTCTTTACTCTGAGATAGCTTGATCAGGAAGATCCTCAATTCTTATCACTTTCATAATTTGATATATACTCCATGTACATACATTAATTAATAAATAGTTGTTATAAGTAGAACCTCATTATATCAGATACAATTATAACAAATTTCAGATTTTTTTTTTGTCACTGCTAAGCTCTGTTGTAATGAATGTTGTTTTTATCCAACTTTTATATCAATCTTCTTTTTCTAGAACATGCATTCATTTCAAACAAGATTGTAGGACAAGCTATTATTGGACAAGTCTATTCTACTCTATCTATTCATTCCTGTTACATCAAAATGAATTATCTTCTTGTTTCAGCGGTGCAGCTTGTTTTATACACAGAGGTTTTGTATAAACTGTTCAGTCAAACACATTCAAGAGTTTCCTCATGAACTACAGCAGGTTAGCATCAGTGTTAGTATTCTAAGCCATTCAAAAGAATTATCTTCATATTCATCCATCCATACATATTATTTTGTGTAGCTTATAGGTAAATAAAATGTTTTTATGCACTTTGGTACATCGACTATATTTCAGGAAATTATGCACAAGCTGAAAAGTTGACAGTGAAATATTTTGTGGGAGCTATTAAAGTCAAAGCTGTTAGAGAGAGAAGAAGCTTGGCTGTGCTCGAATATGTTCATCAACAGCTGTAAATACAAGACTTTGAGTGACCTAAAATATTTGTCTGTATTTTAATGGTCTATTGGTTGTGTACTATGACACCAGGATTACAATCCAAGCTGGATAAACTGTTGAGAATGATCATTATCATTCATAATTAAAAGGATACTTTTTAATATTGGACAGAGATCATGTAACCTACTTCTTTATGTCATTGCAAGTTTTCATGTCCAAATAGCAATTTGTTTTCTCTTGACAAACTGGTCCGAGTTTTATAATTTGTATTATCTATCTTTTTTTTAAATAATGGTATGAATTTTTATAATAGCCTTTTTCTATATTTGATATTGTTTGCTCAAGTGTGGTAAAATGAATTCAGCACTTTCAGGATTTTTCAAATCCAATTTTTCTGCGCAAAAAGTTCCTCTTTTAGACCTTGCAATCTATAGGGCAGAGGATGTTAAGGTCATCTGTTTGTTTGGCCAAGGTTAAGAAGCAGGGTGTAGTCATTGTTATAATCTGCCATTTAACTTGTCTTATGTATTATGTAATGCAATGTAACACAAATTTAAAATGATACCATATACCACTTTATAAAAATAAATATCATTATGCACAGTCAAAAATGTTCCTGAAATTTCTTAAAGTAAAAATGTGTATGAGAAAATTTTATATCAATCAATATTTAGTAGCTTCGAGCTTGTAAATTTATAATCCAAATCAATATCAGGGATACTTCAATACTAACAAAATCAAGTCATACTCGAAAGTATATGTGAACATATTTATTTCATTCTTTGTAGTTACAATTCAGCAATAACATATAGCATAATATAGATCCCATTATTCATTCTTGAAGTTGATATACATCTTTCAATTCAACCTACTCAATATCTGTTTACCAATTAACTTTCATGGGTGTGAGAAACAAAACTTTTCCCCAGAAAATGACATACATAATTAACAATCAATTACAATTTTCAATGTCCTTAATTTATTCTACTTTACAACACATTTTGCATGCCAAGTGATAGCTTCACATTTCTACAGCCAATAATTGTTTGGACAGAGTTCAGATTCAAATAAAAAATTAACTTCAAAGAAAAAAAATTGTATACAGAAATTTTTGGGAGTTGCTGCAACTGCATTAACTTGTGTATCACTTGAAACTCTACTTAATTATGAAGCATTTATAACATATATTATGTGACATGGTTTACTAACTATACTGCCTTATTCTGACATGATCTTGGCCCTAAAACCTAGAGTCATCACAGAAACATTACTAAATGAAAAAAACAAAACATATTTTTGGATATAGTTATAGTTCTATTAAGACATATTTTGAATGTATGATGTGTTTTTAAAGCTCAAACTGTGAAACTGAAGCCAGATGTGTATGCATTGCTTGTCTTGTCTTGCCTGACCAAATAATAGTGAGAGTAAAAATGCTATTGATGAAAATGACCTCAGATTTTCTATTGCACTAGAAGTCAATGAGGTTAAGATCTTAGTTTATCTCCCCACAATGGCTGTAGAGTAGCAGTAATACAGTGACACATCTAATACATAGTACGACTGAATCAATGTGAACACCTCAGTCAGTACCATGATCAATCTAGAACTAGGACAAGGAAATGATTGGAAAAACTGTATTACTTCAATGACTAGAACATCCAATGACAGTTTGGTGCACATCACAGCACTGTTAAGAAAAGGTCACTTATGGCCAGAGGCTTTCTCTGGAAAGTGCAACACAGGTGTTCCGATGAAGCACAAAGACTAGGCATACATTTTTTAAAAGCCAACTTACTTCCTATAAGGAACAACGATTGTGTAACTTATAAGGAAATCTGCAGCCTTTTATGACAGAAGGAGGACATGAATTTATATAGGTCAAAACTGTTTTCAATAATCTTTTATTTAGACACAAATATAGGTCAGTATACTAAACTAAACATCATTATGTCCAATCTACAAAACATTTAGCTAGTGTCAAATTCATTCAGTCACTTTACAAAAAGATTACATAAAAAAAACTCAAGACCAAATAAAGCAGGAAGACTAATAATACAAATAAATCTGACAATAAACTAAAATGAATCTATAATGGGAAAGAGTTAATTCATCTCTTACATGAGGAGTAGGGCTAGGACCTATTCCACCATTTCTCAGCACCATTGATGCTCAGAGTGTGAATCATTCAATGAATATTTATGTACAATATTTACAAAGGTGATTGACATGAATATGAGACACATTACGTTGTTCATTCACAGCTAATGCATCAAAGACACATTCTTAATAGGTCTTAACCTAACACTGCTAATCAAAAACTGAATTGGACAGTGACCTTTCAAACCACCAGTCCTTCAATAACTTTTCCTCTGTCTCCTGATCAAACTGCCACTAACTACTAATGTATGGTTGACACTATTACTATTATTGACCTAAGTCCTAAATTGAACTTTAATAATACAATTCAAATACATGAATACAAAACAAAGTTTAATAATAACATTTGATATATAGTAATTTTTCCAATGACAAATAAATGTTGCTATAATAATTTCAATATCAAGAACATTTCTGTACACTAACTAAATATAGGCATGTATATCTTATACATAATCAATGCATACTACAAATCAAAGCACTAGATACTGGTTTTTTTTTTAGTAAACTTCTTCAAATGTTTCTAAATCTCTTCTTCATTCCTACACAGATATTACCGTGTATTATTAAAACCTAGTGTGCACATCCTATAAACAATTCATTGTAATTTTGATTTGATTGACATGCATAGATTTCAGATCGATTTCTGAGGGGTTCATTCTCAAACTAGTTTTACAAAATGATAGTAAAATGAGAAAAAATTGGTAGGCATAAAAGAACACTTGCAATTGCATTGTCTCTTTCATGAACCTTTGATGGCTTGTTTTTAAATCTTACAAGAAAATCTTCACTGTTATGTCTCCTGACATGAGTTAAACAATTTTTTCACAACATTTACAAATGCATTGAGCAAGCTAAAATATAATATAAAAGACATATACAATGACCTCTGTAATCATTGATAGAAGTGGATGCAGAGTAAGCAGGGTTGACCAGAAACTTCTAGATTTAGTTAATGGAGTTCTAGTAAAGCTGTGTGGCAGCTGAAACAGCTTGCTTGAAAAATACACAAAGAAATAAATGGAAGTCAAACAAAGAGATACTGTCATGAATTTATCATACAATCAACACTAAAGTCTCACAGAATCTTAAAAATGAGAGCTATACAGCTAAGGATTGAATTTTTCTTTTCTCTTAAGATATTTGCAAAGTACTGAGAAAAAGAAAAACAGAATGTATGACTGGTAGAAAAGAAAAACTCAGATAACACACTGAGACAATGATAACAAAGCAAACAATTACAAGTGACATAAACTCTTTACACCTATACAGCACATAACCTTCTCATAGTCAACATTTGTTCAGCATTTGCCACGTCAAACCTGATACAGATTAAATGATTAACAGCATCATCACAGATTAACTCAAAACTAGCAAATCCAGAAAAAAAGTTTGTCAATGAAGCCGAAGTGACCTCATCTCTAGTCATTGATTTATCAACAAGTAGATAAGAGAATATGAGATTGAGGATATATGCAAACACACAAAGAGAAAAACAAAATCTACACAATGAACTGAAAGTACAGAAAAAAGAAAAAAATTTTTTTACAGAAAGACTATCAGTCAACAAAGCAAGAAATATCTTATACACCATCAACAACATGCATAGAACTAAATGATCCAGAAGTTAACAACAAAAAAAAACAAAACAAAAAAAAAAAGCTAAAAAATGGTTATACATTAAAGGTAAAAAAAAATCTGTAGAAAAGAAAATGCCATATAACATAGCCAGAAGCACCAAAGAAAATGAACCATTCAGTTTTGAAGTTGTGGAGAATGTAAATGGACCACAATAGTATAAAGAATTGAGTCATTCTGCTAACAATCATCATGTAAACAAACCAACTTCCTACACCACTCCCTAGTAAAAGCAAAAGGACAAAGAACTGTAATAGAAAGACAATGTTATCAAGCTTCTATGAGCGGAAATACCTACATTTACAAAATTAACATATACATTAAAAATTACTATTCTAAAAATATATACAATATGTGTCAAAGTATATAATGAAGCATCAACTTAAATCAAATGAATCAAGCTTATTCATCAATACAATGAAAAATCAGGTTACAAATCGAGCACAATGAAATGAGTTACAGAATATATATAAAAAAAAAATGCTTGACAATCAACTCAATAAGTACAAAGAAAATTTCAAAGTGAAACAATTGGACAACTCAATCTGTTTATTGTAGTCCCAACATTCAACTCCAACACTAACATTCACCCCAACAATGGTTTTAGTCAATGTTGCCTCCCTTAGAAAAAAAACAACTTTTGCTGCCTTCAATTATAAAATGTATAACGACTATTCAACATTTGGAGACTGTAAAGTTATTGTCCGTGTTCTGTGCTACCTAAAAATGCCATTTATCTTAATTATAACAAAAACATGAATCTATGCAATCGACTGGGTTTACCAGAATGACAAGTTAATACCAAGCTGGTCAAGGTTACGGTCTCAAAGAATTGATCTAGTGTAGAACAAGCCATTGTATAGTTCTACAAGTGTACAGAAAGATGACTAAGACATCATAGCTTTAAGATTTGCAGAAAGGAGAAGAGGAATAATGGGGTTAAATCTACAGACAATTATTTCAAGTCCTATGTGCCTTTATTAGCATAAACTTAAGACAATTATATGCAAATATAATACACCAACTTAATGACTATCTTCACATAGTTAATTCAAATGTTTCTCCTAGCAATAAGACGAAATGAAAAAGCACATGATACAATTATGAAGAAAACAAATTGGCTTATCTGTTCACACACCATCTCCCCTCCACTAAATTACTTGATACTTTTATGAAGATAACAAATTGGCTTATCTGTTCACACACCATCACCCTCCTTTCCAATTTTGCAAACATCAGCTTGACTGGATGATCAGAAAAAATCCTTGGGTAAAAACCTCTAAAGTCGTTATAATTATGATTAATTAGCTTCAATTTTTATTTTTCCTTAAGAGACGCACACAAAAATCGAAATAATAAAAGTATCAATAGGAGTGTAGCCCTTATTTAAAAAAAAAAAAAGGTAACATTAGGAAAACTTTTGGTTAATAATTGCGTTAGGTACAAGCCAAGATATTTTTACTTAATCATTAAAACAACTTTTTAAAATTATTTTTTGTTTTTAGTTTAAAAAAAAAAAAAAAAAAAAAAGAAGTAGACTTTGCAGCATTCAATGAGCATCATATTTCTGTTAAACCATTTTTTCTAAGTGACACATGAACTAAATCTTCCTCTATGACTAAAGAAAACAAACAAACTGGCCTGTCACACAAGAAATTACATCCTCAGTGCTGAAAATATTTACAATGAATTGATTCAACAGCAAGTATACTTGGGAAATCACATTGCATAACAGAAATGCACAAATAACTTTCTCCACTATACAAGCTATATACAACTTGTTCCACAGTATGAGAAATGGATCAGTTTCTTTCACAATGTGAACAATATATAAATCAATTTGTGTTTCTTTTTCTTTTTTTTTGCAAATAAAGAAATTATTATTTATTTATGAGTTGAAGCACCATCTACGTGGCACCAGTATCTCTGGAAGAATCATCTGTGAGATCAGGGGCAGTGACAGAGTTGGTGTCACTGGCATCAGAGCTTATATGACTGTCAGAAGGACGAGGGTCCAGTTTGGGTTGATAATCTGTCACGACAACAGTTACATTGCCCACAGTTACTGACAAATGGGACGGCCGACTTCTGTCAATGTTTTTCAATCTGGGAATGCTGAGAAGGATAAACAGGTCAAAGGTTACAATGATACATTATGTACCAATGACAAATAAGTATTTAGTGGTGAAAAATCAAAAATATATTTATATCCAATCAAGGATTAATTACCGATTAGAGTCTGCACTATTGTCACCACTTTTATCTTTCTTGGATGAGTGAGATTTCTCTTTTTTGGGAGGGGGTGCAAACTGTTGTGCTTTCTGTAGAGCTACAAGCTGAGGGTTGATCCTTGGCTTTCTACATGGAAAACAAAAAAAATATACAATTTAAGTTGACTCGGATAAAGTTATACAAATGTCTAAAAAAAAAAAAAATTCTTCAGAGGTTTGTTTTTAAAACACTATTTATTTGCATTAAAAAAAAAAAAAAAAAAAAAAAAAAAAAGCAGAAACGAAATTTTTAGCTTTCTCTTAAAATATTCTGGTGTTTTTTTTTTTATTAGTGTTGTAACTTTAAAAAAATTCATTTGGAACACAATGTGAAAAAGTGAAGTCTAAAAACATACAAAATTGAAAAAAAGATAATATTTTTTGTTCAATCAATGGATTACCAGCCGTAAAAACATAGCTGCATTTAACAAATACTAGCTATGCTTTGAAGTTCAGAGACCTTTAATGGATACCATGAAGCTATATTTCTAGGTCATTCCATATCACTAATCATTCCATATCACTAATAAGTAAAAGAGAAAAAAAAAGGAAAAAGACAATTCCTCCTTAATGCAGCGGATAATCCTTTTGTAAGAGCTATTATTTTGTACTAACGAATAAAAAATGTGTGGTTAAGCAAATGTATAAATCTTCTTCAAGCATATAAAGTTTTAATGATAGGCCTATAGATCCAGACTTTAATCATGAACACATGCTGGAATACTAGCTGATGTATTTGTGTTTAAGATATAGAATGTTTTAAAGTCCAGACCAAATTTAATTTTAAAGCATTATATTTGAAAAAAAAACAACAACAACAGACTTTTCCTTGTGTGGCCAATTAGCTAGTATTAATTCTTTTCCCTAATATTTACATAAACTGTCAAATTTCTAGGAAAATTGTAAAAGCCATTTTCAAGAACAGTGCCTGCCCACCCATAATGAGTTTGATTGCTGAAAAAGAGGAAATGTACAAAAAAAAAAAGATTAATAATGTGGACTTGACAACACTTTAAGCTAATACACTCAGAACAAACCTTGTTGAAGTCCCCTTTCTGACATCACACATTTCACATTTGTAGGCCTCTGGAGAGTTTTTATAAGTACACACACTACAGTCCCAGAAGTCTTCATCCAAAACTTTGGCTTGTCTTTTTGCCCTGTGAAGTACAGTGAAACGCTTATTTCCACTCTTATGGTTCCAGAAATTTGCTTTTAAAAGTACCGGTACTTTTATTTTAATGCCTCTGAAGAAAATAATCTGTGAGGAAGACACACAGGTTTTATAATCAAAGTTTCTATTGTTCTTCTAGAAAAACACATCCAGGTTCAAGATTACAGGCTGTTCTAATGCTAGTGAGCAACATTAACATTTAGGTAGGGAAAACTTTTGTTTTATAGTTAATATTGTTTGATGTGTTCAAAAAGCAAATAATGGGGTGTTAGTAGAAAATATAGATGATTTTCTTAAATTTACTGCGTTTAGATTTAGAATAGATCCAAATTATAGCCAATAATAATTTTTTGGTTAATTTGTCAGTCTTTGATTTAGTCTTAAGTCTGTTCATAACACTTTACTGACTACAGGCATCAGGTACCTGTATAGTGCCAGAACAATTCAGAACATGTCAGGCCGCTACTATAGAAGTAATTTATTGCCATTCATTTAATTTTCTATCCTGTGCAGACTTACAAAGCTAAATGTTTTATATTTCTTATAGAAAAACAGTAATGTAATGTCTTTAATTTATAAGATAAAAAAAAAAAGACAACACTAGTACTAACATGTGCTGAGGATGTTATTAAGAATACTGTAGAAAACTGTTAACTCTTTACAGTTCTCTCCCTTGAAAATCGATCTTGAAAGATCGACGCTTTTAGGGCTTATTTTTCAATTGAATTTCCATTTTTTTACAATTTTTTTTTGGTTTAATATTTTTAATAATTATGTTTTTATTAATAAAACCCATAAAAATGCGATATGTTTCTATTTTTACATTTAAAAAATGCGAATGAACATGCGTCTATTTAAAAGTCACATCCGCCGCCATCTTGCTTTTTGAGAAAGTACTGTATCTGTACCATACCAGTAAAAATCAAATAAAAATGTCTAGCAATGAAAATGACGCAAGTTTTAGTGATGAATCTTCAGATGAAGATATCTGGGAGCCAGACAGCAGTGATTCTGACTCAGATATTGAAAATTTGAGTGATTTTACTTCACCCACAGACAGAGGCAATGCTGTGTAAGTATTAGACCTATTGTTTACAATAGAAAATCATTCGTTTCTTCTCAAAAATAAAAAAACAATGTTATTATAGCTAGAAATTACTATTAGAATTATATAATAAACTTATCTAGAATAGGTTTATAGCCTTTGTACGCTTATACTTCTTCATAATTGTTCAGTATGATAAACATAAAATAGTCACTCAATCATTGTTTTTTTACACCAATTTGGTTGCTAAGGGTTTGTTTATATTGGATGCACACATTGACATAGACATTACAACCTCAGTTTAGAAAGTTATTGTTACCATGTTTTTATAGGATGTAGATTAGATCTAAATTTATATATATGTATATATCAAGCAAACATAATAAATTAGCATTAAATTATTGATTTATAATCTAAGTAACTTGTTAGAGCGTAATAATTAATTTTTTTTACTTTTATTCTTTCAGTCCCAAGGGATACAATGATGTGAATGAAGGACCACCAGCCCCAACACCAAAATTTAGACCAGCCAGAGAACCAGGAGTTCATTTTGAATGATGAGATTCTGACAAAGGCTGGAGTTAGAAAGTTTTTACATCCATCAGATTTCTTCAAGCTGTACTTCACTGTCGACCTTGTCAATATGCTTGTGTTGTACACAAACAGATATGCTGCCCACTTCGGACCAACGAAACCAACAGTCTATAAAGGATGGTATGATGTAACTGTAGATGAATTTTATACTTTTTTGGGTTTGCTCATGTATATGTCTATTGTTCGAGCACCCTCTGTTTCCAAGTATTGGTGTAGGTCATCACTTTACAATGGTTTATGGGCAAGAAGCTTTATGACTAAAAAAAGATTTCTTCAGATCATGTCCTTTTTAAAAGTATCTAATTTTGAAACAGAGGATCGTCAAGATAAACTAAGTAAAATTCGTTTTTTGTATGAATACATTCATAAAAAATGTCAAAAACTTTACCAGCCTCATCAAAATCTTTCCATTGATGAGAGAATGGGACAAAATAAAGGGAGATATGGTTTTCGGCAGTACATACGTGACAAACCAACTAAATGGGGGATGAAAATATGACTCTCTTACAGGTTATATATGACTTTGAGATCTATGTTGGCAAAGACAACAGTCCATCTTCTCGTTTTGGTTTGGCTTATGATGCTGTTATGCGTTTGTCTAAAAGTATTATAAACCAGGGATATGTCATATTTTTTGATAATTTTTACACTAGTTATCAACTTTTAAAAGATTTATTGTTAAAAGGTATATGTGCTTGTGGAACAATATTAAAAAATAGGAAAGGATTCCCTAATGCTCTAAAAGATGTAAAAACATTTAAGAAGAATTCTAATAGAGGAGATATGCGATGGGTTAGGGATGATGAGATTTTGACAACTCAATGGCAAGATAACAAAACTGTATCTGTTATGTCAAATTTTATGACAGCTAATGGTTATTCATTTGTCAAAAGGAGAACTAAAATCAATGGAGAATATAGGGAATTACTAGTGAAACAGCCTTCAATTATCAAGGAGTATAATATGTATATGGGTGGGGTGGATAAAAGTGACCAACTCATTAATAAATACAATTTTTTTCAAGAAAAACTAAGAAGTATTGGAAAACTCTATTCTTTCATTTTATAGATATTGCTAGAGTAAACAGTTACATTCTTTTTCAAGAATGGAGGAAAACCCATTCTGACATACCAGAGCTCAAAAGACCTAACCGTTATTTACAGCTTGATTTTACAGAAGAACTAACACGTGAATTAGGAAAAATAGAAAAGTACCAAAGTGTTCCTACTGCATCAAATGTCAAACAGTCTAAAAAAATGACCCATTCATAATCCCAGAATTTTCACAAACCAGACGTAACTGTAAATTGTGCTACCAAACTTTGGGGGTGGAAAGAAAAGTTAGCACTAAATGTGGGGAATGTGATACATATCTCTGTTTCCATGGTAAAAGTAACTGCTTACTAAAGTATCACCAATCTTAGCTTTTTACTTATCAGTTTGTATATGTGCCTAACTTAAATATGTTTGTTCTATGAAACTGGTTTTGTAATATTTTCTATGAATTTTACCTTTGGTAATTATTTTTTTTTGAAATTGTCATTTTTTTCTAATTATGTCCCCTTAAAATGTCATTTTACATTTTGTTGCATAACTTTTTTGTTTTCTTTACAAATTACATTGAATTTGTTTTCCTTTGTAGAGAAATAAATTCTCTTCGAAATAAATATGTTTGATTTAAATTTACTTTCATACTGAGTTTTTTTTCTTTATGGTGTCTTTCATGTTTTTGATTTTTTTTTTCAGAAAAAAAATTGTCATTACATAATTAATTTAATACCAAACCAAAGTAAGCAGTTATATCAAATTTTCAATGGCATAAAATTAAACTGCATTCAATTATCTTTCTATTGACATATAATAATCACTATTTCACTTAAAAATAAATAAATAAATTCAATGTTTTTAAAGTCATATAAGCAGAACTAAAATTTCAGGATTTTTGGAAGAATTGTAAAGAGTTAAGTATTGTATGGTTATTACTTACAGTGATAGTGATTCTAGATTTATATTTTTAATCTAGTGATACAAATACTATACAAATATATAGATATACTCTAAATATCATGCGGGCTGTAGTAATGGTATAATTTTAATTTAAGTCCATTCAAGTACATTTAATTGTCTACTGCTCCTAATTTGTTTTCTTTGCTCCTCTATTGTAGGGCAAAAAAAAAAATTATAAAAAAAAAAATGATATCATTAACACTGATGTCCAAAACTGGCTGTTTAAAGTAAATTTTGGTAAGAAAATCATAATTTAATACAAACACCCTATTAAATTTCTTTTTTTTGGAATCAAATAAATAAGCTCTAAAAAACAGAATAAATATTGCCATGCTCATTAGCATAGACTTTGCCAACCAAAAAATATAGTCTTAAACCTAGGAAGAAGTAAAGTCATCATGGCATGGTAACATAGGAAAAAAAAACAATCTAACTTAGACATTTGAAATTCTTTTTTCTTCATAAAAAGACAACTAAATGGAAGGAAATTGGGTCAGAATCATTGGAAAATGGACAAGCACATTATACAGCACGCTAGTTTCATATTAAATATCAAAATAAAGATTTAATGATGACCACAGAAACAGTATTCTAGTAGATATCCAAGTCAAGTCATATAAGTTGATATACTTCATAATATCTAGTTTTTTAAGTCTAGATTTCCTATAATGGCTATAAGTCTTAATAAATCATAAGTCTAAAACTAAAAGTCTATTCTCTAAGTCCTAAGTCAGTACAGTTATAGATCTAGTACAGTATGAGTAAGTCGCAGTAAGTGGAAAGTCTAAAACTTAAAAGTTATGTTGAGTCAAGACTACTACTCTAGACTAGACATACTCACATAGTCACTCATAGACTAGACTAGAGTCTAGAAGTAGACTCTAGACTGACTAGTCACTAGAGTTTGAAGATAGAGTACTCAGTAAAGACAGCACAGAGACTGGTGACTAGATCTAGTTGGGTTAGGACGGTTAGGTACTAAGTAACTTATTAAGACTTAGACTAAGTTAAAGTCAGTTAAGACACTACGAGCGGACTACAGCCTGAGTTTTACTGTAACAGTACAGCCAGTACAGGTAACAGTAGTCAGTTACTCAGTGTCAGTATATTATTAATCTAGATAATAGATTCTACCTTCCTGAGGACCGTTTCTCGTCCATTTGAAAGTTTGTCAGCTTGATATTTATTAAGACGACTCTTTTAGCCTGAATAAACTTTAGGCCTAGTCATAAAGATCTAGATTCTAGACTTAGACTCCGATCTAGAATGTCTAGATCTAGATCTAATTTGGTCTGAGTTTTTTATTTTCTCTAGCCGAAAATAAAATGGATGTCAATATTCGTCATGTGACTTGAAGTAACGAATCACTGCTGAAATTCTGTAAAATAAAAATAATTTTTTTTATACAGTATCGTGTTAACAGAACAATTTGTATTTTATTTATTCTTATCCATATCTATGTTTTTATCTTATTTATAATATTTTATCTTACAAATTACAGACCTTCGATGCATGTTAACTAGAGACATTTGTTATCCATGGCTGATACAAGCAACCCGTTCCATGCTCAAATGAAAATCTAATGCCTAGTAGACGTGTAAAGGCGATGAATGGTACCATGCATCATGTCTCCATATGAATACACCTGTGTATTATGCCCTAGGCAACAAAGATGCATCATGGCACTGTGTACCGTGTGGGTTACTTTAGTTTACATCAGGACTGTTTGATTCCTTTGATGCGGACACTTCTAACCCATACAACATCCTAAACACCATCCCAAAACAAACTCACCAACCACTAGCCAGATCCACTCCTGTTAAAACTACTAAAATTAATACAACAGCCTCACTAAACAAACCTACTAAAGAAGTAATACCAAAATACCTTAAAACCTTAGTAATAAATTTTCAAAGCATTAGGAACAAAACAGCAGACTTAGAAATTTTATTAGAATGTGAGAAACCAGACATAATTGCAGGAACAGAAACTTGGCTACATCCTGAAATTTATAATGCAGAAATTTTCAATAGTATTTATGAAATTTTTAGAAAAGATAGGGCTGATCATCATGGAGGAGTTCTTATAGCAATAAAAAACACTCTTATAGCTGAAGAAATTATCTTACCTAACTCAAAAAATATAGAATCAACATTTTGTAAAATTAATACCACCTCAACATCCCTAATAATAGGCAGCATTTACAGACCACCAAATTCTAGTTTAGAATACATGCAGGAACTATGTAATCAGATTACTAGACTTAAAGAGACAAATAAAAATGCAGTTTTTTGGATTATGGGTGATTTCAACCTACCTGATATAAATTGGAAAACACTAACCATAGATAAACACCAAAACCTTAAGGACATAAATGAGCTTTTCATAGAAACTTTACACAACCTAAGTTTAGATCAAATCATTAAAAAGCCAACTAGATTAAACAACACATTAGATCTCTTCTTAACCAACAGACCTGGATTAGTAGTTGATTATGATACTATCCCTGGTCTATCAGACCATGAGATCATAAAAATACACAGTCAGATAAAAGCAGTAGCCAATTCAAAACCCAAAAGAAAAATCTTACTCTGGAATAAATGTAACCTAAAACAACTACACCAAGTTGCATTAAACTTTCAACAAACATTCTTATTAGAAAAAGACATTAACCAACCAGTCGATGACCTCTGGAATTTCATCAAAAACCATCTTAAAAGCATTATAGACAATCATATACCAACTAAATACACATCAAGCAAAATAAATAAATGCTGGTTTAATAATAGACTAAAGAAGCTTTGTAAACAGAAGGAAAACCTATATAGAAAATTTAAAGAAACCAAGGCAGAAAGAGTTCACAAAAAGTATATAAAAATTAAACACCTAACCCAAAAAGTAAGCAGACAGCTGCAGAGTGAATACATAAACAATGTAATATCTAAAGATAACAACAAAAACCTATGGTCATACATTAAGTCTAAGAAAATGGAAACAACAGGCATAGCGCCATTAAAAGATGAACATAACATAATACATAATGATAATGAAACTAAAGCAAACATCCTAAACAAATACTTTGCATCAGCATTCTCAGCCCCAGGAGACAAAGACATATTTCTTAATTTGAACCAAGTAGACAACATAGAAGATTTACTAGTACAAGAAAATGGAATTCAAAAACTATTATCCAACACCAAACCAAATAAAGCGTCTGGACCTGATGGTATTCCAGATAGATTACTCAAAGAACTAAGCAATGAGCTAGCCCCAGTGTTCAAAATACTCTTTCAGGCATCACTTAACCAGGGCAGAGTACCAAAGGACTGGAAAGAAGCTAATGTCACCCCCCTATTTAAAAAAGGAGAAAAATCTGATCCAGGAAACTACAGACCAGTATCACTTACCAGCATCACATGTAAAATCCTAGAACACATAATATGTAGCAACATCATAAACCACTTAAACAAACATAATGTTATCACCCCATACCAACATGGCTTTAGGAAATATAGATCATGTGAAACACAACTAATAGGACTAATTGATGATTTTTCAAAAGGTTTGGATAATAGTGAACAAATCAACTAATAGGACTAATTGATGATTTTTCAAAAGGTTTAGATAATAGTGAACAAATAGATGCTATTTTACTAGATTTTTCCAAGGCTTTTGACAAAGTTCACCACCATAGTTTGCTTAAAAAATTAAAATATTTCGGCATTAATGGTCCACTGCATCAATGGATTAAAGATTTTCTGATAGGGAGAGAACAAACTGTAATAATAAATGGCTCTAAATCAACACCAATAACAGTAAACTCAGGTGTACCTCAAGGAACAGTCTTGGGTCCACTACTATTTTTAATTTACATAAATGATTTACCAAATTGCATTACTTCAGGAACAAAAGTCAGATTATTTGCAGATGATTGCATAATATATAGAACAATAAAAACAACACAAGACACAGATATTTTACAAAGAGAATTAGATGAATTACAGAAATGGGAATCAAATTGGAGCATGCCTTTCCACCCAGAAAAATGTCATTGTT
Organism: Biomphalaria pfeifferi; assembly: GCA_030265305.1. NCBI lineage: Eukaryota > Metazoa > Mollusca > Gastropoda > Planorbidae > Biomphalaria > Biomphalaria pfeifferi. The sequence continues at coordinate 455,149 of JASAOG010000271.1, forward strand.
AAGAGTAACAAAAAAACTAAAACAAATTAATTCCACTTATCTTATTCATGGCAAACCAGTAACACAGACTAAAAACGCAAAATACCTAGGTGTTATAATAAATGAAAAACTGTCATGGAATCCACATATTGATGAAACTACAAAAAAATCCAACAAAGCATTAGGGTTTATTAAAAGAAATTTCTATAAATCAAATAAGAACATAAAACTAAAATGTTATTTAACCTTGGTTAGGCCAATAATAGAATATGCATCCACCGTTTGGGACCCCCTCAACTCAAGAAAACATTAAGAAACTGGAACAAACACAAAATAGAGCAGTGAGATTCATAACAAACGAATATTCACATTTGACTAGAGTAACACCATTAGTAAAATCACTAAATTTAGAAAGCCTTCAGGACAGAAGACTCAAAAGTAAAGTAGCAATTATACATAAAACACTGAACCATAATCTTCAAATACAAAAACAAAACTTAATAAAATACTCTGAAAGACACAAAAATAAAGGCACATTCCTCGTCCCCTATGCTAGGACAAATTTGTACAAATACTCCTTCTTCCCTAGTGCTATTAGAGCATGGAATGGGTTGCCTGAGCTAGCCAGAAAAACCAGTGACTTGGCCGAATTTAAGTCATTGGTTAATATGCATGACTAAATGCATGACGCGTAGGACGTAATCATCTTCTTTTTTGAAGTAACGTCTGTATTATATAAGAAGATAAGAAGAAGAAGAAGAAGGTAAAGGCCCGGCTCGTTCTTGAATCGTACGAATTTGTCAAATCATAATCATATGGAATAAAAAAAATTATTTATTATTAAAAGTATTGAGTATTGCTTTTTTTAATTATCATTATTTTATGGTCTACCTTTCTTTAAAAAAGAACTTTCGTTATTCGGGCATCTGGCAAACTTGTCAGAATATATGGCTCCTTCTGTCTCTTAAGACAATGGATGCGCCCAGATGAGTCACTGGCTTTGGTTACGTCTTGAGACGGGACAGAATCTGAAGTGGCTGATCAAGCCAATTCTGGATCGGCAGAGTTTGCCACAGTTTGAGCATTAATATTCATCTGTCCTAGGGCTCACTGACAGGGCAGCTTTCTTTTTCTTTCTCTTGACCGATGCAGCTTCATTTCTTTTGCATTCAGTAAAGTTCGTACCAGCACGTACACTCTGTCTCCATGCTGTCCGGTCTTCCCACATACTTTGGCCGATGCCCATTACTCTCATGTCTCGCTTGCAGACATCTCTGTAAGTTAGTCACTGCCATAGAGAAGTGTGCTCAGAATGCAGGCATTGTAGACAAGGATTTTTGTTGCCTTGGTCAATTTGGTATTTTCCCACACACGCTTAGAGAGTTTTGCCATTGCTGCAGAAGCCTTCCCTATTCTTTTGGTCAACTCAGTGTCTAAGTTTAGGTTGCTGGCTATTGTTGCTCCCAAGTATGTGAATTCCTGCACCACCGTAAGTGTGTGATTTCCAATGTGTATCACTGGTATTTCTGAAACATCTTGTGCCATGATTTCAGTCTTGGAGAGGCTAATTGTGAGGCCAAACTCTTGACAAGCAGCTGCCAGTGCATTCACAAGCCTCTGTAATCCTTCTTGTGAATGAGATATTAGTGCGGCATCGTCTGCGAACAGCAGTTCTCTAATCAAGATACGCCGTCTCTTCGTTTTGGCTTTAAGGCGTGCCAGATTAAATATCGGCTCTACTGTGGATATATATTCCATCTTCCAGGGATTTGAATGCGCTGGTGAGTACAACTGAAAAGAAGATGCCGAATAGTGTTGGAGCCAGAACACATCATTGTTTTACTCCGCTCTTGATGGAGAATGGCCTAGAGGCGGAGCTGTCAAACTGTACGGTGCCCTGCATGTTTTCATGAAAAGCTGACACTAGTTTCCGAAGCTTGTTTGGACAGCCGATTTTCTCTAATACGGCAAACAAGCCGGTTCTGCTGACAAGGTCAAACGCCTTGGTCAAGTCAATAAAAGCTATAAAAAGGGGCTGCCTTTGTTCTCTGCTTTTCTCCTGTAGCTGTCGCAGGGAGAAGATCATATCTGCTGTGGATCTACCGGCCCTAAAGCCACACTGCGATTCTGGGTAAACTCGTTCTGCCAAGATCTGTAGTCGCTTCAGTACTACTCTGGCATAAGCCTTCCCAACTATGCTAAGAAGTGAAATGCCTCTATAGCTGTTACAATCTGTGCGGTCACCCTTATTTTTGTAAATCGTTACTATGTTGGCATCCTTCAATTCTTGGGGGACTATTCCTTGCTCCCAGCATAGACTTAGCAGTTCATGGAGATGCTTGATTAGGGCATCTTTCCCAGCCTGAATGACTTCAGCAGGAATACCATCTCCTCCGGGTGCTTTCCCGTGTGCAAGCATGTCAATGACTGTGCTCAGTTCCTTTACAGAAGTGTTTCATCTAATTCGCTCAAAACTGAAAGTGGTGGGAAGTTAGACAAAGCAGTTGTCAAGATGGCATTTTCAATCTGGTAAAGTAGTGCATAGTGTTCTACCCATCGTTCCATTTGCAGTGCACAATCAGTGATGATTGAGCCATCTTTTGACTTAAGTGGGGCACACTTGCTGGTGTGAGGTCCAAAGGCTTTTTTCATGCCCTCGTATAGTCCTCTGATGTTACCACAGTCGGCACAAGATTGGATGTTTTCACATAGGTCCTGCCAGTATTTGTTTGCGCACTGTCTTGCTATTCTTTGGGCATCATTTCGAGTAGATCTGAGAGCTTGTAAGTTGCTAGGGGTGGGCTCCTTCTTGTAGTTTAGCATGGCTACTCTCTTGCTTTTAGTGGCAGTTTCCATTTCTTGCAGACTTGCTTCAAACCAGTCTTCATTTTTCTTTGTTTTGTTACCAAAGACCAGTGATGATGTTTGGTACATAGTATCACGTATGAGCGTCCAGGTTTTTTCTATCTCAGTCACTGAGAAGTTTTTGAAAGCTTCCTCTAATTTCTTTGTGAATTCGCTGCTAAGATCAGCATTGTTAGTGTTTGCAGTATTTAGGCGTGCTTTTCTTTTTCCCTGTGATGAGTGGATCTTAGTAGGCAGCAGTCTTGTCCGGCAGGACACTAAAGTGTGATCAGTATCACAGTCTGCACTTTGAAAGCTACGTGTCAGCAGTATGTTTCCAATGTCCCTTTTCCGTGTCAGTATCATATCCAGCTGGTGCCAGTGTCCAGACCTAGGATGTCTCCATGAAACACAATGCTGTGGTTTTGTCTTGAAGTATGTGTTCGTAATGCAGAGCATATGGTATGCGCAGAATTCAAGAAGTCTTTGTCCGTTCTCATTCATCCTGCCGATTCCAAAAAGCCCGAGGCAGTCTGGCCAGGTAGTGTGGTCTGCTCCTACTCTTGCATTGAAGTCACCTAGAATAACCATGTGCTCGTTTTGAGGAATAGTCTCAATGGCTTCCCTTAGGTCTTCGTAGAACTTGTTTTTGTTCTCTTGGAGTGAACATAGTGTAGGGGCATAGGCACTGATTAGAGTGACTTTTCCAGATGTAGTCATCATACTTATGCTTAGTAGTCTTTCCGAGCCACCAACTGGAGGGACTATTGTGGGAAGTAGACTGTTCTTGACAGCAACACCCACACCATGCATTCTCGTCTGTTCCTGTGCTTTTCCTTTCCAAAAGAAAGTGTAATCAGCCTCGCGGAGCATGCCGTCTTCGGCTAGTCGGGTTTCTTGGAGAGCTGCAATGTCAATGCGTAGTCTTTTCAGCTCGTTGTTTATGACTGCCGTCTTCCTTGCATCGTCAACCTGCCGAAGGTCATCTGTAAGGCCAGGACACATTGTCCTGACGTTCCATGTGGCCAGTCGCATAATAGGAATTTTCTTTTTCATTTTTCTTCTTCTGTTGCTTGGTGCAGGTTTACAGCCTACTTGTCGTTTTAAACTAAGCTCTAAGCACCCATTAGAGCAGGCAGGCTGTGGCGGATCAGCACCTAACTGTCTGGGGGCTGCCCAGGTTGAGGCGGGCGGTAGCTGATCAATGAGGCGCGAAGACCTCTCCCACCGACAGAGACAACCCGTGGCGTCCATACATTACGCCAATCCCGTGTTGTTTTAGCCGCTTTAGCCACCAGAGTTTCCTCTCCGGGGCGCATTTCCTGGGCCTTAGATAAAGGGGTCATGGGTGGCCCATGCGTCATGACCCCTCTCTTGACCTTGCTGATGTGTTCCAAAGGAGCGCATCGCGTTACATTTGGCACCAACTCAGTTGCAGAAGCTGCCGGAGGGAATTTCGTGATACTCCCAACGCCTAAGGGGCTTCACTCCTGATTTATCCTCGAGGTTGTCTCCTGAAGCCTTAAAACCGCAAGGCAGCGGGGGTTTGAAGTCAGAGTACCCCTCTCCTAGATGAATTGCCCTACTAGGCTGACGAGCTCCACCTGCCCGAAGCTCCTGGTTTTGTGGCGCCAGGTATCCGCCTTCACCCCTTCACCTGTTAGTAAGAGCAGTTTCGCCGGGCTTAATATCTAAGCCACACGAGCAGGCCAGGTGCTGGACTTAGTTGTCAGAGGCTATCTGAGACGCATGCCTTTAGGAGTATTTTATAGACAGTGGGAGCTTATCCCCAGTGTCACCCCTGGCCATGACAACCTTGAAACCATATATATATATATAAATAGAGAGAGAGAGAGAGAGAGAGAAACCTACTTTACGACAATTTAATAAACTTTTGAAATAAAATAAGACATTTTAAGACAATACTTGGAAACTTACAACTTAAAGATATGCCTCTAGCCATTTCGATCTGCTTTAGGACAAAAGACAAAAAAATAATCAAGTAGCCATGATACACAAAACACTACATCATATGAGAGAGAGAGAGAGTATTACACGATGAAATATGACAAAATGGAACGACTATGAAAATGAGAAAAGCCAGGGAGGTGGGGGGAAGTCACAAAATAGAACATGAACATGTAATTTAAAAAAAAAATAACAGGAAAAATATATATATAAAAAAAAAAATATAGGCCTATAAGAAAAGGTTGAAGCGATAAAAAAAAAATAACAGGAAAAATATATATAAAAAAAATTAAATATAGGCCTATAAGAAAAGGTTGAAGCGATGGAAAATTGTTATATGATAATTGAAATCTTACGGTTTTAATGCTAGTAAAGTCCCTTGACTTTCGTCGTGGGAATACTGTGACAGTTCGCGTAATCAAATCCATCCACTTTTAAAGTATCATCTAAAAGATCTGACATTCTTAAAACCTCAATTTAATTTTATATTTTTTTTTTTTTCAAAGAAAATTATAAATTAAAAAAAATTTGGAGCAGCAGGGTATCGATCCCTGTACCTCTCACATGCTAAGCGAGCGCTCTACCACTTGAGCTACAGCCCCGTATACTAACAAGAAACGTTAATGTATTTATTTCCGCATTAACATTTTTAATGCGCTTTCTTAGATAAATCGGAAATCTTATCTTATATAATACAGACGTTACTTCAAATGGGTAAACATTCTAAACCTAATATCTAATTCTGGTGGATAAAAAATCTCTGATTTTATTTTACATTTTATATTACGTTCTGACCGAGAAACATAATGTAATGCTTAACCCACAGTTCTAGGACTAGATCTAGAATACTTTTTATTAACTCACCAACCACTAGCCAGATCCACTCCTGTTAAAACTACTAAAATTAATACAACAGCCTCACTAAACAAACCTACTAAAGAAGTAATACCAAAATACCTTAAAACCTTAGTAATAAATTTTCAAAGCATTAGGAACAAAACAGCAGACTTAGAAATTTTATTAGAATGTGAGAAACCAGACATAATTGCAGGAACAGAAACTTGGCTACATCCTGAAATTTATAATGCAGAAATTTTCAATAGTATTTATGAAATTTTTAGAAAAGATAGGGCTGATCATCATGGAGGAGTTCTTATAGCAATAAAAAACACTCTTATAGCTGAAGAAATTATCTTACCTAACTCAAAAAATATAGAATCAACATTTTGTAAAATTAATACCACCTCAACATCCCTAATAATAGGCAGCATTTACAGACCACCAAATTCTAGTTTAGAATACATGCAGGAACTATGTAATCAGATTACTAGACTTAAAGAGACAAATAAAAATGCAGTTTTTTGGATTATGGGTGATTTCAACCTACCTGATATAAATTGGAAAACACTAACCATAGATAAACACCAAAACCTTAAGGACATAAATGAGCTTTTCATAGAAACTTTACACAACCTAAGTTTAGATCAAATCATTAAAAAGCCAACTAGATTAAACAACACATTAGATCTCTTCTTAACCAACAGACCTGGATTAGTAGTTGATTATGATACTATCCCTGGTCTATCAGACCATGAGATCATAAAAATACACAGTCAGATAAAAGCAGTAGCCAATTCAAAACCCAAAAGAAAAATCTTACTCTGGAATAAATGTAACCTAAAACAACTACACCAAGTTGCATTAAACTTTCAACAAACATTCTTATTAGAAAAAGACATTAACCAACCAGTCGATGACCTCTGGAAGTTCATTAAAAACCATCTTAAAAGCATTATAGAAAATCATATACCAACTAAATATACATCAAGCAAAATAAATAAGTGCTGGTTTAATAATAGACAAAAGAAGCTTTGTAAACAGAAGGAAAACCTATATAGAAAATTTAAACAAACTAAGGCAGAAAGAGTTCACAAAAAGTATATAAAAATTAAACACCTAACCCAAAAAGTAAGCAGACAGCTGCAGAGTGAATACATAAACAATGTAATATCTAAAGATAACAACAAAAACCTATGGTCATACATTTAGTCTAAGAACATGGAAACAACAGGCATAGCGCCATTAAAAGATGAACATAACATAATACATAATGATAATGAAACTAAAGCAAACAACCTAAACAAATACTTTGCATCAGCATTCTCAGCCCCAGGAGACAAAGACATATTTCTTAATTTGAACCAAGTAGACAACATAGAAGATATAGTAGTACAAGAAAATGGAATTAAAAAACTATTAGCCAACACCAAACCAAATAAAGCGTCTGGACCTGATGGTATTCCAGCTAGATTACTCAAAGAACTAAGCAATGAGCTAGCCCCAGTGTTCAAAATACTCTTTCAGGCATCACTTAACCAGGGCAGAGTACCAAAGGACTGGAAAGAAGCTAATGTCACCCCCTATTTAAAAAAGGAGAAAAATCTGACCCAGGAAACTACAGACCAGTATCACTTACCAGCATCACATGTAAAATCCTAGAACACATAATATGTAGCAACATCATAAACCACTTAGACAAACATAATGTCCTCACCCCATACCAACATGGCTTTAGGAAATATAGATCATATGAAACACAACTAATAGGACTAATTGATGATTTTTCTAAAGGTTTAGATAATAGTGAACAAATAGATGCTATCTTACTAGATTTTTCTAAGGCTTTTGACTAAGTTCACCACCATAGTTTGCCTAAAAAATTAAAATATTTTGGCATTAAGGATCCACTGCATCAGTGGATTAAAGATTTTCTGATAGGGAGAGAACAAACTGTAATAATAAATGGCTCTAAATCAACACCAATAACAGTAAACTCAGGTGTACCTCAAGGAACAGTCTTGGGTCCACTACTATTTTTAATTTACATAAATGATTTACCAAATTGCATTACTTCAGGAACAAAAGTCAGATTATTTGCAGATGATTGCATAATATATAGAACAATAAAAACAACACAAGACACAGATATTTTACAAAGAGAATTAGATGAATTATAGAAATGGGAATCAAATTGGAGCATGCCTTTCCACCCAGAAAAATGTCATTGTTAAGAGTAACAAAAAAACTAAAACAAATTAATTCCACTTATCTTATTCATGGCAAACCAGTAACACAGACTAAAAACGCAAAATACCTAGGTGTTATAATAAATGAAAAACTGTCATGGAATCCACATATTGATGAAACTACAAAAAAATCCAACAAAGCATTAGGGTTTATTAAAAGAAATTTCTATAAATCAAATAAGAACATAAAACTAAAATGTTATTTAACCTTGGTTAGGCCAATAATAGAATATGCATCCACCGTTTGGGACCCCTCAACTCAAGAAAACATTAAGAAACTGAAACAGACACAAAATAGATCAGTGAGATTGATAACAAATGAATATTCACATTTGACTAGAGTAACACCTATAGTAAAATCACTAAATTTAGAAAGCCTTCAGGACAGAAGGCTCAAAAGTAAAGTAGCAATCATACATAAAACACTGAACCATAATCTTCAAATACAAAAACAAAACTTAATAAAATACTCTGAAAGACACAAAGATAAAGGCACATTCCTCATCCCATATGCTAGGATAAATTTGTACAAATACTCCTTCTTCCCTAGTGCTTTTAGAGCATGGAATGGGTTGCCTGAGCTAGCCAGAAAAACCAGTGACTTGGCAGAATTTAAGTCTTTGGTTAATATGCATGACTAAATGCATGACGCGTAGGACGTAATCATCTTCTTTTTTGAAGTAACGTCTGTATTATATAAGATAAGATAAGAAGATTAGCAATCTAGGTCAACTAAATCTAGATCAGTGGTCTTCAGCCTTTTACGGCCTACCACCCCCATTTCGTATTTTTCTGTAAAAAATCCGGCAGCATCCCCCTCTAAGAAAGACATTAATAAAGAAGCGTGAAAAGGCACATTTAAATAAAATGTCATTTATGCAGGGCTTTTTTTGTGACGGCCCCTTTTTCAATGTGGGGAATATTTTTTTTTTTTACTTTTCTTGTATTTTAACGTATACTATTAATTTATTAGTAGGCCTAGTTAAAAGTTAGGCAATCAATCACTGAGTACCGTCACCTAATCACCGAATGAGTACCGGCACCTATTTTGTTTTACAAAAAAAGCACTGCATTTATGTATTAATTATTATGCTGTCAATGACAGATCGTTAATTGTATATAGTTATATAAAAATTATGTCAAATAAATTGCAGTTATGGCAAAGGCATAAAAAAAAATCATTTTTTGGCTTTATTTCAAATCCTTTCAATCATGGGCAGACTAGCTATATGGGCAAATGCCCGGTGGGACGGTCTGGTCGCGGCCAAAGAAAACAAAAATTTTCAATCCAGACTTTAAAAAAAAAAAAGTGACAAAAGCAAAACACAGATGAAAAGAAAAAGTAAGTTTTTTTTTTTTTTTTTTCAATAACATTATCTTAAAATACTACTTTAACTTTAGGCTTAACAAAAAAAAATTAATGTTTTTCAAAAACCAAATCTAGATCTAAATCCTAAACTTTTTTTTTGTTTTGTTTTTGCTATTGTAATTAATGGCAAATTTATGCATAGTATGAAGTCATTAATGACGGAAATTCTTATAATAATGATCTGGTTTTATAAAGCGGCGTCACATCCGACATTTAATGAAAGAGATGTATATTGTAACAAATCAGGGCCGGATTTAATTAAGGGAGGGCAGACGACGCTACAGTCCCGGAGTATCTTCAATAAAGGGGCCTCCACAAAAGATAAATAAATATGTTCTTCAAGGAGCAATTGTAGACTTGGTACGGACCCTGGCTTTTAAACAAGGTGTCTTGTGTTCGAATTCTGGTTAAAGACTGGGATTTTTAATTTCGGGATCATTAGGGCGACTCTGAGTCTAATATGTACATGACATTTGTTGGGGAAAAAAATAAAGGCTGTAAAAAAAAAAAAGTTTATATCTCAAAAGGAAAATATAATTCAAAGTGTTTTTATATAACTTTAACTGGCTAAATTCGTATCGGCTGTGTGGCATTTGTGTTTAATGTTGGCCTTTCGAGCTTAACGAACACGGTTCAGGTTCTCTGTGAGAACATACTTTTTTTTATTTTTCATAAATGGAAATCTAAACTACGATAACCTAAAAATAGATACATAGGCATGAATATGCATAGATCTTATCTTATATAATTCAGACGTAACTTCAAAAAAAAAAAAGAAGATGATTACTTCACATGTATATCCTTGTAGGAGCGATGGTTGACTTGTACGGACCCTGGCTTTTAAACCAGGGGTCCTGTGTTTCAATTCTGGTAAAGACTGTGAATTATTAATTTCGGGATCTTTAGTCTAATGTGTACCTGATGTTAGTAGGGGAAAAAATAAAGGCTGTTGGTCGTTGTGATGGCCACATGACATCCTCATTAACCGTGGGCCACAGGAACAGATGACGTTTATATCATCTGCCCTATAGGTAGCAAGGTGTAAAATGGGAACTTTTCGACTTTTTACTATTTAAATGGTGATTTTGTCAGAGAGGCGTGTCTAACAATATGACCAAACTTGTTCAGTGTTTGTGTGTTTACAGTACTCATGATTTTCTTAATTTTTGACAAACAAAATCATTTACTTTGCTTGCAAAATATGTCTACAAGTTTCACACTTCTAGGACTTGGTTTAAAATTTGAACGTGTTATATGCTCACAGAATACAAAGATGGGCGCTTGTGCTTTTCAATAGGGCGAGGTTAATTTAGAAGAAATCTGCAACTGTCTTGTTCGGAATCCGCATGCAACAATGTGCGCTGTTCTGTCACTTCAAGAAAGATGGTGCCTAAGCTGGTCTTAAAAGCATTTTCTGAAGGCACCTTTGTTACGCCAATCAATTTTCATCTTGCCAATTCTAAATATATATCATGCCTAGCGTTACAGTCGAACTTTGTATAAACATCTTAATTACTACGCTACTATGGATATCTCATATAAGTTAATCTACAATTGGGTTTAACTTATGTAATTGTTGGCAAGTATACATATTTTTTTTTCATTGTTGTTAGAATGACATAAAGAGAGCAAAATGTAAGTACGAATCGCACTCCAACTTGTTGTTTAAAGTATATTCTTATTTGTAAAATGTTTGTTTGTAAAATGTTTTACATGTTTCGGATTTTCCTTCAGAGTTGAAGATAATTACTTCCTAGTCCAAACCTCCCGCAGGACAACGGGGAAGATAGTGGGCAGGGTTTGAACCCTGGACCATCGATAAATCTGAACGATAGTCCAGCGCGCAAACTGCACGACCAGGCAACCATCTTGTGAATGGTATATCTCTTTGTTTTTTTTTTTTTTTTTGTTTTAAACTGTCTATGATTCTAAAAGTAAAGTAGCAATTATACATAAAACACTGAACCATAATATTCAAAGACAGGACAAAATGTAAATAAATACTCAGAAAAACAAAAAGATAAAGGCACATTCCTCGTTCCATATGCTAGGACATTTGTTCCATATTGTAGGACAAATTTGTAAAAATGCTCCTTCTTCCCTAGTGCTATTAAAGCGTGGAATGAGTTGTCTGAGCCAGTCAGGAAAATCGGTGACTTGGCAGAATTTAAGTCAATGGTTAACATGCGTGACTAGAAGCATGATGCGTAGGACGTAATAATCATCATCTTTTTTCTGTATTAGATAAGATAAGAAAATTTAACGTGCGTAAACGTTATAGAATCAAAGGAAATTTCGTATTACTATAATCTACAGGCCAAATGCTATTAATTTCTTTAATTTATATTAAGGACATATAAAAGTAAAATAGTTTTTTTTTAATTAAAATATTTAAAAAAAATTATTTTTCAATTGCGTCTTTAATAGAAAAATACAAAAATATCTTCTGTTAAATTATTTCTAATATAGAATTGTAAAATATTAATACTTTTATTATACATTTTTTATATATTGTTGACATGAATTTAACAAGAAAAATATGAAACTTAAAAAAGCTTATATTTAGCGTACTTGTATTAAATAGTATGGATCTGTCACGTAATTAAATGTGTAGTAGATCTAGACTAACAATACAAAAGCATTCATAAAAATTAATTTTAAAAAAGTTCGCAATGTCATCCAGCCATAATTCTGGCGGTATCAGTAGTCACTCCCACTAATTTCTTCAAAAGGAAAGAAGTCTCATTCGCCATGATGTCTGAAACTTCTTTGAACAAGTCTTTGCCAGTGGTGGTCATAATTTATGTTCCTCATAGTCATAACAGATATCTTTTCTGTGATTTAAAAATTGCTTTTCGTACTTTTCATAAATATCTATCTATCTATCTATCTATCTATCTATCTATCTATCTATCTATCTATCTATCTATCCTATCTATCTATCTATCTATCTATCTATCTATCTATCTATCTATTTATCTATCTCCTCTCTCTCTCTGTGTGTGTATATATATATATATATAGGTCAGTGGGCTAGTGAATTTTTTCCAGTGAAACTTTTTAGAGCTGGGTCAGTAAAAAAAAAATGGCTTACCAGGTGCTTATACATCTGGTAGCCCTTTTGATATTTGTCCTTGGTAAGTTGATTTATCTAGTTTTTATTCTTCGATTTCATTTTTTTAGATTTAAGAATCTAGATCTAATAGAAAAATAATACAATCTAGTTCGGAATCAATATTATATAATTATTAGAGTAGAGCGATTCGGTTTGATGAATTCAGAAATGAATGATCACTTCCGTGTTTCAGTGTTTGTTTACGACCTCTCTTTACTACTTTACTTTAACATTAGATCTATACTTTTTATACTACTAATACTAGATCTAGTTATTGCCCGTGCTACGCTATGGTTTAAATATTTAAACAGTTTAGGTATTTTACTATTTATGTTTATTTTTCCGGGGTTAGGGTTAGGTCTCAATAAATTGGCTCTCATTACAACACTCCCCTACCACAACACAATTCACAATTTTCTAGAGTAATGATTCATAATTATTTAATTATTTTTTTTTTAAAATTTCATTGCTGTGATTGCTTCAAACAAAGGGCCTTCAATCCCCTATTCCTATTATTATTATAGAATATGCACAAACACATCTTAACTTCTAATAGTTCTAAGGTCCATCAGTTGTAGCCTTCCATCTCTGTACGACTGTACTATAAATATAATAATAATGCACCCACATATGATGTATACACACACTCTTTTCAAATGAATCTTTCCATCCAGAGGAACAAAGTCAGTTTGAAAAAAAATCACAATTGGCAACTTATTTTTTTTTTTTTATTGTCCACTCTTTACATATTTATTTTTATTTTGTCAGTCATAGATCTAGATGTTGAGAGGCACCTATTTAAAATAACCAATGGATTGTACGATCTGCTAATGAAACAGCTGTCCTTGAATTCTAAGAATGTGTAACCCATGGATGCTACTTTTCTATTCACTATTGTTGAAATATTTGCCTCAAACACTTTGAAATCCACCAATAAAATGCCACATTGCAATGCCATCCCACAACTGACAATTGTCTAGCACTAAAATTTTATAAGTCCCCCTTTTTTTTTATCTCTTTCATCCTTCAATTGAACAGCCTGCAAACCCCTAGATATCTAGATACATGACTTATGGAGTATGCACAAACACTTCCTAGGCCCATTGCTTGTAGCCTTCCATCTCCCTGCACTACAGTGCCCTCCACATACACACACAATATTTTCAATTGAAACACCCCTTCCTGCAGTACAGGTCAAAAGATAAAATATTACTTTTAGATGCACAACTAAGTTCCCTCTTTATTTTTATTTTGTCAGTCATGGAGCTAGATCTAGAGCATGATATTAGAAAAATATATCTATCCTATGAACCAATTTTGGATGCACTAAGCGAGCTGTCATATCAACCATTTTTTGGTGACCCTTTTGTTTCTGTGAACCAATAGTCTGTCAAAGTGTTGTTAGTGAACCATTTGTTGGGTGAATTGATTGAGATTGAGCAGTGAAACAAAGACTATGGTATTGTGAGTCACATTAGTTTTATCCCCATGTCAGAAACCTCTTTAATCTAAATCCACAAGCTGAAAATGAGATGACTGGCCTAACTAAATCTGATGAGATATAAGAAGCAATGATATTGATTTGATAACCTAGGAAGGTTGGTGCGATATCACTTAAAATTAAATATACTGTCTCACAAAAATGCTAGTCAGAGTTTCAAAAGATCACCGATCACCACATTCTTTATATTCAGGGCAAACAGCAGACTAAGAAAACAAATGTTTGATGAAGGAAGCATTACAAGAATGTTTTTAAAGTCTACTTCTTACTTCTGCCATTGATTCGTAAATATATATATATATATATAACCAAGCATTAAAAAATTTCTTGATAATGGATAATGACTCCATTTGTTTTGCATGTCTACTTTAGGTACAGAGGGCTGGAGATGTGCAAAGTATGAAAATTACTTCAGCCAGCAGCCAGACTATATTGATTGTCTGTGGGATTGTTGTGGAAACTCATTTAACAGACATTGTTGCGCTCCGTAAGTTGATTTTTAATATACTTTCTGATCTGCAATAGTTTCATTAAATATGGATTGCTGCTTATTCAAAATGAGCTTAATTTTTTTTTTTTTTTTGGTGAAAATGAAATGCTGATTTGTTCAGGCATTTTAGTTAGAATAAAAATAATTGATTCTCATAATGAGATGTCTTTTTTCACTAAATAGGGCACCACTTCATCTTCTTTAGCTTGCTGACTGAGATGTCTTCTTACACCCATTTGTATAAAATTAAACTTTAATAAGCTTAGAAAACAAGCTTATTAAATGCAGTTTAATTAAACAATATTTATCTCTGTCAAATGTGCATTTGTTTTCATTTCTAGTATCTAAAGATAACTTTGTGAAAACTGTGATCAATTGTAAATGTATTTGTCACTTCTGAACCTCCCCCTCCTCCCCTCCACAGTTTTATTATATTGATCTATATTAATACAAACTCTATGCATATTAACAAAATGTCTTGAAAGCAATACAAAGCAGTATCTCAAGATGAAACTCTTCAAGACTTTTGACTGTCTAAAAGGGCACAATTAAAACATGACACACAATCTTGAACATCAGTAACAGTAAAATTGATATGTAGGCTGAGTATTCAAGAAAATTCCATATTAGATTAGATATACATGGAAGCTATTGTACATAATGGTAGAGTAAACAGTTCTAAACATACGTATGCCTCTACAGAAACAATTACACAGATATTTTCTTATATAGTAAGTTTAAGATTATAACTATTGAGTTCAATTTACAGCCAACCACTCTAGTATCTTTCATCCGCAGATGATATAGCCCTTTTAAGGAAAAGTGTTTGCGTTCATTAAACTGTATTTAGGCACCACACCTGAAGGATTCAAAAACGATTAGTAAAATAAAAGTAAAATGTAACCAAAAATATAAACATTTCAAGTATTTATTACTAAATATCTCATCTTCTAACCACAGACATAAATCACTATAAATAAAAGTTAATTATCCTTTCAGACCTTGCAATCTGTTGGGCAATTGATGTAAAATTCAAAATACCTAATCTTCACCAAGATTTGAATCCATAACACCCTCGCTTTGCAAGCCTATCATTTTACCACTCAGCCACCACCATATAGTTAAGTGACTTACCTCAACATATATGGGCCTGAGTAGCCATTCTGCAATCTTCTTAATCTTTGGACTCAAACAAAAATTAGCCTTAATTTCTTTAGAGACTTGAATGTTTTTGTTTCAGCATTGGCATCATTGTTGGATGCTGTATAGTTGGTGCCGTTGTGGTAGCTTTCCTGACAGTCTTGATGATCTGCTGGTGGCAGAGGAGACGCTCAAGGAGAAACCATGGGCCGAAACTCTTTCACAATCAGCGACATTCTCACTACCCAGTGGCTCCTAGCTCAGTCACACGTCCAGGTAAATCATTGACTTAATTTTTCTTCTTGAACCAGCAGCATATGTCAATAAATAGACTAATTTAGACAATAACTTTTTCTGCAAAAAAAGCAGGAAAATTGATTTCTGGCATTTAAAAAATTTTGAAAAGATCATATAGAACATTTTTTTCTAAAAAAATAAATTGTATCAAAAAATATTTTTACTTACAAATGTCAAAATTATATGTAGATCTATTTAAGAAATTATTTTGAAAAATAATGCTTTCTATTATTATAAAAAAACATTTTGTTTGCAGTAGAAAATAACCTTAATATAGAAAATAATATAAATTTTAAAGCAGCTAACACAGTTTTCAGGAAAAATTACCTCTCTGCTGTGTGGAAAAGTTGGCATGAAAAAACAGAACAACTAAATGTAGATAGAGATGGCTAAAAGCTCTGGTGAATAGCAAAATGCCTCAATCAGGAAGAAACAGAACTATACCTACAGTTATAGAAAAGACAACTAACCCCTGAAAGGCCAAGAAGCAGCGAATGAATTCACAAAGTATTTCCAAAGTGTAGGACAAATACAAATCAATGAAAGTAGAAATAAAGATGTTAACTTAGAAATCCATGAAAAAAATAAAAATAACAAACCAGCTTACTCCTTGGGAATGACCACAAACCTAAAAATGAAGGAACTAGCTGAAGCCCTAAAAGTCCTCAAACAAAACAAGCCCCTGGCCCAGATAAAAATTCTGATGACATGCTTCTTCATGTGGGTTCTCGAGCCAAAAAAAATTGCTGTAAATGTTTAATGCAAGCTGGAAATCAGAAAGAATCCCAAACATCTGGAAAAAATCCATTATGATCCCTATACTAAAGCATAGCAATCAAAGAAATACACTGGGCAGCTACCATCCCATCAGCCTGACTAGCTGTACTTGCAAACTTATGGAAAGTGTGGTGAGTATCAGACTCACTTGGATCCTTAAGTCAAATAATCTACTTACTGAAGCCCAGGCTGGCTTTAGAAAAGGAAGATCTACTGAAGATCAAATTGCCTTCATCACTCAAGAAATAGAAAATGGCTTTCAAGAAAAGAAACCAGCAACGATTATGTGGTTTGACTTGGAAAAAGCATTTGACAAAGTCTGGGAACAAGGCCTTTTAGTCAAGCTAATCCAACACCACATATCCCACAGTATGTACAACTGGATTAAGGATTATCTAAACAATTGAAAAGCTTTATTTGCATACAAAGGCAAATAACAGTGGGAATAAAAAATGGCATTCCCCTAAGGAGTCCTGTTCCTAACACTCTTCCTAATATTCATAAATGATCTAAGCCAAAACCTACCTAGAAAAATTTAAAAAAGCATGCATGCAGATAACCTCGCCTTAATTAGCTCAGAAGATTATGTACGAACATAGAAATTTTGATTACAAGAGCTCTTGATAAATGTCCATCAACACAAAAAAAGACAACATATATCAATGGATCAGAGTATGGTTCATTTCATCAAAGCCACCATGGAGGAGCTGGAATACTCATCAAATGGCCAGATGGAGAAAAACTAGAAAAATCCATTGCAACTGGAGAGCTCTCTGACAGCCGCAGATCAGAAAGGGAAGCACTAGAACTAGCAGCTGCCATGCTAGTAAATCATCCAAGTACCCCACACAGTCAGATTGTCTTTCTAACCAATGAGAAAGCAATAGAATAAATGAAAAATGGGCAAGCTCTCATCTGAATCAAAAGAAAGATGACGCCTTTTATAAGCTGTCCCGACAAGTTCAATATCTAATCTTTTGCCTCAGAACAGAAACAACAGAATGAGACAACACATTTTCCGGATGCTCAGAATTGGAACTAATGAAATCTGCCCATGTGGTGTGTCACCAGAAAATGCTGACTATATTCTTCAAAACTGCATTCTTTACCAAAAGGCCAGAACAAGACACTGGCCCCAAAACACCCCAATTGAAAAAAACTATATGGAAACCGCTGCACAGTTTATCTCAGAGTCACCTGAATGCCCCAACATAAAAATGAGAATGAGGAAGAAGAAGAAAATTTGTGTTTGGTCTAAGTGAAGTCCTAACATAATGTAAATAATTTTTGAAAGAATTAACTGTTTATTTTGTTTATCATTTGAAATGAATCAAGAAAACACAAGATGTTCTGTTATATTTTTCTGAATATCACATTAGTTCTATTAGTTACATGTTAATGGACCTCATTCACCAATCGTAAATAAACACATTTAGCCACATCATAATATTGATAAAAAACAATGAAAGATACGTATCACGTGACAGCCTTTATGGATTACATAATTTGTATAGAAGATATTGTTATAAACCTGGTGGTGGCACAGATGGGGGTAGTGGTGTGTGTGTGTAGTCAGCCGACGCAAATCGCCCCAGGCCAGCGCTAGACGAGCGGTCAACCGTGACGAGTTACGACGATCGGCAGAGACGAGTGCCAACATGATGGTTCGGGAAGGATCGATGCCGTGAACAGAGCTCAGGAGCGTCACGAGAGTTGTAGTCATCTGACCACCTAGAAACGTCGAGCGGCGTTCTGTCCGGTTCGAGAAGGCCAGTAGGGACCCTATATAAGAGCAAAGGTATCAGAGACCAGTCAGTCACAACTTCCCAATCTACAGTTCGTACAACGGCTCAGTACAAGTCCGAGACAGAGAGACCAGTGCAAGAGTTGATACAGCAGAGAGATATTTGTACAGTCTTGTGTTACGTGCTGCCAATTGTACAGTATTGGCTGTTATTTATTGACATTAAACTATTACGTTATTTTGAAGCCCAGAGTTGTCAAGTTCTTTACGTTGGTGGTGTCGTTTGGTGCAATTTGCAGCGAGCCTGGATAGTGAGATTCCTAAAAATATATAGAATCACGTGGCTAAATGTTGTTTGTTTACGATTGGTGAATGAGGTCCATTGTGTGTCTGTCTGTTCACTATTAGTTAAATGTTATTCGTGTGTGTCTGTTGACTATTAGTTACATGTTAATTGCGTGTGTCTGTTCACTATTAGTAAAATGTTATTTGTGTGTGTCTGTTCACTATTAGTTAAATGTTATTTGTGTGTGTGTTGACTATTACTTACATGTTAATTGTGTGTCTTCTCTCTTCCAGCTCCAGTGCCTTACGGTGGTCCACCTCAGTCTCAACAATACAGGCAAGGTCCACCTAAAGAGAAGATCCCTATTGATGACCCTCAGGTTTTTGATGGTCCTCCACCAAATGAAGGTTATAGGCCACCTCCTCAGAATTATGGTCCTCGTCCAGTGATTCCTCCTGGAGGCTACAGACCTCCACCTACTCGAGGCAACAGACCCCCTCCTTCTGATGATGAATATTCCGACAGTATGATTTAAAGTCATCTGCTGTAAATAGACACTTAAGACTGCTATCTCTAGACACAGAAGTTGTGTGAATGCTTCGGTTGCTATGGAATGCATGCTGTTTAGACTTGTTACTGTCAATTATATACACAAACATTTCTTAGAAATTTATGATAAAAATTTGATCTGTTTTAATTTATTGGAAGTATTTAGCAATTTCTGAAGACAGGTAATATGTAATTATACACAATTGGTATGTAACTAAATAGCAGTTTGAATTATGCACTAGTTCCTAATTTTTGATCTTGAAGATAACTTAAAATTGTACATCGTTTCTTGAATTGAAGTTGATACAAAAAAAAAGCAACATTTTCGACTTAGTGAGTTTTGAATCAAGTGTATTTTATAATAAGAATATTTAGTAAGTTTTGAATCAAGTGTATTTTATAATAAGAATATTTAGTAAGTTTTGAATTGAGTGTATTTTATAATTAGAATCTTACTTGCAACATTCCAGTTGTCTGTACATTTTCTTTCCTATCTACATTCCGCTGGTGTTACTTTTTTCAACAATTCATTGTACATAGTTCACACTTCATGTTGTCACAATTTGCATCATATACCAGCAAAAGGTCATGCATTAAAACTTTTGTTTAAAGGAATGAAAATAAGTAAGGTAAACTGAGTACATTTATATTCTCAATATTTTATTTTTGACGTCATACTAGAGTAAAGGTTGTGAGCTTGTTGACCCAATCTAATTTAGAGTGCATTCTCTTGTTCAATACATTCCTGGCTATGTTCATCTCAGTTATGCAAGTTATACATTTATTTTTCTGTTTACTGTCAAACTTTTACACAGTTACCAAAGTGTGACTATAAATAAGACTGTACTAATAGGCTTTTGCAAGTACCAGGTTGTGTGTCCTTTTATTGATTGTACTAATCTACTTTCTTGTATGTACTATCAGGTTGTTTAACAATTGGCTAATATAAAGTTGTATATTTTGTTTTTGTACCATATATCAATATTTGTACACATTGGACCATTTTTTTCCCTCACAAATTTGTCTCCATCAAATTGTTGTCTATTACTTTGTTGTAGTTGATGAAAATTAAGTTATTGACTTCCTAGAGGACAACAGAAGCAGACATTGTATAAGAGTTATCACAGTCATTAAATACTTAGAATTAGTTTCTCTTGTGTCATTAGGTGCATATGGCGGCAAGTTCTCTTCACAGAGATCAGTCATAGGTGACTTCTACAGACTCTTCCCACAACTGTTAAGTCTTCTAAGAAGATGCAAGACTTGTTAATATCTAAAGTCAATAGTGGTGATTCTTTAAAATGTAATTTAGCATATGAGTGTTGTCAAACTTAACACCACTGGATTTAAGTTGGTAGCCACATGAACCTTCATAATCCTTGGACTATTTTTCATTATAATGGCCTCTTAACTATTTTGTAGTATTGTAGCTTTATATGCCTAAATAATCGCTGCCTCTTTTACTTTAATACTATGGTAAATGGACACTGTCATTGGGTGGTGTACAGAGGGTGTCCAAGCGCCTTGGGCAGAAAGGCCTGTTGTTATTTTTTTTTTGGTTTATATATTTATTTTTCATAGGTAAGGTTGCCTTCTACTGGCATTAAAAAAAATGATGTGGACATTAAACAGAATCAAATCACATATTCATTAACCACACTTGTGTCATATTACAATGCAATTAAAACATGAAAACAAAAAATATACTTAGAAAAAAAAAAGCTAATTTTAAGTGAATTGTATCAATTAGTTTGGATCACTCATGTTATTAAAGTTGTTATAGATCTATACTAACAATAATAAATTTATGCAATTGGAAATATTTTTACTAATTGTTTTTGTTTAGTAAAATTTCATGCTTTTTAGTTTTCCCATTGCGCTATGATCCTATCACTTGTCTGGACCAGTTGTGAAAGGGGGCGAAGTGATCCTAACAGTTGTCTGGACTGGTTGGGAAAGAGGGCGAAGGAATAGTGACGGTATTTGGGGGAATAATACTATGAAAACTTTAAAAAATAAAAAGTTGTACGACTTGAATTTAAAATCAAGGCTTGAGCCTCCTCAAGAGACTAATTCAGTTTATACAACCACATCTGTCATGTCAGTACAATTTCTTTCTCGATACCAAACTGAAAAAAAAAAATTTCTTGTTTTGTCAGGTAATAGAAATAAGTGTGCGAAACTTGATCCGAGATTGGGTGTAGGAGAAATAATGTATACAAACTTTTTAACAGACATAATGAGTGATATAAGCTTCGTAAAAAAACATGAGATTTAAATGTTGAATGAATTTATTTCTTAAGAGCCACTCAGTGGATCCAACATGGCAGACATCAAGCAATACAAAAAAATCAAACATTTGGTTGATTCAGCAGTTTCTTGCAATTAATGCCAAAGCTGTAGTTCAGTAGACCTACTGCTTGACATCAAGTAGCAATTGTAAATACATGAACTCACACATATATTCAGTTTGAATGATGATACTTAAGGGTACAGAGACATAAAATATAGACCGACAAAAGAGGAAAAACAAGTATTTGGCAAGATTGATTGAATCAATAAATAGTTGACCAATATTACAATAAAATTATTTTTAAAAATCAAAATATTTTATTTCATTTATATTTTAGAAACTTATCAATTGCATTTTTCCCTCTTACTTCTACTGAGTTAGCCTCTGGGATAATGAATTAAATTCTAGGAAGAGTGTGAAATAATTTCCTGTCAAATTTGTTTCTATCGTGTTTCCCAAACTATGTTCTGCGGAACCCTAGTGTTCCACGAGGCCTGAATAGGTGTTCCTTGAACTACTGGAACTAGAAGACCAGTGTTCTACTAAATACTCAGAATGTGCAAAGGGTTCGATTAAGAAAAAAAGTTTGGGAAACACTGGGTAAACAGTAAACTAAACAAAATCAGATAATGCCCCTTGGAAAGAACAAAAAAACCCAAAAAAAACAAGATATGTCAAAAGTTTCATCAATGTCTTTTCTGAGAAATTAGTAAAAGCCCTTGATTAATATTCCTCATTAGATTTCTATTTACACATCTCAGGAATGGTCTTTGCAACTTCAAGGCCAATCCTTAAGCAACCATGGTCATTGGATTCATAGCTCTAAATACAAGGGCATTTTCAAAGTGTTGTATTAAAAAGCTAAAACAATTTTTGAAAATTTGTATAATCTCTGGCCCACTTCTTTTTTACATTTTGTGTTTGATGCTTAATGATCTCAGCACACCTGTATTCTATTGAACTACAAATTTCAAGAGAAACCTTAACGTTCGAGGGTGATGAAATACATTTAGCTGTTAGGGTCAGAACAATACATTTAAAGTATTTTTATTCTTTTTTCTTTGCCTTTTGTGTACAGACTAAATAAAGAGCAAAATTCACTGAATTTAAAATTAAAGAAAAATCTGAAAAGACATTTCTACACTTGTATTACAATAGTGAGAACACCAATTTGTTGAACATACAGAATAAAGAAAAATATCTGAGAACAATGACAGAAGAAATTAAGGAAACTGTATCTAATTACTTTTGACTATTTTAAGAGATTTTCTAGTAAATTAATCACATTAAAAAAAATAGAAAATAATACTGCACATTAGAAGTAAAAAATGTAAACAAACGTTAATACAGTACAAATATTGGTTCAAAAAGGACTGCACAGTTTTAATAATTGGTTCAAAAATGTCTTTTAAATTAATAATACTGAGCATAAAATAGTAAACCATCAAAAAAGTAAATCAGATGATTGCACTGGACATAGGAACTCATGAAATTTAGTTTATGCAAATTGAAAACTTTAATGAATCTCAAACAGCGTATATATCAGTGCAAACAAAAATTTGAGCTTGGCTCAGACAAAAGCTGAACTTTTTGTTCTGTAAAACTTGAGGAAAAAAATACAAATACATAAACTGAAAAAAGTATTAAATAAAAATTGGAGCTGAAATACAAACAGAACAAACACATTTTTTAAAAAGTCAACTTGTAGTACAGAAAAACATTCTCATGGCAAAGTAAAACAATAATAATACAGAAATAATTTCTTTCTTCTTTAGCTCAATGGGAAAATTAATAATGTAAGAAAGGGAAGTAATTCATATTAGTTGAATGTAAACCAATACCAGTGGATATCTGGCTCAATATTAGGATACTGGTTATGCAAGGTTGTTAGCGTTGGATGTGGTAATAGTTTCATATTCATAGCCAACACTACCTATAAAATGCTTCCAATGCCTCTTGACAACTATTGCAGCACATGACTTTCATATGCAGTTCAGATATCGAGCCAGGTAGAACTGTTCTCCCTTACAGAAGAAGGGACAAAGGCAATAACTGGTGCCTAAAGCAGTAAGCAGGAGAGGTTCATTATCCTTTACTGGCTACCCACCTAGGAAAAAGAAAATTCTTGAATCCAAACCTCTGCTGCCTTGCGGCTATACCCAAACGTTTGAAAGGCTATGGGAGACCTAAGAAAAATTAGAAGCTACCCACCCTCAGATAGTTTGCAGTACCCAGTGCCACAACCTGACAGAGCCTGCGATGCAACTGATACCAAACTGTATGAGATATTTGCTGCTACTTTGGAAACATCAGCTGTGTGGAGGGGTTAGGGAAATGTTTTGTGGGGGACATCCTTCTGACCGCAACTTATGTCCAGGCTTTCATCTTGTTATTTGATAAACCATAAACGTTCTACGACTGAAGGAGGCCGACAATAAGGCCTACATTTTTTAAAATGCTAATAATAGTCTCAGTCTTAATGTCAGTTGTAGCATTCTGTGATCATATATATGTGTGACCTAATTTCTGTAAGAGAGAATGTTAAAAAAAAACAACCATTACAAACATTTTGCTCGGAACAAAGTTTACACACAAAATAAACTTATTTATTTAAACTTGAAACCAGACAAGAAGTAAATAATTCATGTCCCTCTCCACCTAATTCTTGACTAATAGCATTGAAACTATGGACACTTGTATAAAAGTTCTATTTCAAACTGTAACTACGAGGTGTAAAATATGTAAAATTAAAAAACAAAAGCAGTATTTGTAAATATAACTAACTGAATGGTCACCAGACAGAGGGACAGATGGAATGCTTAATGAATGAAATAAAAGTAATGAGTTTGTATATAGACTAGGGGAAATAAAAATAAAGAAAAGAAACTAGACAACCATTTCTTAAAAAAAAAATGTTGCAATGAAAATCATCATGAATTGAACATATATTATTTCTATGTGATTATTGTTTTAAAATCTCTGTATACATATAAAATGAGATACTAAATTCCTATGACAAAATATAGCAACATATATCAAGGCAATTTGTGTGTTGAATACATAGGTCAGGTCAGGCAATACAAAAATATTTTACATGGATAGTTATATTACAGACAATCATTATAGTTGTAATACATAAATATAATTATATAATATACACACAAATATTTCAAAGTCAATATTTTTAATAGGCTCCACATTTGTAAATATGTAAGTATAATTTTTTAAAAAATTTTATCTGTAAACCAGATTGGATTTCTAATGAAAAATATTTGGATCTTCATGGATGTTGTATTTTCAATTGTAAGTACTAACAAAATGGAAATTGTAAATAATATTGTGAATAGCAACTGAATTTTTATTTTTCAAACTTTCAGCATTTTTTAATGTATTAGTCTATGTATATTTAGTGTACATTTTAGGTTTATTTTAGTAGCTCTAAATATTGTTGTTTTAAATAGAAAATGTTTGAACATTATAGTTTGCACAGCAAAAATAAGTTAAAACTAGTTTCAGCATTTTTAAATAAAGTCACTTCATGTCCATCTTGATTTATTGATGATGTTTAAATAAATGGTCATTCCATGGTTACACTTGTGTCGTATTATTAAGGTAAGGCGGAGGCAGTCGATATGGTGGGGGGTCTGTTTGTGACTGCCAATAAGATGGGGGCTGCTTTGCATGTCGTTTGTCTGAGCCAGTAGATTTATTGGAAGTCAGGGTATTGTTTCTGGAACTAGCCTCATCCTCGTCCAAGTAGTGATTATTTGGACGATCAAACGACAACGAGGAGGAAGCACTTACACCACTCATCCTATCTTTCTGCTTTCTTCCTCCGCCGTCTCTGCTGTGCTTTCTTCCTCCGCTGCTGTCTTTGCTGTGCTTGCGACTCTTTTCCTCTCTTCTCTGACTATGCGCTGCCACCCATTCCTGGTCTCGGCAATCTCTTAAGTGCTTACTTCTTGCTACATCCTGGGATAAGTCATTATGGTGTGTCGGTGAACTTGATGGTGAGTTTTGATTGGATGTTTGGATGTCTGAGGGCAGCACTAGAGGATCTTTGGCTTGAAGAACTGGGTCATCTGTCTCTATCTCATCAGGGAAGATGATTGGATTGCGATCATTAGAAATGGCTTCTTTCTCAGCGTTGATCACAGCCTGATGGTGTCTCCGTCGACGATTGCAGAAGATGATGATGAGTATGATAAGAACAAAGACCAAGAAGGCGATGAGAACTGGGAGAACAACATGAGCCCAGATACTGAACCCATGATCTGAAACAAGAAACCAAACTATTTCATTATATTTCATTACGCCTGGAGTTTTAAAATTATTATTCAAAAGAACAAAAAATGAAAACTAAAATATTTACTTTTTTTAAATTTTTTTTTTAGAATGTTAACTAATGGCTGAAATGTTGCTGTCATACTGAAATTAATTACATTTTTGAAGTCACAAGATGATTGTGTAACATTTTTAGTATTTTTGTTAAAAAAAATATATGTACTAAAAAAAAAATTTAGGCAAATTCTAAGTTCAATTTGAGTAGAGTTAATTTTTTGAAGAGATTTGAATAACCTTTTACATAACACTTGTATGCCATTAGTGCATTCAATGAGAAATTCAACAGAAATATTCGTCTAAGCTATTGTCTTTGAGAAAAATAAGAGTTAAAAAAAAGGAACCATTGTAGCTAATTATAAACAGTCAGCATGAAAGTATTTTTGTAAAAGAAATTTAGATTTTGAAAAAAAATTTATTTGAATAAAATACTTTACATTCTAAATAAAAGTAAAGTACTTCTTTCAGACCTTGTGATCAAATTATGTAAAGGTCATCTGTTTTTATGGATAGATCTATAGGACAAATTATGTAAAGGCCATCTGTTTTTATGGATTTACTTTCCCCAACTAACTAATGTTTGGGTCCCATTAGAATTGGGTTAACTCAGAGGCACCCTTAATACCCCCAAATTAAAGTCCCAGTTTTCAAAGAGATTTGAACACAGAAAAATTTACCACTTGATAATCATGCCCTCATTCTAAATTTTAACTTAAATTAAAATAAAATAACAAAAAAAAAAGGGTGACAACATATATCACTAGAAAAAGTTGGAAATCAGCTTAGCTAAATTTCATTCTAATTTGTATATGAATAAAACGTAACAGCAAATCTAGCAAGGGTGGACACTAACTGACCTAATTTGTTGGACACAGGATGTATAGTTGTTGTTAGTTCCTTGGTCTGCAGGCAGACACCTAAGTCCTCTCTAGTAACAGATTTCAGCTTTAAATTTTGTCCAATATGTACTCGAAGGTCACTAAGGCTTGAATTCATCTGTCTATATAAACCATCGATGGCCTAGATACATAAAAAATATATTACTAATATTACATAAAACGACAAAACAAACATACCAAAAAAAACGATATAAACATGCAAACAAGAACATGCTAAAAACAAACATGATATAAACATTTTCTAATGTGAATGTTTGGTTCATAAATTTTTTTTTTACTAAAATGCATACAATATATGTAGCTACCATAGTTTTATATAGCTTAAATAGTTTAAAAAAAAAGAATATAGGCTTTCCTGTCAGACTTTGCAATCTATTTTGCCAATGATGTAATGCTCATGGGTTTCTATAGGTGTTATGTTTCTGAACAAGGATCAATGTATTTACTCTCCCAAACTTATATCCAATACTGATACTTATTAGAGTCGGGAGAATTCAGAGTTTACTAAAAATCTCAATGTTTTTAATCCTAGTGTCACTGGGATATGAACTTGAACATTTTGGTTTGGAAACCAAGAGCTTTAATACATGCAAATCTCTTAAACAATCTTGCCTCTCATACACATCTCTAAGAAAGTGTTGTCTATAATAGACATCTCTTAAACAATAATTCTTTAATATAATTTAAATCTTAAAGATAATTTAATCTCTAAAACAACTTACATTTCTAGGACAATCTGGTCCAGTCAAAGTCTGGTTGGTCCAGGACAATATCAATGACCCTTGCCGGACATTGAGGACAGTTATGTACTGGGCACCAGTGTCGCCAAAATAAGTTCCAAGTTTCTTCACTAGTTCTGTGATGTTGCGCCTGTGTTCCATAAACTTTCTAAAATTGATGTCAAAGGTCATGATAAAACTGTCAAAAGAAATAAATGATAAATATAATGATATAACCATAAAAACTGCATGCAATAATGCCTACTGAAAAACACAAGATCTGTTCAATCTTGCTTTAAATGCAAAGAATAAATATTGAAAAATTAGATACCGGTATAGTTTTTTATGAAATGGTCTTACAGAAGTACTTTAGAGTTGTGTGTGTATTTAAGTGCTTGTGTGTGTATGTTTGCGTAAGGGAGAGGGAGCGCAGAAATTGGTTTTAGTAAGTTCAAAAGTACTTCAGTAATGACTAAGAGTACTGTTACGTGCGCATGTTAGTGTAAATGTGAAATGGTGCGATTGCGTGTTGAAAGGGGAAGAAAACCAAAATGAAGGAATATGAACAAGAAGTTGTTTTCAGTGTTAATAAAGATTAAAGTATTTATAAACTGTGATTTTGTCGTTTTCATGTGGGTGTATCCTAACGAGTCTCATCATATAAGAAGACGTAACAAATGGCGCCCAATGTGGGGTTGTTTGATGCAAGAATATAGTGGAATTGCACACCCTGTTTTATATGTAAGCAGGAAACTAACCCTTGCAGAGTTAAACTATGCAACTATTGAAAACGAGGGGCTGGCAATTGTGTGGTGCATAACAAAGCTAAGTTTTTACCTGATGGGGGCTAAATTCCAATTATGGACTGATCATGCTCCGTTGGCATTCATTAATTTAAATAAATGTGGTAATAATAGAATTGCTAGGTGGGCATGCATTACAACTGATGGATTATAAATTTGAGATCAAGACAATACTAGGGAAAGAAAATGTTGTGGCAGATACATTATCACGATGTACTTAAAGGTTGGGAGATTGTGTAGAGTATATAATTACTGACATTCTGTTAAGAATTAAGCTATTTTATTGTGTACATTTGTAAATTCTGGCACGAAATGTAGCAGATATTCCACAGAGAATTGACAACAGAGAATTGTCCAATTGTGAGTGTAGGTACACATCAATGATTAGTGAGCAGATATAGATTTGAAATGAATAATAAGCAGGGAGTGTTATTAACGAAATCTGCATGATTACATAGAGATATTTATAGATATATATATATATGTGTCAATTGTTCATAATAACAATTATTATTGTGATGGTTACTGTCACAATTGGTGAATATAAATGTTATATGTTAAATCTAATGTTAAAATTGTATTGCTATTAATATGTCATTGTGTATGATTTTGTTTTGTATTACATTATGGTTCTCTATGTTTTAGAGAATTTAGATTATTTTTAAACTTGGAATAGGCAGATAAGATATGTGGTGATTTGTGTTTTGGACATTCGATGTACATCAAACTTGTTGAACAAGGGGGGTGTAACATGCGCATGTTAGATTAAATGTGAAATGGTGCGAATGCGTGTTGAAAGGGGAAGAAAACCAAAATGAAGGAGTATGAACAAGAAAGTGTTTTCAGCGTTAATAAAGATTGAAGTATTTATAAACTGTGATTTTGTCGTTTTCATGTGGGTGTATCCTAATGAGTCTCATCATATAAGAAGATGTAACAAGTACCGACTATAAATTTGATGGCTACTGCGATAGTCTGGTTTGAAGGATTTTCTTACCAATCCAGTCATTCATCTCAGACGTTAGCTTGATACCTTTGTCACTGCTGGGCAGTATTTGGAATCAAAGATTTTTAGTTTGATTTATGATTGATTTTTGTATTTACTTTGCCACATTTTCTTTCAATAATGCTTGCAATGTAAATTTTACATGTTATGTTCATTTCTTATTTTGTTTCAGCACATAGTGTTAAACTTTTTTATGTTAATATATTATGTTTTGTATTGTATTTCTATTTCCTTATTGTGATAATATTCAATTATACTTTTTAACTGTTGGAGTAGGTCAATAAATGTTTTTTTTTCACTCTCTATTTATTAGCTTGTGTTCAATATACACTTTTTTTTCTACTAGGCCAAAACATTTTGTAATAATTGTAAGATAGAGCCGGGGGGAGTTTTTTTTTTTTTCTAAAATATTAACATTTTGTGAATAAGATTAAACTAGTTGTGTTATTAAAAAATACTTGACCAGTTGGTAAAATATTTCTCTTTTTTTTTTTTTTAAATTGCTTTTGTGTAGGCCAACTTTAATTCTTAAAGGATGTGTGCCAATGCAAATCTCTTACAAGGGGGGAGGGTGTATCTGGGAGGAGATTATCCTGCTGCTAACACAACTCAGCCTGAGTCGGTATTTGAACAGATCCTCTTGATCAGCCAAACAATGTCTGCCACTCAGCCACACATCTCACCAATCAAGAAGGGCAACAAATCTAGTAGTATTATTAGGTCTTTGATTGACCAGTCCAACTAACCTGTGAGTAAAATTTCTTCTGGGTGGGTCTATGATTTCCAGCGCTATGGATGTCCTCTCAAAATTACCAGCCGAGTCTGTGGCCATTAGATAGACTGAGGTATTGTCCAGAGTGAAATCTTCTTTCAGTGGTAGTCCTCTTAGTACCTGGAGTTGGAGTGAATAAGAGAACTCAATTCATTCTTTGAATATCAGGTAGACGTGTAAAATAACCAAATTAAACATTTGCTATAAGTATCAAATATACAGTTTGATGGCCGCATCTAATAAGTTCTTATCATATTATAAACGTTACTTCAAAAAAGAAGATAATTACGTCATACGCAGTTCATGTGTACATCAATGACTTAAACTCTGCTAAGTCGTTGGTTTTCATGGCTGATTCAGGCAACCCATTTCATTCTCTAATGGCACTAGGGAAGAAGGAGCACTTGTACGAATTTGTTCTAGCATATGGAATAAGAAATGTGCCTCTATCTTTGCACCATTCTGAGTATTTTATTAGATTTTGATTTTGTTTTTCTATTTGTAAGTTATGGTTTCTTATAAGAATAAGTTAATAAGAATACTGCAATTTAGTTCATTAACAGCAAAATTTGTTTATTTATATTTTAATTTAAATAAGACTTAATTATTAAAAAGACAAAATCAAGAAAAATGAGAATGTCATTTGCATGACTGCAAACTAAACATTATTTTTTCATTCAAAGTAATTTACTATATGGAAAACCTAAAAATTAACACTCTAAATATATAAGAAGAATAACTGAATTCATTAATATCAAGATAGATAAAAAGATGTAGTAATGTTTCTAAAGAGCTTGTAAATAAAGTTGTTGCATTTTATTTTAGATAAAACTTTTGAGGCCACAAACAACTTTAATGAGATCAGTGAAGTCCTCACTTGCTTCTTAATTCAAAATGCATACTCTAAATATTCTCCAGGACAAACCTGTTGATCAGAGTCTAGGTAAAGCCAGTAATTGCTGGAAGGGGTCTCCAGGGACAAGGTCAAGGATCTTGTGTCACCATCTTCAACGTCATTGAATACATCAGGACCAATAGGATAGTTGAGGACTTGACCAGTTTGACCAACCACTCTCTTGATGGGTTCACTAACATATGGACGGTTGTTTGCTGTGAACAAATCAAGAAATTGAAAAAAATTAACCTATTTGCTTAAAAATAGAAAAAATAATTGCTTGTTGCTGTTGAAAGTCTTATGGCCAAAACATCCTGTGTTTTTAATTTAGTCCCGCAAGGGTTCCTATTTGTGTGTCTCTTTTATTCTTCTATTCTATGCAGCTGTTCACCCCTTCTATGCAGAACTGGGAGTTGAACACTTAGTGAGGTTGTGACAGAGCGTTGCATGAGGTTTGCTGGACATGTTCTCTGACAAAATGAACTACGCATACCTAGAGTTGCAATGACATGGGGGGGGGGGGGGGGGGGCGGTGGAGGAGCCAACATAAATTTTTTGGTCTTGGAAACCTCCCTAGCAAAAGTTTGAGAAGCACTTGGTTATACAATCAGTTCAACTATCATATCATTAACCTAATAAAAAGTAAAAAAATAATTGTATTAACAGGCTACCCAATAAGTGACATGTCAGTCTTGCCAATAACACTTAACCCATCAGTATTAATTAGCTAGGTTCTCTGGTATTAGTGACTAACTACTTATAAAATATTTTGTTACCTGTATAACCATCAAACAGACCAGTGCTTGAGGACATGGTGGTGGATGTGGTGTGGCGGGCTGTGGTGCTAGTCTTTCTCCGACCTGTTGTCCATCTTGAGCTGGGCTTTCTGGTTGTCCATAGGTCAAAGGTCATGTTCTTCACAGTTGTTGTTACCCTTGAGTACGGGGGTGATGTTGAATTAAGTTTGTGTGAGGCATCTGTTGAATGTAGCACCTGTGTAGTGTCTTGTCTGTGTAGCCAATGTGTCTGCTGGGTCACACTATCACTTGTATTATTAGGTGTGATTGCATTTGTTGTGTAGAGCAGCGTAGTGGAGACATATTTCTGACTGGTAACAGGTGCTTCAGGAGTAACTAGCATTTCAGAAAAAGCTGGCACTTCAGAGGTAACTGGTGCTTCAGAGGTGATATAAGCCTTTGAGGTGAAAGATTTCTCAACACTGACAGGCGTCCAAGAGATGACAGGTGTCTCAGAGCTATCAGTTGTCTCAGATATGACAGGTGTCTCTGAGGTAACAAGTGTTCCAGAGGTGACAGGTGTCTGTGAGATAACAGTGGTTTGAGAGCTAACAGGTGTTACTGAGCTAACAGATATCTCAGAGGTGACAGGTGTTGAAGTACTGATAAGCTTTACAGCTCCTAGTGTGTCAGGTCCATCAGAAGAATGTGTGTCAGAAAGATGCGTAACAGCTGTTGGACTAGAATCCCACAAATCACTCAATGAAGTAACAAGTATTAAAGGTTGAGTAGCTTGTTGGACTGACACTTTAAGATCCTCATCCACGTTTAAATCTACATCTTGGTCTAATATAATTTCCTTTGGCATATAGGTGCTGCCAGATGGAGAGGCACTGTAAAACAAAGTGACACTGTCAGATAGAGTGGCACTGTCAGGCGGAGCAACACCTTCAGATAGAGTAATACTGTCAGATAGAATGACACTGTCAGATAGAGTGACACTGTCAGATAGAGTGACACTTTCAGATGGAATGACATCTACAGATGAATCAGAACTGACAGATGCAGCCAAAGAAGTCCTCAGATAACCAGAAGCTGCTATGATCTCCACAGTTCTAATCTGTACTAAGGAGGCTGATGGTGACAAGACATTTGTCTGCTCTGACTGTGTCGTCTGCTCTGACTGTGCTCCTGTAGAAGAAGGAATGAGTACAATAGACACAGAGTCTTGAGACAAGTATGCCACTTCGTCTGTGTCAGGCAGCAAGTCAAATGCCTTAACAGTGACAGCCTCTTGATGTGGCCCTAAAGTGGATTTTAAAACATCAGTAGCATCTGTTTGAAGCACTTGTGATGACGTCTCACCATCAGCAACATTTGGATGTACTTCAGGTGATGATGTCCAACCATCATCAACATCTGACTTTACTTTTGGTGCATCAATGTTGATAGGTTGAATGTAGGACACTGAAAAACTCAACAAAATTGAAGATTGTGGCGCCTCTTGATACGAAGGTGTAACATCTTGGTCGTGGGCTGGGCTATATAGTGGGAAATGAGAAGAAGTTTCTAACAATGGATGGACTTTGATTTCCGTTGTTTCACCTCCATGTAACATGTCATCCTGATCTGAGTGCTGTAAACGTGTTGGCCTGACCTCTGGTAGACGTTCAGTTATATATACATTTAAATCAGGTCCGGCTTGAACACCGCTGGAGAAAATGTTGGCGAGGTCAGTCATGGAGGACGATAAGTCACCTGACAGTGAGGATGTTAAAGAGTCGTGGCTAAAAGAGGAAATGCTTAGGCCAGGGGAAGTCATCTCAGTAACAGAGGAGACAACCAATGATGAAGGAAGTTGAGTTACAGTCCTTGTAAATGCACTAGTGGAAGTGTGAGTGATAGAAGTTGTCATATAACTTGATGACACTATGCCATCTATCGATGAGACCATTGTCACGCTGGTGGGTCTGACCGGAGCGGGTACAGGGGTAGGTATAGGCGTGCTGCCCCCAACTCCACGCCGTCTCCGCCCCTGCCTAGTGTTTAAGGAATTAGACGATGCTACGTACCACCCCACAAGTGCTAGACCCAGTTCTTCTTGGAGTCTTCCTCCATCAACATTGTGCTGCAGAACTTGAGCAAAGTCCCTTAAATGTCGGACAGAGGGACAAGAAAGAGCCCAAAGTATTTCTATGTTCTGGCTTAAATCACATCCAGACTCTGACCCTGGGCCAGCAAACACCATTTGGAATTTATTTTGTATTGCGACAAGAAACTGGGTGGTCGAGGGCTCTATCTGTATTGATGCCAGGGGGATGTTCATAAAGCTAGCTAGATGGTGGGCAAGGAAGAGTATGCGGCTAGCGTTCAACTCCTGAACTGATGCACACAAAACAAGGCTGGCTAAAACTTTTTCCCCGTCACAGAGATTATCCAAACTGGCAGCACCTTGTTCTCGATTCTTCTCTGTTGGCCAGGTGTTTGCTGGGCCTAAAGTCCAAGCCTGGTCCCAGGGTAACGTTGCTACTGTTAACTGAAAGACATCGGTCCTCTCGGTACATTGCTTGCTTGACCTGTTTTCAGAGACAGGAAGGCACCTGCCACTGACTGACATGTAGTGGACATCTGGATCTGTGGATAGTGGGATACCAGCCAAGAGCTTACTGGTGGTATTGAAAACAAGCCATGGTGGAAATGGACGACCAGACGCGACTGTAATCTGAAAGAAAAAAAAAATTAACAAATATAATTAGAAAAGGTGCTCTAGCAAAAGACTAATCAATATGAAAATATTGAAACTTGTAATTCAAAATTAATAATAAAATGGATGATTTGTTTTGAAATTAGAGAGGTTCTTTCTAGATTATATTGCGAACAGACTGAAGCCAACTAGACAGCAGACGATAAAGTATGGTGAGCAAGGGAGTGAACTGGGAACCATCGTAACAAGAGTGAATTCCCTTTAAGATTGTTAATGTGAAGGTAAAATCATTTATTATTTAGCTGAAGCTTAAGATTTTAGTGCATGAAACGTGGAGATTCAAACTTGTAATAATGTTTAAATCAATTTGAAATGTTGACTGCGCAAGTATTTACTTTTATATGATTGTGAATTTATATTACTATTCGTTACACAGTCTCAGTTGAAACATAGATATGGTCTCAAAGAAAACTTAAATACGTTCAGAAAAAAAAACCCCCAAATATTTTGTCTAAAGAGTTTTTTTCTTTAAAAAAAAAAAAAAAAAAAAAAAAAGGTTCCCCTTGGTTTCAGCTTAATCTTAAACTACTGAAAACCTTTATTCCGAATTCCAATTTTTAGCGGCCCCTGTTAGGGGGAAAGACGCTATTAGTTTTGTGTGAAATGTCTGTCCGTCCGTTCCGTTTAGATATCGTAAACTAGAAGTGAAAATCAGACATCATAATATTTCAGTCCATTCAAAGTTTTGATGCAATAGCTACTTTTTTCTTTTCTAAAAGGGAAAAATCTAATTTTTTAAATCACGTATGGAAGTAGTTTTTTCATAAAAATACACCACTTTTACAACTATTCACTATTAATAGTAACATGTACGGGAGTCTCTTTAGTAGGGCAGAGGAAGCTCTACCATATCTTTATCACATTTATGCAAATGGTTTTAGACTTTTTGTTAAAAAAATATTTTTTTTTACATTTGAATTGCTACGTTATGTAAGTTCTGTCCTGCTAACTACTACATTTAGGCCTATCCAAAAATAATGCTTACTTTTTTTAAGAGAAAAAAAATCTATTTAGTATGTATATAAGTTGGACATAATTTAAACAACAATTAATAAGTAGTTTTTCATATTGTCGCATGAACTGCGTGACCATAGGACACCCAACTAAAGGAGTTGTTTTTTTTTCTTTTTAGGATTTGAATAAGAGATTGACCCTTTACAAAACAATTAGATCAATTAGATATTCATTATAAGACATCAGTTAGGCCAGGTTGGCATTAAACTCTACATTCACTTTCACCTATCCTTTAGTCTGCTTGACCATTGGGGCACCACACAAGATCTGACAACCTTCTTTCTCCATTCTTCTCTGTCATTTGTCTTTGATAGAATTTAATTCTGATGTTTTTTCTAAAAATATTGATACCTGCCCTTTTACCTGCCTGGGTGTTTCCATACAAACTGTCTTTGTAACCTTGTTTTTTTTTTTTTTTTTTATATAAAACAACATAAAGCGTTCTTTCTCCATATTTTGTAGTGACAGAGAAATTATATGGTCCAAAGTTTAATTACAAAGCTAAATGTTAAACCATTCTGTCTGTCACGATTCTTTTACACGTTGTTTCTCCCCACGGATGAAGTTAAAACTTTGTACAATTATTGATTTTTCATTGTCGATGACAACACAGGAATAAAAAAAATAATCAAAGTAGTTAACTAATTAGCGGTAATTAATGAATTTTATTTTTAGATAGAAAAGGGAAATATGTCTTACAGTATTGAGAGATGTAACAGTAAATGTACTGTTTTTTCTCTTACATACGTTTCGTTTAAAAAAAGTATTTATTTTTTTTGCTTGTTTTGTGTCTTGTTTTAAGTTCATGATCGTGGCCGAGACTCGTGATACGATAATAGCAGACATTAGCACATCCTATGTGTGTGTGCGATCATGTGCATGTATGTGTAGGTACAGTCTCATTGCGTATATTGTCATGAGTTTAGAAACCAGATCGTCAAACCATCTAGACTTTATACACAAGATTTTTTTAAAGGAATGTTAATTGTACGCTCTCCCTTGCGTTACTATACAATATGAAGAAAAAAAAAAGCCACACTTCGATATAGAACACATAACAACATTTTAAAAAAACCTAGGACACTAAAAGAAGTAAAAATATTTGAAATTAAGCTTTTCAATATAATAATAATTTTAAAAAGATAGACATTAGAATAAAAAAAAACAGTCTTTGTGTTGTGACTACAAGTGTCACGTGGGTTTGTTACGTCAGTCACGTAATACGTCTTTACCACTGGGGTCTCAGCTGCAGAAGAAATCTAATTAAAATATTTCTTAACGTCTGTGAAGTTTTGATATGGCCACTGGTTTAGAGTTCGTGAACAAAAAGCAAAGTTGAACAAAAGAAAACAAAAAGTCTGTAGGCTTTACTATATGTGTAGGAAAAACAATATAGCTGACATCCAGAACAAAAATTCAAAATATATTTAATTTCATTTTTAAAAAATAAAATAGAACAACAAGCTCTATCTTTTCCCCCAACTCACATTTACTTGTGTGTGTGAGTGTGAGTTTACTCGCACGCACATACAAGAAAAAACAAACTATGAAAAAAAAACAACAACTTAAAATAAAAGCTTATGTAATGGGAAGTACCCAAAATTAAAAGTCATAGCTCTTAATACGACGACCAATGAAAAACAAACAAACCGCAAACTAAAACTTTATGACCATATCACAAGGTCCTCAGGGCTGGCATAAACCCTCCTTCAGGAGACAGTACCAGGAAAAAGAAGAGGCAGGCAGAAAGCGATGGGAAGACGATCAAGAATGGACGGGCCTGTCATTGAAAGAGATTCTATTCAAGGCAAAAGGCATAGAGGAATGGAGAAAGACGATCCTTCCCCAACGGTTCATCAGGCTAAGAGGAGGGGAGATCTGAAAGAAAGGCTTAGCCCTGATGCGCTTCCTGGTCATGGCCACATTTTTATATGCTTGTAAGTCTTGGACGCTGACTGCAGAGCTAGAGAGGAGGATCCTAGCAATGGAATTGAGATGCTACAGAAGGATCCTAGGTATCACATTCAACGACCGCATCACAAACCAAGAAATTAGAGACAGGGTTACTGCAGCCATTGGATCCCACGATGACCTGCTAACAAGATCTTCGGGGCTCGCAAGACATTCCTTCAGGGAACAGTACCAGGAAAAAGAAGAGGCAGACAGAGAAAGCAATGGGAGGACAACATAAAAGAATGGACGGGCCTGCCACTGAAATAGGTTCTTACTAAGGTAAAAGACAGAGAGAAATGGAGAAAGACAGTCGACGAGTCTGCATGGTGCCCCAACGGTCCAAGACTAAGGGATAGGTAAAGGTAAAAATGCTTAAAATATAAATAAATATAAATATATTAGCATGTGAAGAATACCTACATCTGAACTCTAGTTTGACATTTAGGTCGAGAACTAGTCTAAAGTGCATGTATTCTTGAAACAATCAAGACGAATGTCCCACGAGATGGAAGGTTTCAAATATTTCGTTACTTTCAAGTCGTCAAAATACAATGTCAACAAATTACATTGTCATTTCAAACACCTTCTAGAGCCAGAAGCATTGTTCTGTGCACAAGGGAGGTAATATGGTTATTGGTAGAGTTCGCTCCCCTTGAGGCTAATTGTATACAACGCCAGTGGAGAAACCATTTCCCTTGAGTAGAACTCTCTCAACTAAAAGGTCAATAATGTGCCAAGTTTAAACTGGTTCAAACCAATGTTTAGCTGAAGCCCAAGGCAGAGTATTGACTTATAAGGGTTTGCAAGAAAAAAAAATTGGACGAGATGGTGAAAAAAAAAAAAGAAGAAAATAATCAAGACTGACCGTTATTAGTTCAAAGGTCAATTCTAAGTAGATGGCAGAATTAAGATGACGTACTGTTAAATTCTCAGTTCTCAGACAACTTGAATGGACATTATCAACTAGGCCTACAGTGTGATTTGACATTGGGCGTACGCTGGGGTAGAAAGGGCGGCTTAACAAAAACTCGTACACTAGGCGTTTAGAATGTCAGAGGCGATTTTAAAATTGGGCGCCCGTAAAACCGTGACGTGTCACTTGAGCTGTGTTCTCTCTCTCTCACACACACACTACTCAATTTTCCAGAGCTCAAAGCTTAAAACCAACGTAGGGTAGGCAATGTTTATTTAAAGACGTAGACTGCACCATTTCGTCCTATGTTCTTATCTTATTAGTTACTGACGTTCATCACAATAAAGCAATGACGTATAGACCGACTTTCACGTCATGCAATCATAATTTTAAAATGTTGCTGACAGCGTTATACTGCTGTAATGTATTTAGTCAATACAAACATTTCCCTAGGTAATTATTCAAACAAACAGACACCAATATTTAATCGTTAATTCACGATATTCTTAAAGGGAGACTAAAAATATATCAAAACAATACAGAATACGGAAACTCTTTCTCTCCCTCTCTGGTCGTCTGCTAACCCACTATAAAAGTGCACTGTACTTAAGTCATCGTAGCCCGTAAAATAAACAGAAAATTACAAGCTAAATATTTCTAGTTTACTATTGAGCAGTTAATTTGTGGGGAGAAATGATTATTGGCTAGTTATAAAATTGCAAGTTTCGTTTAATGGTTGATTTCACTTATTCTTTTGTTTAAAATGACAATTCAAAATGGCCTCCATGACGTGTCCAGATCTTGAAGTACATGAGTAGTAAATGTGTAATGCCAACAGGAAATAACCTTTCACTGCAGCCAAAGAAAGTTCAAAGGTCAAAGTACGACGTTTTCTTATATTGTCGAAAGAAGAGTTTTAGACTTTCCGCTATAATGCAACGCATGCCATCTCTATACGCTTCTAAGCACTATAAATGGTTTACGTTGGGTTACGACTGGAACATGAATGTTCTTGGTGACTTCTGGCTACTCAAGATCTTACAGTGAACCATCTGTTGCTACCAATGTCATGCGATGAAAATGTTTCCATCTGGGGGCCCTACAAATTACGCGGCATCCTTCTGTTAATAACTCCATGTGTGGTTCTAAATATACAGAAAGACAGACATACATACATACAGAAAGATAGACATGCAAACATACAGACATGCAAACATATAGAAAGACAAACATCTCGAGTTCTCAATCCATCATGATGGAACGCCGACGCGTTAATCACTGAACTGTACAAGTACTTATAAAAATAGACGTTTTTATAGTCTGAAAAGTCTATACCTAAAGGCTTAAACGAAAAATCTAGTTCTCTACCTAATGCTTGTCTCCCTTTTGTTAATTGATTAGCTAATTGGTTATTTTTTAAATTGATTCATGGGTTGTCATCGTTAAAGAATAATTGTGCGAAGTCTCAACTTGATCCGAGAATGGAAAGTGTGCGATATAATGTGTAAAAGATTTGTACCAGACAGAGTTCATGTAAAATTTGTAAATAAAAAATTACTCTGTAAGTGTAGGTCAAATCAATGAGACCAAAGGAAGCCAAAATCAAAATGAAAGCTTGTTTGTTTGCTCCCCTGGTGGTGTCCGCTTAATTGATTCTAGCACACATTGACTTACTGTACTGCTGTAAGGTTGAACATTTTTTACCGAATAGAACACAGCTCCACACGCACTCTGACACACGCTCTCTCTCTCACACACTGAAAGAGATCATTCCAAATTGTACAAATTGCCAGCGGCAAGTAAAACGAAGTCTTGTCTAACAACAGCTGCCTTTATTTCCCATCAACTGCTAGTTGTATGATGCAACATTCTGGGTTTGTCTCCTTACACATAGTTTCGAGAGTATCTCGCCAGCAGCAACTGTCTTAGTCTTGACATCAATACGTGAGTCCAGTACTTTCAATTATCAAACAGATCCAAAGTTTTAACCTCAAACCAAATGTTTACCCTCAAACCAAAGGTTTACCCTCAAGCCAAAGGTTTATCATCAACTCTGTCTGTCTGCCTGGTACTCATTTTGTACACGTTATTTCTCCCACTTCCCATTCGCTGATCAAGTTGAAACTTTCAACGATTATTCATTGCCCCTAATTTAACATGAATCAATAAAAAAAAATTAACCAATTAATTAATAAATTGGTGATAATTAATTACTTTTGTTTGATATTGAAAGGGGGGAAATAAATCTTACACTATTAAGCGACATCGTTGTAAATGTGAAGTTCTTTCCCTAGTATAAAATTTTTAAAGAGTATTTTAAATATTTTACTTGTTTAAAAGATGGAATCTAGATTCATAATTGTTATCATTTCATTATGTTAGAATGTAACGCATAATCATTGCAAGCCTTTTCTGTTCTATTAAATTTAACAGGAACCACCGATGGTTTGGACAATTTTTGATATAATGTATGTTTTAAATTACAGACAAGGAATATGCCATTTATTTCATCCTATTTACGATCAATAGCTTAGTAATTGACTTTTTCTGACGTAATTTTTTTGCACAGCCAAAACAGATTTTTAACGGGTTTCTACGTGTAGCCTACATAGATCTGGCCAGATTGTTAACATTAGTCCGACTCGCAGCGTATTTACTTTTTCGGCAGGGAGGGGTGTGGATGAAAATGTTTTTTCCCCATAGAGTTAGTTATCACTATGCTTTGAGTAGATCAATATGACTGTAGATGTAGACCTAGATCTCAGTAGTACCGACTAGTATGATGGTATCTATTATACGCTTCGTCACCACATATCTATGAAAGATGTGTGTTGAACAAATTACACAAATTAACAAAAGGAACTGTCAAACCATCTTTTTTTTTTACATTTAATTTAACAACTTACTGTATCATGGGAAACCAGTAAATTTACAATCTCTTAAAAGAAATAGTTCTCAGGTATTTGCAGTTTGATCTAGATTTTGTATGAAAAATAAATAATAAAAATGCATGTAAATGTTTGTTTGTAAAATGTTTTACATGTTTCGGATAAAGAGTTGAAGATAGTTTACTACCTAGTCCAAACCTCCCGCAGGAGGACGGGGGATGGGAGCGGGCAGGGTTTGAACCCTCGACAAATCCGAACGACAGTCCAGCGCGCAAACCGCACGACCAGGCAGCCATCCATGTAGCCATGTAAAGAAACATTTGATTTGTGTAACTAGTGTAAGGATAGACAGAGTTCTGGTCAGCCTGGGTCTTCTGTTAACTGTAGAGGAGAAAGGGGGGGGGGGGCAATTCAGGGTGTTGACTTCAAGATTGTTTTTGATTTGGATTGTTTTACCTTGTGAGATGTTTTTTGGGTGCAATGTAACTCATAGTAAAACAGTGTGGTAGTTTTTTGTTCCTAGTCCAGGACAGTTGGATTTTAGTTATTGAGTTGATATATAGACTCTTAAGTATTTTGTGTAGCTATTATTCAGTCTATTGGATACAGAGCTATTATTATTATTATATATTAATGATACTGGAAACTTCAATAAACTAACAGTAAACAAGAGTGGGAAGAGAGGCTAAGCGCGCTTGAACTTAACTTGGCTTGGCTACCTATGAAGGGGGCTCGAGGTTCGACACCCGACTAAGGCAGCACGGAAGAACCTCCTCCTAGATACCCCTCCCCCCCAACTGGACCAAAGAATCTGAATCTTCATTCTGTCGTCATATTTGTTGTCACTGATATCTTCATGATATCTTCATGACTTGGTTATATTTGGCAGTCAGCATTGAAGTACACAAGTTGTGGCTCGACCAAGTTATTAACGGGAGTCTTCTTAGTAATCTAAATGATAATATATTTGTGACTTCCAAGTTGAAGAGGACAGCTGCTGGTGGGTCTAAGCACCTAGTGAACTGAAGAGATGGGGTTACGACGAATTGAAAAACAACGCGAACTCTCTTCCAGACCCGTAGCGTGAGAATAAAAAGTCCTTTTAATAATAATAATCATAATAATCTTTATTGTCCGTATGGAAATTTGTCTTACAATTTGTGCATTACACCAAACAAAAAACATTAAAAGTATAAGAAACCAAAGTGTACATTCACACCAGACTCACTTATAATTTACACGTGACAAGGTTTATACCAGATTGTTCTTATTTAATGATTTGATTGCCAGGGGAACAAAAGGTTTGAGACCAAAATAAAAAAAAATAATCACAAGTATACCCTCACACTAAAATAGACAATGGATTGACAACGAGTCCGATGATTAAAAGATGAATGAAGTATTTAAAGTGATTACACAGACCCAATTGTGACCTGCATAATTTATCAGATCTCACGTAGACAAACCGTTGTCCTCCTGGAGTCTTTCTTTTAGTTCTCTTTGTGTTCCTGCGACAATCTTCTACGATAGACAGATGCATTTAAAAACAACAATCAGACTATACGAAAAATGTGTTAAAAAAAAAACAAAGAAAAAAAAACAAACAAACTTAAAATAATGTAAAAATCAAAACCGTAGCTTGACGTCATAAAAAAAACAACAACAAATCTACAACACAAATACCATTGTTTGATGTCTGGATTGTTTCATATCAACGGGCGTGGACTAGAGTCTAACGAGTCCGTATTTCCTGGACGGATTTGTCTAATGATACTGGTCAACAGAGTGGCGAAATCTCAAGACGTATACAAACACGGCGAACAGAGTAGTGTGAGACATAGCAATACGAATATTAGTAAAACTAGCAAGAAGAATAACACGAGGACAATGAAAAAGAACAGATGTAGGGCAATCAGATAAAACAGTTGGAGGGCAATGAAAGTGGGACAATCAGATAAAATAGTTGGAAGGCAATGAAAGTGGGGGAATCAGATAAAATAGTTGGAAGGCAATGAAAGTAGGGCAATCAGATAAAATAGTTGGAAGGCAATGAAAGTGGGGGAATCAGATAAAATAGTTGGAAGGCAATGAAAGTGTGGCAATCAGATAAAATAGTTGGAAGGCAATGAAAGTAGGGCAATCAGATAAAATAGTTGGAAGGCAATGAAAGTGGGGCAATCAGATAAAATAGTTGGAAGGCAATGAAAGTGG
The DNA here is from genome assembly GCA_030265305.1 of Biomphalaria pfeifferi. Classification (NCBI taxonomy): domain Eukaryota; kingdom Metazoa; phylum Mollusca; class Gastropoda; family Planorbidae; genus Biomphalaria; species Biomphalaria pfeifferi. The sequence continues at coordinate 498,502 of JASAOG010000271.1, forward strand.
GGCAATCAGATAAAATAGTTGGAAGGCAATGAAAGTGGGGCAATCAGATAAAATAGTTGGAAGGCAATGAAAGTGGGGGAATCAGATAAAAAAGTTGGAAGGCAATGAAAGTGGTGCAATCAGATAAATTAGTTGGAAGGCAATGAAAGTGGGGCAATCAGATAAAATATTTGGAAGGCAATGAAAGTAGGGCAATCAGATAAAATAGTTTGAAGGCAATGAAAGTAGAGCAATCAGATAAAATAGTTTGAAGGCAATGAAAGTGGGGCAATCAGATAAATTAGTTGGAAGGCAATGAAAGTGGGGCAATAAGATAAAATAGTTGGAAGGCAATGAAAGTAGGGCAATCAGATAAAATAATTGGAAGGCAACGAAGAGACCAGAAGTAGGGTAATCAGATAAAATAGTTGGAAGGTAATGAAAGAGACCAGAAGTAGGGCAATCAGATAAAATAGTTTGAAGGCAATGAAAGTGGGGCAATCAGATAAAATAATTGGAAGCCAACGAAGAGACCAGAAGTAGGGTAATCAGATAAAATAGTTCCAACTGTTAAATCAATGACTTAAACTCTGCTAAGTAGTTAACTTCGCCAAATAACCTCAACGAAAGGATTATAAAATAATAAAATAGAATGTTTAATAACCAAAAACAAGAAGCTAGATCTAGAATTACACTAATCACATCACAAGCGTCGTTTTCATCTCTAATCATCGGCCATCTTCACATTCTCTCTTATTTCATGTCTCTGTCCTGTGTCTCATGGTGCGCAGTTTCCCTTTAATTTTTCTGGCTGACTCAGGCAACCCAATCCATTCTCGAATAGCACTAAGGAAGAAGGAGCACTTGTACGAATCTTTTCTAGAGTATGGAATAAGAAATTCGCCTCTATCTTTGGTTACATCAAGTGCGATCATACACTCCATAACACAGGGCAATCAAGAAGTTTTGAGGGCAGTCCAAGCGATAGTATGATGTCGATGTGAGTGAACACGATGAGATTTAATCAAAGAGGATGCTATGAGAACATAAAGAGATGCTATCAAGTAGACCAGAGTGTTTTCCAAAACGTTTTTCTTCCACACGGAACACGTGTCCACACATACGGAGTATTCAGTGAAACACTTAGCTTATTTTGTTTTTAGAGAGATGAATTCATGCGGTGACCTACTAGTTAATTATTCCAGCAGCTCGTGGAACACCTATTCAGGCCTCAGAGGGAAAAATAGGGTTTCGTGGAACACACTTTGGGAAACACTGACGTAGGTAAACAAAAGAGAATAATATGGGGTCAATTAAAGAGAAAAGTGACTTTCTTCGTTTATATAGATAATAAGGCTTGTCTTCGAGTTCGAAGATTAGTGAGGAATGCAGTATTTCCCGTGGCTGCGTAGCCCCAGCTTTGACCTACATATTTTGCCACATCCAGGGCAAGCAGGTGGTCGATTTAGATTTTCTTTTCGCCGTCTGCGTTTGTCTTCGGCAGAGGATTTTCTTTAGGCCTCAAATGTGTATCCCGCGGCCTTCGTGGGTGACCTCTCGCTCTGAGGCCGCATGCAACTAGGTGCTCTCTTCTATGTCAGATTTGTGATTGTGATTTTGTGATTTTGGGCACATCGGCACAATTTAGGCCATGTCGTGCCTGCAGTCCCTCAAGGGCCACTCTCCCTCCACACAACAAGGGCCAAATTCCATACAGTCAAATCATTAAAATCAAGGTCTATTCACAGTTAAAATAGTAGAGGTAGTAAAAATTTAATAATTTGGTAAAAATTTAATGTAAATAGTACATGTTTACAAATTCAGAAATCAGATCTTCGTAGACAACCCCACTTCGCGGATAAAGCCCAGTACCTTCCCAGGGTCGACATTATTGAATAGTGTTTTTAAATTAGTGGCTCTAAAATATTTTCCCCTGACATCCTGGTATCTGGGGCAGTCGATGAGGATATGTTCCACGGTGAGGCGAGAGTCACAATACTCACAAAGTGGGGGCTCTTCTTTCTTCAGCACAAAAGAGTGCGTGATGTAGGTGTGGCCAATCCTAAGTCTGGACATGGTCGTGCTACCACGCCTTGTCAGACCCTTAGATGTGGACCGCCACCTGACATCCGCCACAATCTGCCTGAGTTTATTGTGAGTCTCAGCCTCCCATCGGTCCTGCCACTCTTGGTAGGTGGCAGAGGCAATACTTTGTCTCAGGTCCGAGCAGGGAATTTGGGTTCCTGACACCGCATGATTTAGGGCTCTCTTTGCTTCTCTGTCTGCGGCTTCGTTTCCCTCAATGCCCACATGGGAGGGGACCCAGATGAAGGTGACATCCCTATGGTCGGCTGTTATTTGGTCCAACAGCTTCAGGCTCTTATGTACCAATGGAATGTCAGTCTTCATCCGCCCCAAAGCTTGCAATGCAGATTTGGAGTCGGAGCAGTTTATAAATTTTCCTCCTTTCTGATGCTTTGACGGCCATAAGTGCAAGCGATATTGCATGCAATTCGGCCGTAAAGATGGAGCAGCCATCGGGGAGTCTACGGGAGATTGTTTTGTTCCGAAAGGAGCAGGCACACGCGACCTTTCCATCCATTTTGGATCCGTCTGTGTAGATGATGCCACAATCCCCGTAGCTCTCTTGCAGTTCCCTAAAGTGGACTTGTAGTATGCTTGGGTCTGTATTTTCTTTTTTGAAATTAAGGAGGGATAAATTTAATTTGGGTTTATTCATTAGCCAAGGAGGATTCTGAGGGGTTTCTTTTTTAGAGATTTGGTCAATGGGTGGAGTTAAATTTTGGATGGGTTCTCTCATTCGAAGGCCTAACGGCTGTATGACGTTAGGCCTTCGATTGTATAATTCTACCTCTGTGGGGTTAAATATGGAATCAAAAGCAGGGTTCGTGGGGTTGGATTTTAGCTTGACTATATACTGCATTGCAAGCTTTTTCATTCTTATATCCATGGGGAGTTCTCCAGCCTCCACATGAAGGCTTGGGATAGGTGATGTACGAAACGCGCCGAGACAGAGACGCAGGGCAGCATTTTGTATTGGTTCCAGTATTTTTAGGTACGACTTCCTTGCTGCTCCATATATTATGGATCCGTAGTCTAGCTTGGATCGAATTAGACTCCGATATAGCAGTAGCAAGGTATCTCTGTCGGCTCCCCAGTCCGTATGGCTAAGCACTAAGTATGTTTAATGACTTTTGGTATTTCCTCCAAAGTTCCTTAATGTGGGGGAGAAAATTAAATTTGGAATCTAGAGTGAGGCCTAAAAATTTTGTAGTTTTCACGACAGGGATCTTCTTTTTGTGTATAAATAGTTTAGGGTCTGGGTGGAGTTCCCTTAAATTATAAAAATGCATACTAACTGTTTTGGAGTCCAAAAATTTAAAACCATTATCGTTTGCCCAATTTTGAATTTTTTTAAAACATAACTGTAATTTTCTTTCTAAGGTGTTCATGTTTTTCCCATAAGTAAAAATGACAAAGTCATTAACATACAAAGAGCACTCTATGCCAGGGGACAGAGCATTTATGATGCTATTTATTTTAATGTTGAACAGGGTGACTGACAGAATGCTGCCCTGGGGTACACCCATTTCCTGGTCATGAGTGTCAGAAGCGGAGTTGCCCACTCAAACCTGAAATTTTCGGTCTTTCAGGAATTCCCCCACAAAACGGGGAAGATGTCCCTTAAGCCCCATAAGCTCCAGGTCACGTAGAATGCCATGTTTCCAGGTTGTGTCATAGGCCTTTTCTATATCGAAGAATACAGCTACTAGATGCTCTCTTCTGAGTAATGCATTTCTAATATAAGCTTCCAGCCTTACCAGGTGGTCAGTTGTTGTCCGCCCTTGCCGGAATCCGCACTGGTAGTTAGAGATCACTTTATTCCTCTCCAGGTACCAGACCAGCCTACTGTTAATCATTCTTTCCATGGTTTTGCAGATGCAGCTTGTTAGTGCTATTGGTCGATAGTTAGCTGGGTCAGAGCCGTCTCTTCCCGGTTTAGGTATCGGTATAACTGTGGCTTTCCTCCAGCTGTTTGGGAAAGCGCCTGTTTGCCACACACAGTTATAGACCCCTAGCAGGACTGCCAATGAGGGTTCGGGAAGGTGCTTGAGGAACTGGTAATGGATTTCATCTTCTCCAGGTGCTGCGTCATGTGACTTGTCTAGCGATTCCCTCAGTTCCTCAAGCGAGAACGGTTTGTTGTAGTCTTCATTGTTCTCTGACCTGAAATCAATGGAGTGTCTTTCCTCCCTGGTTTTGACTTTTTGGAACTCTGGCGTGTAATGTGCAGTGGATGACTTTTCTGCTATTGAGGATGCAAGGCAGTCAGCTATTTCTCTGGGGGACGTGACAGTTCGTCCTTGGTTTTTTAAATGCCCTATTGCATTTAATTCTTTCCCTTTGATTCGCCTTACTGCCTTCCAGACCGCTTTAGCAGAAGTTTTGGAATCCAGACTGCCGACAAAACTTCTCCAGGAATTCCTTTTGGCTGACCGTATGGTTTGTCTAGCCTTTGCTCTAGCTATTCTGAATAGCTTTAGGTTTTCCTGGGAAGGATTCTTTATAAATGCAGCCAGTTGTTTTTTCCTATCGCCAATAGCAGTTTTGCAGGCTGTATCAAACCATGGTTTGCTAGGCCGTTTTGGATTTGCGGAGGTTAGGGGGACAACTTTCCTGGCTATACTAAGTAGCTTGCTAGCAAAGGTATCAGCTGGGTTCTGTTCATCGAGGATATTTTCTGTGATATCCTCTGAGCATCTTTTTTGGAATTGTTCCCAATCGGCCTTATTCAGTTTCCACCGCTGAGGTCGTCCCAATGAGGGGAGATTGTTAGTAATGATGATTGGGAAGTGATCACTTCCCCGTAGATCATTGCTAACTGACCATTTAAAGTCATCCAGTAGTCCAGGGACGCATACGGTGAGGTCAATGCATGTGAGAGATCCAGTTCCTGGGTGCAAGTAGGTCGGTGATGCATCATTAAGTATGCATAAATCATGTTGGAGGAAGATATCCTCCAGCATACGGCCTCTTGTGTCGGTATTGTTGGATCCCCACATGTGTTATGGGCATTGAAATCCCCAAGGATTATGTAAGGCCGGGGGAGTTGTTTCAATAGGTCCTCCATGTCTGTTTGGTTTAATGGAGCGCCTGGTGGTAGATACAGGCTGCAGCAAGTGATAACCTAGTGAAGGGTTATCCTAGCTGCTACGGCCTGTAGTGTGGTCTGTAGTTCTACCCTCTCATGGGGGATGCTATCCTTCACAAGGATACAGACTCCACCTGATGCTCTCTCTGCATCCTCAACATTCTTGCTGTAAGCACTGTAGCTTCGGAAGCTGATGCTATCTTTCAGAAATGTTTCCTGTAGGCAGACAGCTACAGGAGTCTCAGAGTCCATCAGTAGCTGCATTTCCTCATAATTGGCCTTGAGGCCTCTGCAATTCCACTGTACAATTCTGGAATCCATGGCTTATTCTAAATGACCTACTTGGAGCTATTTGGCCTTGGGAGGCCCCCGGAGGGGTTTCCCTTAATTCCAGTGACCTTGGTATTTTTATTCTTGGGTTTGGATGGAGAGGAGGACAACCCCCTTTTGGGGGAAGTCTGTCTCTCTGGAGAGGGGAGATCCCTCTGGTCAGAGCGGAGGTTATTTCCTCCTCGCTCACCTTGGGCATCCTCTCCACTTTGATTTCTCCCCTTAGGGAGTTGGTCAACCTCTAATTCGGTAGAGGTTGGGGTGTCTGACTGGTTTCTCTGAGGAGAACCTGTGTCAGACATGATGTCTCCGGGTTCTCCCGGAGTATTGGTTTTGACTAGCTGCTCAGTCTCCATGCTCTCATCAGCGAGCACAGAGAACCTGTTCTTTAGCATGACAACAGGGCTTTCTTGTTTCTTCAGAGGTGTGTTCTTTGGCGGTGTTTTCTTCTGAGTTGGAGGAGGAGGAGGGGGTGGTGGGGTCAATGTGTCCGTCTGTGTGGCTATGGATCTTCCTATCTTAGCAACAGCCTGGGCATAGGTCTTTGTCAAGCCGAATTGGCCCTTGGGTAGGGCCAATACAGCCGATTTCGCCTGGCTGAAGGTACATCCATTTCTTGCCTTGTACTCCTGCACGGCAACCTCCTGTTTCCACACAGGGCAGTCCTTGGAGTAGGCTGAGTGGCCAGCGTGACAGTTTGGGCATTTGAACTGGGCTGTGCAGCCCTTGTCCTCATGACCTTCTCCAGCACATCTGGCACACACAGTGTTCCTCTTGCAGACTGCCGCGCCGTGTCCATAATCCTGGCACTTGAAGCATCTCATGGGGTTAGGTATGTAGGGCCTCACTGGAACTCGTAGGTATCCTGCCTTCACATACTCTGGCGGTGTCCTAGTTCCAAATGTAAGGATAATAGTGGCGGTTTTGACCTCCTCACCATCCCTGCGCCTGGTAATGCGCCGGGCATGGGTGACTCCTTCAATGCCCTCCACTACTTCAATCTCGGAACATTCCAGTAGGTCCCTAGAGCTGATTACACCTCTGCTGGTGTTCAGACTCTTGTGTGGCATGACTTCCACTTGGAGATCACAGAGTCTTCTGCATCTTAAAAGCCCATCAGAGTGTATCTTGCTATCAACTTCTACTAGAAGTTCCAAAGACTTGTGTAGCTTAGACACACTCTTGGGTTCTCCCACTACTGACTTAAGTCCCTTGTAGATGACAAAAGGGCTCATCTTTGTCAGACTTTCCCCCCCCTCTGTGCACCTAACCACCAGAAATGATGGCCAGGTAACACAGCTTTTTGTGGCCTCCTCCAACCTATCCTCCATACGGCGTCTCTTGCCCAGACATAGGTCTGGGGCAAGTAGTTTTTTTGGTGTTTTTTTATCCATAGGTGTTCTTATTAGTTCGGCACCTGTGCTCCCCACCCGCCATCGAGTCCAACAAGGGGACGGGCCATTCGGAAGTCCAGTATGAGCCCGCCAGGGCTACACATGTGCTATACTCAGTCAGCTACTGTATCGGACATGTGTCCGATACAGCAGCTCCCTGATTGGCCCTCCAGCCACCGCCCTCCAGCATGACCAGCCGGTTGACCCAGAGCGGGCCATCTGGGCCTCAGGTCTAGGGGAACTTGGAGCCAAAGTATTGTGTTGTGGTGATTTATCCTCAGATAGCCACCACTCAAACACCAGGATCTCTTTATCCCCCCTTACCCGTCGCAGTCCACGGCAAACGGACTGGTCTAGGACGAGTGAGATTTTAGAGATAAGGAGACAGAGTGATGATCAATGAAGGCAGACTGAGGAAAAGAGGAGGCAGATACAATGATAGAAAAGAAGTAGGGCACTTTTAAGCTCTAAAAGTGCTAAGGAAAGAGGAGCGCAGTTTAACGTCATGTCTCGGGACGCCTCTTCTATGTCAGCCAAGGAAAGTTGACGCCTAAGCTGGTCTTTGAAGCGTTTCCGTGGGGCGCCTCTGAAACGTCGACCACCCTTTTAGCTCACCAAAAAAGACTGCCTTTGGCATACGTTCGTCTCCCATACGGGATACTGCCCTGCCCAGCGTAACTATCGGACCAAAAGAAGTCCCTCTATACTGTCCGTACCAGCGTTCGCAAGGACATCGCTGTTTGTAGTGCGGTCTTGTATAGTGTCCATGTCTCAGAGCCATATAGAAGGGTTGAGAGAACCACCCCCTGATAGACATTGATTTTTGTAGGCAGGCGAAGCAATTTATTCCACCAAACTCTAGCCAGAAGGCGCCCAAAAGCACTACTGGCCCTGGCCAGACGGTTATCAACTAGTTTGGGGAGGGGGCACATACTGTATTAGATCATGATGTAACACGTGAAGTCTTTGAAAAAGTAGTTTGTTAACTGAACAGTTTGTATATATATATATATATATATACATATATATATATTCTCTTCATGGCTCAAGAGTTTGGAAACCAAGTAATGGAAAGATCACTCTTTTATTTCTGCAAGTCGGACGGACTAGAGTCATCCAACGTAATTTTAGAGGCGAAAAAAAAAGAGGTGTGGAGGGAGAATAAGTAGTATTCACCCGTCACTAAATAGCAGGGCCGGACTTAACCATTGTGGGCCCAATGCGAAACGAATTTCGGGGGGCCTAGTATATATTAAAATGTAAAATTAATGTGCGAAATTGAACAAACTTCGTGTTTTTTTTCCCATTCGCTTGGCTTGGCACGGGTTATTTCATTTGTACGCATTTGTATGAGCTAATTTTTGTAGTAGAACCGAATGTTATGATGAGTATCTAATGTCATTTGTTTTCCCATTTTCCATATCTCGCTCGACTGCACACTGAAACTAGTTAAGTAGGTCAGACAAGATTACAAAGAAAATACGTCTTAGATGTCCAGCGCGGCTTCGAAACCTTGATCAGTCGATGAGTAAACAAATACACAATCACAAAGATTTAAAAAAATATATTTTAAAGAATTTTCAAAGAAAGGGAGAAGAATCGTTGGGAGTTTCTAGGTTTTAATAAATAGCAGGGCCGGACTTAACCATTGTGGGCCCAATGCGAAACGAATTTCGCGGGGCCTAGTATATATTAAAATGTAAAATTAATGTGCGAAATTGAACAAACTTCGTGTTTTTTTTCCCATTCGCTTGGCTTGGCACGGGTTATTTCATTTGTACGCATTTGTATGAGCTAATTTTTGTAGTAGAACCGAATGTTATGATGAGTATCTAATGTCATTTGTTTTCCCATTTTCCATATCTCGCTCGACTGCACACTGAAACTAGTTAAGTAGGTCAGACAAGATTACAAAGAAAATACGTCTTAGATGTCCAGCGCGGCTTCGAGACCTTGATCAGTCGATGAGTAAACAAATACGCAATCACAAAGATTTAAAAAAATATATTTTAAAGAATTTTCAAAGAAAGGGAGAAGAATCGTTGGGAGTTTCTAGGTTTTAATAAAAGACTTGGTTTTGTTTTTTTGTTTCTCTCTTCTAGTCCTCCTTGTTTTATAAGTTCACTTGTTTCGCAAGGTTGTTCGTATTAGTGACGATTCTTTCCCTTTCATAAGCTTTGTTGTTGAACTTTTTCTCTCCTAATCGACATCGTTGATTTGACCTAATTAAATTAAATTAATATTACTTTTTTTTTAACTTGACTTTGTATTATATAAAAAGAGCATGCATTTCCCTTTAATTCTACACCGAATACAACATTTTCTGATTACAAACAACAAAGCTATTGAAGCCCAATCATAACAGGGTAGTGAAATAGTAATGCGCAAAATAAAGAATTCCTTTAAAATGTGGAAAAATAATTACGGAGAGAAAGAGTTAAAATGTTTTTTTGTTTTTTTTACAATACCTCTATTTAATTCAGAACTTTATGGAACCAGGAACCAGTCTGGACGCTGACCTAAAAAAATGGCTTTAACGATTTTCCTAGAAATTTAACAGTTGGTGTTTATCGCTGAGAAAAGAATTACTAGCCTTGGTTTGACCGTTTTCATTTTTCAAATTAAAAAATAAATACATTTGCCTTGAGTACTAGACTAGAAAAACTTAGATCTGGAGCCAACAGTGGTTTTAAAAGAACTATGGCGTCTTGAAAGGACAAGGATATTACGAGTCCTTACTTTTTGGCGTTTTAACCAAGGATATCACGTGACAGTTCGTTTTGGTGAATGTGGTCTTTTATGTCACTGCAATTAATTTCATCGTCAGATATATATACATTTTCTATTATTGTGTTTGAAGGCACTACACTTCAATCGTGAAAATTTAAATGAGTTTGCATTGCAACCTCGAACAGTGTCAGTGTTACATTAAGAGATAAAATGAAATTTAATGATGGAGATATGGTCCCCCTTAATTGCATATAAAAACCACGTGATGGTGAACAAATCCTCTTTTAACATTTGCTATATATATGTGACATGTTATAGTCACCACTGCAATGGTTTATCTAAAACTAAGTTACAGGCCCCAAAACTAAATACTTAATATCCAACTTAAATATTGCTCCAGCCTGCTAAGTTGTATACCAGCGGTTCTCAACATACAAAGAAAAAAATTGAGAATTTCTTTGCAAAGAACAACTCAAAAAAATGCTGGGAGGGATTAAAGAAAATAACAGGCTGCGCCTCAAAACGAGAACAAATTTTAGTGTCTGATGATGAGAAATTCGCCAACGAACTAAATTATTTTTATTCTCGTTTTGACAAAGAGGATTTTGTTGATCTACACAAAGAACTTTTCAACACTCTGTCCAAAGGAAAACAAGAGCCCTACGTCAATTTCGTAACTGAGGATGAAGTGACCTTGTTATTTAAAAGAGTAGACGTAACAAAAGCTTCTGGACCAGACAAAATTAGTGGCAAGCTGATCAAGCTATGTGCGGAGCAAATCTCTTCTATCTTCTGTCATATCTTTAACCAGTCATTGCAAACGTGCGTAATTCCACACATCGGGAAAACTTCAGAGATCATACCAGTGCCTAAGAAACCAAAAATAGATTGCTTAAATGATTTCGCCCAGTAGCACTAACACCTATTGTTATGAAATGTTTTGAAAAATATATGCTTAAACAACTTGTAGCAAAAGTCAATAACAGCCTAGCCTCTCACCAATTTGCATACAAAGCAGCTAGAGGAACTGAGGATGCCATTCTATTGCTTTTGGACCAGCTTTATAAGCATCTCGATATACCCAATACCAATTCCAAAGTCCTCTTCGTAGATTTCTCCTCGGCTTTCAATACCATACAGCCACATCTAATGATAAACAAACTGACTAACTTAAATGTAAGCCCTTACTTACAAGCATGGGTTCTAAACTTTTTAACCAAACGGCCCCAGTATGTTAATGTCAACAACACCAAATCGTCAACTCGAGTACTATGTACGGGTGCTCCAAAAGGTTGTGTACTTTCTCCTGTACTGTACACTCTTGACACTAATGACATAAGAAGCATATATGACTCAGTTAAACTCATTAAATTCGCTGATGATACTGCCATAGTCGGTCTTATTTCAGGAGACGAAACTCAGTATCGAAGCTCGATAGAAGAGTTTACAAACTGGTGCACCGACAACTTTCTAGAACTGAATGTAACAAAAACTAAAGAACTTTTAATAGATTTTAGAAAGAAAAACAAACTATACGTGAACTGCAAATAAACATTACATCTATAGAACAAGTAAAGGCATATAAATATCTAGGCGTTATCATCAACAACAAGCTTTCATGGGAAGACCACATTGGAACTCTGACAAAGAAAACAGCCCAGCGACACTTTTTTCTATACAAACTCAATAGCTTTAAACTAAACAAGAAGATCCTTGAGACATTTTACGGCGCGACTATACAAAATCTGCTAACATACGGAATAAGTTGTTGGCAAGGCAACGCCTCATATAAACTGTTGCGACGTCTAGAAAACATCATTAAAAAAGCATAAAAAATTACACTTACAACATTATCACATTTAAAGGAACTTTTTGAACAAACGTGCCTAAGAAAAATCGAAAAAATCTTGGAAGACAACGGCCACCCGCTCCATCAGAACTACGCCAGGTCGTCGCGAAGAGGGCGACTGCTGTCAATCAAAAAAGAACGGAGCGGTACAAAAACTCGTTCGTACCTCACTCGGTCAGACTCTATCACCGCCACTAATTGATCAGGGAACATGAAATGCACCAATACCTGTGTGTAGTCGCTGAATGAACTCTTTATGTTGTCTGTTGTATTTATGTGTATTTTTCTGTTGCGTTTTGTCGTTATATGAGAAAAGAGTCCTTGTAATCACAACAAATTTCCGTAAGGATCAATAATGCAGTCTTAGTCTTAAGCTCCGCGACCCCTTTTTATATTCCCCCACTCTGCCGCGACTCCCCCTCCCCCAAACACACACATACGGCAATAGAAGAGTAGACAATAACAATCCATATTTTCGATGGTCTTAGGCGACCCCTGGCAAATCGTCAATCGACCCTCAAGGGGGTCGCGACCTACAGGTTGAGAACCCCTGTTGTATACAGTACACTCATTCTTCATGAGAACAAATAGAAGCTTTAAACACAAACCAATCTACTAGATTATTCTGGCTTTAAATGGGCGATTAAAGCATAGAAATAAATGCTGTTTTTTTGTCTCCATACCCGACTACATTTTCCATGATGTAGTTATCTGTAATGCCCACTTTGACGACACAGAAATCAATAAATAAAACTGTTAGCAGAAGTTGGACGAATATTGATCGCGACATCATTTAATACAAAATATTATTTAAAAAAAAACAACAAACTCCGATAACCTTCTTTCACTATAAACTTATTCCCCCCCCCTCCCATATTACTTTAATCACCAAAACAATAACAGGGGGAAAAAAAATAGCCAGTTCTGATTGGCGTTCACAACTTGGAAATAAAACAAAAAAAGTTGCACGCGGGGTGGGGGGGGGGGGGGGCTACAGACACAATGGTGAAAGGGGCGTCAGGGCGGCCCGCTAATAGCAGAATTTTTATGAAATGATTTTAAAATAAATAGACTGTTTTAAGTTCCCAAATTGTCCAAAATTGTATTTACAACAACAAAACAACAACATTAACATCATTAATTGTCTCGTCATAAATCTGGAGTTGAAATTTTGGGAAATTCCTTCCAAATGAGTTTAAAAATGTTATTTAGCAGAGACCAAATAGTTTGAGCCCATTAGGTTCACTACTTATAGACTTTCATTGAGTTATTTCCCTTCCTGTTCTGGAGGACGAAGCTGTATAACTAGACCATTCAGTCTGATAGACCAGGGACTACATCTCAGACATGAAAAAAAACAACTACATCCAAATGAAGGAGGAAGCTCAATAAAACATTGAATGAAATTTGAGTCTCTTATATAAAAAAAATAATCCCAGAGTAAAAAAAAAGTTTAAGTATATTTCAAAATCGACCTTGACACTTGTGCGTGCAAACATGAGAATTTTCCTAAATTGAAAGTATTCATTTGTATTCAAGCATACGGTATATTTATATAAAGAGAAATTAAAAATGGACGAAGGTAAAATGGATGGATGTTTGGGTCATCAGGCCTTCATCAGCTACAAAGAAGCGAAAAAGAAAAACAATAGATTTTTAGTTGAGTTGGCTATCGAGGCCGAAAAAAGTTGAGCATCTTCTTCACCTTTCCTTTGGTGACTTGTCTGTTGGACTGTTGGGGAACACACAAGATCTATTGACCGTCTTTCATCATTCCTCTATATCTTTTGCCTTGGATTGAATCTCTTTTAAGCAGGCGTCAAAAATAAAATCTTAATCGACCACCGGCGGACAATGGTTATGCTTGCTAAGATGTGGCAAAATATGTAGGTCACAGCTGGGGCTGCGTAGTCACGGGTAATACTGCACTCCTCATTAATCTACGGTTTCGAAGAGAAGCCTTATCATTATTATCTTCTTTAAAAACAGAACGTCAGTAAATGATAAGATAAGGGTGTATGGTGCCTAAGATGCAAATAATTTTGTTCTCAATGTTATAACACAGCCCAACAAAAAAAAAATTTTGTGAATTGCCAAAAATGTTTGAATGAATTTATAGCAATTCATGGGAGCTGATTTTAAAACTGCCACTCCTTTTGATGAATTGGCTCTAGTTTCTGAGATATTGAACACTTTTGAAAATATGACTGTACCCTTTGTGTAAAACAAATGCAATACGTTTGGTGTCTGTTGCGTCTCATTGAAATTATTATAGCGGAAGTTCTCCATCGCCATTTCTGAAGCATAAAGGCATTTGGAAATATTTTATTTTATTTTGTTTTATTTTGCGTTATGACATCACCGCAAAGTTAAGATTAAAGCGCGCGGTCGCTTGAGAAGTTTGCAGAAAATTTGTCTCTATCTCGCTAATTGGTGAGTGAATTTTGCGTACTACTTCACATTGCATATTTTTAATTCAAAGATTGATTGTATTTTATTGTTTACCAAGTTATAATTTTTTATTTTTTTTTCTCTTTTATTAGCTGCGTTCTAAAGGCATCATGTGTTCATCACGAAGATGCTGCAAAAATAAACCGAATGTATTTTGTTACATATGTGGAGAATACATGATCGAAAAGCAAAGAAGAAATATAACCGGATTTTTGCAGCAGGCATATTTGGCTTATTTCGGTGTGAAGCTGGGAGACCAAGACAAACCTTGGGCTCCCCATAAGGTTTGCAAAAACTGTGTAGAAAGCCTACGGCAATGGACAAATGGTGAAAAGAAAAGTCTAATTTTTGGTGTACCAATGGTATGGCGAGAGCCGAAAGACCATTTTGGTGATTGCTATTTTCGTATTGTGAATGTTAAAGGCTTCAATCGTCACAAGAAATCCAAGTGGGATTATCCTGATCTTGAATCTGCAAGGAGACCAATTCCACATAGCAGTGAAGTTCCTATACCAAAGTTTTCTGGATTGATAGAGCTTTCATCAGACTCCGACGAGGGGCAAGATCTGGAGTTTTTGGCAGGTGAAAACAGTGGAAGCGATTATGAAGGAAGTTCTTCAACACCTCAACAATTCAGCCAAGAAGAACTCAACGATCTGATACGAGACCTAAATATGTCCAAGCAAGCATCTGAGCTTTTAGCGTCCAGGCTCAATGAAAGAAATTTTCTCAAACCTGAAGTTAAAATAACATCTTATCGGAAAAGAGAAGAGTTTCTTCTTCCATATTACAGCCAAGAGGAAGATCTTGTTTACTGTAATGACATCCCCGGACTTCTGCTTCAAATGGGACTAGAAGATTACCATTCCGAAGACTGGCGTCTTTTTATAGACAGAAGCTTGAAATGTGTTCTGCTACACAATGGTAACCGTTATGCATCTCTTCCCATTACTCACTCAACAACACTTAAAGAAGAGTATGAAAATATCAAAACAATGTTGCAAAAAGTCCGTTATTATGAGCATCAGTGGTCGATTTGTGTTGATCTAAAATGGTAAACTTCTTGCTTGGGCAGCAGTCAGGATACACAAAATACCCGTGCTTCATGTGCCTTTGGGATAGCAGGGCAAGGCAAGATCATTGGACAAGAGTGGCATGGCCTGCAAGGGAAATCATGATTGTAGGCAAGGAAAATATCATCAACAAGCCACTGGTGGATAAAAATAAGATCATCCTCCCACCGCTTCATATCAAATTGGGTCTAATGAAACAATTCGTTAAGGCTTTGGACAAATCTGGCAATTGCTTCAAGTACATTGGCAGATCATTCCCCGGATTGAGCATGGAGAAGCTGAAAGCTGGGATTTTTGACGGTCCTCAGATTCGAAAACTCATCAACGATCGAAATTTCACTAATTTTATGGATCACCTTGAAGCTTCTCATGGAACAGTTTTGTTTCAGTTGTCAGGAACTTCTTAGGTAATAACAAAGCATAGAATTACGAAGAACTGGTGCAAGAAATGCTTGCTAGTTTCAGAAACATTGGAGCAAATATGAGCATCAAGGTACATTACCTGCACAGCCATTTAGACAAATTTCCAGATAACCTTGGAGACTTCAGTGAGGAACAAGGCGAGAGGTTCCATCAGGATATGAGGGTGATGGAGGAGAGATATCAAGGAAGATGGGACATACACATGATGGCTGACTACTGTTGGAGCCTCCAGCGCAATTGCCCCAACGACACACATAAAAGGAAGTCGACAAAACAGCGATTTGCTAATGCATTAGCATAGACAATAAACATATTAATTATTTAGTCATAATTATTTTTTCAAATGAAAATGTTTTCTTCTATAGCACTATTACACATGTTTTTGAATAAATTTCTGCATGACTATTAACAGTTTTTGTATACTATTTTACTTCATGTTGACAATTTTCAAACACGTTGCACACATTATTTAATTAATTTCAATTATCTCGTAAAATAGAGCCAATCTAGCAAAAGCACTTACATATTCTAAATCAGCATAGTTGATTTTGTATAAAATGATTCAAATATACTGGCAATAAAATCACTGTTTACCAGTGTATAATTCGCAAACTCCAACTGAACACATAATAACAGACAGAGTCTTACATCATAGCGTTAGCTTCGAGCTATCAATAAAAATTTGAGACTTAGCTAATTTGATGGCGGCTAATATATAGTCAAAGAAATGCAGTCTATCCGAGTCTGATTTGAAATATTCCTATCTTTATTAGCTGTTAATGTGCCACTCACTTGCCTAGATAATGTTTCACATTAAAGAGCGATGGGGTCCCCTAATCCTCAATACAGTGATTTTCTGTACTGGGGCCGCTAAAAATGTTTATTTATGCGCTAGAAGTGATAACCCATGGCAAATCATTTTTATTTATTGAATGAGAATGTTGCTAAGGCAACGGTAGGATAGGACACCATTAACCTATGTGAGATAGCAACATCGATCTGTTCTCCACCAAAATAGGTTAAAGTAATAAAAAATAAAAAAGAATAGGCGCCTACAATTTTATCTGTAGTAGGAGAAATGGTTGAAGGTTTTTTTTAAAAAACTTTTGCGTGTTTGTCTAAAAATCGCTTTTAAGGATATTTCTATTTTTTAGTTGGCAGCTAAAAGAAATACCTTGAGAAGGTCTATTTTCTTTCCCTTTCAGACCTGGTGATCTATGGAGCAGATGCTGCAAAGATGCTGCAGTCATCCGTAATAACACTAATTATTGAAAGCCTTCCGTATGTGTCATATTGCAATATTGCAAAGCATTGGAAACTATTATTATAAATACATTATGAATTATTCTTCATTTGTCTAGCTCGTCTCTTCGTGTTCCTGTAGCGTTCTTGGCTCACTTTGCTCCAATCTTATTGGATGATATTAAGACGGGGCGGAGGATGGGGGGACGTAGATGTGCCTGTGCTGCCTTTAGGCAATCAGCAAGCATAGCTCAGCTCAAGTCAAATCTCAATTAATAAACTCCCCGCTTACGTCAGGATTCGAACTCACCACCTTCTTTAGGTGTTTATAATTATTTTTTGTTGATAGTAAATAAATCATTTTAATTGTTCCCTAAGCTAGATGAAAATTATATAAAAACATTTTCTTACAAGTAACATTCGTGCACAATTTAACCTGTTTTAAATCACTAATTAACGCGAAAAATAAAACTTACACGCGAACACTTTAGCGTGTGGTAAATATGATGTTAAAAGCGCCTTCTATAAATCTATTATATTTGTAAAACATCAATGAATGACTGGCTGACTGACTAATTCATGAGTCAACATATGTCATCAACTGTCTGACTGATTCGCTTGAGATTTCGTACACAGGTTCCTTTTTACCTCTTAGGTGCTAGCTAAGAAACGGTTTTGGCGGCGTAGCAGACGTGTAATAATAGATTTAAGAGAACGCGCAGGGATATTTCTTCGGAAAAAGTTTTACATTGGAAGCGTGGCAGAAAAGTTATAAGACTGATTGATATTTTTTTCAAACATCAATGTTATCTCCCTTTCAAATATTTTTCTTGGGCAGCTACACACCCTGGAGACTTTGGTCCCACTTTTGGTAGCAGCGCTGGAAGTCTTCAACCGGAAGTCTTCAGAGCGTCCGTTACACTCTTACAGATGCTTTTCTTACAGGGAAACTCCGATGGTTTTTCAAATTTGAGTTATTGACATATTTAAATTCTGCGTAAAATAGTTGTGATAGTAAACATTTTACCATTTTGTATTTAAATGCTTAGAAACATTTAAATTCAATAAATTAGTCAGTAAATTCTTGACATCTAAAAAAAAACGGGATTCTTGGAGATTTTGTTTTAAGCTATTTCATACGTCACTTCCCTCAACAATACTGAAAGAGAAACTAGATTTAACCAATCGTATCGCTTCATTCTTACAGTAGCTGTTAGGCTTAGTGACGGCCTAGTCCAGAGCTATGATACAGTTATATATATATATTATTATATATATTATTATTATTATATATATATTATATTTATTATATATATATTATTATTATTATTATATATATTATTATTATTATTATATATATTATTATTATTATTATTATATATATTATTATATATATATATAGCATAAAAAGCATTACGATAACCAACTCGAGAAAAAAAAGTAACATTTTCATCTAAGCCTCTCCCTATCCCTAGAAGTAAATAGATCGTGTGTCTGACTGATTCGAACAAGCTGGTCAGTGTAAGGCGAGTCGAGACTACGTGTAGTCAGTCATGACAAGACAACCAAGAGATAGTGTTTGTTGTGTGTTGAGTTGTCTGGAGAGAAAATACAGACTGCCGTGGTTAGTCAAGCATGTAAATCTACTTTTAATACACATTTTTTCTTTGCTTACAAGATCCTAGATCTAACTGCATAGACGAAGATATATTTCTTTTACGAGAATGTAAACTTTGCTTTATGGTCTCCCGTTATACAGAAGTCAATAGATTAAATTAGTAGGCTAGTGTGACGTCACATAGAAACCCGGAGAATGTCTGACTGTTTTGGATGCGCAGGAAAATTACGTCGCAAAAACAACAATTACTAAGTTATTATTGCAAATAAAAAAAAAAGAACAATATATTCAATATCTGTAAATCAAAACACATTTTATATCAAAAATTGTCAAAACCATCGGAGTTTCCCTTTAAGTCCCAAAATGACGTCCTTTGAGGACATTTTTCACTTTAGGATAAAAAAAAGTCAAAGGGGATGAGTTCAGGTGAATAGGGGAACTGGGGAACCACAGGAATGCCCTTTTGACGGAGAGGGCAGAGTGACATGGAGCGCTGTCATGATGGAGCATCCATTTGTCTGCAATGCCTGGTCTCACACGCGCTCTGCTCAACCAAAGAAAGCTGGAATGAGCAAATCGAAGATCAAATCAAAGCTGATTTTTTTGACAGAAGAGGAATCATTCAGTACAAACTTACAACCAATTTTTTTAAAATATAAAGACGTCCTTGAAAGGCTAAGAAAAAAAAAAGGTAATTCTCGTGAGACCAGACATTGCAGACAAATGTTAAATAAAAATCACTTCATTACTTTTCTGGCACACCACGTATGTTAAAACATGTGTCTTTGACGTCAGATGTCACTAGAAAAAAAACACACATAAAAAATGTAGATTTTATTATTATAACCCAAACCCTATATATATATATATATATATATGTGCGCATGTGTGTATGCGAGTGTTATATACTTGGTATTCGTTTGGCTTTCATTTAATGCGAGCTCCAATTATTGAGAAGATTTAGTGCATGATTAAAAAAAAAAACGCCTTTAATAAGCAATACCAAGAAGGCCACCGTTTATCAGTAAAGAAATCAAATGAAAACCAGTCTGTCAGTATCGGTTGACGTCACAATGCTGTATTTATTACTTTTAATTACAGCAAAACAAATTGACTTTGTGGACTTTCCCCGACCCAACCCACGTGCCTGGAACTAGCTTAGACCTACTCACCCTGTTCTTAGTTACGCGTGTGTATAGCGACTTTTTATCTATCTGCGAGCAGGCGTGGGTGGGGGTTCAGGCTGTCCACCCGAAAAAAACCAGTTAAACAATCTGGATGAGGGTAAGGGACGGCTGTTGATAGTTTGGGTCGCAATAGCGGCCATGTTTCTTTAGAATAAATCGTTCAGATCAAATAAAGTTGATTCAAGTCTTTTGAAGTTTAAATGAGATCTTTATTTTCTGTAGCTCAGTGGTTCCCAAATTGTGTTCCGCGGAGCCATAGTATTCCGCGAGGCGTGAATAGGTGTTCCCCGAACTACTGGAATAATTAACTAGTAGGCCACCATGAGAATTAATCTCTATTTTAAAAAAAACAAAGTATTCCGTTAAATACTCAGAATGTGCCAAGTATTCCGTTAAATACTCAGAATGTGCGAAGTGTTCCGTTAAATACTTAGAATGTGCGAAGTGTTCCGTTAAATACTTAGAATGTGCGAAGTGTTCCGTTAAATACTCAGAATGTGCCAAGTATTCCGTTAAATACTCAGAATGTGCGAAGTGTTCCGTTAAATACTTAGAATGTGCGAAGTGTTCCGTTAAATACTTAGAATGTGCGAAGTGTTCCGTTAAATACTTAGAATGTGCGAAGTGTTCCGTTACGGAAAAAGTTTGAGAAACACTGGTGTAGCATGTCGATTGGACAATATAGATATCAAAATATAATATAAATGTACACTAAAAATATCAGGCAGTAACAGTTCCACGATATAATACTAAATAAGCAAATACAGATAATGCTAAACAGTGGTGCACTAAAAATATCAAACAGAGCCTAGTCCACAATATAATCTATGGTAATTGTGCACTATAAATACCAGGCACTAGTTACACCCCTTTATCATACACAGTAAATGTACCCTTTCGGCATGTCATATAGTGCATTTCACAACAAGGAAGTGCCTGATCCAAGATGTGATACAATGTCACTGATCCATATACACTGTAAATATCACAGTGCCTGGAGTAGAATATAATACGGGGAATTTTCGCATTTCAGATTAAAATTTTGTCTAGATCCTAAGGGTGTGAATCAAAGTGTGTGCTAATGAGTTAATGTCAAACTGTCCTGTTGTCTGCCTGTTATGGAGTGTGTGTGTGTGTGTGCCTGTGTTTATGAAATAAAAATGAAATAAGGGAGCATTAATTGTTAGATTATGAAGAAAGGGAGCATTAATTGTTAGATGATGAAGAAAGGGCGCCTTAAAATGTTAGCCTTGTAGAATGATGAAAGATAAGCGACTCTGTCATAAGTCTATGTTAAGAACGAGAGACGACTCCAGGAAGCCAATGTTTAAGGAAGTGTTTTTATTGCGAGTTAGATTCGTTTAAATATCAGTTTATTTCAGTTCATCTCAAGTTGAATTTGTCTATATTGTAACAAAAGTTATATTTAGTTTTATTCAAGTTATTTCAGATCTATGATTTCAAATATAATACACCTACATCGTTTTAGTGGTCTGCTAGCAATCTGGCGCCACGTTGTCCTTCAGCAAAACTTTTCTTGTATGAGTGTCTATAACCTAGACCTGGTCAATGACACGATGACATTTTATAATTGCATCATAGACACACCTCCTCCCCTCTAGAAAGTTGAGTAAATGACAAGCCTTCTTAGGCGCCTCTCGATTACAGCCATCACTAAACTTAGAGACACTCCAAGACAGAAGACTAAAAAGTTAAGTACATAAATCAATAATAAGGTACAAATACAAAATCGAAACCGAATAAACTATTCAGCTCACAAAGACACAAAGATAAAAGCACATTTTTTATTCAATACGCAAGGACAGACTTACGTTAGGAGTCGAAGTTTCTAATTAAAATAAATAACAAGATCTTTCATAATCATATCTGTAGACTAATGACGAGTGCAGTGTTTCACGTGAATATGCAAACCCAGTTGCGACCTGTATATTTTGTGAAATCTGATCTTTTATTAACATCTAAGACTATGCCAACACACAGCTAAATATGTGATGTATACTCTTTTTACAGAAACGTTAGTCATTTATGAGATGACAACGTAATCATATGCATGACATTTGAACTCCGTAGTTTACAGCCTTGTAAGTCAAGAATACGATAAGATTGTTAGTTCAGCACATTAGTCAGCAAATAGTAAACCTTCACGGAACAACTGAATAACCCCCCAAAAAATTGTTTGTAAGGAAATTAATCCTGAACTAGCAGAAGTGCACCCGTAATGTGTTTCTACACACACACAAACACAAACACACGCGCGCGCGCAAAAAAAAAATCATAAAGTAGACCAAAAAAGGAAAATAATAATAATAATTCAAATTGAACATGCGAATGGTTTTGATTCAGAAGGGGGATACGGTATTAAATCGGCTGAAAAAAAAAAAAAAAGCTATCGGTAAAAAAAGAAAAAAAGAAAGCAACAGCAACAAAGAAATAAAAAGACAAACAAACTCTAATTGTTTGAAATTTTAATGATCACGTGTTCAATGTTTGTTCTGCATTGTGTTATCATCTGCATATTTATTATTTTTTTTTACAAAAATACAAATCAGCTTAAACATCAGCTAAACACTGTCACCATGGCAACAAGTGATGACGTCATCTCATACCCACTTTTTCGGTTGGATATGTAGGTCAGCATCTCTGATTAGCGGTAGCGTAATAGAAAATCTCATTGAATAAAAACAGTTGCCCTAACAAACACAAACAAATACGAAAAGAAAAACAAGTATTGAAACAATACATAGAGTCAGAAATTATAGTACATTCTGCCCCCCCCCCCCCCTTCTCTCTCTTCCCATTCCTTGTTCACATTGAAAAAAACCTTCCATCCCTATTGCAATTCTTCATAGGGTGCTCTGGATTATTAAATATCGATTACATAGTATCGATGACTAAATATTTCTCACCATAAAAAGTTATTACGAATATATTATAACAAGATTACAAAGACAGTTTGTGTGGAAACACAAACTTAAAATCGGCCCCCGAAGTGGTCCATCCAGGCAGGCTTCAATATTTTCAGAAAGAACATCCAAATGAAATTATATCAAAGACAAATGAGAGATAAGAATGGAGGTTGACAGATCTTGTGTAGTGCCCCAACGGTACACCAGATCAAAGGATAGGTGCAAGTGAATGCAAAGTTAAAGTTAACCAGTTCCCCTTTCAGACCTTGTGGTCTATAGGGCAGATAATGTAAAGTTCATCTGTTTTTTTGTGGCCTACGGTTAACGAGGGTGTCATGTAGCCAGCACAACGACCTACCGCCTTTACTTTTCCCCCCACTAATATCAGGTACACATTGGAGCTGGGTGGACTCAGAGGCGCCTAAGGATTCCGAAGTTGAAAATCCCAGTCTTCACCAGGATTCGAACCCGGGGCCCCCGGTTCGGAAGTCAAGCGCTTTACCGCTCAGCCAACGCGCCTCTCCTAGCCTATCGAAGTCTTATAATTGATGTAATTGTTTTGCAAAGGCTCAATATCTTATTCGAATGTTCAAAAAAAAAAAAAAAAAAAAAAAAAAAATCTTCACAATAAATAAAGTGTTCACGAAAATGAAGTTTACAAGATTACTATTCGTTTTAATTTAGGTCTAACTTATAATGCATACTAATTAGCTTTTCTCTTTAAAAAACTGCTTGCATAACTGATTGTAAAAATTAGATTTTTCGCTTTCAGAACAACAAAAAATAGCCGTTGCATCAGAAATTTGAATGGTCTAAAATATTGTGATGTCGGATTTTCAATATCTTTTCTAGTTTACGAGATCTAAACGGGACAGATGGACACAGACGGACAGACATTTCGCACACAACTAATAGCGTCTTTTCCCCATTCGGGGGCCGCTAAAAATCATTGAATTGCGCTAGCTTCACAGACACAGAAACACACACATACCTACTGGTACTATATATAACGAATTTAAAATGTGGTTATTCTTTTTATATAATTGTTTAAAAAACTGATGCTACGTGCATTGTATTTGTAATGTGGTCATTCTTTTAAATAATTGTTTTAAAAAGTACATCTACAAATAGTTTTTGATTTCCAGTATTTTGAATGGTCAAAAACAACTCTTATTTCCTTAAGTGTAAAAAATATTGACTCATATTTTATATGATGAAGATCTTTAGGCATATACAATATATTCTGTAGACACGGGAGCAGATTGAATGTTTCGGATAATTTAAAAAAAACAAAAAAAAACAGAAAGTCATGTTGTTTCAATTATCTCCCTTGACAGTACATTTACAGGTCCCACTATTATGTATAGTTGATGTAAAGATAGAAAAAAAAGGGGGAGGGGTGAAGAAGAAAAGATTATAAGTCAACGACCTTGGCAAAAGTGACTTTCGATTTTAATTTACAACCCCGGGGGTTGTTGTTAAGCTGCCCACATCTGCTGTCACACACAAATTAACTGGGGTATCAATGGGGATATATTAGTGCTACCCCCATAATCCATCCCATGGAATAGTTTCCACAAAATATGTGCTGATAAAAATATTCAATATATCCAGAGGCGGGAACCCTAACAGTGCATGGGGCCGTAGGCAAGTGTCACATCAGGGCCACTAATATTTGTACGATGGGCTAAGAGTGACAAAATATTCTCTTTTTTTGCGGGACCTCCCATCGGCGCGGTGCCTTGGTCGGCTGCGCCACTCCCACCCCACAAGGTCGCCTCTGAAATATCTAAACATGAACTACAGAAAAACTACGCCCTTCTCTTTCCAAGTAAAAGCAACACATATTAAAAAGCTACTTAAGCCTAACCTAGAGCCTCGAAGTGACCATCCAGACAGAAGACAAGAGAAAGTTTCACAAAGTCGTGTGTTGGCCGAGGCCAGATAAAAAAACGGAGAGTTACACCAAGGCGCAAGTATTGTGTGACCTCCAAACCACGACAGTTATCAGTCAGTCCATTGGGTTATGACACACAGTAATCACTAAGTAATCCACTAGAGACGCCAGTTTTGTAGTCACTAAGAATGTTCATGCCTATACGATACACTTTAGTCAATCCTATCTACATCATCAACTTAAGTATGCTAACATAAGCAACTAAAATATTACAATAAAAAAAAACCATTTTGAAAAACGAAGCTCATAGAGAGATTAATTAATTATATCAATTAGCTTGGAGCAGTCATCTAATTAAATTTGTAATAGATCTAGACAAACAATAATAAATCTGTGCGATTACAAATATTTTTTTTACCAATTGTTTAGCGCTATTTCACGATATTAGCTTTCTTTATACGCTATGATCCTATCACTTTTCTGAGCCTGTTGGGAAAATGGAGGAAAAAAGGGGGTGGGGGGGATATCTGAGTAATCACTGATTAAATGCATTTACTATTTTTTAAAAAAGCGGGGGGGGGGGGGGGGGGAACCTAACTTGGAACTCAGGGCTCGAGCCATCTTTAAAGCGGCGACCTAAGAGGGAACTAATTCAGCATATACCACCACACCAATCAAGTAAAATTTGTTTCCATTGTTCTATACCATACAAAATAATTAATTACTAATAGTTAATTAACTATTTGGTTACTTTTTAAAATTTTTTTTAAAATTGATTCTTGTTTTGACAGGTAAAAGAAATAATCGCGCAAAATGTCAGCTTGACCCGAGATTTGGTGTTGGTGAAAAAACGTGTACAGCCAAACTTTTTACCAGACAGACATACAGATAGACAGAGTGAGTTTAAATATGTATGTTAAAACAAAACTTTCACTTTTTAAAACATTTTTCTAAGAGTTGAAACCAAAAATAACTTGATCAAAAGTACAAATGTCCACGGCATTTACATAAAAATAATTTTAATAATAATAATAATAGCGATAATAATACTACTACTTGGAGTAAACAAACAAAATCGCGCGCTCTAACACGGCACAGAAAGAGTCTAAGTGAGATGGTCTGTCGAAACAATTTTCTTTTTATCCCATCATCTCACGTCGCTGAATGGCCAGCCGCACGCAATCACATGACTGCACGCACGATTTCTTCCGACAACAAAGAAATGACCTTGACATTGATACAGAGATCACGTGACAATAGACTAAATGTCAATGAACTTGGCAAAGGTGACAGAACGGAAGATTACCGCTGCGGAGAGCATACAGAGCACAAGTCGAAGAAAAAGAAAAAAAAAGACGTACATTTAAATGACGGTCAATATGAAAATATGACATTAATTTGGGCGATGGTAAAAGAGAAGGGTTCCTTCAAAGATGGCCGATGAATGCCCGTTCGGAGATAGCAAGAGTGAACAAAAGTAACCACAAAAATCAAGCTAGGATCAACTTTCTCACCGGAAGTCTTAAACGCGGAAGTCTTAAATACATAATTCCAGGGCACTTCCGCTGACCCATTGGTGGAACAAAGATAACAGATAAAGAAAGACTTGGAGGAGAGAGAGGGGGGGGGGGGGGGAATGCAATGTACGAAAGCATTCATACATTTCGTTCACAAAATGTTCACTTCCAACAAAGTTCAAGTATAGACGTAAGCACTGAGTAATGCGACCATGACGCAACATTTGCAGGCAACTCAACTTTACTCATGAATACATGATTTGTTGTTAACATGATCTGAAAGATCCCCGAGTTTATATATTTAAATGTGAAATGCCTTCTTGTTTTTCTTTGTCTCACTATTTTTTTTTTTTATATTTCTTTTTTTTTTAAATTTTTTTTTGCACTTTCCCAAAAAGGGACATTTCATGTTGTGGTGCCATTTTTTTCCAGTGCCATTTTTAAAAACTAAAACTTAGCACTAGACCATCTAGAGCAGCGGTTCTCAACTTTAATGCTCGGCGACCACTTTTTACAATCCCCAACTCTGCGGCGACCCCTCCCCCCCCCACACACATATACAGCAATAGAAGAATGGACAATAACAAACCATATTATCAATGGTCTTAGGCGAGCACGGGCAAATCGTCAATCGATCCCCAAGGAGGTCGCGATCCACAGGTTGAGAACCCCTGATCTACAGTCAATCTAGACTATCATTCCTAATCTTAACTGTAGGCCTATGTGTCAAATTAAAACTTAAATATTGGTTCAAACATTTTGTTAATGAAAAAACAACTTTTCCCAATAGTTATACAATTTAAATGGATATAGAAATTAAATACACAGATTTTGAGTCTAGAAATAATATTGCGTTACGATACTAGATCTAGATATAAGTTTTAAATATGTTTAAATGACAATGCCAAGATTTATTTTATGTGTTTCGGATGCTCCATTAGGTGTGAAGAATATTACATA
The DNA here is from genome assembly GCA_030265305.1 of Biomphalaria pfeifferi. Lineage (NCBI taxonomy): Eukaryota > Metazoa > Mollusca > Gastropoda > Planorbidae > Biomphalaria > Biomphalaria pfeifferi. The sequence continues at coordinate 525,252 of JASAOG010000271.1, forward strand.
CTTTCTCAAACTTCCCGCAGGACAACGGGGGATGGCAGTGTTCGAACCCGGGACTATACCAAAGCGCATACTACACAATTGACCAATATTAACATGAATTTGTTTAACAGACTTGAGTGATTTAAGTTGTTTTGTTGCTATTATTGACGTGTGTATTAGTTGGTTAGTATTTAAGTCATAATAATAAGTGAAGTAACTCCAGTTAAGCCTTGTGCATACAACTGACAAAAAATTTAACAATTAATTATAGCTTTTATATAGCGCTACTTTCATGCTTATAGCATGCTCAGATCGCTATGGTCCAATCTCATTTGTGGACCAGTTGGGGGTGGGGTATCTAGGAGAGGGTTTTCCGTGCTGCCTTTAGGTGCTCAGTAACCACAACTCTGCTCGAGTCGGGTGTAGCCAAGCTAAGCAAAAGTCAACGGTTAACACTACCTACCACAATACTGAAGATCGGAAGATGTGCATATAAAAACAGTCCACAAAATATGCGCATATTTTTGACTTCCATTCAAAACTTTATCTTGGAAACATAGAGTACAGAATATAATGTGGGAAAAGTGGCATAATCTTCTTGACGGTAACTTCTTATCTATCAAGAGGGCGCGAGTTCGAATCCCGACTCGAGCTGAGTTGTGTTTGCATTGAAACATTCTTCCTGATACCCCAGATAGCATGCAAGATAAGCTCTACAGAAGTTATCAAATAATGAAAACAAAGGGGAACAAATCTGAAATAAAAGACATCACTTACAAACCTTCAGCAAGTTACACAATTTTGCTACAGAGGATTAGATATTGTGTGTTTGTTGGAATTGAAGAATACGACATAGGTACAAACTTTTTATTTTAGATAATGAAATGGAGGAAATGGTTAAAAAAGGGGAGATAATTGTTTTACAAATAACAAACTCAACGAGCCGATAGGTAAACAATTGAACTCACGAATGATTGCCTACAGTTTAAGCCAATGGTTCTCACGTTCTGTACAACACCCGACACTTTCATGAGAACACTTCAAGGCGTTTGTGTTTTAACACACACACGCACAAACAACAACATATGCTCTCTATCTGACTTTGAAACTAACAGTACAGGGGAATATTATCACAATGGAAACAACGGTGAGAAAATAAGTGATACGTTGTATGTATATATAGATATGCATACATACTGGTATCTTAAATAATAAGAGAAAGAGAGAGCGTCTAATTCATACGTGAAATAATTCCCTGAGAAAGAAAATGAGACACCTGAATTGATTTTGACCGCTGATCACCAAGCAGTCAGTGGCCCAAGATATATATAACGAGTGTACTTTGAACAAAAAAAAAATTCATTCTGAGTTAAGTCCGGTAATCAATATATACTTTTAAGCCCGACGAAGTACGCTGGAAATTGAATCCCCCTTTCCTATATAAAAGTATCAACTAATCATTTTTTTAAAAACTAAGTCGACTAGCCATTAAATATGACCATAAACTTTTTTTTTTTTAATATTCGTAAACTTTAAAACACAGCCAAGTGACCACTTTTGCCATCTTGTTTTGTTTTAAAGTAACGTCTGTATTTTATAAGATAAGATAGCTGAACCAATGAAAACAATGTCTGCAGCCACTGCCTATTACAACCAGCTAAGAAGATAAGTCTGGTACAATAAAAAATTACAACAATGATTTGGACAATAACTACTTAGAAAAGAGGCACAAAATGTCAGCCTCAACCATCTTTAATTCTAGTCTGCAAGAGGCACAAAATGTCAGCCTCGGCCGTCTTTAATTCTAGTCTGCAAGAGGCACAAAATGTCAGCCTCCGCCATCTTTAATTCTAGTCTGCAAGAGGCACAAAATGTCAGCCTCAGCCATCTTTAATTCTAGTCTGCAAGAGGCAAAAATGTCAGCCTCAAACATCTTTAATTCTAGTCTGCAAGAGGCACAAAATGTCAGCCTCAACCATCTTTAATTCTAGTCTGCAAGAGGCACAAAATGTCAGCCTCAGCCATCTTTAATTCTAGTCTGCAAGAGGCACAAAATGTCAGCCTCAGCCATTTTTAATTGTAGTCTGCAAGAGGCACAAAATGTCAGCCTAAGTCATCTTTAATTCTAGTCTGCAAGAGGCACAAAAAGTCAGCCTCAGTCATCTTTAATTTTAGTCTGCAAGAGGCACAAAATGTCAGCCTCAGCCATCTTTAATTGTAGTCTGCAAGAGGCACAAAATGTCAGCCTCAGCCATTTTTAATTGTAGTCTGCAAGAGGCACAAAATGTCAGCCTAAGTCATCTTTAATTCTAGTCTGCAAGAGGCACAAAAAGTCAGCCTCAGTCATCTTTAATTCTAGTCTGCAAGAGGCACAAAATGTCAGCCTCAGCGATCTTTAATTGTAGTCTGCAAGAGGCAAAAATGTCAGCCTCAACCATCTTTAATTCTAGTCTGCAAGAGACACAAAATGTCAGCCTCAGTCATCTTTAATTCTAGTCTGCAAGAGGCACAAAATGTCAGCCTCAGTCATTTTTACATCTAGTCTGCAAGAGGCACAAAATGTCAGCCTCAGTTATCTTTAATTGTAGTCTGCAAGAGGCACAAAATTTCAGCCTCAGTCATCTTTAATTCTAGTCTGCAAGAGGCACAAAATGTAAGCCTCAGCCATCTTTAATTGTAGTCTGCAAGAGGCACAAAATGTCAGCCTCAGCCATCTTTACATCTAGTCTGCAAGAGGCACAAAATGTCAGCCTCAGCCATCTTTACATCTAGTCTGCAAGAGGCACAAAATGTCAGCCTCAGCCATCTTTACATCTAGTCTGCAAGAGGCACAAAATGTCAGCCTCAGCCATCTTTACATCTAGTCTGCAAGAGGCACAAAATGTCAGCCTCAGCCATCTTTACATCTAGTCTGCAAGAGGCACAAAATGTCAGCCTCAGCCATCTTTACATCTAGTCTGCAAGAGGCACAAAATGTCAGCCTCAGCCATCTTTACATCTAGTCTGCAAGAGGCACAAAATGTCAGCCTCAGCCATCTTTACATCTAGTCTGCAAGAGGCACAAAATGTCAGCCTCAGCCATCTTTACATCTAGTCTGCAAGAGGCACAAAATGTCAGCCTCAGCCATCTTTACATCTAGTCTGCAAGAGGCACAAAATGTCAGCCTCAGCCATCTTTACATCTAGTCTGCAAGAGGCACAAAATGTCAGCCTCAGCCATCTTTACATCTAGTCTGCAAGAGGCACAAAATGTCAGCCTCAGCCATCTTTACATCTAGTCTGCAAGAGGCACAAAATGTCAGCCTCAGCCATCTTTACATCTAGTCTGCAAGAGGCACAAAATGTCAGCCTCAGCCATCTTTACATCTAGTCTGCAAGAGGCACAAAATGTCAGCCTCAGCCATCTTTACATCTAGTCTGCAAGAGGCACAAAATGTCAGCCTCAGCCATCTTTACATCTAGTCTGCAAGAGGCACAAAATGTCAGCCTCAGCCATCTTTACATCTAGTCTGCAAGAGGCACAAAATGTCAGCCTCAGCCATCTTTACATCTAGTCTGCAAGAGGCACAAAATGTCAGCCTCAGCCATCTTTACATCTAGTCTGCAAGAGGCACAAAATGTCAGCCTCAGCCATCTTTACATCTAGTCTGCAAGAGGCACAAAATGTCAGCCTCAGCCATCTTTACATCTAGTCTGCAAGAGGCACAAAATGTCAGCCTCAGCCATCTTTACATCTAGTCTGCAAGAGGCACAAAATGTCAGCCTCAGCCATCTTTACATCTAGTCTGTAAGAGGCACAAAATGTCAGCCTCAGCCATCTTTACATCTAGTCTGCAAGAGGCACAAAATGTCAGCCTCAGCCATCTTTACATCTAGTCTGCAAGAGGCACAAAATGTCAGCCTCCGCCATCTTTACATCTAGTCTGCAAGAGGCACAAAATGTCAGCCTCAGCCATCTTTACATCTAGTCTGCAAGAGGCACAAAATGTCAGCCTCAGCCATCTTTACATCTAGTCTGCAAGAGGCACAAAATGTCAGCCTCAGCCATCTTTACATCTAGTCTGCAAGAGGCACAAAATGTCAGCCTCAGCCATCTTTACATCTAGTCTGTAAGAGGCACAAAATGTCAGCCTCAGCCATCTTTACATCTAGTCTGCAAGAGGCACAAAATGTCAGCTTCAGCCATCTTTAATTCTAGTCTGTAAGAGGCTCTTCGTTTCTTTCATTCAGTCAGCAGAAGAAGTTGGGCGATTTAGTACACGTTTTATTGAAAGACGATCTGAGTTTCAGAGAGAGCAATAGAGAAATGGAAAGAGAGAGCCAGAGAGAGAGAGAGAGAGAAAGAGAGAGAGAGAAAGAGAAAGAAAAAGGAAGAAAGAGAACCGACGACATCTTTGAATTGATATTTTACGCTGATTACCTAGCAGTCAGTGGAGCAATTTTTTTTTTCTTATTTTTATGACTTGGAGTTTCTATGCTCATTAGTTTCAGAGTTAAAGTTAAAGTACTCCCACTTACAAGTTGACTTTAGGTCCGAGTGTTTATGTTATCGTGTGTGTGTATGTTTCTATGGTGAAGGTGAGAAGAAGTTATCGATTGGTTGGTGGCTATGTAGTGGGAATGGTGCAAGATAAGCGACACTGTCGTAAGCTGTGAAAAGACGTGATTTTTTGTAGTGAGTTTGATTTTTATTCAAAATACCATTTTGTGTTATTACTTAAGTCTACTACGTTCATTTGATATCTTGTTAACTTTGTCTTTACAGAAATACATGTTATATTTAGTAGTGTTCACAAAGTACTTATTCAAGCAATTTCTTCAAGCTCAAATATAATACGCCTACAGCGGTTTAGTTGTCTACCAGCAGTTTGGTGCTACAAGTCAACCACCGTCACCAACACCGAGTTAAAATAATTCCACTTACAAGTTGACTTGAGGTGACCTGACCGACACTTACACGAAGAATGGACAGTCAGACTTTGTGAAACTTGACAGTGTTATGAGACACATTTGTACAAATGCTCTTTCTTCCCTAGCGCTATTAGAGCATGGAATGGGTTGCCCGAGCTAGCCAGGAAAACCAATGACTTGGCAGAATTTAGGTCATTGGTTAATATGCATGACTGAATGCATGACGCGTATGACGTAATCATCTTCTTTTTTTGAAGTAACGTCTGTATCATATTAGATAAGATCAAACAAATTCTACCAGCTGCTCAGTTAGTGAGCATAAAATAATTCTTCCACATGTTCTTTACCAAAATACATAGATCTAGTTTATTCTACACAAGGAAAAAAAAAAGTCCACTTCTGCCTGTCATCTAGAAAACGTCTATCTACTCTCTAAGCTAAAACTGTTTTTGTCATGAGATTGTCTCAACGTAACTACTTTAGCTCGAGATTAAAAATACAAACATGCCCTTTTCCTTTTGGCAATGCACACAGACAGCAGCAACAGAATATTTATGAACTGTCAGACTATGTCAGAGTTTGGTCACTTTAACCTCTACAGTCTTGCTTCAGGGAACAGTACCAGAAAAAAAAGATGAGGCAGACAGAGAAACAGATGGGAAGGCATCATAAAAGAATGGACAAGCCTGTCATTAAAAGAAATTCTATTCAAGGCAAAAGGCAGGGATGATTCGTGCCCCAACGGTTCAACAGACTAAGAGATAGATAACGGTAAAGTCTGAGATTAAATTCTCAACATACTGGAAATTTGCACGAGAAAACAGTGTCGGGCCCGATAAATGGACCCCCATTCACCAATCCTAAACAGACAACATTGATTCACGTGCTTCTCTATCTCTTCTATACTAATTACGATCTAATTGTAATCAACAATGGTTATCACGTGACATTTTTCCCCCCATTGTTACATCAATATTATCACGTGACCGTTCATTTTGGTGAATGAGGTCCAATGAACACTGTTTCCAACTAAATAAGAATAATGAATGGAGCTCTAGTCCTAACAAAATCTAAATGCGCGTCAGCTGATCTTCTTATCACATCTCTTTTAGTATCACTAGTCAGCAAATCCATTTGTTTACAAAAATTGGATAAGCCATAGAGTGAAAGTCTAATGCTTTGTTCATAATGAAATTACATTTAACTTAAAACGCGAGAGCTTAAAAAATTGAATTTTGCAATGCTAAAAAGTGCACACAAGAAATGTTTCTATACTTTATCTGCACTTCCTTGACTTTGTACACCGGATACACCAAAAGGCTAGCTATTTATAGTATTTCCGCCATGTATGAAAATCCTCAATCTATTCATTAAGCTTACAAAGAACAGATTCGAACACTAAGAGGGATGCAATCTGATTTTACATAAAAATATTCAATAAAAACAAAACCAACATTTCTGTTGTATTTTTGTTTGCTAAGTTCAGAATTCGCAGGAAAGGAGCTCTGCATTCTCAGAAGACGAAAGATAACCCAACGCTAACCTGCATTAGCATTAAGCAAACGCTGTAACCAAAAACTTTTCAAGTCAATATATCTACGACCTCCGAACACAAACAAAACAGATTAGGAGGGAAAGACAATCACCTCAACAGCCTCATAGCAGACGTGAGTGGGAACGGGGGGGGGGGGGGGGGGTCAAACACCATAAATAAAAGCGAGAGAGTCTGCAAATGTTCAGACAACAGGGATCAGTGGTCATTGCGATAGGACTCAGACACAACTTATGTTTGCTTCTGGTTTAATGTTTCACCTCCAGGGCGCCATTAGTTGTTGGGATTTCTTCATATCAAATGGTTTAAGGATGTAAAAGGATACTGCTTGTAAATATAATAAGATAAATAGTCACCGTAAACTAGTCATAGTATGTCTTGTAAATGTCTTTGCAGTCACAATAAAGCTAGTAAGAGGATACCTTGCAACAGTCACTGTAAAATTAGTCATAGCATACCTTGCAAATGTCTTTGCAACCATTGTAAAGCTATTCACAGGATACCTTGTAAATGTCATCGCAGCTACTGTTAAGCAAGTCAGGGGATACCTAGTTAATATCTTTGCAGTCATTGTCCGTAAGCTCTGTAGATAATGTCAATTCATCAAATCTAGAGAGTACAACGCATATACAGTACATTACTTTGGTCAAACCTTCCAAAACAGAAATCAATCTGAATGCTTGAGAAATCAACGAGCTTATTCTGTTTCAACTCAGTTGTACTAGCTGGTGGCCCGTCACAAATACAATCATCAAAATTTCACGAATTCTTCTCTTCTTATGCATTATTCTGCATCTCGTTGTACAATATATACTGATCTTATATACTGATAAGATAACTTCTAGACGAGGCCCGAGTTCTACTGGAAATGTCTGCCAATGTCAGCCTGACCTAGAGATCTAAATGGCCTATAAAGTGAAGTGCATCATAGAAATGGTATCATTTGACACATCACTGTGAACACCAGGGCCTCGATTACGCTGCCGTCAACCGGCAATCAGATCACGGTCATACTGACCAGTCGTGGAATATCACCTACTGATGGACACATCAAAAACCAGGTCCAGTTTCATAAACAAAGTGATGAAAAGGGGTATCCAGAGTTGGCAGAGAGCTCCCAACTGTAAACAACCAACATGCTTCCGAAGTAGTCACAGCTGATTTCAATCCACGTTCTGTTTAGTGGATCTTAAACTTTCATATTCTAACATACAAACTCATGATACTATATACAGTTGTCAAATTAGTTAATTAATTAGTGGTCATTAATTAATTTTTAATACAGGGAAAGGAAAATAAATTTGGCAGTATTGAAATATATGGCAGTAATTGCAGTTATTTCCTTTATATAGTAAAAGTAAATTTCCCTTTCAGACCTTGACATCTATAGGACAGAAGCTATTAAGGTCATCTTTTTATGTGACAAATGGTTAACAAGCAGCGTTTCGTGTGGCCAGCACAACGAAAACCCGACTTTACTTTCTCCAACTAAAATCAGGTACCCATTAGAGTTGGATGGACTCAGGGGCGCCATAGAAATCCCGAAGTTCAAAATCTCAGTCTTCACCGAGATTCAACCCCAGGATCGGAAGCCAAGCGCTTAACCACTCAGCCATCGTGCCCCTCTTCCTTTACATAAGTTTTGTTTTATAAAAAAAAAAGTTTTTTAACATATATATCTTGCTTGTATAATAATTTTTTTTAAAACGACAGACACACTATATGGGACCAATTTAAGAACATATAGGGAAATGTATCATTCATCGGTTATTTCCTTGTTTACGTAGCTATTCCCGGACAACCGAGAAGGATAACTACCGTCGTACATTGCGCACAACCGCGGGGTTTTTGTTCGGGGAATACAGGATTTGAGTTTCTCAAGCCCCGCCCATATCACGTAGTTTTGTGAAGATGACCACCTTACCAAAATACTTAGGTATTCCTTGAGATTCTTAAAGGGTCGAACAACAGGTTCAATAAGAAGTCACGTGCTGATGATCGTCACAAACAACGGAAGTTGTTTTGTTATATTGTTGGTCTGGAAATCACTGAAATTGTGTAGAGCAAAAAATACCTCAAGAAAGTCAAACGCAACTAAAAATAAACACAATTTTCATGCTGCGCAGAATCTGGATATTTTTAGATCTAGTTTGAGATCTAAAAAAAAAAGGGGGGGGGGGGGAAAGGCAATTCGGGGTCAGTTGTTCATTATTCTTTAATTCAATTCTTTCGCTGTGGATTTATCATTCCATCATTTCTATCGTACCTTTATAATCGGAAGTACTTGGTGTAATTATTCATTATTAATCATTATAAGATTTGTTATGGCATGATTAGGAATTAGTTTGCTTTTTATCTTATCTTATCTTATATAATACAGACGTTACTTGAAAAAAGAAGATGATTACGTCCTACGCGTCATGCATTTAGTCATGCATATTAAACAATGACTTAAATTCTGCCAAGTCACTGGTTTTCCTGGCTAGCTCAGGTAACCCATTCCATGCTCTAATAGCACTAGGGAAGAAGGAGTATTTGTACAAATTTGTCCTAGCATATGGGACGAGGAATGTGTTTTTTTTCATAGAAAGGAAATGTTATTACTTAGAGACAATGTCGCGACTATTGAAAACAAGAAGAGGATTTTAGGAAAAAAAGCGACATCCAAACAAAATGGTTATAAAGGATTTAGAATGACTTAGTTTTTATGGACGAAGAGATTTAGCTTGACGACATTCCACGGCGCCATGCATTCCTGGGCCGTCCCCTCTTCCTCTTTCATTGGGGGTTCCAGGTTAGGGCTTGCCTTGTTATTATGGCTTGAGAAGGGTGTGACCTATCCATACATGGCGCCGCGATTTGGAAGCCAAGCAGATGGGCAAGAAGTGGGGACAGTTGGAGAGACTCGCCCAGAACCGTGATGCCTGTAGGAAGCTGGTTGGAGGCCTATGCCCCAGAAGGGACCACAGGCAGAGATGATGAATTCTATTCACGAGTCCCCGATGTATACTTGAATGTTGTGCCACTAGAGTTACAATTGTAAATACACAAAATGTAATAATCACACCAGTGGCTACGGACAGAAAAAAAAAATATATATATATAAGAATAAATGGTCTACGTACCGATACACTCACACTTGGACTGCCGTACGCTGGATGGGTTCCTAGGTTTAAGCTGAACACTCGCCCCACGGGGGCCAACACATCTGGAAGGTCCAGGTCATCCGCTACCTGGGCCCTGGCCAGGCTCCGGAGAATGAAGACTACAGATGATAGAAGAACTGACCAACAGAGCATGGCGGTCCGTGGTCAGGCGTTGGGCTGTCGTGAGACGGTCTAGTGGGTGTGTTTACACTGGTCAGTGCAGCCTGGCGACCATATCTCCTGCAGTGTCCACTACATGTCAAGAGACAGGACCTGGTGAGGAAAGAAACATGCGAAATATAAATTAAAAAAAATATAAAGATTATACTAAGTGTAATTGTATCGCTTGGTTTGGGTCAGTCATGTCATTAAATTGGTAATAGATCTAGACCAACAACAATAAAAATATTTTTACCAAATGTTTTTTGTTAAGCGCTATTTCATGCTTTTAGCTTTCTCGATGCGCTGCCCATAGTCAACACACAAAACAAACGTGAAGGAGGCGTAATCAATAAGTCGAATTAATTAAGCAAAGAGATTCACGAATCATACAAAGTCATCGAAATCACCCTATTACGTATTGCCGTTGCTATAAATAGACCAATCTTGGGGAGTTTTCTTAAACAATGGAAACAGAGTGATTTACTCTTTCTTTAGTTTTCGATTGGATACCGCTTACACCCTTTGAGCAGTAAAGGGAAAAAAAACACAACAAAACAAAACAAAAAAAAACACACACAAGAGAAAGTATAATAAATAAATATGGGGGGAGGGGCGATACAAATCAACTAAATTTGTTTGTAAAATGTTTTGTTTTACATGTTTCGGATGTTCCTTCAGAGTTGAATATAGTTTACTTCCTAGTTCTAACCTCGACGACGGGGGATGGCAGCGGGCAGGGTTTGAAACCCGGGACCATCGATAAATTCAAACGACAGTCCAGCGTGCAAACCGCACGACAGGGCAGCCATTTGAGTTAGTTGAGAAGTAATAGACCTCATTCACCAATAGTAAACAAACAACACTGAGCCACGCGATTCTCTATCTCTTCTATACAAATTACGATCTAATTTTTATCAACATGGTTATCACGTGACGGTTTTGTTTTCATTGTTTTAACAATATTATCACGTGACCGTTCGTTTTGGTGAGTGAGATCCATTGGCAATCCTTTATGGTCTACATCTTGAGAATAAATTTGTATTTTGAATCATTCTACACTTTTATTGAAAACCTGTAAATATTTGGGAATAAGATTTTTTTTTCTGTAAAGAAAGATTTTAAGATTTTATTTGAATTTGTGGATCAAGTTTATTCAAAAGTCTACATGGTAGAGTGGATTGTTTGGTGCTTAGTGATGGGAACTAAACTAACTTTTAAAAGTTAAACTAAAACTAGTTTTCAACTAAAATAAAGTAGTTTAACTAAAAGTTTATCATGAATTTCAAAATATAGTTAAACTAAACTAAAGGAAATTAATTAAACAAGAACAAACTTTTTCATAACTTTTTTTTTTTTGGGGGGGGGGGGGGGGGGGGTGAATTAGAAATCCATAATAAAATCAGTAATAAGGAATATGTTTCTTACATAAACGTTACTGCACAATGAAATTAAAAAAAAAAATGTCTAAATAAATATGTGTTCTTGTATTTTTGCCTTCAATTAAAACCTTTAGAAAAGAATGGTACTATTTTTTAAAAATTATATGAACTTATTACATAACGGAAAAATTTTTAATAACTTATACCGGTAAAGTTTAAAACGTCATTAAATGGCATACAATTAGAGTTTAAAAATTAGATCTAGTAACCAAAGAAATAGAAACGAAATTGTTGGAGTTTTAAGAAACATTTGACCTGTAGAACTATTTTATAGTGTAAAATACATGCTTGACTAACCAGGTTGTGAAAACGAGTCGGACACACCGTCTATTTACTTATAATTACTTTCTGGGCTGGGAGGGTGTGTAACCATTTTAGTGTAAAGAACATGCTTGACTAGCCATGCCTCGTCTGACCACTCCACATTATGCAAACACTATTGCATAACGCGTAATGAAAAAAAAATGCAAGTTAGTCTTGCATTCACATGAATTACCAGTAAATATGTTCTATAGTTAAATAAAACTGTTTATTAACTATACGAATGAGTTACGACTCCTTGTAGATTGCGCTAACGCTCCAGTGCTAGATGTTCCTGTCGTCAAAAGACTGAACTAGGGCTTGGAGTTCCACGCCAGCGATCAACCCCCTATACAATGACCTTCACAACCATTCAGGCAACCCGCATATAGAGGTGGTTTGCGACACTGACATCCGCAGACAATACACATGTATCTAATTCATATACAAAATCACAGCGCATAAACACACACACACAGACCTCCACTGCCGATTGGTTGCGACGTCGCAGTTCAGTGTTGCAGCCAGCTATGACGAATAGCCTAAGTTACGGGAGGTCAAGAAATTCACGGCCAAACGGCCTAGTTGAAATAGTAAAGCAGTAAATTAAAAACAAACCAAACTCGCGATATCGTGGAAACGGAACAAACATTTTGTTGTATGTTATCGTCTCATCTTATATAATACAGACGTTACTTCAAAAAAGAAGATGATTACGTCCTACGCGTCATGCATTTAGTCATGCATATTAACCAATGACTTAAATTCTGCCAAGTCACTGGTTTTCCTGGCTAGCTCAGGCAACCCATTCCATGCTCTAATAGCACTAGGGAAGAAGGAGCATTTGTACAAATTAGTCCTAGCATTTGGGACGAGGAATGTGACTTTTATCTTTGTGTCTTTTTGAGTATTTTATTAAATTTTGTTTTTGTATTTGAAGATTATGATTCAGTGTTTTATGTAGAATTGCTACTTTACTTTTAAGTCTTCTATCCTGAAGGCTTTCTAAATTTAGTGATTTTGCTAAAGTTGTTGCTCTAGTCAAATTTGAATATTCGTTTGTTATGAAGCTCACTGCTCTATTCTGTGTCTGTTCCAGTTTCGTAATGTTTTCTAGAGTTGAGGGGTCCCAAACAGAGGATGCATGAGAGCGAACTAATTCGCTACGTTGGGTCGGACACTTATTTCATATTGGGGATGACCGCATGCCAAAGGCGGATCGTATTTTTTTTGAGAGCTTAACTCTTTCTCTCAGTAATTATTTACCACATTCTGATGGAATCAACGTTTGTATCGTCGGTTAGGAGAAAAAGAGTTAAAGGAGAATGGCGTAACAGAGGTGCTCCTCCCCGAAAACGCTGTAAAGATCCACCCATTTTGCCCTCCCTGGCATAGAGGAAAGCAGCTGGAAGCAGTTGGCTTCCGAAAGAAGCAGCTGGAGAGATCTCACAAAGGTCACGGGACACAGATTTGAGACTCAAAGAAAAGCCCTTGTCGAAGACAATCGTGGACGGCGAAAAGAGGAATTACATAGACCGCCTGCGGACATCGATTATGACAGCATGAGATGCGGCAAAAAAAAAAGGTCGAAAATGGGGTCGACGAGGTCACGTGAAATATTACACTCATCCTTAATCTTCGGAATCGTTCATAGTACGTTATTAATCATTCTATAAAAAATATATAAAAGGGCACAACGAGTCTTTCTTCCAAATGGCGCATTCGTGTTTCTATGTAACACCATCCAGTTTCTTTTCAAAAATCCTTCGAAATCACAAGCTTTTAAAAATAAATAATAGAAAACAAAGGCAAAGAGAAGAACTGATTCTATTTGGATTTTCTTCCCTAGTGCTATATTCAGATATAAGAGGACACAATAAACATAAGAGGATTAACTCCTCAATCCTATTACGTTACTTCCTAGCCCACCAGAAACAGAGCTGAAATAGATTTATTGTAGACATAAAGGACACTCAAGGCCAGTAAGATTACCCAACATAAGATACCAACATTTCTTTTTGTATAGTTCAAAAATCCCCCCCCCCCCCCCCCCCAAAAAAAAAAGATAAATAAGAGAAGATATGTAGATGTAAGCTTGCTAAGTACTTCTCTCCCTTGAAAAAAAAAAAGGTAATGTAACAATATTATGGTATTTCTATTTTGTCAGCCTCTACACTCAAACCCAAGCTAGAGGTGAAAAAGAGAGTCTCCATTAGACTAAAAGGTTTGGAAGATAATATCGGCACAAGTTTGAGTGTTGGAAACAAACTTGAAAGTCTTGATAATTGCTCCCGTCACAGATTATCCAAGTATGCTAACAGAAATTTAGTTCCCCCCCCCCCCCCCCCCCAATGTTTGATTATGTTACGCAAGAAATTAGTTGAGATGTATCTGTACACACATGAAATGATATAATTAGTTTGTTATAACTTAAGATCTTTACATTTTTACAAAGTTTAAATTACTTCACTCCGTCTAACTGCGTGGAATTTTGTACAGTTTATTTCTTTCCATTTTCGGATCAATCAGATTGAAACTAAGCACAATTATTCGTTGTCGATGAAAACACATAAATCAATCAAAAAATCAGCCAATTGGTCTTAATCAATAAGTGGTAACTCGCTTTGTTTTATATAAAAAGGGGAGATAAAATTTGCAGTATTGAGATATATGACAGCGACTGAACGGTGCTCTCCCTTCATTCAATATAAACTTTTTTTAAAAAGCAATTTTTATAAACTACCTGCCTTACAGCTTGATAAAAAATACATTTCCCAGCGACTCTCATATGCAACATTTATTTGGTATATGTCTTATCGAATAAATCAAATCGGTGGACCACGCGCTGACCTAGACGCCCTCCTCCCCCCGCATTGCCCGACAAAGACAAAAAAAAAAAAAAAATCAGATACAAGAATCTCCATTATGTCTTTGTATCTATGTCAGCCAATCAGAACTGGTGTTTCTACTAGCCAATGAAATCGTCTTTTTCAGTTTCACTAAAGGTCTGAGCAGCATTTTTTTACAAATTTCTTAAATGTCAATTGTGTGAATGTCATTTCCAATGTGTTCAGTGACATCACTCGAGAACTAGTTAGGAGAAGGAGAGAGTAAGGGCTGTTACGACAGACTTCTTAAAAATTAACGCAAAAAATAGACACACTTGCAATGAGACACACACTGGCACACACACAACTCTTGGTTGGGTTGAGTCCAACTCGAGCAACCTTCCTTCTAGAACTTTCTGGGTGTGTCAATTACAGCTGGTGAGTTGTCTGCCCATCAACGTCATGTCTATTTCTTCTTTCACTTCTGTCTCGTCCCTACATCTATCACTCTATCAGACAACGAGGGAATCACTCCACATTTGCAGGCCTTCCGTTCGGGAAATACAATTACAGTTTTTCTCCCTTAAATGAACACTTGTGTAACTTTCCTGTTCCTCACAGGCAGCCTCACAGTCAGCCTCAAAGTAGCTTGAATGAGAACCACTGGGAAAAGGGGGGTGTCATGGCGCCATCAAGCCATGTGATTATCTCAAGATGGACATGTTCACGTCATTATGGTCCTTTTGGTGAACAAAATATTAATGTCATTCTAGCATAAATAAGTACCAGGCATCTCCATATGGAGAGGGGAGTGGGGGGAGGGGTTGAGTGGTCAAGCGTTTAAGTTCTAAACCTGGAGTTGTCGGGTTCGAATCACCCTGAAAACTTGTATGTTTAATTTCGGGATTTTTTACAAAACCCCATGAGTCCACGAAGCTCTAATGGATATCTAACTTTAGTTGGAGAAAGTAAAGGCGGTGCTGGTCACATGACAACCTCGCAAACCGTCGGCCAAGCAAAAAGATGACCTTTACAGCTTCTGCATCAAACACTGCATGAAAGTGGTACCTTTAGCCTGCTTTTTTTTTTAAAGTATATTTTATTTATATAGTCTAGGATATTGCCATAGTAGGCCTATAGTTATCTAATGTATAAGGTAAGATATACGCATGTATCTCTTTCATAGCAATTAAAACCGTTTGACTATTGTTGATACAACTTGACATGAACGCTCTTAGATAATAGTGCGTAGCGGTAACCTTAGGATATGTTAAATTTCCCCAAAATTTAGATTTAGGTCAACGGTGCATCTTGACATAGATTTTAACGATTAAAACAGCATAAGTATAATATAATATATTATATTTATAGTATAACATAACAACAACAACAACAACAAAAATTCTTATATTTTATATAATACAGAGGTTACTTCAAAAAAGAAGATGATTACGTCCTACGCGTCATGCAATTCTTGAAGATTCTTGAAGACAACCTGCACCCATTAAACCACTGTTACATCAGATCTGAACGAAGTGGTCGTCTCCTTTCCATTAGGACTACAACAGAAAGATTTAAAAACTCCTTTATCCCACTTTCGGTCAGAGAGTTACAAGATCAGCTGTCGTCACCGAGAAGTACATAGAAGTCTAATTCACAAAGCGCTGGTTGTGAATGTGTATGTGTTTCGTGTGTGAATGTGTGTTTCGTGTGCGAATGTGTATGTGTTTCGTATGTATGTGTTTCGTCTTCGCATTTATATTGCTTTTTTTACGGTAATTACGCTAATGTGATCAACAGTAATCGAACTGAATTTCCATATGATTGGACCAATAAAAGTTATGCTATCTTGTCTTATCTTATCTAAAAACATAAAAAATAGAGTTATCTAATGTTATGGTTGTGTGTTGAGTTCGTGTATCCACATCAACTAAAAGTCTTTTTATTATTTCTCGAGACCAAAAATAAATAGGTCAGAGGATTTTGTCGGACACCACACATCATGTGATCAAGGCCGTCTTCAGTCCTAAAGGTCATGTATCTAACCTTGTTAGATCAGATGACAAACACCTCAGCTCCATCCCACAGCCGACGATTACAAGTTTACGGCCCTGAGACACGCCTAATGAGGAGGTTGCCGTCTGTCCAGTTCACAGCAGATGGATTCTAAAACTAATTATTCTCCTTTCTTTCCCGTGGTTATCAGAGTTCGTTAGTTCGTTTATACGAGGTGTACCTGATAGTGGGAGTCGAATAGACTGTACCAGATAGTGGAAGTCGAATAGACTGTACCAGATAGTGGGAGTCGAATAGACTGTACCAAATAGTGGGAGTCGAATAGAATGTACCAGATAGTGGGAGTCAAATAGACTGTACCAGATAGTGGAAGTCGAATACATTGTACCAGATAGTGGGTGGCGAATAGACTGTACCAGATAGTGGGTGGCAAATAGACTGTACCAGATAGTGGGAGTCGAATAGACTGTACCAGATACTGGGTGGCGAAAAGACTGTACCAGATAGTGGGTGGCGAAAAGACTGTACCAGATAGTGGGTGGCGAAAAGACTGTACCAGATAGTGGGTGGTGAATAGACTGTACCAGGTAGTGGGTGGTGAATAGACTGTACCAGGTAGTGGGAGGTGAATAGAATGAGCACCAAAAATTTAGGCATCGGTAAATATACGTTAAAAAAATTAATCATCTTGAAAATTAAGGTCGCTATTAAAGAGTGCCATATTTTCCGATGACTAATTTTTCGCTTTGTTAAAAAGTGCATAATTTACCGTTGCCTTAATTTCGGTATGCCTCAATATGCAGTGCCTAAATTAACGGTGCCTAAATTTCCTAGAATAGACTTTACCAGATAGTGGGTGGCGAATATAGTACGGATAATGTGTGGCACAAGTTTAGACCATGACAAACCCAAAAGCGTACACGCAAATGTCTGTTAAGAAATGTTTTGTAAACTGTATTAAACGACGAGGGATAGCAACGGACAGGATTTGAACCCCGGGACTATCGACACGACTGAACGACAGTCCAGCTTGTACGATCTTCACTATACATTAGAACGACCACAGCAACTAGATGCTTAAAGATTGGACTCTAATACAACGAAAACCTAGCACCTAAAGATAATTAGTATCAAATACTATCAACCTTATCTTTAAAAGTAAAATTCCCCTTTCAGACCTTGTGGTCTATAGGGCAGATGATGTAAAGGTCATCTGTTTCTGTGGCCTACGGTTAACGAGGGTGTCATGTGAGCAGCACAACGACCAACCTACTTTACATTTTCCCCAACTAATGTCAGATACCCCATTAGAGCTTATCTTTGGTATTATCAATAATCATGGGATCCTGTGTGAAATGTAACGTCATTGTTGGCCAATCAGTGTCACACGATGTCAACCAAATCTTGCGAATTCTTATTTTCTTCTTATCTTATATAATACAGATGTTAGGGCCTACTTTTAAAAAAAGAAGACGATTACGTCATACGAGTCATGCTGCGTGAAAAATACTAATTCAAAAAAGAAATAAATTTGAAAAGTCTTTTCTTAGTTTTGCAGATTTATTTCCTTTTTTGTGTGTCCCTGACTTCCAAGATGAATGGGCGTGATGATAAATTTCTTGGACATTGTAAAGTAGAACGCGCTCCACACTTTGCTCTCCCTTTGTTATATATAGACTACAGTCTATTCCCTTATTCTACTTCCCTTTTAATCTGATCGCTGCTCATCAATCAGGCGAACCTTGGACTTTGTAAACACACCGTGACTATGACCTTGCGAATGAGGTGAGAGCCTTGACACGGAGGTGTTCGACTTTGTTCACCTCACCTTTGCGTTCCTTCCTTCCCCGACTTCCCCAACACACACACACCTAATCTAAACACAATTTTTTGGTTCGTCTAGCAAAGCGTTGATTTCCCACAGCCATCATTTCTCATAATCATAAACACCCGCCCCCCCCCCCTCTTCTTCCCCTTTCCTCCTGGTGTAGTACAGGTAAGAAGCCTACGTGTGAGAGGTGAATGTCTGGCATTAAGATGAGTAAGGTTTCTGGGGAGGAAATTGGTCTGGAGGTAGTGATCTAATCATGGATGCACCATTTCTCATGAGGGGCCAACACTGAAACACGCAATTTGATTTCAGAAATTTCAACAATAGTGGAAAATAACGCACACTAGGGAACCAATAACTTTGATTTCAGAAATTTCAACAATAGTGGAAAATAACGCACACTAGGGAACCAATAACTTTGATTTCAGAAATTTCAACAATAGTGGAAAATAACGCACACTAGGGAACCAATAACTTTGATTTCAGAAATTTCAACAATAGTGGAAAATAACGCACACTAGGGAACCAATAACTTTTGAGGTCCTCAACCGTTTAACTTATACAAGGTAGTAATGCACAAGTGTCCGCTATTCAACGTAAGAGTTCTTTCAGGGTCATGTTTTCTTTTTAAATATCATGTTTATATTTTATCTTTCAGAGTCATGCTTTTTTTTTCTTTCTTTGTCCTTTTTTCTTTTCAGTAGGCCCCCCAAATAATGTTTTCTCTATAAATGTAATATTTTATTTTTCATTATCATATTTTCTCATTCTCTTGTCAATTTTTTTCTTTTATTGTCATATTTTCTATTTCAGTGTCATGTTTTCTCTTCAGTGTCATGTTTTTTTTTCTATAAATGTCATGTTTTCTCTTTCAGGTAAAGTTTTGTCTATCAAATCACATTTTCTTTTACAATCTCAAATTTTCACTGTAAATGTCACATTTTAAAAGCTTTCCAGAAAGACGTACCTGGTAGGGTCATTTTTTTTTTTTTGGCGTGTGATGTTTAAAAAATGCTAAGATTTCCAGTTGATTAGTCCCTCGACTCACGCAAGCACGCGCGCACACACACACACTTGGCCGCCTATTCAGAATGTAAGAGCCTCTAATCATTGAGTCTAATGTGTCCCAGGAGTTTCTCCGCAGATCAAAAAAATTTACCTGGAAGTTTGTGCGATTCCCCAAGACAACTTTGAATCTATCAATGGAATCATTTCTATTTGTTTTTTTTTTATTTTGTTCCGTTCGTTTCTCGATGTTTAGAGTTCAAGCAACAAGCAGCATTTGTTCTACATTTGAAATCTACAGGTGAAGGTCGGACCACTCAGCGCGAATGAGCTAGGGAATCCACTCCACGGTAATCTTAATTAATCGTCAGCTTGGCGATCAATCATTTGAAAATGGTCGTATCGTTCTAATGATCAGGCCAGTGTTTTTGGTTCAAGTGTCTAATCTTTAATGATATCAGTTTACAAGCAAAGCAAAACAAGATGACAAAAGGAGTTTATATTTGCACAAACTCGTAGGCAGACCCTAATGGTCAACCGTTGTCACATAAAAACTTGTACAAGTGGTTTTTAAGCACTGAGTAAATTAAGACTCATAACAATAACCAAGGATGGACCGATTTTTATCAAATCTCGATACTGACATTGAACGAATAAACGTAATAATTACACTATTCACAATAACATAATCATCTTACTGGTTTTAAACTAATGTGTTTAAACAGGAGATTTAAAGACAGCCCCTGGCAAATGTTCCACGAAATGAAATAAGAGATAGTCTGTGTGTATAGAACACAGGCTAGATGACAAATTTATAGCTGCTAGAAGATTAGTTTTATTTAAGAATAGAGTAGAATTCATTTCTCTCAAATATTGTGAATATGTGTGTGTTTGTGAGTGTATATGTGTGTGTGTGTGGGAAAGAGAGAGAGAGAGAGAGAGAGAGCGGTTTAGGGGTGCCCCTTTCAGACCTTGTGATCTATGGGGGAAGATAATGTAACGAATCATTTGTTTTTATTGGCCACGTTCTTCGAGTGTCTCAAGTGGCTAGTACAACGACCAACAGCTTTTAATAATAATAATAAATAACAATGTACCCCATTGTTATATCAACCGAGGGGATAATAACAACTGACCTCACAGATACCTTCAAAGCCCTTAAAATTCCTAGGAACATCCTCGTTGCTTATCAGAGGGCGGTACTGCTGCAGACCTGCCACATCACCAGAACATTCCTCAGTGGAAACTGTTAAAGGGACTGCGATGAATTTTGTTTCTTTTTCACGAAACTCGACCCTGGCAGGGCCAGAGAATGAATACTCGTTCGTTTCTGACATTAATAATAATAATAATAATACTATTAATAATGATTCCCCTAACGTATGTCTCCCATTAGAGTTTGGTGGAATCTCGGGTGCCCCGAAGTTTGAACTGGAGACATTTGGTTCAGAAGCTAAGCGCTTAACCATTCGGCCACCATAAGGCTACAGAGAGAAAAGATGAAACTCAGTTCTTCATAAAAGTCTCACAAGATTCAAAGAAAAAGTCTTAAAACGAGTTGTAATATAATATTCAGAAAACAACTATTTATCAAAGTACGCAAGAAAAAGATGTTTACACATCTCAGGCTCCTGAAATGGCACGCGTCTCAATTAGACAACCAGTTCAACTCCTGGCTTTCACGTGTGGCTCAGATATTGAGTCCGGCGGAACTGTTCTCACTAACAGGAAAAGGGGCAAAGGCGAGTAACTGGCGCCTTAAACAGTAAGCTTCGGGCAGGAGGGGCTCGTTAGCCATGGCTGGAAGGAAAACTCTAAATACAAACCTCTGTTGCCTTGCAGCTACACCCAATCATGGGAATGGCTTCGGGAGTCAACCTTGAGGAAAAATCAGGAGCTGGCGACCCTAAGGCAGTTTGAAACACCCAGTGCTACAGCCTGGCAGAACCTGCGACGCCGCTGACCCCAAACTGTATCGGCACTGTCTTTGGATACATCAGCTGCGTGGAGAGGGGGGAACTGATTTGTGGGCAACATCGATCCGTTCACAGCTAATGCCAAGGCATTAATTTCATTTCCATGAGATGATCCATAGGCGCTTCGCGAGTGAAGGAGGCCATAGACATTGCAACAGACAGATGTATAGACTATAAGGTCTAGATCAGGGGTTCTTAACCTATGGGTCGCGATCCCCTTGGGGTCAATTGACGATTTGCTAGGGGTCGCCTAAGACCATCGAAAATTTTGCTTGTTTTTATCTAATCTTCTATTGCTGTGTTTGGGGGTGGGAGGTAGGGGATCGCGGCAGAATGGGGGACTGTAAAAAGGGGTCGCCGAGCTTAAAAGGTTGAGAACCGCTGGTCTAGATCCATATTATTACATTTTTAATTGTCGAACTCCAACGAAACACTTAAATTTACAGTAGAGCTATTTATTGGCCAAACTGAGTCACGTGATGTGGACTCCACTTTGAAATGTTTACTTCTAAATCTAAACGGAGCCAAAGCCGTGAAAACGATCTATTGATACAATCGCCGGAAACGCCTGCCAAGAGACTCACGTGATCTTTCCGGCGAAAATAGGCATTTTCATTTTAGTGAAACTAAAGGAGTTACCTAAACATCATTTGTAAAAGAGCGTACTGCTTAAAAAAAAAAACAACAACAGAGAAATACAACCCAATAAAATATTTAGAAAAACCTAAATGCCCATTTCGTATTCCTATGCTGGAATAAATTCCTATAAGTGTTTATTTCTTCCTTGTGCTATTTAAAACATTGCCTCAATCAGCGAGGAAAACCAAAGGCTTGATGGAGTTTAATAAACACGCACAACTAGATTAATACATGGATATGCACAGGACGTAGATCTATCTTCTATCATCATAGACTCTTCGCTAGCAGAGTGGTTACTGCGTTGTCTTGAGATGCCTGAGAAGGCTTTAGCCCACATGTTTGAA
The DNA here is from genome assembly GCA_030265305.1 of Biomphalaria pfeifferi. Classification (NCBI taxonomy): domain Eukaryota; kingdom Metazoa; phylum Mollusca; class Gastropoda; family Planorbidae; genus Biomphalaria; species Biomphalaria pfeifferi. The sequence goes on from JASAOG010000271.1 coordinate 547,380, forward strand.
TTCAGGTCGTAGATTTATTGTTGTTTTTTTTTAACGAAAGTTTTTAATTTAAAAGAAAATGTGAACTAGATGAAGGTACAAAAAAATAAAATGAATTCAATATAGCCATAAAGTTAACTCCGCGTGACTCTAATAATATAATGACTGCGCATGTCAAAATCAACCCCCTTATAGATCATTGCATGGACAAGAGCATATTTATAAAACAATGTAATAACACAGAATGCGACACAAGTAAAAACCCAGATATCACAGAGTGTTTATGATCGCGTTCGTCAGCATGGACTTCTCTTCATTCCCTTAATCCTCGCTTTGTTGTGTAATGCGGACTAACCTATATAATTTCCTTTACTTCGAGTGTGTATGATATAAGATCGAAGATAATTTTTAACGAAACAAGACCATAAGTTGGAAAGGGGTAGGAAGGAGAAAGAACAGGGTATACGGGTGATCGCTTTTTAATAAGGGAACGACCTGAATTCGAACTTGTGGGCTAAAGCCTTCCAAGGCTTCTCAAACCATCGCAGTAACTACTCTACTAGCAAAGAGTCTATGAAAATTGCATGGTTATCTATAGTTTTTATTTCATGTTTGTATTCACTAAGCCTCAGACGTTCATGGTGTTTACACAGTCTAACATGATTACAACTCTCGTTACAAATAGTTACTCCCAGGTCACAATTGGGACTAGCTGCGTTTGGCAAGCGGAGATAACTCTAAACCGCCAACTTCATGAGGTCAATGAAATTTTAAAAGCAGTATCTCTGAGACTACACTTTTAAATGTTATCGAAACGATGTGTGTGGATGTGTGTGTGTGGGGGGGGGGAGCTCAACATGGGAGGAGTCTGGAATCGAATAATTTTACTTGGTGTTGTCTAATCTTAGGGATGATTCTCCAAGGAAAAAAAACAAGCTGCCGGGATGTAAAAACTGCACAAGCTTAAAATATTCATCAGCAATATACCATATTAAAACTAGAAAAAAATTATGCTTATACTGTGATAAATATAGTTATTTTATAATTGAAAGAGTGCATATGTTTATGGAACTTCGCATAGAATCTTCATTTTTCCAAACACTCAAATCTTTTCTTAAGAAACATTATCGGTAGTATTGTTTCTAGCGCTGGACCACCGAGGCATGTCTGTATTATAGTACTGGACCACGAAGGAAGTCTATATTATAGTACTGGACCACCGAGGGAAGTCAATGAAATAGTACTGGACCACCGAGGCAAGTCTGTATTATAGTACTGGACCACGAGGGAAGTCTGTATTATAGTACTGGACCACCGAGGGAAGTCAATGTAATTGTACTGGACCACCGAGGGAAGTCAATGTTATTGTACTGGGCCACCAAGGGAAGTCAATGTAATTGTACTGGACCACCGAGTGATGCTGATGTAATAGTACTGGACCACCGAGGCAAGTCTGTATTATAGTACTGGACCACCGAGAAAAGACTATATTATAGTTATTGGATAACCGAGAGGAGTCTGTATTCCATTGGATTTGACAGTTTAAAAAAAGGGGGAGGGGGAGATATAAATAAACAGAAAATTATTTAAGGGAGGGGTGTACTAAGGTTTGAGTGGGAAGGGGTGAATTCGCTTAGTGTTAAAACACAAAGCTGGCAACACATTCGTGTTCGGGTTTAAATTGTCTCTCTTCCTTGGCTAAAAATAGATAGATATTTTAAATTTTTTAATTTTTTTTTCTTGGTCCCAATTGACTCCCAATTAACACGTTTGTCAACACGAATGATTGCTTCGTGTCCTTAAACAATACTTTGTTATTTTTAATTAATAAAAGAGCTCGAGAAACGTGTGCTTGACAACTGAGCTCCATGACACACATCAGCGGTTCTGGGATTGTGAAAAGACATATGATCCGGATCTTAAAGATACATCTCTCATGATGCAAAGGAACAGTCATGTACTTGTGAGAAAGAATGGTTGTAGTCAAAGGTTTAGAAATCTAAACAAAACAAAAAAAAACATTAGCCATATCATGTCTAGAGACGGCCTTTGATTTAAATGAGCAACTTTGCATTAAACTATATAAAAAAAAAAGTTTGAACTAGAGACTCCCAAAAGCTCCAGGCCACAGACACCAATTGTTATGACAAAATAAAGCCCCCTGACATAAAATACCACTAATGAGCTGAAACCAAACTAAGCCATTTTTTTTTTAAAAATAGCGTATCTTACAAGCTTTAGCAAGCTCAGTGCGCTCTGGTCCAGTCTCTTTTCGTGACGTGTGTGGGGAACAGTAGGAATGGTATCGGGGAGAAGATTTCAGTGCTGCCTTTAGGCGCTCAGCAAAACCCTACACAGCTCGAGTCGGGATTCGAACTCCAACCCCCCCCCCCCCCCCCCCCCCCCATGATAAATAGACACGATTTTTTTTATGCCACTAAACCCTACATCCCACAAACTCATAAGAAGCTCCAGTGGGGTCAAACGTTACGACACCAATGTAAATTATCTATCTATATTATATAGTAGAATGTGAGGTGTATGTATGTATGTATGTATGTATGCATGTATGTTACTTATAGACATCAAAACCGCTTGACCAATCTTGATAAAACTAGGCAGGATTGTTCCTTGGGTACTAACTTAGACCGTAGTGTATGTATTGTAGCCCTAAAACAAACTTAAGACCCTCAAAAAAAAAAAAAGTTGTCCGACTCTATTACAGCTATAGTATTTTATGGATCTAGGCCATGATTAACAATGTTGACATGAGAAAAGATCGAAAGGATTTAGACCTAGATCTAATTTTAAGAAATACACTTTGCGCAGATAGTTTTTTACTTTGACACATGAAAATACAAAAGAAGGTCCATTGATTTCATTATATAAAAAAATTAACCTTCAATTTTGTGTTTCAAAAGCATTTTTTACATAAATTAGTTCCTTACATCTGTGACTACAGATTTCCTGACGAACATTCTTTCATTAGACAATACCGTAATGAATCGAGTACTAAAAATTAATTCGTTTAATTGTTTACTTTATAATCTCATCCCTAAATCTAAAACTCTAATTAAACTCTAAGATGATAAAACTTCTTTTCGCAAAGATAGTTTTATGCTTTAACACATAAATATACTAATTATTGTCCATTCATTTCATATTTTAATCAAATTAACATTCAAATTTGTTTTTCTAAAGCATTTTTAATACATTCGTTCGCTGTTCGCTAAATAAAGCTGCGTAGCCGTGTTGAGATAGGCCTATATTCATTCATGAAAAAAGGTCACGCATGCGCAACAGAGCAAATGAACTCTATAAAAGCCATTTTTTAACTCTAGATTAGTGTAGATTTAGATCTATGTCTACCTCAAGATCTACTTTATACTTTAACGCATGAACATAGAAAATTAAGTCTATTCATCTCAAATTTTATTCAAATATATGTAGGCCTACAAGCAAATGTTTTAATTTGAAAAAATGGATTTAAGCCTATTAGCTATTCTAATTTGATAGCTTCATTCACACTATTTTTTACATTGACACATTCGCTTTACTTATTACATTATTATTTCGTTTAATTGTTTACAAAGCACTCTCAGTGACTATATCGACAGTAATGCGCAAATAAAGACCCGCGGGTAACATATGTCTAGTCTTATATAATATAGACGTTACTTCAAAAAAAAGAAGATGATTACGTCCTACGCGTCATGCATTCAGTTATGCATATTAACCAATGACTTCATTTCTGCCAAGTCAATGGTTTTCCTGGCTAGCTCAGGCAACCCAATCCATGCTCTAATAGCACTAGGGAAGAAGGAGCATTTGTACAAATTTGTCCTAGCATATGGGACGAGGAATGTGCCTTTATCTTTGTGTCTTTCTGAGTATTTTATTTAATTTTGTATTTTGTATGGGAAGGCACACACGGTGTACAGTGTCTGAGAAATAACGCGGGTGTCTTTAACATAATTTATTAAAAAGGTTTGTATCTATGTGCATACCAATAAACATACTTGGGTTTGAAAAATAAAATTTAATATACAAAAGAACATGAATAGCTCTTGAAGCTATGAACATATATTTCAATATTTAAAAAAAACTTTTCCATTAAATTCATAAGAAAAATACCAAAATTTATATTAATAATTTTGAGGAGAAAAAACAATTTGGATTACATCCCTCTAAACATTGCCATCACTCTGAAAAGTAGTAATCCTTTAATGTGACTTTTTAATTAGTATTTTAAATATAATTTATGTAAAAAAAAATTTGCTATTTATTAAGAAGGGGGCTCGCTTTCAGAATATTAAACGTAGCCTTTAAATCTATTTCCAACACAGTGATTGTGAAGATGGATTTTTAATAGTGTTTCTAGTTTTACAGATTTAAGCATGACAGACGAACAGGATGAAAGCACAAAACTAGTTGAACTATTTCTTCCCATGACTATTGGAATGAATATCAGTAAATAGAAAGTATTTTTAATGTAATCAACTGTTTCAAATAAATATAACTTAGATACTACTATTTCTGTCAACTGAATAATGTTGGGAACTTTTCTCCAAATCTAATTATCTAGATAATGCCATTAGTGTACCAATTATAGCAACTCTTTCAACTGAGCTGTTGGCACATAAATGCCTCGGCTTCCTTTAGATCTCACCGGTCAGATCGAGAGGACACACCAGCATCACATACCACTAGCCACATCGACAGGAGATGAGATCCACTGAACTAATTTCTTAGACTAAACAAAACCGTTTCTCTTTCATGTTTGGACTTTTTTTTTCAATTATCGCCTGTGGTGAAAAGCAGCTTTACCCCCCCCCCCCCTTTTTTTTCTCCCCACCCACACACACGTACACTTTTTCTTTCTTTTATTTATACCATTTCCTAGACCAACTTAACGCTAAAGGTTGAACCAAATCAAAACAATGTCTACACCTAAATACTTTGGCTCTTATTGCATTTGAATTTCCTGGCAATGGGTGGACATCTTAGCCAGATTTTATCAAGTTTTCTAGACAATAGGCGTATGCTTTTTAATATTTGGCTAGACTTTCCTTTCTCTGTTAATCTCCTAGCTATCTCGCTACGTCTGCAGCCCAAAGAGAAATTGACACAGACCCAGTTTGAATACTTTTAAAACAGAAGTTAATGTTACAAAGTTTTTTTTTAAAAAAGTAACTTTTTTATGTAATCTATGACGCACTTACTTGATTAGTTTATTTAAAAACAAATATTCATCTTAAAATCTAAATTTGGTGTTCAATTTATACAATTTTGAAAGATTAAAAAAAAAACACCCACTAATGTCTATAAACTAAATATTTCTTTTTCATCTAAATACTACAGCTTAAAATTTGTTATTAGATATCCCAATTAGTATGAGACTATTTAAACATAAACAAGGATTTTTTTTTTATTTCTTTCACTTTTGACATTGACGGTAGAATCACGACGAATTGACGTGGATAGTGGCGTAGCGTTTAGCTGTCGAGTCAAAGGTCGTTGGTTCAAGTCTTCACTGCGTTCTCATATTCCTTATAGAGGGTTCAGATTTGTCTTACTACTGAGTTGAACTGCGAAGTGGTTTCCAGATAATGCAGCTCTCCATCTAGTTTTTCTTCTATAAAAGTGTTTTGGGACCAGTGTCTTGTTTCACTGGAGCATGCACCATTGGAGGACATGGTCAGCATTGTCTGGTGTTGTGTTGTCCCCATTCTGTTATGTCCGGTACGGAGGCGAAAAATTATAGTTTGGCCGTGTGGGGACAGATCGTAATAGGCATATTTTGTCTTGAACTTTGGACGAAAGCCAAGTCTTCATAAAAGCGAACTTTCCCGAAAATCAGACGGCTGAAATGGTTTCTTAGAATCAATGACACCGTTGTGTAGGCCACTTTGAAAAACTGTACATGAATCTAAATCAGTGATTCCCAAAGTGGTCTATATAGACCCCCAGGGGTCTACGAAGACTTCCAAGAGGCCTACGAAAGTGAAAAAGTAAATTGGGGGTCTACGAGATGGGCACGGGGGTCTACGATAATGAATCTCATTTCAGCAGGTCATGACACGAATTTTGATATCAGGTTAATGGAATTATTGTATACACACATTTATGATTTGTACCTTAATTACTAAATGATCAAATGAAAATATATTGTATTTAATTTGATAACTCTATCAAAATACCGTAATTTTGTCTAGTTGTAACATCAACAAAAAGAAATGTAGACTGTACAGCGTTGAGTATTTGAAATTGAACTTCATTTCTTACTTGTCAAATTAACGATTGTTTATGTGCCTTTTTTGTGACGCCTTGAAACCAATTAAGCTGGAGGATCATTTGAGACGATGCCACCCTGATAAAGAAGATAAAAGTTTACAAAATTTCTGAACACTCAAATACAAAGTTCAGAATAGACCTACAAAATCGCTATCGACATCATATAGTAAGATGAGTTGTAACGTAATGGCTTCTTCATCGTACTTATTATAATGTTGGAGGGTTCAGATGACTAGACCAGTATCTGAGATGAACTGCGCAATGGTTTCCAGATCAGGCAGCTCTCCATATAGTTTGTCTTCTGTGGTAGTGTTTTGGGGACGGTGTCTTATTTGGGCCATTCTTTGAAAAATACAGTTTTGAAAAACATGGTCGGCAATCTCTGGAGACATTCCACAAAGGTAAATTTCACTGGTTCCAAATTTCAGCTTCCAGAACTTTGTTGTCTCATTCTGTTGTATCTGGTTATTGTAGACGTTGGTGGTATTGGGATAATTTATAATAGGTGGCGTCCTTCTTGTAATTTGGATGAGAGCCTGTCCATTTCTCCTTTTTTTTATATTCATTATTAGTCTCTTCATTTCTATTTGTGCTGGTATCCATTAGAGAACAGTTTTCTCGCGGTTGCTAATAATCTTTATAAGTACTATCCGGAGTTGTCTCACATTGGAGGAATTTGAGTTTTGTTCAGTTTTCAAATTCTGGTCTGTTTCTGTATCGGTCAGGAAGACATTTTGTTTGGCGTACTTGGGTTGTTTGCGGGCGTGATAGCTTCTCTTTCTACTATATGGCTGCCAGAGAGCTCACCATTGGCGATGGACTTAATTTATAACATGTATTAATTAATTTTTCTCCATTTGGCCATTCGTTGAGTATTCCAGCTCCTTGTGGTGGCTACTTGAGATAATCTCTGACCCAATGGTTGTTAGGGAAATGAATTTAGCTAGTAGAAGAGAGTTCACTAAATTCTTGACCTCTGTAAGATTGTTGTCATGGTTTTCTTTCTTCTTATGTAATTTTTTGCAAAAAAAAAAAAAAACAACAACATATTTTTCCAAATGACATATTTTTCTACACAGCTGGCTGAGTCAACCTTGTCTGGTAATAATGTAGTATTTTATTGGCATGTGTTTCATTTATTATAGATTTTAAAAAAACAACAAAAAAACTATGTTCTTTGCGAAAACTCTTGCAGTGATACTTAAGACAAATTAATATTTATTGTTTGGAAGGACTACTTTATGAACTAATCCTAAACTGAAACATAATCTCTGTAGCAACTGATGGTGAGCTTGCAAACCTTTAAAAACAAAACGTTTCCAGCGTGTTAGATGATTGTATGTAATACATAGGAACTATTATTTGTCTTAAGTTTAAATTGTATTAATAAAAAGATATAACTTAAATTAAATTTTTTAATTACTTTTTTTTTACTATTCGACTCACTGATTATAAACTATAATTATAAATTAGTTATAAAGAAAACGTAAAATTTGAAGCTATTGAATTTTCAAAAATGAAATATAACTGAAGCAGGACAAGGGGGTCTACCAAACACCGGAAAACGTGGCAAGGGGTCTACGAGACAAAAAAGTTTGGGAACCACTGATCTAAATGAACTCTGCTTTACTTACTAGCTCGTTGCCACGTCACACGTCTGTACGACGCGGAAACGAGCCATTCGTCAAAACTGCCCACAGCTGTGACGTTGCAATTCAGTGTAGAGGCCTTCTGTAACGAATCGTCTCGGTGTAACACACTAAACGGGTAAGCAGCTGAAATCAGTAAATTTACCGTTCGACTTTAACATGAAAGCTAAAAATAGCTCAGAAACGTCAAAGGGAGATAAACATAGAATTTTAAAACTACGGAATGTTTTGATTTTTTCTAGATATACAATTTGATTTTTGAAAGGTAATATAAGAAGATTATCAGTCATTTTTGTATTGGGTTTGGATTAATGATTTCAATTCATTTATATTGCTCCATTAAATCGTAAGTATTCTCTGTGAATATTTATTTAAAAAAATATTAAGCTTGTGATCTTAAAGTATTCAATATTCTGAATTGAATTTGTGTTCAGCAAATTTTATTGGAAGATGCCCGGCTATAGTTATTGAATATTGTATCTTTACATCTATATCTAAATCTACTACAATGTAACAAACAAACACACTTGCTGTCACATCTAGAAGGGACAATGTATTTTCCTTGCAGCCCAACTGACCACTTAATCTAGAGTCTAGAATGACTACTTCTGAACACCAAATGTTAGTATGTGTGTCTCTAGGTTTGTGCTCAAGTCAGTTCGAATGAATGCAGAAAATGAAGAGAATCTGAGAGAGAGATGGGGGGGGGGGGGGGGAAGTGTAACAGTACTTTTGGGAGTGTTGCTGGTATTATTAGCTTAGTTGTTGATACATTTTTCTCATACTGTGACAGGGAGGGGGGTAAAAAGAATCAGTGTTAATATGGTGAATTTACAAGATATGGAAATGGTTATAGAAAAAGTGGAAAACGGACGGTGAGTGTATGTGTGTGTGTGTGTGTGTGTGTGTGTGTGAGAGAGAGAGAGAGAGAGAGAGAGAATCAAACTCGTGAATGCATCTGGAGATGGGGAGTCTCGAGAAGCGACATGCAAGTCAACCGAAATGAGATTTATCTTGAATTCCATCGTGCAGACGATCTACATTTCATCCAGGTACTATTTCGGTGCACAAGAATGAAAATAAATTCTAATTCCGCTCTGGAATAGAAGTAGGGCGCCAGATAATGACGAAACACCAAGTGTCATGAACCGTAGTTGCTCAACACTTCACTAATTGAGAAGCCTCGGTGGACCAAAAGCAAAATAATAACATTTCCAGAGTCAGACCAAATTGGCTAAGCGAAGACTAACTGGCAAAGCATGCTGAATTGCCATATTTTTATTCTATGTTGTTCAAATCTAACAAAGATGCCAAATCCCGATAAGGTTCAAATGGCAGTAAAAAAAATGCAAGGCTCTACATATCACAAGAAAGCGATAGCATAATATTGTGCCTGCTAAGGGCCATGCACAGATTGTATAACACAAGGCTCAGTCCACTATCAGTTATAAAGTTTGCCAAGTTTTACTGATCCCTGCTACAATAAAATGTTTGACATGTTTCGGATGTTCTTTCAGAGTTGAAGATAGTTTACTTCCTAGTCCAAACCTCCCGCAGGACGACGGGGGATGGGAGCGGGCAGGGTTTGAACCCTCGATCGTCGATAAATCCGAACGACAGTCCAGCGCGCAAACCGCACGACGAGGCAGCCATCCAAATTTCTTTCTACTAACGGTTCACGTAGCCTACTTAGAAAAACCCAAAACATTTTCTCTCCATTTTATAAATATTATTTGTTTTCTACAATGCTTAGCTGAAATCCTTGCCATTGCAAACAAAAACAACACAAGTCATCTCTTCGAGTTACAGATAGGTTTAATATACCCTAACTTGGGTTTTTGATTTTATAAATATTATTTGCATTCTTTAATGCTAAGCTATAATCCTTGCCTAAACAAAAACAACACAAGACATCACTTCGAATGACAGATAGGTTTCATTTACCTAAGCTTGGGTTTTTATCAAAGACATTTATTGATTGCAACGACGAGGAAACACAAATTAATTAAAAATGTAGAGCAAGCACAAAAGATAAATGTCTGTAAACAGACTTAATGAATCAGACACGAATTAGATATCAGCTCAAGAGAAATTAGTTGACTAATTGGAAGAATTCTAATAGAAACAATGTACAGATAGCATGGTTCAATAATGAGAGTATGTAAATGGCAGCTCATTAACATTTAGTACGTGCACCAAGAAACATTTGATGATTGCAATCAAATGGATATTTGTAATGATGCAGCCAAACTGATATTATTATTATTATAGCTTTTTTATAGCGCTACTTTCATGCTTATAGCATGCTCAGAGCGCTTTGGTCCAATCTCATTTGTGGACCAGTGGGGGGAAGGGGGTATCTAGGAGTTGGTTTTCCGTGCTGCCTTTAGGCGCTCAGTAAACACAACTCTGCCCGAGTCGGGTGTCGAACCTCGAGCCCCCTTCTAGGTAGCCAAGACACGCCAAGTTCAAGCGCACTTAGCCTCCTGACCACGCTTCGTAATGATGACGCTAGCCAAACTGATATTCGTAATGATGACTGCAGCTAAACTGATATTTGTAATGATGGTTGCAGCCAAACTGATATTTGTAATGATGGCTGCAGCCAAACTGATATTTGTAATGATGACTGCAGCCAAACTGATATTTGTAATAATGGTTGCAGCCAAAACTGATATTTGTAATGATGGCTGCAGCCAAACTGATATTTGTAATGATGGCTGCAGCCAAACTGATATTTGTAATGATGACTGCAGCCAAACTGATATTTGTAATGATGGCTGCAGCCAAACATATGTGTAATAATGGCTGCAGCCAAACTGATATTTGTAATGATGACGCCAGCCAAACTGATATTCGTAATGATGACTGCAGCCTAACTGATATTCGTAATGATAGCTGCAGCCAAACTGATATTCGTAATGATAGCTGCAGCCAAACTGATATTTGTAATGATGGCTGCAGCCAAACTGATATTTGTAATGATGGCTGCAGCCAAACTGATATTTGTAATGATGGCTGCAGCCAAACTGATATTTGTAATGACGGCTGCTACAAGAAACAAAGACACAATCCTATTAATGATTCCAAACAGCAAAGTTTTTTTTTTACAGCAAAAGGAATGAAGGTGAGAATAAAAGGAGAGAGAGAGAGATAGGAAGAAAGAGAGAATTAGATCATGCTGTGATACTCTTATTAAAAAGTCTTAAGAGCTAAAATAAGATAATTAGAGATAAGAATGCTTCAATCTTATTTGATCCAAGTAAATACCCCCGTGTCTTCGCTAAATATTTTTTCTACAGAGTTTCGAAAAGAAAAAACAAATGAAAAAAAAAAAAAAAATACTTTCAAGGGCATGTTATGTCCAATAACTCTGAAGCATTGAGATGTTTTCCTCATAAATCACTCTTCATATATTTCACATTTCTAATACATAGTTGTCTATTTCGTTGACCGTGCGTCTTGCATACTGTCAATGCCTGCTCTTACTCCGTCTAGATCTTGATTCAGCTTAAGTACAACTCATGTACAAGAACATGACCAATGGTGCTGTCTTCCGAAACGCACCATCTTCTCTCTCTTTATAGTTTCATTAGATTCCAATACGAAATGGACAGCTCAAGAAAACGTATGTATCTTGACACAAAGATAAAGGCATATTTCTTGCTCCATATGCTTAGGACAAATTTGTAAAAATGTTCCTTCTTTCCTAGTGCTATTGGAGCTAGCCAGGAAAATCAGTGACTTGGCAGAAATTAAGTCATTGGTTAACATGCAGACTGACCTAGGGACACGCGTAGGACGTAATTATCTTCTTTTTGGAAGTAACGTCTGTATTTTATAAGATAAGATCTTCTAGACTTAGAATACGAGTGCACAAATTCCTGAACATAAATTTATTAAACTCTATAGTGAATAGGGCCTTCGTGCGGAAATACCCGAAGAGGTCTGTTCAAGGTAAAGATTTTCTAGTTCACTAGCCAAATTTAAATTAATTTCTTTTTATACTTTAAAAAATTATAACGGTCAAACTAAGGTTTTCCAAGTGTCCTAACGAGCTAGTAATTCTTTTTTTCCAACGATATACATCAACTGTCGAATTTCTAAGAAAATCGTCGAAGGCGTTTCAAGTTCCATGTCCATGAAAGGGTGACTTGAGTAAAGGTTTTGTAATGAAACTAATGTATTGAATAAACAGATGCTGTCATTGTACCATACACAATTATTGCGTTCGTAACCTCTACGTCATGAAATACAATGCCTGGGAGGGGCAGTGATGGGAGGAAACCGATACCTGACAGGACTCAACAAGAAAGAACACACAAAAAATGTTTATTACGCCTCAGAAAAAAACAACAAAGGTCCAACAGCCACAGTTCACTAGGTCATCAAATATTAACGACACCGGTAGTCAACTCTAACCCTAACCCTAACCCTAACCTCTGTCCAGTAGTCGACTGTGACGTTGGAGTTACCCGTTCGTTACTTGGTAGTCACTGCATAGTTAAATCTAGTCACACAACAACCAACCGTAGTCAGTAAATCCGTTAACTGAAATTAATGTAACATATGAACCATTTAGAATAATGAATGCTTTAACTCTTTCTCTCCATAATTATTTTTCCACATTTTGAAGGAATTCTTCATTTGCTCATTACTATTTCACTACCCCTGTTATGATTGGGCTTCAATAGTTTTGTTATCAGAAAATGTTGTATTTTGGTAAAGAATTAAAGGGAAATGCATGCTCTTTTTATATAATTCGAAGTAAAGTTTAAAAAAATTAAACATTACTTTAATTTAATGAGGTCAAAATCAACGATGGTATCGTCGATTAGGAGGGAAAGAGATAATATCACAAATTTGAATAGTAGAATAATTGTACACGCAAAGAATTCTTAAGATATAAAGACACTATATAAATGAATGAAAATAATAAATTCTAAATTAAAATAAAACACAATTAATAACCGAATTCCATTTTTTTTCTCTTGGGGCCCCTTTATACTTTGTGATCTAAGAATAGATTTAGAACTATCCAGATTCTGCCCAGTGTGAAACCATTCACAACATGGAATCAAAAGTCACCACAACAGTCATAATCCACTATGTCCAAAATACAATATCTGTCTTATCCTATTGTTATAACTTTTACAGGAAGCAAATCAACGGCAAGGAAACCATGACAAGTTTTATCAAATAGATCCCAAAGCGAGGCGGCTCTCAACAACCATCCAAAACATTCCACTTCCTCTTTCTTTTCTACCATTCATTTAGTCTCTTTACAGTGCGATGGTGCGCAGCCATACAGTCACTGCAGAACATGGTTATTACAGTATCTTATCGTATCTTATCTTATAAAATACAGACGTTACTTCAACAAAGAGGATGCGTTATGCATCTAGTCATGCATGTTAACAATTGACTTAAATTCTGCCAAGTCACTGGTTTTCCTGGGTGCCTCAGGCAACCAACTCCATGCTCTAATAGCACTAGGGAAGAAGGAGCATTTGTTCAAATTTGTCCTAGCATATGGAACGAGGAATGTTTCTTACAAATCATTAACTCTTTCTCTCCTAACTAACGATACCAACGTTGATTCCACCAGAATATGGTAAATAATTACGGAGAGAAAGAGTTAAACTAACTGGATCAGTAATTACATGGATTGTGGCTGCACTCTCTGGTTCTCAGTATACGCATGAAGTCCGGAAAACAAAAATTTAAATCAATAATATAACGAAACAACCTTTACAAGCTCAAACCAGAATAGATCAAAAATCATCTGCGTCAAATAAAAAAGTATCACTCTAATAAAACTTGAACGTCTGCTCACATTTCAATGAGCCCTAAAGACACTTTCCCGTCGTTTAACTCTCCAGAAGGTCAAGGTGAGAGATGTTCCCATCTGCTCGCCGTGAAATTCAGGAAGTTAACGCCTCGACTCGAATCAATAAATCAATAGAATCAAATGTCGGCTTATTACTGTTTATATATAGATCTATAAATGTTACCAGCGTATTGGGAAATGATTTTCAATTTCCTACTTTGCCTAGGCACACTACAGAATGCCGGATTTCGTACTTTAACGGTAACATATTTATATAAGAACGTCAATAGATTTCCAAGTGTTTGTGGACATTGGCTTAACAAGATTACAATGTTGGTTTTTAGATGTAACCTAACAATAATAATAAGTTGTCTTCGAGTCCCATGATAAATGAGGACTGCAGTATTTCCCGTGGTTACGCAGCCCCAGCTGTGACCTACATATTTGCCACATCTACTGCAGGCTTCACCATTGTTCACCTGTGGTCGATTTAGATTTAACGTACTAATGCTAATAAAGTAATATATTCGCTGCACATCAAATGAAATAATAAGATTATGTACAGCCTAAGACCCTGTTACTCATAGACCTTGAGACGCCCGAACTTGTCTAGTAGTTGAGCTCAGCAATTAACACATTGAAATATGTTCTCTGCTGTTTACCTTCTAAGCACGGCAGAGGACCCACAACGCAAGCTGAGAACTTGTGCCTGACAGAATAATCTGCTCGTGTGAGTCTATTTGTGAAGCGCGGCTGGGTGATAAGGCAACTTTTAACGCGAGAGAAGACAATCTTTTTGCAGTCTCTAATCACGTGACTCTATCGGACATTATCTCAGACAAATGAACCCTTATCTAAATAAATATGGTCCATGTAGGCAGGGGTTCTCAACCTGTGGGTCGCGACCCCTTTGGGGGGTCGAATGAACATTTGACAGGGGTCGCCTAATACCATCGGAAATTTCGGTTTTTCGTTTATTTTTCATGAGAATTTTTTTTTTGTCTTACGATTTCTTATAAGTGTTAAGAAACATTTGAACCATAGATGGTATACATTAACCCTTAAAGTGCTGAGCTTTTGTACACCGAGTATACAAAAACATAGATTTACTATGCTAGTGTTTAGAGGCTAAAGTACCACACGCGTCTAAAGGGTTAAAGATAAACTTTTTTCTTTTTGTAATTTAAGCACACATTTATTTTACACGAAATAAAATTACATAAAGCTTTTGCTATGCAAATACATCATGGATGTCAGATATATACATTTAAAATTTGCGTATGATTTTATAACATTAGCAAATTCATATGTAGGGTCTACCTACGCCTATGAATGAAATAAATTTTAAGGTTGGGGTCGCCGCCTAGTGGGGAATCATATTAGGGTCGCCGAGCTAAAAAGGTTGAGAACCGCTGATGTAGGGCTTTAGTGGCTGTTCTAGCATCTAGCCCCCCCCCCTCCACTGGCTGTTTAAAAGTTTGATGTGCGCATGTGCATCCCAAGTGGTAGAGGGAAATAGAGCTTTGAACACGTTATCAGCTTCAACTGAGCTGACTTACGAGTAAAACTTTTTCACTTTGAGAATTAACTTGACCAAAAAAATGTGCCTGTGATTTCAAGCAAAGCACTTTCTTCGCTATTAGCTCATTACTTTGTCAAATATAATCTAGGAAACCTTCTTTTCCATTCAAAGCGCCGTGCTAAGTGTTTGAACGATCCTGGTATGAGTGGGTTTGGTATTCACTGGTAGTTCGTTCTCCTTGAGATGGAATGAGAAAGGAATGAAGCACATTCACTTAAATTGGTATACTGCAGGGAGTCACGTGTTCATTTGCAACTTTCCTTTTCTCTCGCAACGTTTTCATTCTTTACAAAGAATAACAGTCAACATACATTTTTTTTTAAAGACAGTACGTCCTTTATGCAGCTTAGTGTTTTTCTCTGAACATGAATAAAATGTGAGATTAAAAAAAACAATTTGAACATTTTTTATCAGCCCCTCCCCATCCCCGTTTCTGCCCGAGAAAGAATCCTGGTTCTGCGAATGTATAGATCTAGTAAACTTTATAATATTTGAATGATAAGCCTTTAGATCTAGATTTAGAAGACGATGCGCAAAATGTTCATGAACACTCTACAGTCAGAGAAGCCTTGCATTCGGAAATTCACGAAAGCGATAGTCCTTTCAAAATCGATGTTGGATATAGACCTAGGTCTAGATGTCTAGCCAAATTTGAATTTATGTCATTTTCTACTTAAAAAATGACAGTGGTCAAACTTGAGTTTTCCCCCGTGTGGCCAATGAGCAAGTAATTCTTTTAACAGCGATATACATCAACAGTTACATTTCTAGAAAAATCGTTAGAGCCATTTTTGGAGATCTGCGTCCAGGCTCCGCCGTACATGAAGTTGTGACTTGAATAGATGTATTGTAAAAAAAAAAATAAAAAAAAAAGATCAGAATAAATGACATCCGATTTACTTCTAATACATTTTTTATGGATATTTGTAAAATGTTTGTAAAATATTTGTAAAATGTTTGTAAAATGTGTTCCATGTTTCGGGTGTTCCTTCAGAGATGAAGGAATTTTTACTTCCTAGTCCAAACCACCCGTAGGACGACGGGGGATGGGAGCAGGCAGGGTTTGAATCCGGGACTATCGATAAGTCAAAACGACAGCCCAGAGCGCAAACCACACAACCAGGCAGAAATCATAGCGGATGGGGGTATCTTTTTCCCCCTTGTTTTCTAACATAATGAGTCATGCAAACGCCTTCATAGTCCAAAATAACCAGCTTTATACACAGTATGTCTCTAGGCATTGAAATCTAGATCTATTTTATATATATATTTTTTTTTTGCAAATCTTATATTAACTCACTCCGTCTCCCTGTCTGGTAATTGCAGTAACTGTACAAATACTCCCATTCCTTGTTTGTCTTCTGTTTACACCAACAGTCAGGCTCTATTTTCACGTGTGAAGTCTTCAGACGAGAGATGCCTCTTCGAAATGGAGATCTGTAACCGCACCAAGAAATGTCTACGGCTGGGCACGGAGTCGAACTTCTTGCTTGGAGCTCAAAAAACACCCTCGCTGTTTCCGGCTGCCTTGTGGAACTAA
The DNA here is from genome assembly GCA_030265305.1 of Biomphalaria pfeifferi. Classification (NCBI taxonomy): domain Eukaryota; kingdom Metazoa; phylum Mollusca; class Gastropoda; family Planorbidae; genus Biomphalaria; species Biomphalaria pfeifferi. Next base: position 564,254 of record JASAOG010000271.1, read on the forward strand.
AAGTCAAATGAACCCCCAATGTCCTGGTCAGATATGATTACGTCATTCGAACCGCAACATCGCGACAAAAGAAGCTGATTAACGATAGTTCAACAAGAAACACTCAATGTAGAAACAATGTCATTTTATATAGTTTAATCTTTTTACAATTCAGATGCACAGTTTTTTTTTTAATTTAGAAGGGAATCAACAATGTAAATTTACTTGGATGTACTAGTCATTGAATGTTAATATGTGCCAGTAAATAATAATGTCTATAAGCTTTTTTTCCCCCTGTCAACTAACTTACTCACCCTGAGCTATTTTTTTTTCTCTCACACTATTAACCAATACACACATAAAAAAGTCAAGCTTTCAATTTGAAGCAATAATAGCAACAACCGTTTCGTTATAAACCAGTCAACTAAGTACCCCAATGAGTCAACCAGGGCAACACTACCAGTCAACAAAGTGCACAAACCAATCAAGCAAGTACCCCAACCAGTCAACCAAGTGCTTCAACCTATCATCCATCAAATCCAACCAAGTTCACCAACCAGACATCCAGGTACCCCAACCAGTCAACAAAGTATCGCAATCAGTCAACTGATATCACCAAGAAGTATGGGAATCCCAAGCAGAGAGAGGCTGTACTATAGTGTAGTTAGTACAAACATTTAGAAATACAGTCCGCTAAGGACCAGAACAAAACCTTTGTTTAGCCTTCAGGGCGACAACTGTCGGTAAAGTTAAAAATAGCGTGTGCCCTATTCGTCATCGTTAGTCTGGGCCAATCAACGGAAACCGGAAGTCGTAGAACAGGAAGTCGGTAAAACAGACGAGAAAAGTCAACTTCTGGGGGCGGGCCACAGTGCAAAGATAAACATATACTGACCACCCACCTATTGCCGACGCCTTAAAAAAGATATTTGAGTACCGACAAGATTAAATACAATGACAATTAATTCAAACAAAGCCATAATAAGAATGAGCTAAATTATATTTCAATAGTCTTCAGTTCATGAACAATGATACAGAATGATGTATGAAGATTGGCGGATACTATCGAGCTTAGTTAGAACTAATTGTGTTACTAATTAGTAGCTCAATCTGTGCTATATCCATACTATGCTCAGTGCTGGATTTTATTCTCATGCTTCAATATAAATGCACTTAATAATAATAAATCTAAAACTAAGCCACTTGTGAAATAGGAAATAAGGTAGTTATAAATTCAATTCAGACCCAGATTTGCTGTACCGTCTTGCACTCAAACAAGAGGTCTTCATATTTCTACATTGTTATTATTGTGTTGGCCAATCTGTATGAACTATCAGTATTGTATTAAAATTTGGTCAACATACCAAGAATAGACAATCATTGAGCAACACACACACACACACAAATAAGTATGAAAAATGTCATAATTTTTTATAATATCAAGTTATTTCTCATATTATCAAATCTGATCGATGTCATGTCATATCTTGTCATTTCAATGTCATTCGATGAACACTTTTGTCCTATCACAGCTGGGAGATAAGTGGCTGAGGAGCAACTCGCTTGGAAGCTGAACTCACCTTCCAGACTCAAAATCCAGGTGGAGCAAATATTTAAAAGCTGGTGGCTACTGACATTATAGAAAATACGAAAAACATGCATATATGTAACCCTGCCGGACCAAGTAAAACAAAGGACGTTTGGGCCACGAGGCCTTCTTCAGCTACAAAACAAACAAAAAATATAAAACAATTAACACAAAATAGTCTTAAGTTAACTTATCTGTCCGATGTTGTTCTCTATCGAGGCAGAAAAGTCCTTATTATCACCTTATTATTATTATTATTGGTCCGGCAGGGTTACATATATGCATGTTTTTCGTATTTTCTATACAGTCGTTTACCCCTACTGACATTAGTAGAGGGTTGGGGGGGTCGTTGTCATGGCCAGATAACACGCTCGTTAGCTGCGAATAAAATGAGCACTCATTTACCTTATGGGTCTGTTAATCTCGGAGAGAGACGTTTCAAGAGGCTGGACACTTGTGGTTTTCCCTCTATTTAAAGATCAGAGAAAGAGAGAGAAAGAAGATGAATGGAGTCTGAAGTCAAAAGCTTAAGATAAAATGGTAATTCAACTTTGGGAGTTGTCAATTAAACCGAATTTTTTTACACCTGAATTTACTGCTGTGTTAAGACAAATTACAGACAAAATGTATGCCAGTTTTTTTTGTTTTTTTTTAAACCAACAATGTGAGAGAAATGAACCCAGATATAGATTTCTATCAAAAAAAGTGCGATATTGTTTTGTTGAATATCGCCATCTGAACTTTGGGTTCAGCTATACCACCCGAACTTTAATAATCCCTTTTCAAGTCTATCTATAGGGCAGATGATGTAAATGTCATCTGTTTCTATGGCCGATGGTTAAAAAAAAAACAGATCTAATTCTTTTTTTTTTTACTCCACGATAAGGATGCTAATGTTTTTTTTCCCCTTTTGCTAGTGATGTATCACAGCCTACCCCCACCCCCCCAAAGAAAAAAGTGTTTTACAAACATTAAAATATACCGAGTGTACTCACGACCTTTTCTCCTCACTCTCTCTCGCTCACTCTCTCTGTCTCTCTCTCTCACACACACACACACACAAGTCAGTAAGCTCTCGTTACTCTCAATGCCAAGAGACAGTTATCCCTTTTTTTTCTTCTCCCGAACAAATAAGACAACGAGGCAAGACAGTGATCTAAGACAGAGACGTTGTCTCGCTCGGTAAAGAAGTTTCCTCCACTCCCTTTAGAGGTTCTTGACGCTGTCAAAACAAATTGCCTACGTGCGCATTGTGATGTCGGTACAACAATTCGTACAGCCCACCTGCCAACTATTATGCCAGCCAAATTGAACAAGCCTCGTTTAATTCTAGCATTATTTGTTTAAATGACAAACTGGAGGCTTACCTAAAACAAAATGAGCACACTAGCATTTTTTTTTCTATCAAGACTTAGACAAGATTTTACTGAGTACCCGGTACTTCATTCAAAAGTTATCAATATTCGATTTTTCTTAGGGATTTCCATTGATAACTGTTAAACTGCTAGCTTATTTGTTAAATATGGTGTACAGAATATAGGAAGTGTTGATGATCTGTAGCTTTTTTTGATCATTTAAATTTACGACAATTTTCCGTGCACTTTATACATTCTAAACTCAACAGTGTAAGCTCTTTCCCTTGTAGTGAAAACTTATCTGTATAAGTTAGTTGGCAACAGTGATCATTCAATATGGCGTCCGTGACATTGTTTAGTTTAGTTGTATCAAAATCACTCCCATTATGAGCTTTTTTTTTTTTTAAATTTTAACTTCTTAAGGTGTCCTTATATCGCCTCCGCATTTCCCCACATTGTTTAAACTTCTTTATTATGTGACTGTATTTTAATGCTTGAAGAATGCCAACTGCATCTTATAAAGCAGAATGTAAACAAAGAGGAGATCAAATATGTTTCATGAAAATACCCACTATAATAATACTAAGGCTTAAGTTGAGTCCAAAGATTAATGAGGAATGCAGTATTTCCCGTTGGATACTCACCTTCAAAGACCGCATCACAAACCAAGAGATTAGAGACGGTGTTACTGCAGCGATTGGACCCCACTATGACCTACTAACTATCGTAAAAAAAAAACAAACGCAAGCTAAAAATCTATGGCCATATTACAAGATCTTCGGGACTCTCTCAGACCTTCCTTCAGGGAACAGTACCAGGAAAAAGTAGAAGAGGCAGACAGAGAAAGCGATGAGAGGATAACATGAATGAATGGACGGGCATGCCATTGAGTGAGGTTTTAACTAAGGCCAAGGACAGAGAGGCATGCAGAAGAACGGTCGACGAATCTTGTGTGGTCCCCCAACAGTCCAGCAGACTAAGGGATAGGTAAAGGTAAAAAAAACAACAACTCAGCCCCACTGTAGAAGCATATGGGGAATCCCGACGTCTGGCTAGGAAGACTAATATTACAGTTGTTTTTATTTGTTGTTGTTGTTGTTTGTTTAATGTGGCACTTGCCTATATGTTGGCGCCTATGAAGCGGTGTACTCTAACTTAGACGCATGTATTGTGTGGGTGGACACATGATGCAGTGATAGTACGTTTCGTGCACATTTCCCTATGCTATGACTAATTCGTACATGTCTTTCTTCTTCCCTAGTGCTATTAGAGCATGACATTGGTTGCCTGAATCAGCCAGGGAAACCAACGACTTGGCAGATTTTAAGTCATCGATTAACACGCGTGTCTAGATTGACACAGGGATACAAGTAAAAGTAAAGTTTCCCTTTCAGACTTTGTGGTCTATAGGGCAGATGATGTACAGGTCATCTGTTTCTGTGGCCTACTGTTAACGAAGGTGTCATGTGGCCCGCCCAACGACTAACCGCTTTTACTTTTCCCCAACTAATGTTAGGCTCTGGCACCCAGGATTCGAACCCGGGTCCCTCGATTTGGAAGCCAAGCGCTCTGCCGCTCAGCCACCACTCCTCAAGAGATACAAGAAGGACGTAATTATTTTCTCTATTAAAATACTGTAATTTATGTGACCAGTATAGGCATTGTGTGTACTGACCAACTGGCTGGACCTTTGTTGTTATTATTTGGAACTGGTGAACTATTGATCAAGTGTGTTTTATGAATGACTGTGAAATAGAAGTCGGGTTTAAACAGCATACTGCTTATACAGTTTGGTTAAAATAACAATAAAGTTAGTAGTTGCATAGAGATTCTTCCGTTAGCGTGTACTAGCTTCCTGTTACAGTTGTCTTAGTATCCCAAGAGACACTCGTGGACCTCTACGTCACACATCACGTGATGAGAATTGTACTCTTAAGACTTTTCATCAGATTTTTTTTTTTATTCAGGTTGGTCATTAAGGAAAACAAAACAGCGGCCGGAAATTTGTAGTGAGTGCTTTTACAGCTTAAAAAGGGGAAGGGGGAAAAGAACAAAAGAGGGAGCTAAATGATGTAGACAAACGCCTCCGAGCGCTCCCCTTTCCGTGAAATAGCCTACAATACCCTTTGAGTCAGGTACAGACATATATAGAGTTCAACAGAAGGAACTCGAGTCAATGGCCAAGTTCTTTGTAGTTTTTGTTCTACACTGTGGTATGCCTTCTGTGTGTGGGTGTGCGTGCGTGTCTGTGTGTGTGTGTGTTTGGAGGGCAAGAATAGTTCCTGTAATGTATAACACGTGTTTAATACAAGAATGAGCGCCGGTGTGTAGGTCGAGAACAGTTCTGCTCACCCGCAGAACAAAGTGAACGCTGTACGCGAAAACTGTGAAACTGTTTCAACGGCAGCACTTCATGAAAGGAAGTCAGTTAGGTGTAAATACCGCAGTCAAAACGCTAATACAGTTCGGCTCACGGAACTTTGACCTGAAGACGTCTGCAATATTTTCATCCAGAGTTAACGCCCTTGCTAAAACAAAATGGTAAGCCTAGACTATATAAACGTTAATTGTGCAGCAAGAACAAGTTATCAGGTTGCTATAGTAACACACCAATATTGTCTGGGGGCCCGTCATTAGCTTGTACACGTGATACACCTAACGACTAATAACCAGTAACACACGACAAAAAAAAAATTCCCCCACCCTCCCTGCACCATAAAGACCCACTTCGTGAGATGGTCAACGATTAAACTGGTAGGGGAAAAAAATCGTTCTTGCTATTTATGTCTTGCTAGCTGATTGGCTGCCCTGGACAAAGTGACGTTTTTATCCTCATTTTAAAGATAGACTTCTGTGTGTGTGTAACTCTTCAGTGAGTTTGTACATTTTTACACCAGACAAAAGAAAATTAATGAATAGTTAAAACTATTACTGCTCCACATTTGTCCCTCTCTATCTTCACATAGCCATAAAATGATAAACGAAAACTTAAAAAAAGTAACATTTTTTAAACATTGATTCCTTCTTTAAGAGGACGGTATGATATTACAAAAGCTATTACTTCGCTAACTAATGACTAAAGTATCATAAACAACGAAACAATCAAAAAAGGGTTGCAAATATTACCGAGCCCAAATCCTACTTCTCTCGAAAAAAAAATCCTCGTTACGCCCATGTATAAGTCTACTCAGAGTATAGAAAATTCTAGTTTTGTGGTAGAGAAAAATTATAAGACAGTGGTGTAGACTACAATCTAGTTCAGGTGTTGATAAAATGGATAATTATTTACATATATATACTTATAGATAGTAGTTAGAGTATGTGTTAGAGTGGGGTTCATAAGTGGAGCTCCTTGTGTATCCGGTGTACAGAATACAGGCGATTTTTGATAACCTATATATTTTCAAAAGTACATACTTCTTTATGCCGTTTTTAGACTTGTAGAATCAAATTTCTCAGCTTTCCAGCTTATATTAAAGATAAGGAATAGGTTCTTCTTTTGCTGATTGTCTGATTATATGTATGTATGTTTGTAAGGTAAGACAATATTAAGCGGGCTCACCAAAAAGTTTTAAGCTTCAATGTTAAGACTAATTTTGTGGATTTATTATTGAAATGAAGTTAAATTGTATGCTAAAAGTATGTGTTCATTTTTTCCGTGATTTCAATTTGGAATTACCCGTTTGTGGACATTTCAATAAGATTCTCCTGTATTAGTTTGAGTTCATCTGTGATTGGAATCTGAGTTTGTCCACGCGCAAAAGAGTTCAATACCCAGTCGGAAATGTCCAAATATATCAAATCTTTGGTTACTGTCGTCTAAGAATAGTTCGTAATAGACAAATTAAACAAACTATATCAAGGAAAACCAAGAAAATAATATACAAAAGCATAATAAGACCAGCAGCTATGTATGCAAAAGAGTTCAATACCCAGTCGGAAATGTCCAAATATATCAAATCTTTGGTTACTGTCGTCTAAGAATAGTTCGTAATAGACAAATTAAACAAACAGTATCAAGGAAAACCAAGAAAATAATATACAAAAGCATAATAAGACCAGCAGCTATGTATGCAAATGAGACCTAAACACTGACAAAGACATCAGAAAATCTACTAAATACTTGGGAACGAAAAATTCTTAGGAAAATCTATGGTGCCATACAGGATGAAACTGGGTGGAGGACACGAACTAACCATGAGATATATATCAATTGTATGAAGACCCATCGATAGTGACAAATAAAAAAAAAGAACATACTTGAAAGAATGTCAGATAACAGAGGAGCGAAAATTGTATACAGGCAAAAACCAAAAGTCGGGCGACTCAAAGGCAGACCCCGAATGCAATGGATTGATGATGTGGAGGCGGATCTGCAACAGCTTGGGGTTAAGGCGTTGAGAAAAAAAGGCCCAGGAGAGATCTGAATGGAAGGATGTGTAGAAGCAGGCCAGAGCCCTCCATGGACTCTAACGCCACTGGGATGGATGGATAGACAAACAGCAGTGAAAGCCGAGTTGATTATTATTCCAATTATCTGATCGGATAAACTGTTTTTTCACGAAGATGTCATTTTAACTGTATACAATTTTCATCTTCCTGCGAACCTCCTTCGGTCGGCTCGCGGACCCTTAGGGGTCCGCGTACCATGGTTTGAGACCCACTAATATACATCAATCACTAGCTTACCATTGTAAAGTACTGCTTACAATGTTATACATTTTAAAAATCAGAATGTAAACAAAGAATAGAGTAACGTCTACATGAAAATTTGTATACGTCGTTAGTAATAAAAAAAATATCCTTAAACAATGGAAACAACTTGGCGCTGATCCTAAAAGTGGCAATTCAGTTTGGGTGTTAGTCTATTCCCTCTCGCTCCCCTGGTACTGGCTGCCACTTGATGCCTGAATATGTATAGTATACCATGGATGCGTGATATAATGCGATATAGAAATACCCCAAATGCTGATTATAAATCTGTTAAAACAATGATTTTCTGGTATTTGTTGACCTCGCTTCAAACCAGTCACGGTGACCCAAGATGGCTAGCCAGAAGTGAGGGCGAGATAGCAGGACAGGATAGGCCGGATGCATAAGACTAATAACCGGTATTAGAGGTCAGAATTAATAGCACAGGTACGGTCATCTTGACCAGTGAAACAAGAAGTTTGATTAGAATGTATGTTGACTGTTACAATACAGATAGATAGAGAGAGAGAGAGAGATCCAAACAAAGAGAGAGCGAAAAGAACAAAGAAATTAAGAGAAGAAACACAACTTTAAAATATACAGTTGTTGTTTTTTTAAATTGTATATAGATCTAGTTGTTATGCTGGTCAAATGACACCCTGCTCGTTAACTGTTTGCCAAAGAAACAAATGACTTAAACATCATCTGCCCTTAGATCGCAAGGTCTGAAAGAGGAACTTTACTGCATACAAATATTACCAGTTTGTCTTGATGCAGTTATTGCTTTGAAGGATGTTATCTTCTGATTATGTTTCAACGACCAACCGCCTTTACTTTCCACAACTTTAGTCAGGTACCCATTAGAGTTGGGTGGACTCAGAAGCGCCCTGAAAATACCGAAATTCAAAATCCCAGTTCTCAACGAGATTCGAACCCAGGAACCCTGGTTCGGAAGCCAAGAGCATAACCGCTCAGCCACCGCGCCCCTTATTTGTAATGTAGTGTTCAGCCTTTATCTCTTCTTTAAGGTTAAGGCATCGACAGTTTCAATAACATGGTATCGAAACAAAAGGGAGATAAGAAGACCGGGAGCAATTCACCCATTTTGCCCCGGGAAATCCAATCATGCTTTTCTGAAGGTCTTCCGGTGGCCATGTTCGTTTTGTCTAGATCTGCACTATATCAACTATCACGGCTTTGTTCTTTGATAGAATACAGGATTACACAATAAGATTTATCATTTATGTATGCAAAATGGACATCTACGTTATCGTCGGACCCCAAAATGATTATAGGTGGCGTAGCGAGGCAAAGTAGACCCGAAATCGGATTATGTTAGTTACCCTCCCCCCTTTTTTTTCCCCAAATAAAATAACAAAACGACTCATTCTGTATGTACCAGAACATTGAGAGAAATTTATTCCACCTAGGCCTAGGTATTTTATCTGACAATAAATAGTCATTACACTCAATTCAGTTATGTGTTCGCACATGTACTTGTGCCGTGACTCATTCAATGCGTATTCGTCTTTTTAAAATGTATTAAACGACAAACGACACCATCGTTGACCGTAGGCCACAGAAACAAATGACCTTTACATCTTATGCCTTCTAGCCCAGGTGATATAAAGGCCATCTGTTTCTGTGGCCCACGGTTAACGAGCGTGTCATGTGGCCAACACAATGACCAACCGCCTTTACTTTCCCCGACTAAAATCGGGTATCTGTTAGAGGTGGGTGGACTCAGAGGCGCCATAAGGATCCCGAAATTAAAAATCCCAGTCTTCACCAGGATTGAAACCCGGGACGCTTTACCAACCAACCACCGCTCCCCCCCCCCCCCCCCCCATTGTTAAGCCACTGGTTAGACTAAATAGTTTGGAAGGAGCGTAAAAGCACACACACACTCCCAGAAATGAATTCACCAAGAGAGACAAATACTTAAAAGTAGCACTTTATTTTTAGATTCCATACTTGCAACTAAAACATTGGCATTGACTTACAGTCCTTTTTTATAGAATGTGGATGTTTGTAAGAAAGGCAAAGAGGAGGATGAGAGAGAGGGGGGGGGGGGGGGAGAAAGAGAGAATGAAAGAAAAAAGAAAAGATGTAAAGGTCTAAAGAATAATTCTCGATTTATTGAATCCTCTTGTTCGGAGTATTTTATAGAAATCTCATTTTGAAAATTCAAACGAAACTAAATGGTCGAGTGTCAGATGCTTGCCCTTGACTCCCACTGATTAACTTACCCAGTTTAAGTCAAGTGCTTAGTCGCTAGCCACCTGGGGATTGTTGGTTGACCAATCATAAACTTGTGGCAGCTTGAGTTTTCAAATGAAGCATTGACCTCAGTAAACTGAGATTAAGGCTGGACACACTGACTTCTTAGGTTGAAGAATCTCTGGTGGGAGCACTGGACTACTGATCATTATTGTGACATTGTAATACCAGTGATGGTCTTTAAATTATATAGAGGAATTTTAGATTCTTTTTAGCTGGCTGAGCATTTCAATATAGTTAATATTTTTTTTGTTTAGTCTTGACAAGTTTACAAGCAAGAATCTTCGTGTATATAGTAGACTGATTTAATTTGTTAACTGAATTTAAATCTATACATTAAAGATAAATTTCATTCCGTACAAGACCACAAACAGAATACTTTTTTACTTCGAGGTCAGTTAATAAAAAGTTGAGTACCTATTTAAGTACCCATTTCAGAACCTGCGACCTATCTGTTTATATGGCCAACGGTTAACGAGGGTGTCGAGTGACCAGCACAAACGACCAACCGCCTTTACTTTCCCTACCTAATCAGGTCCCCAATAGGGTTGAGTGGGTGTCCTATGAATCCTGAAATTCTAAATACAAGCCTAGACTGAGATTCGAACCAGGGACCCTTCTCGGTTCAGAAGCCTAGCGCTTTGTAACTCAGGCATCACGCCCAATAATTTCATATCAACAGTTTGAAGCGCTTTGGAACAATTTGTTTAGCGAAATGCTTAAGACATAAACATCGGCAGCCCTGCAGGAACAAAGAAAAAGCACATGACGTTTGAGCCACGAGGCCTTCGTCAGTTATAAAAAATTTCAGTCTTTGAACAAATTGTTTGTACTAAGGTTTAGTTTCAAGATTCATTACCACCTGTATTGACAATATTATTCCTTGCTGCTGTCTGAACCAAATTAGGATGTGTTCCACAACTTTCGTTGTTTAAATTATGGAAATCTCATACCACATATAAGGGAACACATCGGGAACACAACGGGAACGAATCTGAATTTAGATTTATGAGAGGGACAGGATTATACAGGAGATGAAACTGATTAGCATAACACAAAGCCCCTGGATGCCCTCTGGGGCGGGTAGAAGGGCAAAAGGTGGACACTTGTATAAATATCTTATTGTTAGATCTTGGCAATATCTGGCGGCGGGCGCAATGACCTGTACAAATAGTATCAGAGCCATGCTTTTGAAACCATAATCCTATTGCGTCATTGTTTTGTGCCGTTTTCCAAGACGCTTACGAAGTTGAATTAAATACAAAGACGGTATAAAAAAAAAGAAATGTGAAATTGATGACGTAATGAGTTCAAAGAGCGGTCATAGTTTAAGAAACTCTATGTATAGATATGGTCTCAATGTTTTAGTGTCTGTGAGAATTTTATTTACTAAAACAAAACAATAAATGGTTGCCATGGTCCCCCGCCCCTTTGTCAATATCTTGCGCCCCACTGGTTGATAAATGCTGGACTGGTTTCACGACAGAGCCGTGCTCGCTCGCTCTCTCTCTCTCTCTCTCAGAGAACAATATCGGTTATTATGATAACATGGGATTGTAGTCACAAAACACAATAGTTCACAGATAAAAATAGGTCTATACTTTTTTTTCTATTTTAACATAGGACAAACAAACACACACAAAGAGATGAGAACGAGGCCAGATGGCGCGCAATGACGTCAGAAGGTGTCGCGTGAATATCTTACGTGTCTCGAGACACATCAATGTCACTGACGTCTGTTTGAGGAGGTGTGTGACATGAGAAAGTGGAAAACAGCTGGTCAATAGCAAGGTCACCCTGACCAAAGCTCTTTAACTCTTGTATAGTCTCCCTGGACTTGACCCTACCTATGAGTTGGCACCTCGTGACCTGTCAAGCTGGACTGGCCAGCAGACGTCAAGACGTAATCTCAGCAGTGACTGTGATTAAACTCTAGTGTTAAGAGATTAACAAAATATGAGAAGGGAAAAAAAACGTGTTCATTTGAGATTTTCATCACTATCGATAACTATAAAATATCTCACTTTTTGGTGTCAGAAGTGGCCAAAAGTAGTAACTGTTGATTAGTTATGTAATTTAGAAGCTAAACGATACATTTTGTCCACTTTTTAGCACTAAAGTCCAATTTCAAAGCTCTTCGTTTGTAGCAAAAACTAAGTTTTACAAAGATTCTCACACTGTCTGTCTGTGACACATTTTTTACACGTTATTTCTCCCACTTTTCATTACCGGGTCAAGTTGAAACGTCGCAGTCATTGTCGATAACAACATATGAATACATTAATAAGAATTATCCAATTACTTAATTAATTAGTGGTAATTCATTAATTTTGTTATGTGTAGAAAAAGGGAAATACATCTTTGAGTATTGACAGATATGGCAGTAATTGTGCGGATCTCTCCCTTTCACTTTATTTTTAAAAGTATATTTCGATTTTATTATTATTTCGTTGATAACAGTGGTCTTTTTAATACAGCGTGCTTCACATCGTTTACTTTCGGACATTTGTAGTGAGAATCCCCATTTGTAGTGAGAATCCCCATAAAGTCTACAGTATCGGATTGATAAAAAAAAAGACTCAAAGACTAAGTTGTGGCAAGGGTAACCGAAGCTGTGAGCTTTTGTGCAATAAATAAACAATATATAAATACTAGATCTATAATCCTAAGAACAAGAATGCAGAAGGTTTGAATCTCTCGGTTATTAGAAATCCCAGAGACAAAAAGCAGAAGTCAAGAGAGAGCTCAAGTGTTCTCTATCTTTTTCGATGTTTGATAGAGCGACAAGATTATCTTAATGGTCTTTATGCATTCATGAATTATTACTATTATGTTATTATTTTCAGTGCATGAGACAGAGGTTTTGATCTCACTTCCTGTCATGCGCACATTACTTGGTTTATTGTTCGGATTTTCTTTTTCATGTACTATTATATTTTATGAGCTGTTTTCCGAAGACGCGCTGTAAACGTCATTACTTCTTGTGTTGGGGTTTGGATGGCTGGTTCTTGCTGGAGCTTCTTTTCCTTGTTTCCCAGTATTGGGCAGTATTGGGTTAGTTCAGTTTTATGGTACTTTCTTCTTTAATTCGTTGCTCCAAATCGGTTGTCATTATAATCAAGTTGAGAAGCAGTCACAAGGAATTCATATTGTTCTTGTTTAGGGACTCAGCTTGGGACTCTGAGGGTAATATTGACTTTGTATGTGTCATACTTGATCATGTTTGTACTTATTTCGGATGTTCCTTCAGAGTTGAAGATAATTACTTCCTAGTCCAAACCTTCCGCAGGACGACGGGGGATGGGAGCGGGCAGGGTTTGAACCCGGGACCATCGATAAGTCCAGCTTGCAAACCGCACGACCAGGCAGCCATCATTGGGCATAGGGCCCAAATATCTATGATAACGATTTGTAGACACCACTATCAACAGTGGACTGCGAGAACAACTAGATGCACATAAGTACCGGAAATAAATAATTCCATGTATCTATTTGGGTTTTGGTTATTTGCATGAAAAGAATGGCTTATTTCATTCATATAATGTAAATTTGGATACACGGCACGCTTTGGTAAAGCAATGATATGCTAATGCTTCAATGACATATTGTGAATACCTCTTATTATAAGATTTAAGTTACTGAACTACCATATCTCATCTTCAAATTAAGATGGGCGCGGACTAAGGGAATTGGGATAGGATACAAAATTCATAAACCAGCTAGACGTTCTGTTTCTGCATCCAAGTTGAGAAGGGAAAAAAAAACAGTTTTTCCCAGCTGCACCAGAAGCATGCATGTCAGCGCGCGTGGCGTGCACACACCTACACACAAATGAAACTCATACATTCCAAGTTTTCATCGAAAGGTCAGAGTCTGAGCGATAAGTTAAATATATGTCCGAGGTAATGAAATAGTGGGTCACTATTGTTTGTTCCTTATAGTGAATAATATAAAACGATGAATAAATATTAAGTAACAGCTTACCGGTAGGATTACAGTAGCTATTTGTCATCAACTTATCTTGAACTATTTATAAGCAATGTTTCATAATATCAATAGCTATTTTATTTTCAGAAAAAAAGTCAGTTATATTACAGTAGCAATTCATCAGCATCATGGCAATAAAATCTTTAACGGTACTTTCACCTATCCCTTTGACTGCTGAACCGTTGGGGCATCACATATGTTCTGTCGATCGTTTTTCTCCATTCCTCTGAGTTTTGCCTTGAATAGAATCGTTTTCAATGACAGGCCCGTCCATTCTTTAATGTTGTCTTCCCATCGCTGTCTCTGTCTCTTCTTCCTTTCCGTGGCACTATACCTGTAGGAAGGTCCTTGAGAGCCCCGAGGACCTTGTGATATGGCCATACAGTTTTAGTTGCGTTTTTTTTTTGGACAGTGGTCAGCATGTCATAGAGGAGGAAATTGCCATTGTGTTCCTGTTTGGAAACCCCTCATATGTGATTACGTCTTTGTATGTGACACACAGGTGGTGTAGCATCTCCATTCCATTTCTAGGATCATTCTCTCTAGTTCTGCAGTCAGCGTCCAAAATTCGCAAGCATACAAGAATGTGGACGTGACCAAGGAACGGATCAATCTGATTTTAGTGTTGAGGGCGTTGCCTTTGTCTTTCCAGAGTGTTTTGATCTTTGCAAGTACAGCTGTGAACTGAGCCATTCTGGCAAGTAGATCCGGTTTTGGTGCTTTAGTCTGAAACAATAGCTCCGAGGGTATTGAAACACTTGCCAGCTTTGCGCCTCCAATACTGATTTATATGTTAAAGTTTCCTCAGATGTCTATTGGTCACATTGAGGGTTTTTTTCGGCATTGATTTGTATACCGTATGCTGCTGAAGTCTTGTCTTTGCGCATCACCCCCCACCCCCCGTATAGTTTTAACTCGTTCTCTTTCTCCCCTCCCCCAATAAGTTCTAACTCTTCCTCTCACTCTATCCCCCCCCCTTTGCCTCCAATCATACAGTTGATTTGTCTAGTCTAGTGTATCAAAAAACCATTTCACAAATTACTTCCTGAAGACTGTTCACCCCCTTCCCTTTTTACCTACATATATTCACAAAAACAATTTTATTAAAAAAGAAAACAAAAACAAAAGAATTAGATGAATATGAACATTCTTTGAAAAAAATATTAATATTTGAAAAAAAAAAAGACTTTCTCGGTTACAAAACCAAAAAAATAAAGATGTTAAGACATCATATCAAAAACATAATTGTAGACTTGAAACCTGATCAGATAAACATTTAGCCGTCGAATAATATAATCACAAAAGACAAATACGCGAGTATTATTATTACTTTAAAAAAAATCAGGAGGAAATGAAAAGAGATATATATTTGTGTGTGCGTTGGTTTAGCTGCCAGACAATACTCAAGAAAGTGTTGAACTTTAAAACAACTAACAAGGAGAGTCATCGTCAGACTAAAACCTGACAATAGAGTTGTCTCCTCGCTTCTTTCAGCCACCAGACGACAGACACAATAAGGGATTGAAGGATCCTCCACACTAACAGTCGTGTGAACAACAAGGGAGGTAAGTGGACGTCCTCCGCCCAAGTATAAGTACTTCCCTTTTTTTTTTTTTTTAATCAAACTAATACTTATTATTATGAACTGATTGCCAATAGAAAGTATCTACACAGAAAGCTTCATATTAGAGATTTTCATCAATGGCGGAGATACTATCCATTTTTTGTGTGTGTATCCGGTGATAGACTAAATGACAGTGTTGATAAGCTATACATTTTTAACATTATATAGTATTTTGTTTGCACTTTGTTTTAGTTGGTACTTCAGAATCGAATCTTGAAGCTCTTTTTTGTTTCATTTTTATTGGCAACATTGAATTTCAATTTAGCGTCCTTTATATTGCTAAGTATATCGCGAATATATATATATATATATATATATATATATATAAGGAATCTTTAGAAAGTTAATTTATTTTTTTTTAAATTATAGAACAGATATTTCTCTCCGATAACAACAGTAAAAAATAACATTTGTTAACAAACCAAAACTATGCGTGCAATTTTGACCTAACAGAGATGTAGTTTTGATCAGACAAGTGTTTTGTTTCATTTTAGTTTGCGGTGTTTATTATTCAAGTTGTGTCTGTCTCCCAATTCACGCGCACACCTGCAGGTTCTCAGTAATGCACTTGAACCATGAACAGCAAACAATAAACTCCGAGGAGATAACCCACGATTCCCAATCTCTTACCATTTTATAGTGTCACAAAATACTTGTTTCTTGACCCTTTTTTCTTTAAATGTCGGCTTCCTGGACATGGACTAGTTTCTCTATTTCCAAATCTCGCACTATCTTCCTCCTGTCATCTTTAATTACATCTCCACCACGTTTCTTCATATCACTTTCTTTTCTTCTCTCTTACTGAATAAGAAAATCCAAATGTGAGGAAAGAGCAGATTACTGTGATTTATTTTAGTGTGAAAATCCCCATTTAAAATCACTATATAATTCATATTATTTACAGCATTACTTCGAGTGTGATAAATTATAGACAAAAATATGGCAACTATTATAATATGTTAAGTAAAATACAAACTCAACCATACCCATACATACAGTGCTACATATATGGAACACATTTTCATTGTCCTTGTTTATATGTGGGAAGCGTGGTCGAGAGGCTAAGTACGTTTGACTTGGCTTGGCAACCTATGAAGGGGGCTCGAAGTTCGACACCCGCCTAAAGGCAGCACGGATAACCTTCTCCCAGATACCCCCTCCCAACTGGTTCACAAATGAAATTGAACCAAAGGGCTCTGAGCGTACTATAAGCATGAAAGTAGCGCTATATAAAAGCTATAATTATATTGAACATAGATATCCTTTCTTGATCTGTTAATGAGATAAAGAAAAAAAAAAAAAGGGGGGGGGGAGTCAAATTAACAAAACAGAAATGGACTTGAGAGCAACATAAAAAAGAGAAGAAAAAAAGTGTTTATGCTGACTTCATGTCTGGATGAGCCTTTAGTCTTCTTTTTAATGAAGAGTTGGTCAACAAGAGGACGTCAATCATCTAGCTCTCATAAAAAGCTAATGCGTCGTCAACATTTGCCCCGAGGGAGAATCTGACGCGAGTGATCTTCCCCTGGAGAGGCTCTCAGAGTGATCGTTCTTTCCAATGAGAACTCTTCATATTTAACACCAAACCTTCATTTCTGTAAACTTGTTGGTATCCAGTAGACTAGGAAAGACTACTCTTATCGTTTCAATTACTGACCTTCTTTCAAAAAGAAGATACTCACTTCCAGCCCGTGTACATGTGTTAATTTACACGTATATGTTATTTAGTGACAAACTCTAACGAGGCATTGGTCTTCCGGGCTAACTCATGCAACCACGTTCCAAGAACAGAATTAGGGAAGAACTTGTAAGGATTCGTCCAAAGTAACAAGACCAAATACTGACAATGACGTCGATGTGACAAGACTAAATAGCGACAATGACGTCGATGTAACAAGACTAAATACTTACGTCTACGTGACAAGACTAAATACTGACACTGACGTCTACTTAACAAGACTAAACACTGACACGGTGACAATACTAAATATTGATAGTGAGATTAGTTTACGATATAAGACTATATACCAACATCGATATCTTAGGCCATGTTGTAACAAGCGAATTTACAAAACAATGCTTATAAGAGAGAAAAACAACAATCCAATTACTGCCATATCTCAACACTGCAACATTTATCTCCATTTTTAACATAAAACACAACTAAGTAATAACCACTAGTCAATTAACTTAATAGTCAATTTGTCATTGATTCATGTGTTGTCATCGGCAATGAATAATTGGGCGAAGTTTCAACTTGATCCGAGAATGGGAAGTGGGAGAAATAAAGTGTAAAAGATTTGCACCAAACAGACAGAGTAAGTTGATAAAAAATGATATAAGAACTGCAGAAACACCACTAAATCTTAGAGCCAATGTCAATGAAACCAGCAAGACACTCTCCCCTCTCCGTAGAATGTTCAGTCGAAGACACCAGTCATACCAAAGTTAAAAAAAAAACAACAACAAAAAAAACAAAACAAAACAAAAAACCAGAAGCAAGTAATCAGACCAACAGAGCGGTCACCATGTCACGTGACAAATGTTTACAAGACAAGAGAAATGGGTAAGATTAAGAGGACTTCCACCAATATGTGGATGCCCCCACTAAATAAGAGTCACAAAGTAGGGGGTCAAAGCACAAGGGCACTCTGATCCATTCACTACCATGTTAGAATAACAAACACTCTGTTCATTAAAGGGCTATAACTCAAGCTCAACTTCTGGGAATGTGAAAAAACTGGTTCAATTTTAACAGAAACAAACCCCAAAAAAAAAAAAAAAAAGAAACAAAATATGTTGTTAGGCGATAGTTTGCTTTTTTTTTTTTATTATAATTATTGAATAAATTTTTAAAAAGTTACTCTTTCAGTCAGAATAAAAAATACTAAAACCCTCATTATGGCCCTTGTTTGTTGATGCTGAAGCTATTCACAAATCAAATTAAACAACGTCATAAAAAGGCCATGGACTATGTATCAGAGCGCGTCTGAATTGTAGACACTCCAATATTTTTGTTAGAACGAGACTGTCCCTGAACATGTATTTCAAAGTCACTTAGTTTACTAACTAGCACAGCAAAACTTGAGCCTAAAACTAATTAATACAGCAGTTGAAATCCAAATCTTATTTTTACAAAACGTAATAAGAATTTCGTAATCGTGGTTAATCAAACATTTTTCAGTCATAGTAAAAGGGATTGGGGGGGGGGGGGGGGGTGATAAGGGTCTCAGTGGTCAAACAAATAAAGGAGACTATATAGTTAGAGCGGCTCAATATGAAATTAAGTGAGTCAAAGCTAAATGTGTATGATGGTGGCTGAGGTATTAGAGCTCTTGATATCAAACTGAGGGTGCCGAGCACAAGTCCTAGTGTTAGGGGCTAATGCGTAAGAGGGTCGGATAAGTAACTGAAGGTAAGGCATTCTCTACTCTTGCATTTGATGATGATTGACCAGGCAACATAACTCTATACTCGTCATTAAAACAAAGACACAAGTCAAAACATAACTAGAATGTGCGTATATCTGAAAATTCTGAATCCTTCCGATGTTAAAACCTTTTTTTCATAGATGGTTAAAAGTTAAAGCTTATCAATATGGTCACAGTTCACCATAATAGATCTCACGAGTCCGATCCAGGAGCAGCCCGGTGCTGGACTAGATGACGTCAAAGACTGCGAGGTCAGAGGTTGGGGATGGTGAGAGCTAAGGAGTAGGGTGGGGGGATGAACGATCGGTTTCGGAAAACACAAAGACCATCTACTCGTCACGGAGTGGCCACTAACGAGTGTCTAGGAAACAGATAACTTCATGAGCTGTGTCTTTAGTTTCGACCTCATGGCTTCGGTTCGGAAACAAAGAAACAGGAATAGGTTCACCCCGTATCACATCATTAACGTGCACACACACACACATACACATGATAGAGGTAAAGAATATATTTTTAAAAAAAAACATGACTTCATAAGCTCACGTTACAATAAAATGCCACTTAACAAGACCAATACTTCAATATCAGGAAGAGCTACAGATGTAGCGTGACAAAGAGGTCAACATTTTCTCAGCGTAATCAGAAAAACAAAGATGTTAAGATTCTGTCTACGTTATTACACAACAAAGATGTTGGAATGTTCACAAAATAACGCTGTCAAAATGTTCAGCAGAGACGCACTTTAGGTGACTGATAGTGAACGCATAACTGTGACGACATAAATTCCAAAGCGAGACTGTAGCTTAGCTAGATTAAACAGACAGTTGAGGCTTGGCTTTCATAGAGGTAACATCGTACATGATAGTGACTGAGACTAGACTGCTCCCGTTGTGAATTAAACAGTTATACTTCACACGCCTGTTGGTTGTTCACTCTATTTGTGGAGTTGTATTATTCGTCTGCATGTCTGTAACCAAGAACTCGCTGGTAATTTGACGCGTACAGAAACACGCAACCTATTTGCTGAACAGTACACGTTATACAGACGCAGATTAGACATTACATCTCTACAGTTCTTAACCAGTGACTCCAAAACGTTGGCCCGCGGATCATATCCAGTCGGTAATGTGAACCGACCCCTCGGAACTCCTGACAACATTACACAATGTCTCAGAGACCAAGTCCCATTGGACTACACGATTTTGTTGTCACGGCCCGTGACACAACCATCTAATTAATATGACCCTCTCCTCCATTGGGGGTGTGGTGGCTGAGTGGTTAAGCGCTTGTCTTCTGAACCTGGGGTCGTGGGTTCGAATCTTGGTGAAGACTGGGATTTTGAATTTCAGGATTATTAGGGCGCCCCTGAGTCCACCCAACTCTGTGTGTAACTAACTTTAGTTATGGAAAGTAAAGGCGTTCGGTCGTTGTGCTGGCCACATGACACCCTGCTCGTTAACCATTAACATCATCTTCCCTAACTTGGTCGTTTGGTCGCCAATGAAGGCTACAACTCTAGCATATGAGGAAGAGATAAATAAATGTCAGAAAATGCCACACTCAACTTTGTAGACTGTCTTTGAGGTAAAATAATAATTATGAGCTGGGTTAGTGTAAAGAAAGACTATTTGCATTGCTACGTAGAGACGAATACATCATCGACTATTTACACTTCAAGGCGCGTGGCTTTTTTCTTCCGGTGAGCAACATCGTCTGGAGAAAATAGGCGGAAACACAAATTAGGATACAACACTAAGAAGTCGTAATTAGTGAAACCCAGAATTACCTAAAATAAGATGGACAAGAATAAAACATTGTAAAGAAGAAATATTTAAAGAACAGAGGGAAAGAAATATGTAACGTGTGTGTGTATATATATATATATATATATATATATACCGATATTAAGAGTACACTTCTCCAATCATTGATATTGTAGCAATAAAGACTCAACTTTTTCCACATATAGATAACACCTTTAAAATTAAAATGTCTGTAAGTTAAAAAGTCCCTCTAGTTGCGTGGTATGGTTTTCATCTTCGGTAGGACTGAAAGTCGTGCGAGGAACAGGCGATTTTCTTGTCTTGATTAGCATTTAATTGTTTCATTCCTTCGTGAAACCTTGTGAAATTCATGATTTTTATTTGCCAAGACAAGGACGAGCGTGACGAAGCATCTAAATCTGTGACTGTCACGCTAGCTTTGTGACACTTTGGCTACTGATGGAGGCGTGGCTGTGCATGTGCAGTGTCCACGATGGCAGACGTCTGAAACTCACAATGGCCTGGTCTGTGGTTGTATACTCCAGGAAGAAATTTTTAACTCTTTCATTCCGAATTATTGTCTTCGTTCCAATAGCATTATTTATTTTTTTATATTTGTATTTCACTATCCTGTTATGGTAAAAACGTCAACAATTTTAATTCTTTCTAGCGTTCAAAAAAAAATATGTAATAAAAACAAATTCGTGTTTCAAATATTCTTTAGTAATACAAAAATAATTTTTCAGAAATAGATCATATAAATTTCAATCGGTTTCAAGGGAAATATTGAACAACACAAAATAATAATGTCAATAATATCATTCGTTGCCCCTTTGATTGTACCATTCAGGTGTGGAGTAGCTGACCACATTCAATATGTTAAGGAGTACACGTTTTGAAGGAAGAATAAAAAGAGAAAGAGAGAGAGGGGATAAGAAAGAGAGAGAAAGAGAGAGAGAAAGTGAGAAATAGAGACAGAGAGAAAGAGAGAGAGAGAGAAAGAGATAGAGAAAGAGAGAAAGAGCGAGAAAAAGATAGGAATAGAAAGAGAGAGAGAGAAAGAAAGAGAGAAAGAGAGAGACAAAGAGAGAGAAAGAGAGAGAGAGAAAGAAAAAAAGGGAGAAAAAGAGAGAAACGAGAGAAAAAGAGAAGAAACGTGGAATGTGTGTTGTCTCTAAACTTATACAAGGAGAAAATTACCCTAATTTCTTTTAAGAAAGAATTCAATGTCATGTTGACACCAGGGCTCTTGATATCAGTCTTATATTCCAGGCATGGAGTTTATTGGTACTAAAAATAGCCTGCAGATACTTTAGGGCAACTATAAAATGTGAATTGCCTTCTAAACTTGCCAAATAACTTTCTGACGCGAGACAGTTGTGTCCTCCTAAGAGTGACAGTTGTTCATATAATCAGTGCTCGATGGGATGTAGAGACAACCAGTTAAAACCAGTGGCTAGTAGGGGGGGGGGGGGGGTAAATAAATTTCCGACACTCGAAGCACAGGCGCATAACCGCAAGAATTTAGTAAGTGTTTAGAGACGGCCGGATTATAACCCGCGGACCGTGTTATTAACAGACCTGCTTGAAACAATACTAATTCAACCAAATCCTTTAAAAACAATTCCAGCAAATAATTTAGCTAGAGCTAAAATCGACAACAAACTCAAAATCCACATTAACAATGACGACAAACATCCCTAATGTTTTCTGTTTACCGCAATAAATTTCTTCACGTCATAGAAAGTATTCACTCTGAGATACACCAATTAAGAAACAAAAAAATGTGCATATAAATGGATGCAAGCAAGGGCAGAAAAGGTGGTAGCAATAAACAATGTGTTGAACGCTTAAAACATATTCGCTACGAACAGGATTTTATCATAATCTATCAAGGGCCAGATATATCTTAAAATAGTAAATATTTTGTTTTCGGAAAGGAAATTCCGTGAAGGATTAAGAATGACAGAAAACTTTCATTTAGTTTAACTGCAGAAAACCCGCACTTTTAGTTTTCCAATAGATCACAACACAACAATAGAAAAACAACACAAGACACAGATATTTTACAAAGAGAATTAGATGAATTACAGAAATGGGAATCAAATTGGAATGTCTTTCCACCCAGAAAAATGTCAGTTGTTAAGAGTAACAAAAAAACTAAAACAAATTAATTCCACTTATCTTATTCATGGCAAACCAGTAACAAAGACTAAAAACGCAGAATACCTAGGTGTTATAATAAATGAAAAACTGTCATGGAATCCACATATTGATGAAACTATAAAAAAAATCCAATAAAGCATTAGGGTTTATTAAAAGAAATTTCTATAAATCAAATAAGAACATAAAACTAAAATGTTATTTAACCTTGGTTAGGCCAATAATAGAATATGCATCCACCGTTTGGGACCCCTCAACTCAAGAAAACATTAAGAAACTGGAACAAACACAAAATAGAGCAGTGAGATTCATAACAAACGAATATTCACATTTGACTAGAGTAACACCTTTAGTAAAATCACTAAATTTAGAAAGCCTTCAGGACAGAAGACTCAAAAGTAAAGTAGCAATTATACATAAAACACTGAACCATAATCTTCAAATACAAAAACAAAACTTAATAAAATACTCTGAAAGACACAAAAATAAAGGCACATTCCTCGTCCCCTATGCTAGGACAAATTTGTACAAATACTCCTTCTTCCCTAGTGCTATTAGAGCATGGAATGGGTTGCCTGAGCTAGCCAGAAAAACCAGTGACTTGGCAGAATTTAAGTCATTGGTTAATATGCATGACTAAATGCATGACGCGTAGGACGTAATCATCTTCTTTTTTGAAGTAACGTCTGTATTATATAAGATAAGATAAGATCCAAACTGTGTGCACATATTTCAAACCATATCTCGATTTCCAGTTCTCCAGCTTTCCCTAACCCCTGGCACTTACAGCCATGAAGAAATATAATCTTGCAAACAATACAAATAACAATCAATACAAGTCTAGCCAAAGTTGAGCGCCAAAGTTCGTTAACTCTTTCATTTCCTAACAGACGATACCAACGTTGATTCGGCCCCATTAAATAAAATTAATTTCTGGTTTTATAAACTTTAATTTGTGTTACATAAAAAGAGCATGCATTCTCCTATAATTATATTCCTTATATAACATTTCTCGATTGCATACAAAAAAGTTATTGAAATTTAATCATAACAGGGCAGTGAAACACAAATTAGCAAAATGAATTATTCGATCGGAACGTGGAAAATAATTACGGAGAGAAAGGGTTAATACTTCAAGAGATGTACACAAAAATATAATACAGGCAATATCGTCAAATGCATGACAATTGAGTACATTTAGAGTGTAATAGAATATCCATCATCGGCCACAAATATCTCTTTATTGTTCTATTTAGTTTTGCAGCACTTTATTTAAAAAGAAGGACAACGACCTTGACATTGATAAACTATTGAGTCGCCTGCCACCAACACGTTGCGGTAACTCAAGACAAGCAAAACATTCTAACGTTTTCTAATTTAAGAGTTATGTTTCCTTTGTTTAATGCTGTAAAGCCAGACAAGGGAATTTTATGAAGCAAATAAAGTTAAATGTAGTGTTGTTGTTTTTTTTATATAAAGTTAACTGTAGACGAGCAGTTTAAAATGTGAAACTCAAAATTTAGTTCTTCGTCAGAGAATAAAGAAACGAGACAAAATACATTTTAAAGAGGAATTGAGAAAAAAGAAGAGGGGGGGGGGGGGGGAGAACCCTTACATAAAGACACTTTACCTTTACCTATCCCTTAGTCTGTTGGACCGTTGGGGCACCATACAAGACTCGTCGACCGTCTTTCTCCATTACTCTCTCTTTTGCCTTGGTTAGAACCTCTTTCAATGGCAGGCCCATCCATTCTTATATATTGCCCTCCCATCGCTTTCTCTGCCTCCTCTTCTTTTTCCTGGTACTGTTCCCTGAAGAAAGGTCTTTGCGAGCCCCGAAGATCTTGTAATATGGCCATAGATTTTAAGCTTGAGTTGTTGTTTTTTTTACAATAGTTAGCAGGTCATCCCCCATCATGAGGTCCAATCGGTGCAGTAACCCTGTCTCTAATCTCTTGGTTTGTGATGCGGTCTCTGAATAAAGACACTACCATATTTAAATGAATTTTTTGAACAGAAAAGTCTAAGAAAAATCGGAAAAATCTTGGAAGACAACTGCCACCCGCTCCATCATAGCTACGTCAAGTCGTCGCGAAGTGGGCGACTGCTGTCAATCAAGACAAGAACAGAGAGGTAAAAAAAGGCTCGTTCATTCCTTACTCGGTCAGACTATACCAACGCCACTCGTTGATCAGGAAACATGAAAAGGACCAAGATGTCTGTGAGTTATCGCTGAATGAATTTTTTAGGTTGTGTCTGTTGTGTTCATGTGAATGTTTCTGTTGTGTTGTCTTTATATGAGAAAAAGAGTCCTTGTAATCACAACAAATTTCCATAAGGATCAATAAAGCAGTCTAAGTCTTAGGAAAAAGTAGAGAATAAAAGGGAGAAAAAAAGAGAGAAGAGGAGAAAGAGAGTCAGAAAGAGAGAGATAGAGGGAAAAAGAAAAAAAAAGAGAAAGTGAAAAAGAGTGGAGAAAGAGGGAAAGAGAAACAAATATGGAGAGAGAAAAAGAGAAAAAGAAATAGAGAAAGAGAGACAGAAAGATAAATAAAAGATATAACTGTAGTTAATGCCGAGCGTGTCGCACAAGACCAGTACATTAAATTTCAGCAGGCTTTAACTCCATCTAGCTCTGCCCATCAAGCTGATCAAGTAGAGATTTGTCTCCCTTGTCCCCCTGGACACTCGGACACAGCACGCGACGTACATCGAAAAACCATTTAATCTTCATTCAGGGGCAGAGATTTTCAAGTCTCGTGGGGTGGGACACTATGAAACACTTTGTCAGACAACGTAAGATATGGCTGTTTACAGCAACACGGTGGAATTTAAGAAAATCTTAGGTCAGTAGAAGTCGTATTATGTTGGTAAAGATCAAATTTTTACTGAAATACTGTGAGGAAAAAGTCGTTGCAATTCAAATAATTAAACTACGACATTCATATATTATGTACCATGAAAAGTAAGTGGTCATCATCGAACCACGATGGACGAACTATATTTATCTAATATATAAAGCAGAAAGTAAGGCCTATGTATGTATGTATGTCCCCGCATAGTAATCAAATCCGTTTCACCAATCTTGATAAAACTTGGCAGAAATGTTCCTTGGGTACCGTAGTGTATGTATTGTAGCCCTAGAACAAACTTAAGACCATCAACAAAAAAAATGTTGACCAGCTCTATGAAAGCATTATAACTTCATCGATCTAGGCCATGTTTACATGAGAAAAGATCGAAAGGATCCAGATCTAGATCTAATTTTAAGAACTGCACTTTGCGCATATAGTTTTTTACTTTGACACATGAAAATACAAAATATAGTCCATTGATTTCATTATTTAATAAAATTAACTTTCAAATTTGAGTTTCAAAAGCATTTTTTACATAAATTCGATCCTTATTTCTGCGAATGTAGACTTCCTGATAAGCATTCTTTCATTAAACAATACCGTAATGTTACACATCTTTCTATTCCTAGGTCTAAAACTCTAATTCAACTTTAAGATGATAGAACTTTTCTTCGCAAAGATAGTTTTAAACTTAAATACATGAACATACTAATTATAGTCCATTCATTTCATATTTTAATCAAATTCACAGTCAAATTTGTTTTTCTAAATCCTTTTTCATGCATTCGTTCGCTAAAGCTGCGGAGCCGTGTTAAGATATATTCTAATAGTTTCATTCATTCGCGTACATCTAATGAAAAAGGTCACGCAAGCACTCGTGCAAAATGAACTCTATCCAAGCCAATATTTGACTCTAGATCAAGATCTATGTCTAACTCAAGATCTACTTTATTCTTTAACACGTGAATATACCAAATTAAGTCTATTCATTTAAGTTCATTCATATATATATACCATGATAAGTTGTCACACATATCTGACAAAATAAAGGGGATATCACTCAAATTGATTTATTGTCATAAGATAAGAAAGTAGGGAATTACATTTAGAAAGGCACAGACAAGAGACCAGACGATATAGTGAGTCCTAGTTTTCTTATAAACATTGGAAGAGGGCAGACATTGATATTTCTGAGAATGTTTTGTTACTATAGACAAGATATATATACTTATTCTCTTATTAAATGTTGTGAATAGATCATTTACTTATAATTATGAAACATTGGTTTTTATTTATTTTAATACGTGAGGCGCGTTGGCTGAGTGGGTAAAGCGCTTGGCTACCTATTGAAGGGCTCCGGATCCGAATCCTGGTGAAGACGGAGAATTTTAATTTTGGGATCTTAGGGCGTTCTGAGACTACCCGGCGCTAATGTGTACCCAACAATAGTTGGGGAAAAGTAAATGCGGTTTGGTCATTGACATCCTCGTCCATAGATACAGATGACCTTTACATCATATACTCCTTTGATCGCAAGGTCTAGAAAGGGAACATTTACTTTTATTGTAACAAAAATGGCGGGTCATATTTTCTTATTATTCTACATAGGACGTTATCATCTTCTTTTTTGAAGTAAAGTCTGCATTATATAGGATAAGTTAAGATATTGTGTGTGTAATAAAATATGTGTGCAGAGACTTTAGTGTCATTGATTCGTTCATTATTGTTAGATTGAACCAACTTCGGTTGCAAGACTTAATACTGGTATGTAATACACTTGACTATTAGCAATACGTAGCAATAACTTTCAAAATTTTGATATAATCATTGAACTAATAAATAGAAACGAGGTTCAGTTTTTACGTTATCGGCTTAGATCGCAAAACGGAGTAATGGAGGGTGAGGGTTCGAATCCTCGACTTCATGCCATGAGCATGACAATAAAGCACTCCATGATAGATCTGCGCGTTTCCTTTAAACGCGTGATGCTAAGAGCCATTGATCAACCCGTCGAGTTGATCTCCGTCTGGTTGAAATGTCTGCACCTTAAGAGAGTGTCCTAGTTTGAAAAGTTAGATGATTGAGGACGTCCCCCCGTACGCTACCCTGCCCACACTTCATCCTAACAAGCGGGCTAGGGGAGAGAGAGATGGTGAGCTGCTTCCTGTTGAATACGATGTGGGATCATCCACTCATGACGTACCTACATTTACCAGACGTCCTATTTCGTACAGAATGCCCCCCTTCTGTGGCGTATCTAGGAATTTATGAGCCCAGGGGATTTGACCTCTTTAGGGGCCCCTTGCATTTTGACATTCGACATCACGACATGAGATAATGGTGAAATATTTAATGTAAAAACAAATTTCGGATACTCAAGTGGGGGCCAGGGGGGATTTTCAGATTTTGACCCACACCCTAGATACGCCACTGCTTCAACCTGCTAATAAACAGAATAATACATTTAACACATTTTGCAAAATGTTTTCTTGTGTTTCCATAGTAACAGATTTTCAACAAATCCACGACGTACAACAGTTTTGGTCACAGGGTAAGATATGAATAAATTCTGATAAAACTTAATCATTACTTTTTTTTCTGGAACTTACAACATCATAGTTGAGATGATGATTTTACAGGATCATAGTTAAAAAGATGATCTTACAACATCATAGTTGAGATGACGATTTTACAGGATCATAGTTAAAAAGATGATCTTACAACATCATAGTTGAGACGATGATTTTACAACATCATAGTTGAAATAATGATCTTACAACATCAAAGTTGAGATGATGATCTTACAACATCATAGATGAGATGATGATCTTACAACATCATAGTTGAGATTACAACATCATAGTTGAGTTGATGATTTTACATCATAATTGAGATGATGATCTTACAACATCATAATTGAGATGATGATCTTACAACATCATAGTTGAGATTATAACATCATAGTTGAGATGATGATCTTACAACATCATAATTGAGATGATCTTACAACATCGTAGTTGAGATGATTAAGTCGATCTAAAAGAGAAGCAGACGTAGAATCTCTAACTTCAGAAAGCCACTGTACTTAAACTCTCGATTTCTTAGATTAGTCTAGCACTTTGACCTAAATTGAAGACAATTTGTCACATCATCGTTTGATAGTTAGTGACATGTATTGGCTGGGAAGCACGAAGGACATGGTATATTCACGAGGTTTCACGTGGGAAACAAACGTACACAGTTGAATTGTGGGCAAGAAATCTCGTTCTTAAATTGTAACCACATAGCAGTCGACGCCATGTTCTTTAACTGTAAGGATGTTTTACGTGGTTGATTCAATAGTTTAATACCAGCTGTGTACTTAGAATATTTTATAGGATTTTATGAAGCATTATATGTAATTCTTTATGGCTGGAAATGCCAGTGAACTGTCATTAAATTTTATGATGATTAAATCTCGTCTGCTAACCAAGGTCTTATTTGATGAATTTTAATGTGTGTTGTTCTGTAGTAATTGGAGTGGACCTGCGCGACATCAAGTAGTACACAAATTCAAAGAGAAACAAGACATCTTTAATTACATTAACCTGCACAAGCAAGTGTCGCATAACAGTAGCGACATATTTGGTGGCCAGTACGGGGATCGAACCCACGACATTGGCGTTATCAGCACGCAAATGTTACATAATAGTAGCGACATATTTGGTGGCCAGTATGGGGATCGAACCCACCACATTGGGGTTATCAGCACGCAAATGTCACATAATAGTAGCGACACTATTACATTCAAGAGAACGAAACTCCCGCAGAACTGCGGAAGGGGGGGGGGCGTGCTGCTGGCACGTCAAGACGACGTACCACACGACCAGGCAGCCAACTCTGCTGCAAGTTAAGTTCAAAGCAGTTTGTTTACTAACTTTGTGTTCAGATTTGAAGTATTCACTTACTGAAACACACACACACCATTTTCTTTGTAACTGTGTAAAACTGTTTGGTTTCTTGTTGGTGACTGCGGCTTCTCAGACAGTAGAGTAGAACTTATATAAAAGTCAGTACATGGGAGGTGACTTCCAGTCTTTTTAACTTGAGACAGGTCCCGGCGACCACGGAGTAATTGAAACATGATACAGACATAGTAGAGACAAAAAACTCAAGATTATTTTAGTGCTGTCCATAAGTCATTAGTTCGCTGTGTAAGTGTGTGTGTGTGGGAAGGGGGTTACCGCCTTAACAAAGCCAGATAGTAGATGGGGAGGGGGGAAACAGATCCTGTTACTAAAAAAAAAGAAATTGTAACATTTATAGCTAAAATGGTAGAAGAAACCAAATATCAAGCTTTGTCTTTCCTTAAAATCGTTTATGGTTTCCTTTCTCTGTTTAATGGAATTGTTCATTTTTAAAATGTTCACTGCTGGCCTTGTCCAGTTATTTCACTAAGTTAACAATAGTTTCATTTTCTGTCTGATTTGTTCATTTTAACTTTTTATGCAACAAAGAAAACCATTATTAAAAATACTTTTAAATAATTATACTAAGAGTACATGTATTCAAAGGATATAAAATATAGTTTATGACAAGAGATTTATATTTGTGTTTAATCACCACAAATTATTTGACATAACTTTTGTATAATAGTTATATAAATAACTACCTGTCATTGACAGCATGAAAATTAATTAATAAATGCCATTTTATTCCAATTCGCCATCTCATGCTTCTTAATTAGTATTTTTCTTAAAAGGGGAGGAGGGAGGTAGCGCTGGCGGATTTTTTTCAAAGAAAATACTAAAAAGGGGCGGTAAGCCAAAAAAAAAAAAGGTTGAAGACCACTGGTATAGTGTAAAATTTTAGAAATAAATACCTCACAGTTTCAATTTAGGAATATGACACAAAGTACTAGGAATAAGAATTATAAGTTCGGTCTACAGGTTGGCAATGTCTATTGATTCTTCATTTATTTAAAGAAAGAAAACATTTGATGTATCTTAGCGTAGAGACCTTAACAGTGACTACAATGACTAGACCGCGTGAAAACTTATTATTTAAAATGACCCCAAAACATTTCTATACTCTTGGACATAGTCACTATTATTGTTGTAAATCTGAAAGTCTTTTTAATTCTATTTATT
Organism: Biomphalaria pfeifferi; assembly: GCA_030265305.1. Classification (NCBI taxonomy): domain Eukaryota; kingdom Metazoa; phylum Mollusca; class Gastropoda; family Planorbidae; genus Biomphalaria; species Biomphalaria pfeifferi. Next base: position 595,100 of record JASAOG010000271.1, read on the forward strand.
CTTACGATAATTTCTGTTTTCTGGGCATCTAAAAATGAAAAATTAACTTTAAGAAACAAAGCCAGATAACCAAAAATAGTTCACGAAAAATTATAGTAAAGGTTTAGTCTGTCACTGCTCCTAACATGTCGGCCAAAGAGTTGGAATTTTCGAGCATTTTTTAAAAATTAATATTAGTAAATCAGGTCTTGTAATATACTTCTAAGTAAACATAAGCTGCGTTGTGTTTGTGTGTTAATGAGAGACTATTTCAAGGCCAAAGAAAAAGAAAACACACACACAAAAAACGTGAGCAGGCAATTGGGAAGAGCTTTACGTGAGCCAGAACACCTGGACAGAATTAACAAGCCAAAACATTCAATAGCGTTCGCATGACTAGGGAGTTGTGAAATACCAGCCTCCAGCCAGTCTAGAGCAGCGGTTCTCAACCCTTTAAGCTCGGCGACCCCTTTTTAGAATCCCCAACGCGAACCCACCACCCTCCCCACACACACACAGCAAAAGAAGAATACACAAAAAACAATCCATATTTTCGATGGTCTTAGGTGACCCCTGACAAATCGTCAATCGACCCCCAAGGGGGTCGCGACCCACAGGTTGAGAACCCCTGGTCTAGAGGAGCAGGAAGGCATGCCCGTGGAGATGTCGTGCAACCATCGAGATAAAAAACAACAGCAAAAAAAAACACACAAAAAAAACACAACAAACAACCAAAAGTGTGAACTTAAAGGGAAACTCCGATAGTTTTTCAAATTTGAGTTATTGACATATTTGAATTCTGCGTAAAAAGTTGTAATAGTAAACATTATATCATTTTTTATTTAAATGCTTAAATTTTATATTCAATAAATTAGTCAGTAAATTCTTGACATCTCAAAAAAAAAAACGGGATTCCTTGAGATTTTGTTCTAAGTTATTTCATGCGCCACTTCCCTAAACAATACTGAAAGAGAAACTTGATTTAACCAAACGTATCGCTTCATTCTTACACTAGCTGTTAGGCTGTGACGGCCTAGTCCAGAGCTATGATACAGTTATATATATGTATAGATAGATCCAAAAGCATTAGGATAACCAACTCGAGAAAAAAAAGTAACATTTTCATCTAAGCCTCTCCCTATCCCTAGAAGTAAATAGATCGTGTGTCTGAATGATTCGAACAAGCTGGTCAGTGTAAGGCTAGTGGAGAATCCGTGTAGTCGGTCATGACAAGACAACCAAGCGATAGTGTTTGTTGTGTGTTGAGTGGTCTGGCGAGAAAATACAGACTGCCGTGGTTAGTCAAGCATTTAAATCTACTTTTAATACACATTTTTTTTTGTTTGCACACAAGATCCTAGATTTAACTGCATAGACAAAGATATATTTCTTTTACGAGAATGTAAACTTTGCTGTATGGTCTCCTGTTATACAATAAGTCAATAGACTAAAACACCTTTGTGACGTCACATAGAAACACGGTGAAAGTCTGACTGTTTTGGTTGCGCAGGAAAATTACGTCGGAAAAACATCAATGACTAAGTTATTATTGCAAAATTTAAAAAAAAAAGAAGAATCTATTCATTATCTGTAAACCAAAACACATATTATATCAAAAATTGTCAAAACCATCGGAGTTTCCCTTTAAAATAAGCCAACACAAACAAGCGAGATGTGAGACCAAGTAATTAGTCCAAAAACAAAACACAATACTAACAACATGACTATTTGCACTTCAAATATTTCCATCATTTTTCTTTTTTTACAAAGCTTATATCTACTCACTCTGTCTTTCTGGCAAAAAGTTTGAAAACTTTATTTCTCACACACCCAGTCTCGGATCAAGTTGAAACTTGAACAATTATTCATTGGCGTAGGCGTAGACAAAACATGCATCAACAAAAAAAGTAAATTAATTACTGGCAAAAAAATATTTATTATACCGACAAAGGAAATTAGTTCCTAAGTATTCAGAGATATGTCTAAAAAAAAAAGTTAGGGTTTTATAATAGTATCTAGACTGTAGATCTAGATCTAAATATATGTAGACCAACAAACAAATGTTTTTATTTTAAGAAATGGATTTAGGTCGATAGCTATTTTGATAGCTCCATTTATACTATTTTTACATTCAAGCATTCGCTTTCTTATAAAATTATTATTTCGTTTGTTTCCAAAACACTCTCAGTGACTGTATCGACAGTGATACGCAAATTAAGACCCGCGGGCCGAGGGTAATATATGGCTAGTTTATTCATAATTTTGTACAGCAATGAGACGTTAATGAAGAGGACTAACTAAGCAAATGATGGAAACGCGCATCAACGCTGACAGGGCCAGATGTAAAGTTTGTGGAGGCCCAGAGTCACATAGTGGAGGCCCCAATATACACTTTCTCTTAAGTTTAAATAAAAATCCACTTATTAATAGGAAAACTAATGTCTAAAAGCATGCCATATTATAAGAGAGTACTTGTCAATCAAATTAATTTTCCATCGTTAAAAAAAGTATTTAATATGTATATTTTAGGAATAAAAAATGAAAATGTTTAGGGTCTACGCGATGTAGAGACTATAGACTTCCGATGCTCTAATGGCAGAGATCATTAACCAATGGGCACTAAGAAGGCTCACGGTTAACGAGGGTGTCATGTGGCAAGCACAACGAAAAACCGCCTTTACTTTTCGACAACTAATGTCACGTATCCATTAGAGCTGGGTGGACTCAGAGGCGCCCTAAAGATCCCGAAAGTAAAAATTCCGAGTCTTCACCAGGATTGGAACCACGGACTGCAGGGACCCTCGGTTCGGCAGCCAAGCGCTTTTCCACACAGCAACCGCGTCTTCTTATACCTAGTATGTAGCAAAGTTCTGTCATTCAATAATTAAATTCACAGCATAAGTCAATGTATATTTTTATTTCAGAAGTTTCGAATGCTCTAGAATAAATCAAAGGTCTCACATTAAATTATCGACCTCTTGTCCCACTTCTTCATTATCTCCCCTTTCAATGTATTCCCAGAGTCATCTCCCCTCTTTCTACGCGCATTCCATGCCTTTATTTTCCCAAAGTAAACCAATGTCAGGAATCTACATATCTTTAACATACTATCAAATCATACGATCTATCAAACGCAAACATATTTTAGATTGACAGTAACTTATGGAAAATGTGATATACCAACATTAAGAACATATTATTAAGATGTATTATGTTCAATTATCAAAGGTTTATTGTTATCAGACACAATTATTCCATCTGGAGTAGGAAATGCATCTAAGATCAAAATGAAAACATTTTGAGCTTGCGTATAATAAAATAAAATAATAACTTATAATAAACTGAAATAACGAGACGATAACTTTTCTTCTCTGACTTAACCAACAGTCGAAATCATGTACGGTAAATTCACCGCATTAAATTAAAAAAAAAAAAAAAAAAAAGTATCCAGCCCCCCCCCCCCCTCTTCCCACACCAAAAAAAAAATTCTACATAGCCTTCAGCAAATGGACTCCTGACTAAAGCGTTCAAGTAAAAAATCTGACCAGTGAGCTAGGTGTTGATGATCGATCGTTGGCTTGTAGCTCCAAACAGCTAGCGCAACTGAACCGATGTAGGCGTATTATATTTTTTTGGTTAGCTGAAAGGTGATCGACGTAACAGAGGCGCTCCACGGAAACGCTTTAAAGACAAGCTTAGGCGCCCACTTGCTTTAGCTGACATAGAAGAGAGCACCTGGTTGTAGGCGGCTTCGGAACGAGACAGATGGAGACCGCCAACAAAGGCCAAAAGAAAATCCACTGACGTTTAGACAAAGGAAAAGCTGCATTGCGCATTAATTATTATTATATTTTTAATTAATAAACTTAAATAAATTGGACAAACATCTCTTTTGAACAAAAACTCAATATCAGATCTAATAGTGCATGAAATAAACTGATATTTAAACAAAATCTAACTAACAACAAAAACACGTCTTAACTCATGTCTCGAAATCTTTTATCGTTCTTAGCATAAATTATGACAGATCCTGTCGTGATTTCGTCATTCCTTAAAAAAAACAATGAATGCTCCTTTCTTCATCATCACATAGGAAACACAAACACGCAGTCTATAACGCTTGGACAGACACATATAAACCATTCCTTCCATAACGAAAATGTCGAGGAAAAAAAATGGAATTCATGAAAAGTCAATCAATATTTGTGTGACCCTCAGTAATTCCAATTTATATATTTATCTACATCTTCCAAGGGGAACTAAAATAAGCATAAGTCTGTCGGCTATAGAGTCTCTTCCCCTTCATTAACTAGATGGTCACTTATAGTATGGAACCTGCCGAAGACAACTCGAGAAGAAAACCAATCAAATGCCTGACCGACTACCCAGTCACACCTCTTAGTTATCTCCAGTTGATAAACTCTACTAATTAGAGCTGACTTGGACTGATAACCCCAGCACCAACACATGCATTAGGTGTAATCCAAGCTATAGTAAAGTCTTTCATGGTATGGGTTTATCACACTAGATAACAAGTATTGTTCCCCACCTCACAGCGTTTTGTTTCGTTTAAAATGTGAACACAATTGTGTTTTTAATGTGTACATAAATTTAGCTAAATATTATTCTAGCGACAAACGCAGATCCATGCAATAGTGCAACGTACATTCAAACATAGAAACGTTTTCCTATGTGTGTTGTGGTGTCATGCCTACAAAATATGGAAATCCTAAAGGAAATTGATTTTTTAAATTCAAAAGAAAGGCAACCTAAAATATAACCAAAAAAAAGTTTAATAGATAAAATTTTTCTTAAAGAGCATGTATCACATACAAAAGTTTATTGTAAATGTTTCTATGGCTGTAAAGCAGCGGTTCTCAACCTTTTATGCTCGGCGACCCCTTAATACAATCCCCAACTCTGCCGCGACCCCCTCCCACACACACTTTTTTATCTTTTGGTTCTATGCTTCTATGATACAACTGTTTCTTTGATCATGTTGTTGCATATTCATGTTTCTATCGCTATGACAAATTGTTTCTCTGATCATGTTCTTGTTTCTATGGCTTTGAGTCTACAAAAAAACTCTGTGAACAATCCATGTCTGAATGATGGAATGGATCTGAACTGTGATCAATGGGGACACACTCTGTGTGACTCACTCGACACTCATCTGTCTAATGGACCCGATGTGTTGGTCAGGGTGAAGGGGGAGAGACATGGTCGACCTAGGGGTCAAGCAAGCGATTGTAATGACTAAAGTGCCGCCAACTTGGTGGCTGAGTGCATTTATCAGAAAACAGTTGTATGGCCTGCAGGGATTTAATGTGTAGAATGTTCTAGTTTATCTTCATTTACTTCAATGAGTTACAATAATTTATAGTAGGCGAGGAGAAAAAAAAAGAAAAGAAGAAAAGCAATAAGGAGAATGTGGAGGCGATATAAGGAAGCGTAAAGGAAAACGACACAATGTGAAAAGACGAAAAGCTAGGGGGACATGTTTTAAATAACTAGAGACTCAAAACAATGTGAAAGACGCTATACTGTAGTCAAACTGAATGTCCATTTCTTTGGACGAATACAATTATATTATCTTATCCCTGCTGCCAGGCAACTGATATAAATTTAGTTACTTTTTGCTACAGACGAAAGAATTGATACATTTGATCTACGAAATGCAGAAATACATGATTTATAATACACCGGAAACACACAAACTATAGCTATTTATAGAATCGCTCCCATTTATGAAAATGCCCCATGTATGAGACAAAATATGATGCTAAGATTTGTTGAAAAGCCTCTCATTTACCTTTGGTGTAATAACTTTTTTTTTCAGGGCTAATCGAGTCCATCTTCCTATGCAGGCCAACCCCCTCTTCTCTCCTATGCCATAATGGTTTGAAAATCAATCGTTCTTCCAAGGCGGTCTTTACGTGATGGAAATGTAAGCAAATGATTTGGTTTCTCAAAGAGTCAGTAACATCACTCACATTTAAGTTATTCACTTGGTAACAATTTTCTACAACTATATATTATAATTGGATTGGGTAAAGGACCTGCTTTGAATAGTGTACGACCTGAAATCAAATGAACTCTTAGAATCAAAGTTGTGTCTAAATTTTGATCCGTTAAAGAGAAAATCACTGTTCAGTAATTTTGAATCCAAAACAAACATTTCATTTCGACTTATTATTGGGTGATTTATGTTTTGCACGTGAAGGCCTAGCCTGCAGGAAAAAAGTCATTCCATCAAGTGTAACATGTTTGACAAAATATCACGCACGTCACGTGACAATTAATATAACAAACACACGGACTCATCACAATATTATTTTTTTTACTGAGGGAATTTATTTATTCGGGTCTGGTTGAAAGAGAAGAATTAAATATTAATAAAGTACCTCAAGACCGTATGAATGCAATTCCAACCTAATTTTGTTTTAACCAACGAAATAAAGTCGTATATTATCAATGGTTATTAATAGAGATTTTTAAAAAAAAAACGAGGCAAGCCACAGATAACAACTCCTGGTGTATCCGGTGTACAGAACACGGAAGTATTGATAGACTAGGCATTTTTAAAACTACTGCGGTATCAAGTGAGGAAAAAAAACAACAACAAAGAGCAGATTACTCTGTGTATAAAAATATAAAATACTGTTATAACCTTGCCATGCACTCTTGCACACCACCATCCAAGCAAGATAGTGCCGAAGGTGTGCACTATTAGAGAGACATGAGAAGGAGGACAGAACGATTTCCGCCTAAGTCTAGAGCTGATAAAGATGCTGTGCTCAAGTCAGATGTTGCTCTACACGTCTGCGCTGTCTTCGTGTAAATAAACAATGATATCTTGTTGAGTTGCCTCCCTTCAATTATTACAATGCAATGAAAAGTATTTTCCAGATTTACAATTTTTCTGACATCTAGAATTTAAACGAAACAATTCAGACCCAGACAGCAGAAGTGAACACACAAAAAAAAAAAGCTGGAAGTGAGAAATGAAAAATCATATTTCGTATTAATACTTATAACGAAACAAATAGTGTTTTTCCTCTTTGGAATACAAATATAACGAAGTGTTTCATGCGTCTCATTGTTGGCAATATTAATGAAAGTAGCCAAAATGTTTATAGTGTTTGTAGAAAAACTAAATTCTAGATGTACCTGTAAACTCAATATCCATAGATCACAAAACGTTACATCAACAAAAATATTTCTCCACTCACCGTTCTAGGGATTGGACTCCTCAAGGCTGTACAGTTTTATAGATATTCCAGACTGCCCGAGAGTAATGTCAGGACTGTACATAAAGACGATAATCGGAAGATTGCCAGAAATGAAAATCGCGTTACACACAGAGTTATCGTTTTTAGCACTAATCCGTACAAAAATAGAAACTCAAGGTAAAGGGGAAACAGCTTTGATGTTATAGTTTTTCAAGTCCTTAAGATATCGCTTTTCTTTTAAGTATCAAAATCTTTTTATTGAACTATTTTTAAAAAAAATGAAAAATAAAAATAACCCATATAAAAATGTATTTTAAAATCACGCCATTTAATGTTTCTATTTTTTATGTAAATGTTAAATTTTCTTTATAGTTTAACGAAATAACCATCATTACCCTAGCACGTATTAAATACGAAAAATGAATAGTGATAATTATACACATACTACAGAACCGTGCTTATGCTACCGTAATAATATAGATCTACATATAGTTAAATCCACACTATCGCTATTTAATAGGTTCTAAAATAAGATTCATTATGTAACACATGTAAACACAAACTCATGTAAGAACCTGACAAGCTTAATGTGCTTACTGAATTAAAAAGTTGATATATTGCCTATGCTTCTTTTGTAAACATATGGTGACAAATATAACAGCTATGATACTATCATAAAAATGCACATCCGTGGTAAAAAAAAAAAACGGTATAAGGCCGGAAAATAAAAGCAGAAAGAGGCAAGACGTCCAAAAAAAAAAAAAAAAAAGAGGCACAAGCCCCACCTCACCCCCCCCCCCCCTAAAAAAGTGTTCACAAACACAAACTTAGAGTAGATTGAAGGCCGAAGAGGTGCATGAGCTCGACACTACACTTTGAACAAGAACAGAGAAAGATACCACTAAACGTTCCGTGAAATCCCAAGCCAGAGAAATACAGAGAAGCCGAGTGGAGTCGGGAGTGTAAGGGGGGGGGGGGGGCAACTCGGCGCTATGAATGTTTCTCATCTTGAGTCACAGTTCAACACCGGACGAGTCGTGCCTGGTTCCAGACAGTTAAATGTTGGAGTGGGGGGGGGGGGGGTCGAGCCGGGGCGGGAGAGTTGTTTAGAAATGAATTAAGAAAAACCATTGTGGATCAATTTAATGTTGATTAGCACCTTTTCAATTCATTTGTCGAGTCTCTACGGACTATTGCAGATGATTGAGTATGGCTGAGGTTTTACCCCCAAAGGGGGTCGCGACCCACAGGTTGAGAACCCCTGCCATATGTCTATGGGTTGTTCTGAGTAACAAGAGGGCTACATTAACAAGGATTCGACAAGTCCCAGCTTTCATTGATTCGTCTAAATGCCGGTCAAGGAACGGCCACTTGCCGAATAGAAGAAGCCATTAAAAAAAAGCCACTGTCATTACCAGAGGAGAGACGTCTTTGACCAAGACCTACGTCATAAAATACGTTGGTACAGTGACGGATATAAGACGGTAACTTAGAAGTGACTCTAAGCATACTCCCATCAGTTACCAGACTCTCAAACATCCGTGAATCTAAGCCACTACATACAACCCACATACACTTTCTTCACTAACCAGACTCACATAGGCAAACATCCGTGAAACAAAGTGTTTGAATCTAAACCACTACATTAGCCCACATACACTTTCTTCACTAACCAGACTCACATCAAAGAACATCAGTGAAACAAAGTGTTTGAATCTAAACCACTACATTAGCACACATACACTTTCATCACTAACCAGACTCACATAGGCAAACATCCATGAAATAAATTGCTTGAATCTAAACCACTACATTAGCCAATATACACTTTCATCACTAACCAGACTCACATAGGCAGACATCCGTGAAACAAAGTTTTTGAATCTAAACCACTACATTAGCCCATATACACCGGTGTTGTGAAATGTAGAGTTGAAGCCAAACTCACTACATCAGCCCACCCACAGTGATGCACTGCTGCTAGTGCGATGTAGTGTTTTCCGTTACAATAACTTCATTAAACAACAAAGTGTTTGCCACTACATTAGCTCACATACGCTGATGTACTAACATGTAGTGAATATTCACATTTGACTAGAGTAACACCTTTAGTAAAATCACTAAATTTAGAAAGCCTTCAGGACAGAAGACTCAAAAGTAAAGTAGCAATTGTACATAAAACACTAAACCATAATCTTCAAATACAAAATTTAATAATATACTCTGAAAGACATAAAGATAAAGGCACATTCCTTGTCCCATATGCTAGGACAAATTTGTACAAATACTTCTTCTCTAGTGCTATTAGAGCATGGAATTGGTTGCCTGAGCTAGCCAGGAAAACCAGTGACTTGGCAGAATTTAAGTCATTGGTTAATATGCATGACTAAATGCATGACGCGTAGGACGTAATCATCTTCTTTTTTGAAGTAACGTCTGTATTATATAAGATAAGAAGTTAAGATAGTGCTTCCGTCAATATCAATACATTAGCCCGCATACTCTTATGTACAAAAATGTAGTGCTTCCTTAACTATAACAACATGAACTCACATAAACTGATATAGTAAAATATAGTGTTTCCGTCAGTACCACAACAAGTATCTACAAAACTTACTGGCTGGAAGATCTTTCATTTCATAACCATTAAAACTGATAGATTGAACTCGCTCATTATCACCGCATACATATGTGAAAGGCTGGAAGACATTTCATAAGATACAACCAACATTCATAAGAATTGAGATTAAATATTAGATAACGAAGACGTCTATTGTTCCTCCACCTCTGGCATTAAATATATTGCTACAGTAGTTAGTTGTACAGTCCAGTGTTTCCCAAACTTTTTCCTTCATGGAACATTTCCCACATTCTGAATATTAAGCGAACACTTTGCTTATTTTTTGTTAGAGAGATTAATTCACTTGGTGGACTACTAGTTCATTATTCCAGTAGCTCGTGGAACAACTATTGAGACCTCGCTGAACATTAGGGTTCCGCGAAACACAGTTTGAGAAACACTGTTGTACATAACAACACGAAGCATGTAGGCCAGGGTGAGCTATAGCATCAAAAACAGTGTCCATGTTTAATTATTCAAATTGAAACAAATGGAAATCCGAATGTTCAATTCCTTTAAAAAAAATTGTTAAATTCCTTTTTAAAAAAAATTGTTAAATTCCTTTTTAAAAAATTAAATACATATTCTAAAGACAATCTGCTAATTATGCAATGGATTTCTCCTTGTACATAACAAATGAATAATAATAATAAGGCTTGTCTTCGAGCACAGCATTTCTGAGGATACATTCTAGTTATTACCAATCCCTTACTCTATCCATGCATGTATGTTAGAGAATTAAAGGGCACCACTGATGATTCTTTCCCAGTGTGAATCCTTTTAGTCTCCCAATGAACTAGCCAATGTTATGTCGGCCCACTTTGAAATCTGTATATTGTATCATCTTTTTAAACAACAAAAGTAAGTAAAGTTTCCCTTTATGACCTAGCGATCTATAGGGCAGATGATGTAAAGGTCATCTGTTTCTGAGGCATACGGTTACTGAGGGTGTCATGAGGCCAGCACAACGACCAACCCCAAACAAAACAAAATGAGATGCTGTATCACAAACACAATATGTGGCTCTGACCGAAATAATACGGCTTTTAAACATATATTTTGATTTTGAGAGCACACGTTACCGCCAAAACAGAAAGCTACATAAACAGTGCAGGGAGAGAGACAAAGAGAGAGGTTGGGGATGGGGGAGGGAGCAAAACAGTGTGAAGGGGCTTGCTGCTATTGCGTTGTTTTTGCTTCATTTGTTACCTACTTTATTTCTCTGTAATTGAGTTCTATGGTGTGTTCTTGTTTGTTTTTTGTTTTTTTTTATAGTTATCTCCCTTTTAAAGATCGCATCACAAACCAAGAGATTAGAGACAGGGTTACTGCACCGATTGGACCCCATGATGACCTACTAACTATCGTAAAAAAAAAAAAAAAAACACAAGCTAAAAATCTATGGGCATAATACAAGGTCTTGGGGCTCGCAAAGACCTTCCTTCAGGGAACAGTACCAGGAAAAAATAGAAGAGGCAGACAGAGAAAACGATGGGAAGACAACATGAATGGACGGGCCTGCCATTGAAAGAGGTTCTAAATAAGGCAAATACAGCGAGGAATGGAGAAAGACGGTCGACAAATCTTGCATGGTGCCCCAACTGAAGTCAATATGGGTAAAGGTAAAAGGTAAACATCTCCTTTTATTTTCAGATTTGGTAGCTCATTTGGTTGTGCTTATTTGCATAATATCTACTCTACTTAGGCATGGCCACTAAGGCTCAAGACAGAAAATAATAAATGGACCCAACTAGACACGATAATAGAATATTATAAGTGTAGCATCAACATGACAATACTGGCCATCCATCATCGGCCCCAGCATGGCCTGCGTTCGAGGAGATCCAGTTGCATGCCCCTCTATCTCGGGTCCAATAGTTTATGTGCATTGTCCGGCCAATCTATTCGCTCTATGACCACGTGATAGCGTCAATGACCATCAATATGGGATAGAGAGAGTGAGAAAGAATCTGGATGAAAGAGGAGAGGGGGAGGGAGGTGGGAACAGCGACTCATAAACAGATAAGATTACTCAGTAGAGCTCAAGGAGGGGGGGGAGTGACAAGGTTACATAGGGTAATAGGGGGGGGGGGGGGGGGGGAATCATTTATGTCTTTGACGAATGTCGGAAACAGTTTCGATTTTGTATGTGTGAGAGAGAGAGAGAAAGTGTGTGTATCTGAGTGAGAGTGTAAGAGAGAGAGAGAGAGAATGTGCAAGTGTATGTTAGTATGTGTTTTAAATTATCAGCTGCCTCCCCTTACGATGCCTTGGTAATGTATTGTTTACAAGGGCTTACATCAACTTGTAAAATGTAAAATGTTTGACATGTTTCGGATATTCTTTCAGAGTTGAAGATAGTTTACTTCGTAGTCCAAACCTCCCGCAGGACGACGGGGGATGGAAGCGGGCAGGATTTGAACCCTCGACCATCGATAAATGCGAACGACAGTCCAGCGCGCAAACCGCACGACCAGGCAGCCATCTCTGTCTGGTATAATGATTTCTACACGTTGTGTCTCCCACTTCCCAGTCTCGGATCAAGTTGAAATTCTGCATCTATCTATTCATTGTTCCAAACCAAATATGAATCAATCAAAACATTAACCAGTTAATTAATTAATGAGTGGTAATTAATAAATTTAGTTTGATACTGATTAAAGGAAATAAATGTTACAGTATTGATAATATAGCTATAAATGCACAGTTCTCTACCTTAGATAAGCTTTGTTTTTTTTAAAGTAATTTTTTAATATTCTGTTTAACAGATCCAAACTCGGTAAGTAAGATATATAGAATCTAGGTGAAGATTTACAAGACCATTCATTGTGACTCTTCTACATCAAAGGAAGAGACTCTAGTCGTAAGGGCGTCATGGGAACACCTAACTCCACAGTGTGCTGAACAAATGTTTCAAAAACGGCTGTGTTCTAATTTGACTCCCCTCCCCCAACACACACACACAAAATTTCGCTACTTTAATGGATCCATTTTAAGCCGCTGCCTGGCAGAGCCTAATGGAAGAAATTTCACACCGGCTATTACTTCTATAATACATTTAACACATAGGTTACAGCCATGTACCGTAAAGACCGGTTAAAACTGGATTCATCTACAGAGACTGCTTCTATGTTATTTGCAGATCAAAAGGAACGCTTTTGCCAAGACTGGCGTAGACGGCGAGAAGAGAAGTCTGAAATAGACAACCGGCAGAGAAATGGTTTGTCTGTATTAAATATGGAAAGAATGCAGATCACAGCTAGGACTGCATAACCGTATGAATCACTATGCTCCTTCATAATCTTAGGACTCGAAAGCATATAATATATATATATATATTTCATTGGCCTCCTTCAGTCGTGAAACTACTATGGTTCATCTCGAACACTTTTTCATATGGCCGTGGAGCCCTATTTTGGAGAGACATTCCCGTCCACATATATTGCAATTCATATAATAGCAATGTCTTCTATTCCGAAGATTAAGGATGAGTGCAGTGTTTCACCCAGTTGCGACCTGTTTATTTTTTCCATATCTGATGCAGACAAAGCCGTGAAGTTTTCTTTTCGTCTTCTGGCGTCTGTCTTCCACAAGGGCTTCTTCTTTTGGCCCTCAAACGTGTGTATATCGGGGCTTTGTATGAGCTTTCCAATTGTCTCTTTCGGAGGCCACTTGCTGGCGGCTACTTTGCTCTCTGTCAGTGAGGGCAAAATGGCGCATGAGTTGATCTTTACAGCGCTTTCGGGAAGTTTGCTGCGCCGCCCTCCTTTAAGCTCGCGCCAAAAAAAAAAAATCAAAAAATCGCCTTTGACAGACGATCGTCTCCCGTACGACATCATTGTCCGACCCAGCGCAATTGATCTCAATCACCAATCGTAAACAAACAACATTTAGCCACGTGATTCTCTATCTCTTCTATACAAATTACGATCTAATTTTAATACAGTTTTTTTTCCGTTGTTTTATCAATATTATCACGTTACTAAATGTTGTTTGTTTAAGATTGGTGAATGAGGTTCATTGTTGAATGGTGAGTAGTGTTTCATATAAGATACATACACGGACATTGTGAAGTTAATGCAACATGAAGTTGGCAACTGTTGTGATGGGTTAATTTTAAACAAAAAAAATGAGAAAAGGACGAGCTCTCATCCAAATCACAAGAAAGATTACGCTTACTATAAGCTATCCCGACAAGACCAACGTCTAATCTTTCGACTCAGGACAGGACCGGACACAACAGAATGCGACAACACATGTACCGGAAGCTCAAAATTGGAACCAGTGAAATCTGCCCATGTGGAGTATCACCACGTCCTCCAAAACTGCTCTCTTTACCAAGAGGCCCGTATAAGACACTGGCCCCAAAACACCACAATAGATAGAAAACTATATGGAGAGCTCCCTGATTTGGAAACCACTGCGCAGTTCATCTCATTTATTGGTCTAGTCATCTGAACACTCCAACATAACAATGAGAACAAAGAAGAAGAACTGTACATAGGCCTATGTCTTATCATTCGTTTCCACCACATCACAATGTTAATTAATTACCTATAACTAGTTGGCTGAACTCGAGTAGGGGGGTGGGAGGATACTAAAATGACTCAAGTCTTCCTTTCTTTCACGCCCCCTCCCCCGCATCTAGAAAAAAAAAGGGTGTGAGATGGTATCACACAGCTCAAGAGTAAACGGTGGACTGAACAACGACTGTTTCCCACACACGCGCGCACACACGTGTCGACGCACCGGCACACACACACACAAGTTCTAGCAAACAATGACTACGTTCAGGTGTGAGTACCTCAAGAGGTGAATGTGTGTGAGAGTGCGCGTGTGTGTACGTGTGGCACAGGTTTGGTGTAGGATTCTCAACACAGTTCAAAAAGGATTATTTAGAAGAATGGATTAGTTAGCAGCACTGGTTAACTTCGTCGAAGTACATACGTGGGTATAGTTCAGAGAGAGTCACACATATTTTTATTGTACTTTTCGTTTTATTCAAGCACAACGACAACTAAATTACAACAATCATTCGCTCATACATCTTGTTCTATCAATCTTGACTAAAACGGAAGGACTAATATATAGTTTAATCAATTTTAAGCTGATCAATGCCTCTAATATCTTGTTTTATCAATCTTGAGTTGTCAATGTCTACTACGTTTCGTTCTACGAATCTCGACTTGGTCGCTGCCTCTAAAATCTTGTTCTATCAATTATGACTTCATCAATGCTTCTAATATCATTTTTTATTAATACTGAGTTGATATCAGCCTCCTTCATCTTGTTCTATCAATCTTGACTTGATTACTGCCTCTAAAATCTTGTTCAATCAATCTTGAGTTATGGCTGCCTCTAACATCTTGTTCAATCAATCTTGAGTTGATGGCTGCCTCTAACATCTTGTTCAATCAATCTTGAGTTGATGGCTGCCTCTAACATCTTGTTCAATCAATCTTGAGATGATAACTGTCTCCTACATATTGTTCATTCAATCTTGAGTTGATTGCTGCCTCCTACATCCTGTTCAATAAATTTTGACTTGACTAACGCCTCTAACATCAATCTTGAGTTGATCAAAGCCTCCTACATATTGTTCATTCAATCTTGAGTTGATTGCTGCCTCCTACATCCTGTTCAATAAATTTTGACTTAATTAACGCCCCTAACATCAATCTTGAGTTGATCAAAGCCTCCTACATATTGTTCATTCAATCTTGAGTTGATTGCTGCCTCCTACATCCTGTTCAATAAATTTTGGCTCGATTAACGCCACTAACATCAATCTTGAGTTGATCAAAGCCTCCTACAAATTGTTCATTCAATCTTGAGTTGATCAAAGCCTCCTGCATCTTGTTCAACCAATCTTGAGTTGATCAAAGCCTCCTGCATCTTGTTCAATCAATCTTGAGTTGACCAAAGCCTCCTACATCCGCTTCCTCTTCCACTCTTTTCCCTCTCTTTCTACCCTTGCTTCATCACAACATTATCTGATACTTGTACTTATAAAATTCACACGCATACAGAAAAAGAAACAGATTGTTATGTTGTGACTGAAAGACTTGGGATTAGATCCTCAATTCACAAGGAATGATAGACAAGATGCCATGTCGAAACAAGTAAAATGATGTACAAGTCGAGTTCCTCTAGGAATTCGGAAATGTAAGAAAAAACATTTCGTAGGAATAATAGAGAGGTATCGACCGGCCCTACAAACGTAGAAATTGGTGGTGGGGATGTGGGAGGGTGGGAATAGAGAGAAAAAAAGTATCCCTTGCTACGTTTCAGAGTTGTTCTTTTTTTTAGTAAAACTAGAAGCAGCATTTAAATAATACAACCAACAGGCAAAATAAAATTTAAAAAACAAAAAAGTTTAAAAAACAAAATTTATCCTGATAAAAAAAAACTCAAAATAACTGTCATAGCTCTCGATACTTCAAGGTTTAACTTTCCTTTCTATTTAAAACTAAATTAATTAATTACCACTCATCGATTAACTAATTTTTTTTAATCACCTATGAATAATTTTGGAGCTTTTGTAAAAATGAGCCATGGGTCAATTTTTTTTTCTTAAGACAAAGACCAACGTTGCTCTAGCAATGAAGATATACGACCGCAGATTTGATAGATATTTATAGAGAGTAGCATAACAGCATTCTTATTTCACACACATCCAAATGTAGTTATTAGAAGAACCAATGTACAAGCTGGCATAAAACCAACTGTTTGGTCATTCACTGGCAAGAAGATAGCACTAATTATCTCTACCAGATCTAATGTATGGAAATTTCTGAAACTTTGAAGCTATAGAAAGGCAAGCATTAAGAAAAGGCATAAAGAAAAGACTAGATCTAGCTACGACCGAACAAAAAAACAACAATGGATTCCTGTTCAGAGAACGATGTCTAGCTAGCGATAGAGAAGAAACCAAAGACATCTACAGTTTGTGTTTAGTTGATAATTATCTAATTCTTATGTATCACTATCAAATTATGTTTTTATAACTGGTGATAGTTCCAGCTTTTGAAATGTGTTTTTTTAATTGCTGCTTTACTATACCATGAAAATATGTTCCTCATATAGCTGATTTTCTGTCGCTGTATGCCTACATTATTTTGTTTCCGAATTAGAGCTTCAAAATACCATTTATATATCCATGCAATAACATGTTCCCAACCTCCAAGAGTTTCTTTGCGATTGACATACCCTAATTCGAACATTTCACAAGTACCAAACATCTCCCTAGATTTTACATGTCTGCATGACCAACATTTCCCTAAGCGTAACTTCTCTGCATGACCAACATCTCCTTAGGCCAATCATTACTGCGTGACCAACATCTCCTTAGGAGTATCATCTCTGCATAACCAAACATCTCCCAAGACCTAACTTCTCTGCCAACACCTCCCTAGACCTTGCATCACTGCGTGACCAACATCTCCTTAGGACTATCATCTCTGCATGACCAAACATCTCCCAAGACCTAACTTCTCTGCCAACACCTCCCTAGACCTTGCATCTCTGCATGACCAAAATTCTCACTAGGACTAACATTTCTGCATGACAAAACATCTCCCTAGAGGCCTAGACCTAACTTTTCTGCATGACCAACATCTCACTAGACCTTATGCATGACCAAACATCTCTCTAAGCCTAAAATCTCTGCATTACCAACATCTCCTTAAGCCTAATTTCTCTGCATGACCAACATCTCCTTAGACCTTGCATGTCTGCATGACCTTTTGATTGACTAAGAGCTGAGCCGAAGGCTCTTCAAGCTCTAGGTTTAAAAAAAACACACGATTTAACAGGGGAAAAAAAACCCTGTTTGAACAACCGTTCTGTCTGGAAGAGATCCGAGTCAATGGCTATGTAAAGCATTGCTATTTCCGATATATCTGGCACTCCAGGCGCAAGGGCTAGAATGCATAGCCAAAGACCGAGTATACCAGGAACATCCGCCATTTTCCTATGTTGTACCAAGCTAACCGTGTAGGACTCGCCATTAATGTAACGGTTCCTTGAGGAACACTAGGCCTAACATCTCTGCATGACCAAACACCTCACTAGGCCTAACATCTCACCTACCATTTTTTTTTACACCTAACATATCCTCTACAAATATATTCGATCATATATTCTATTCATAACATTCATGTACTCCAAATCTACAATGTAACAAAAACATTTATTTTTATTTTTCCATGTAGGTCAAAATGTTATTGACGCTGTATTTTAAGGAACTAGAGTTGTTTTGTTTTGTTTTTGTTTGTTTATATGAAAATCCCTTTTAGAGCAATGTCATTGTTTAACAACAGCATTAATGGAAGAAAACATCACAAGCTGACTGATCACAGACCTGAGGATTTAATCTCAAAAGACAACGAGGCCGATATTTTCCTTGCCCTCCCCTCTCCCACCCACAACACACCCTCACACACTTGCTCATACCCCCCAATGTTGCCACGTTACCCTTAAGAGGTCGCCACGATCAGCGTAACAAAATTATGCCATTTCTCTCTCCCCAGGGAGATAACTCAAATAATCAGCATGACAACAGAAATGAATTAACTCCCCTGAGGAGTGCCATTAATCTTTATCTCCCATCACCGTATGCCATAAACAGAATCTATTTCACAACAGTTTGTTTTTCTTATTTCTTTATCTAATTTGATGTTTTTAACATAGTGCTCTAGTAGATATCCCCAAGCCTATAAAAGAAACTCAACAATATCAAAATCACAAAGAGACAGACAAAGAATCCAGTAGTATCAACTAAATGTGAATCAAGCCAATAGTGGATTTCTAATAAAAACCTTCTGTACTAAATGTAAGTCAATGCCTATGATAAAAATTTAATAAGGCATTATGTTTTTAAGTACCTGGCCAATGTGTTTGATGATAAATGTAATCAGATTATATCATCAGAGATTAACACAGATTAAATATCACAACAATAATTAAGACTACTAAAGAAAATGTCCTACAATTTTTTTTTTAAAGCATTGCCAATGTTTTACCATGCTCACATCTGCAGCATTTTAAGTTTCAACTTCTCTGCCTGGTTTGACATTTACAAAAATTAATATAATCATAAAATGCTGATAATGGGATCATTGGCAAAAAAACAAATCCTACTTGGATACTTATACAAGAAAAACATTCTTTAAACAAAGTATAAATCTTAAGCATAAAGAAAATACTCTTTAGGTCCTGAATTTTACATATTATCATCACAAAGAAGATTTAAGACACTTATCACTAAAAACCGACACAAAAACGTCTAAGTTTCCTTAGCAATTAAATTATTAATTTCAAATAATACTATCCAATGTTAAGTTGTAAACTTTACATGTAATAATTGATGAAACCGTTTTTCATTTATCTACTATCCTTAAATGATGTTTTGTTAAATGTATTGCACAACTGTAAGACAAATTTCCTCATGGATAATAAAGATATATTATTAACATTTGTTATTAGTTTGGCTTTCATTTGATTACAGAAAACATATTTATACTGAAAGCAAACAAAAAAAAAAAAAAACAATAGAAAGACAATGTGTTATGTTTACTTTATGAACAGATATTTGAGAAGATGATCATGATGGTCATGTCAGTTTGTCAGAAGCCTGTATCAGTATCTTAACAGTATCTTAGTGGGCAAACTCAATATAAAGGCTAAATATATTTTGTTAATGATTCAAAAAATTAACTTTATAAATTCAAGCCAGTATTAAAGTAGAAAATAATTATATTGCAATGTGTTTTTGTTCTTATTTTGTTTAGGATGTTCCTTCAGATTTGAGGATCATTACATCTTATCCCAAACCTCCCACAGGATGGTGGGGAATAGTGGTCAGCAGGGTTCAAACCTGGGACCATGGATTGATAGTCCAGAGCGCATATCACATGACTAATTTTTATTGAAAGTGGTTCAAGAGCTGATATGACACAAACATTAGTTGCGATTTGCACATGTGAGCAGTAAAGTAAACTCAGAGTGTCAGGAGAACATTGGAACCTAGATCTAATTAATGATTACAAAATAATTACAAAAATAAAAATTGATTTCTTAACCTAACATTTGATTAAATTCCAAAAAACATTTTGATCTGCACAGATTTAATGATTATGAATGTGATTTTGGCACTACAAGCTGTGCTTAAATAAAGTTACTGAGTGTGTACATATAGACTGAATATATTAATGTTTCATATAGATGGCTTTAAATTAATTGAAATTATTTTGATTAAAATTAAACTTATGTTTCTTCTATCTCCATTCCCTTTTGAAAACTAGACTTTCAAAACCTTTACACTTAATTACTAAGATTTAAAAGGAATAATAAAATTGTTTACATTGAAAGATTTTCTAAAGCAGATATGATATGAAAATAAGTTATGATGTATCCTTAACACATAACACTATAAATTTATATGTGAAACATGACAATATCATATATGACATAAAAATTTTAACTGAAGTGAAAAATAAAAAAAATAACTTACCCTTTTAGTTTTGTATATAACTATAGTCACTATAGATCTATATCCAACACAAAAATGAATGCACACAACAATTCATTTGTTATAGAAATAATCCCACTATAAACTATTAGCACTAGATCTAGATCAATATGTAATAGATGTATCAATATCATCATGAGATCATGAATATGATAATATGAATATCTTTATGACTTTATCAAGCTTATGGCTGCCATTCATTTGTAATTGTAAGTATAGTAGTAGTATAGTCACTAGTGACAATGTTAATATTAGATCTCTACTACTTGTACTAGTCTCGACTCTAGAGTTAGTAGAGTAGATATCTTAGATTTTAGATCTAGTCTATAATATCTATATTTTATAATGTTAAATTGAAATATTAAATAGGTCTATAACTACATGCCATGATAATAGTAATAGGCCTGTCCTTTGCTTTTTTATTACACTTTGTAAAAAAAAGTTTGTTGTTCAAAACAAATAACTTTAAATAAGTTAAATAACAACTTTATTTTTTAACTCTTACTTACTCACTATGGTTTATGCTTAACTTTAACTAGACTAGATTCAAGATACTAAATCTAATCTAGATCTATCTAAAATCTAGATCTACTAGGAACGTTACTAATATAGAGATTTTAGATCTAGTTGGTAAATTGTACACCGATGAAGATTATTTTAAGTTTTAATTCACAAAGCACAAATTAAATAAGGCGCTTATTAGCCATTCGTTTCAAATGTAAACAAACCACTGTCTGTTAAAAAGCTACATATAAAATCGGTGTCTACTCGATCTAGATTTCTATTCGCTTTAAATCAAATTATTGCATAACTTATAATCTTTAATTAAGATATAAAACAAAAAAATATATATTTTGAAAATATCTTTTAGTGATTTTTATAAATGTATTACGTTAATAAATATTTTGAAATAGTTTTTTTTTTTAATTTTGTTTTGTAAGTTAAGACATTACGTTCTATATTTCTTTTTCTATAGCCAAGACATGATTATTAATAGGTCAGATTCACAGACCTATATAATTTTCTTTGTCATAGATGTTAATTCTGTGGTCAGCCAAACCATAAACAATGTAATGTTATTGACTAGATTCTATTTGAATAGATCGATAAACGTACATCTGTAATATATAGATCTAGAGAAGATTCTAAGTCTAAAAGTATAAATTATGTTATTAATTTAGCTTGTTTGATCTTAATATTTTCTTATTGTCAAAGATTATCAGCATTACTTTTAATTTTTATAGAGTAGATCTCGATCTAGATTCTATGTATATAGGTCAGCACTGACAGCAGTTGGTAGGCCATGGGTAGACAATCACATGACTTCACTGTCATGAGTCTTTGGAAACATAAACATACCCACAGTCTAGATTTCTAGACATCTCTTATTCTCTATCAAATTTTCTATAATCTAATCTAGATTCTAATATGATAAATATCAGATCTCATATTTAAGAATCTAGATCCAGATAGTCAGTTGCATTTTAGTTAAATGGAAAGGCATTTAATTTAATTGATTTGAATTTTAAATAATTATTGCCCAAATTGAAGATGAAGAATCTTGAGATAAACTAAAACTTAAAACTATAATAAAGTGATAAAGTAGTTTACATTAAACTTAATAAGTTAAAAGAAGATCTAGACTAGATTTAGTTAGATTACTATTGAGCTAGTTAGATTAATATTATATATTATATTATTTTATATATTGAATTATTTAAAAATATTGTAATATATATTATTTTATTATACTTATTATACTATTTGATAGTAGATAGTAGAACCATAGAATGACATATATTACATATATATGGAGGATTGGAGGTATGATAAACCAAGTCTGTTTACTGATTAAACTAGAGTTAGATGTAGTCTGTCTTTACTAAGACTTGGCCAAAAATAGCATATATATAAATATAGTATTATAGAATCTATATCTAATAAAACTGTGCTTAGTGCATAGACTAACATCTATATCATCTATATATAGACTATTGAGGTCAGTAGATATAATTATTATAATAGCCCAGCGACAGTAACAGCAGAGAATAAGTTCTACTTCAAAGTTCAAAGTATGGTTGTGTTGGACTAAAGTATAACCATGACTCTTGAAGAGTATATCTATGTAAGTATTAGAATATAGAATATAGAAAGAAGAATAAACTATAGGATCTGAATTCATGTTAAATTTTACTACAAATGAGCTCTGGATGGGTCACATTTTTGTTGACCTTTCTTGTAGGCATCAAGATAGCGTAATAAAAGAATATTGAACACTAAATTTAGCCTTTTATGTCAACTTTAGTAAACAGTTTATCCATCATCATACTAATTTGTCTTTATTTAGATATTTTCTGTTAAAGCTATAATATTGAGAATGAACCCCATTTTTTAACATTTATTATATTCATTTAGTGACGCTTTTCTTTAAGAATGTATGTTGTCGTGGTCATGTGGTAAAGCTTTGGCTTCTTAACTGAGGGGCCTGAGGTACAAATCCTGTTGAAGACCAAAATTTGAACTTAGATATTCTTATGATGCCCCTGAATTCACCCAGCTCAAATGGGTACCTGACGTATGCTGGGGAAGAAAAGGCAGTTGATTGTTGCGCTAGCCATGACACCCTTCTTAACCCATAAAAATAGCTGAGCTTAACATTATCTGCTTCCATAGTCTAATACAAGATTTGCAAAAGTGACCTTTTTTGTTCTTCCTTTTATAATGAAATGTATCAAATCTAATAAAACTTTGCATAGTGCATAGAAATCTAGTGAAATATTTTGATAAAATGTTTCTTAGCACATATAGGTCTAGTTTTAAACATTCTTATCCAACTTTTCTTAGCACATATTCAGATTCTTAGTGCATAGAAGTGTGGTGAAAATTTCAGGTGAAACCAGTTAAAGCCTAGTAACACATTCTGATAAAACTTTGACCTGTATATTTTGCCACAACTGATGCAGACAAATCTGTTATTTGCCTGTGGTCAATTTAAGGTTTTATCTTCTGTACATGCCTTCATCAAGGGCTTTTCTTGCGGGTTAAATGCATGTCTACCAATATTCATGACAAATAACAAAGCTAAAAAAGCAAAGTAATCAAAGTAAGTTATGAACTAGAAGTTTACATGTTTAGTCAGAGTTCAATGGTGAGGAACTCAAAACCTTTGTTTGTGTACTAAATAAAAGCCTTAGGTCAAAGTGCAGCACAAATTAAAGGAAAATCTGAGATTAAAAGGGATGAGTGTATGGAGGGCAGGGATCTCTGATGGATTTAAGGAATGAAAGTTCCCAAATTTTTTGTCATGTTTTAATTAATTCTTGCCCCCATTGGAAGCCATTGAATTTTATACAGTACTGTTCAGAATTTGCTGTGTTAGCTTAAATAATGATACACTTCTAAGATTAATATTACACTAAAGAACACTCGACTCAAAAAGTGACACCAACACTAGATACTGTGTACATCATACTCAACACACTCTAACTATCCACAGGTCACACACTACAATATGAACTTTCTTACCAAAGAGAATAACTCTACATTCTAATGACAAACACATAAATATATATACATAAGCACAATGTCAACATGCTATAGTTTGGCACAATGTCAACAGGACACACATTTTTCATCAACACTTTAGTTAAAATATTTATGTCTTGCTTAATCTATGCAGATGCAAAAAAAAAAATGACCCTTGATTGGCTATTTTTGACTATTGCATCAAAAGACAATAAAAATAAAGATTATGAATTGTATAATTCATGATGATAAGCAAGTTTGGATTCTCTACCTTCATTATATTGTTTTGAGGAATGATTACCATCAGGGTTCAGGGTTGACTTAAATTATTTTGTTCCCCAGATTCCTATTTTGGTTGGTATTGCATTGATAGTTGGACTTGGATTTTTATTTTATTATCTTTGCTGCAAACGAAGAAGGTAAGTTTTATGGTTAGGGTTAAATTTAATTTAACATTTAAATTTAATCTAACATTTTAAAAAAAACAACTTTTTCAGGATTTTCTTAAAATTAAATTCTGTTACATGCATAAAATATTAAAAGTAATGCATCTAATGGGGACAAGCTGAAACTAAGCATGGCAGCTGTAACTAATATAAACAATGTGCAGCTTTTGTTGATAAGATATAGCAAATTTGAGAGTGAGATAAGAGTGTTCTATTTTAAAGTCTAATATTACCAGCAGGACTGCCTATAGGTTTAGAAATGCTTCTTTGATGTAAACAATCATGAGAATAGAGGTTAATAACTTGGTGTCGAGTTCCTTTTTATTACTTTGCTTGGCTCGTTAAGGGTTACTTACAATTAAGAACACTTAATACTAAATATACTTAAACTCCAACATCCATAAATAACAATAATACTTTCCATGAAATGATAATAACTTTAATATTTAATAAAGCACACAATTAATATTAATACACAACCACCAGTCCAGGAAGTAACCGTCCAACCTTCCTGGACCGGGGACAAGACCTCACTGGCTAACACACTCTTTCCCACATTCAACAAAGACATAGTTCATAACATGTGCAAGACTATTCAAATTCACAACCTGGGAGTACATAAACAAGGGGATATAACTATCATACCAAAATATCAAAGTAACATATTCACTCTCAACATACCTCCCCCTGACACTTGTGTATATGCTAATATAACATAAATATCGGAAAATATTGAAATGCATTATGTAAGCAATGCAGTTATTTAGAAAATAATAAATGGAAAGTTCAGGCATTTATATGCCATTAATTGGACATCATTTACATGCAATTAATTGGGTATCTTTCAAACAACTTTAGGCCACAATCATTTATCAAGTATCTCAGTACAACAAGTAGCTCCCCTCTAATACAATTTTTTTACGATCTGATCAGTCTGTAAAATGTTTTACATTTTTAAGATGTGCCTTTAGATTTGAAGATAATTACTTTCTAACACAAACCTCCCACAGGACAATGGGGGGGTGGCAGTGGGCAGGAATTAAAACCAGGATCATCAAGACCACGGAATAACAGTGTATATTACATGGCCAAGCAGCCATCCTAGTTTAGTTTGATTCAAAAGCTTTTACACCTCCCTTGCAGTAGTGCATGACTAGATTGACCCACAGACAGGCAAAGGACGTAATCATCTTCATTTTTTTTTTAAAATCAAATCTGTATTTTATAAGATAAGATACACTGGTTCCACTTTTGAAACCACTTACATCTGTTCTAGTCCTATCCCATATATTCAGTTTTACAGTGATATTGTTGATATTTTTATCTTTATTATTATTATAGGCATGGAAATAAAACTGCATAGGGCCTTAAAATTAGTAAATTGGATTGCACAGACCCATTTACCAAATGTAGGGAAAAAACTCCTCATTGTATGCTGCCTTTTTAAAGCTTTAAATTAGATACCATGGCACATTTGTTTCCCAATCAGCCGAATCTTTTATTTCATATTTTTATAAGAAATCCGACACCATTGTTACATTGCAAAATGAATGGAAAATCTTGAAATGTGTGGGTTGGTCATTATGCTGTTAACCATGGGCCGGGGCCACAGAAATAGATGACCATAACATCTTTGCAAGGTCTGAAAGAGAACTTGAAATGTGTGGGACTAATCTCTTAACCTTTATGCACTGAAAAGATTTGTTATCCACTGTCATAGTTTAAAAATTAAGGATGAAGCAATAAGTTAACTTCTTTCTCTAAAAGTACTGATATGCTCCAGACTTTTATAAATATTATATTTTTCTGAACAACATGACCTAGTGCTGATAGTCTTTAGACCCTAGATTATTATATTTCTTTTAAATCATGCAGGTTTCAAGAGTTACTTTGTTCCTAATGTTTCTAGAATGTTCCGCATACTCAACAGAAGTATGTTAAAGGTTTTCCTTAAGGTGGAGAACTATTTTTTATTGCATTTTTTATTGGTCAAGAGGCTAAGTACGCTTGAACTTGGCTTGGCTCCCTAAGAAGGGGGCTTGAGGTTCGACATTGAACTTGAGTTGTGTTTACTGAGCATGTAAAGGCCGCACGGAATACCTTCTCCCAGATCCTAGTTCTGTTCAAGCTACTATCTATAATAACAGGATTTAAAGCTGACTGTAGTTAACAGATAATAAGTATGACTCATTGAAAAATATCTCATGTATATATTAAGATACAAAACATGCTTTTCAAATATCAAGTATTGAAATTTTCCATATTTTTCCTGAAATTTTTTATCAATTAGTGAGCAAGATTTTTTTTTTAAAATAGGAAGTGGTCTATTTTAATGATTTGAACATGATCTGTCCATATCCCAGAAATCTATTCATGAAAGAGAGATATATAATATGTACAAAAATGCATTAAATAATCCAATCTTTTTGCACATGTCATCCATTTAGTTTGTTATCTCTATACTGTGTTATCTTTTATCCCTTTGACAAGTCTTAGTCAGCCAGTGTTTTAACTAAACATCTGTTAAGCAGACTTGATTTGTATAGAGTTGTTAGAGAAATGGAAATTGAATTGGAGCATGTCTTTCCTCCCAGAAAAATGCCAGTTTATTTAAAACAGCAAAAAAAAAAAAAAAATACCATTTATATCTTATTCATGGTAACCCAGTAACACAGACTAAAAATGCAAAATACCTAGGTGTTATAACAAAGGAAAAACCATATTGATGAAACTATTAAAAAAAAAAAAAAGCATTAGGGTTTATTAAAAGAAGTTTCTACAAGCCCAATAAAAACAAAACTGAAATGTTATTTAACCTTAGTTAGGCCAATAATAGAATCTGTTAGTGACCCCTCAACTCAAGAAAACATTAAAAAACCAGAACAGACACAAAATATAGAAGTGAGATTCATAGCAAACCAAATTCACATTTGATTAGAGTAACACCTTTAGAAAAATTACTAAATTTAGAAAGCCTTCAGGATAGAGGACTTAAAAGTAAAGTAGCAATTATACATAAAACACTGAACCATAATCTTCAAATACAAAATCAAAACCTAATAAATTGCTCAGAAAGACACAAAAATAAAGGCACATTCCTTGTTCCATGTGCTCCGACAAAGTTGTACCAATACTCATTCTTTCCTATGGCTATTAGAGCATGGAGTCAGGCAGGAAAACCAATGACTTGGCAGAGTTGAAGTCATTGATCAACATGCATGACTAAATTGACATAGAAACAAGCTTAGGGCATAATAATCTGCTTTTTTTGTATTTTATAAGAGTTGGATTCATTGTTACCTCTCCAATGAAAACTTTAAATTTTGTCTTTTACAATTCTGGTAACATCTCTGTCCTCCAAATGGTTAGCCTGCCTTATTTGTAATTCTGAAATCTATAGTTGTAAAGTTCCTTTCAGACCTTGCGATCTATAGGGCAGATGATGCGAGACCAATACTTATACAAGGCCTGACAACTCACATTTAACGTTGTGACCTGAGGACAGTTTAGACCAATAGCTGATGATGTCAGGCCTGTGATGTTGCAACCGCTATTGGTCTAAACTGACTACAGGTTTCTATGCCGCAGGTCAGTGTTGATGCCTTCTATAACAATTGGTCTCAGATGATTGAAGATCATCTGCTTCTATGGCAGATTGTTAAAGAAAGTGTCATATGGACCAATGACCTTTGCTGGGTCCTTAAAATCTCAAAATTTAAAACCTAGTCTTCACCCAAATTTTTTTGAGACCCCTTGGCTCAGAAAGCCAAGCTCCTAACCACTCAGCTGCTAAGCCCTTCTGAAATCTGAGCGCCTAAAGTAAAAGTATGAGACTCTATTTAACTTCTCAAGCTCTTGGCTTGAAGATTTGATGAATTTTTAAAAATTTTGGTGTAGTGAGTTTTTTTTTTGTTGTTGCATTGTCTTCTTAACAGACATGCTCTCAAATAAGATTGATACACACTATCACACTAAACACTTTTTAAATTATTTTTTTAAGCAACCTGGACTGTTCCAAACAAAAATTCTTTAGAGAAAGGTTAAATTCTATTGGACCTGACAATGTTTACCAATGCTGTTTTTGTGTTCATTTGAGATATTTTAACATTACTTATGAATAATTGCATTGACATGCATACTTGAGCTTGTTAGTTCTCTAATTGTTTTTTGCTAACACATCAAATTGTGTTAAACTTGGTTTATTGTGATCAGGTTTAAGAAAAGAAATTAGATCTCACAGAACATAAGTATTTGTTGACTTTTTCTTACTATTTACTTTTAAACAACTTAATGCCCTGGTTTTTTCTCAGCAAAAGCTGGAAAAGAAACTGATTTACTCTTTGCTGTATTGCATCTGTTTGTTTTCTATTGCTTCTGTTTCAAGAAAAATTAAAATGTTAACTAGCACATAACAACAAAGAAGTGTTCAAAATATTTGTATCTAAAAAAAAAAGTGTATGGATATCATATAGAATCAATTAGCTTTCTAAAACATCTGTTATTGGATATGTATTTAAAAAAAAACAACTAGAAAGACTAAATTTAAAAAATCAATGCCAATAGTCACAGGAGAAATAGTGACATTATTAAATTGTATAGTGACTTGGGGAATAACTTAAACAATTTTTTTTATGGGCTCCTTCATACGCGAATTGACTATGGTCATAGGAATGAGATGAATGTCTTGGTATTAGCAGTGGTCAGAATGATGTCACCCACAAAGCAGTTCCCCCCTCTCCATGCAGCTGATGTAGTCAAAGAAATAGCAAGTGGCCACACAGTTTGGGAACAGCAGCGCTACAGGTCTGCCAAGGCGTGCTGCAAACTAAGGGGCACTGGCTCCTGATGAAGCCTTTCAATTGTTTGGGTATAACTGCAAGGCAGCAGAGGTTCTTCTCCTAGTTGGGTGGCCAGCCAAGGCTAAAGAGCACCTCTTGCTCAAAGCTTACTGGTTTAGGCGCCAATTACTCCCCCTTGCCCCTTCTCCTAAAACCTTTTGATCATTTTTTAAATGCAAAGTCAATAGTTACATTGATTTTTGTAATTGTGTTAATTTAGCATTTTCTTTTGTTTTTATCGTCATCTATTGTTGTTGTATTTAAGAACTGCCCTTTGAACTATGCTCTTATGTTGTTGACATCTCTGTTATTAGGTTCCATGGGCGTGATTATGTGTATAAAAGGTTGGAGCACGAAGCCCAGTTGGTGGAACAGATGAACTTGGAAAGGGAGACAAGACAGAAGATTATTAGAGGTAAGCTTGTGGGATATTTAGCAAGAATTGAATGTATGTAGGATGTTTGTAATGACCTTATTTAACTGAACTATAAACCAGAAACAAATTTTTTTTGTACCAATAAACTTCTGAACCTTTTAGTACATTGAAATGTTGGTCTGCTCAATAGTTTTATCTAATAATTGATCGTCTTTATTGACTAAAGCCTCTTTTAAATGTGTTTTTTAAGCACTTAGATTGAAATATCTTCTAAATCTAGACAAATTTTGTTATTTTCCATTAGTATAGTGATGTATACAAGAATCTGGGTAATTTTTTGGGGGAGATTAAGTCTTGTTTTTTTAATATTTTACTAAAATCCGAGTAGCAAAGCTTTTAGTGAAATCAATGTTAATGTTCTGAGTTTAACAGAATTTTTTTTTAAGATTATGTTGTATTGACATTTAATTTAATATCTCAGCATCTCTCTAGAAATGAAAACATTTTTTGTGGCATTAAGTTTCTATATTTCATGATATTTTTGTTAAAACCATAAATTGTCTGACATTTTCACAAGCATTTTATTGATAAAATCTCCATTGCAACATTATTTATTACTATTGAAAATTTTATTCACCCAATATCTTTATAAGAAATAAAGATACCGGTACTTGAAGCACTCTCCCTTTTTTTTTTACTTTGATCATTTTAATCCATCTATAGAAGTTTTAATAATTATTAATTAAATAGAATAAGAAAGGAGACTTTAAAAAGATATTTTTCAATCCAATCCAGGCTTTTTTACATTACGAAATGTACTTGCTTCTTGAAACAGTATCCAACCCAACATTCCTCGGTCCATATGCTTGGACAAATTTGTACAGATGCTCCTTCTTCCCTAGTGCTATTAGAGCATGGAATGGGTTGCCTGAGCCAGCCAGGAAAACCAGTGACTTAGCAGAATTTAAGTCATTGGTTAACATGCATGACTAGATGCATGAGGCATAGGACGTAATCATCTTCTTTTTTGAAGTAACGTCTGTATAATATAAGATAAGATTAGATAACAAAAAAATTAATGACTTAAATTTGATGAGGGCCTTAGATATTGTTGTGAAAAAAATTCGGGGTGAAGGGGAATTTAATGAACACTATCAAACTAGGCTCTTCATTAAACACACAAGGCTCACAAGTGCCATACACTGCTAGCCATGTACTAATATTAGATATCACCACTGTTATCATCACTGTCACATATGTTTCAGCTCCATCTCCAACAAGCACATCTCCAAAATTTGTAACCACAAAACTTACTACACATTTACCATGAAGTCATTTTGTTAACTAAACCACTGCATGACTCTCTTCCTCTATTTCATTACAGACATTCTTTCACTACTGCACTCCAGACAGACAATCTGCTGCTATTTCACTACAGACAAACATTCTTCCGCTACTCCTTAATAGCTCTCTTCCTCTATTTCATTCTTCCACTACTTCACTCCAGACAGACAATCTGCTAACTATTTCACTACAAACAAACATTCTTCCACTACTCCTTAATAGCTCTCTTCCTCTATTTCATTCTTCCACTACTTCACTCCAGACAGACAATCTGCTAACTATTTCACTACAGACAAACATTCTTCCACTACTCCTTAATAGTTCTCTTCCTCTATTTCATTCTTCCACTACTTCACTCCAGACAGACAATCTGCTAACTATTTCACTACAGACAAACATTCTTCCACTACTCCTTAATAGCTCTCTTCCTCTATTTCACTCTTCCCCTACTTCACTCATGTTTCCCTAACCTTTTCCTCAACTGAACACTTCCCACATTCTGAGTTTTCAGCAGAACACTTTGCTTAATTTTTTTTAGAGAGATTAACTCACCTGGTGTTCTACTAGTTAATTATTCCTGAGCATATAAGTTTCCCGCAAGGCAGGAGTGGGGCGGCGCTTGTTTCTTGACATTCCCAGTGTCACAGTTACCATTTGTCACGGCGAATTCCTCCACTAGTGCACCAGGGAATGGGCTAGTTTGAGCCTAGCTTGTGGACGCTGACCAGTCCGCCCAACGCAGCCCGCTAAGGCCGCGCCAGTCAGTCCAGTCTTTGCCCAAAGAGAGACCCGCGAATCAGCCGATTCCCAGGAGAACCCGACCAACCCTCGAGTTGGTGTCCAGCGCTATCCGCTTTTTCGGAGATCCCGTTAGGTTTCTTACTCACCGTTGCCCCGGGGCCCCACAGGGGGGGGGGCTGGACATAACCCCTTTGAGTTCCTTTTACACTTGCCGGCTGCTCATTCATCAGTGGCAAGCAACCAGTACCCTTGGTCACTCCAAGAGAGCGAAGTGTTCACGCGGCGACCACGATGAGGTGGTACTGGAATGCCGCGAGTTAATTATTCCAGAAGTTTGTGGAACACTATTCAGGCTTCATGGAACACAGCTTGGGAAACATGGCTCCAGACAGACAATCTTCCGCTACTTCACTGCAGACAGGCATTCTTCCACTATTTCATCCTAGCCCTAGCCCAACATAATGTTTTATCACTGCTCAGGATGGTGCAATGTTGGTATTGGTGTGCAGTACTTGGCTGCAACAGTTTTGTTTCAACCCTGCACACTACTGTTCTCCTGATTAGGGTTAGGATTAGGTTTTGGTGTCCATCATTCAGAACAAAGACAAAGCATAGTGTTGTGAAAAGGACATAATATTTTCAGCTCAGAAATAAAAAAAAAATGTATTCTGTGAACAGTGCTGTATTGAGGGAAATTAATAAGAGATTATTGTTTTGTGAAATTTGGAAAAGGGAGTGGTGCTATATTGGGAAATCAGTCTTTACAGGAGAAGGCACTTTGTGTTACAGTGGGTGTCACCAGTTTCTGAGCAATAGCTATGTGGTAGCAACAGATGGACTGAGATAAGAACATAATTTCTCTGTTTTAAGTTTGAGAACTGTAAAATCTGTGCCTTATGTGGCAGAGGCGAACCCAAATCCTGACAACCTTAGCATGTTTGTTGTCTATTATCTTGTCATCATTCTCCACTGTAGATTTTATTGTAATTAACAATCCTCCTCCACCTGGATCTCTTTCATTGTCTGTTTGTCCTTGATTTGCAACAATGTCATTTCTGCAAAAGGTCCTTGATTATTATCAAGGGTATGTTTACTTCATAAATGCTGTTTTGTTTACTTGGGTGTTACTGAGTATTCTGAAATGGGTGTGTATAGCTTTTAATTTACTATGAAATATATTTGAGTCTATAAGCATGTTTCTTGTACAATTTAATCACAAATCTAAACACATCTTCATTATGTAATGGATTACATTTAGGAAATGTTAAAAGAATAGTCAGCATATATTTAATAAATTCTGAATACATGCGAAAATAAGTTGGCACAAAGTCGCATTCAACACATATTCAAACAAGATGGTTGTCTGGTCGTTTGATATGCTCTTTGGACTGTTGTCTCAATGGTCCCAGGTTTGAATCCTGCCTGCTGTCCACCCTGCTGGAGGTTCAGACTAGGACGTAATAATCTTCAATTCTGAACAAGCATCCAAAACAGAAATAAAAAACAAACAAAACAGCACAAATTAAAGTAGGCTTATTCTCTATTAAAATACATTTATTCTATATTAAAACAGATTTATTCTATATTAAAACACATTTATTCTATATTGAAACACATTTATTCTATATTGAAACACATTACTCTATATTGAAAGACATTTATTCTATATTAAAACACATTTATTCTTTATCAAAACACATTTATTCTATATTAAAACACATTTATTCCATATTGAATACATTCAGTGCATGTTAAATTATATTCAATATATGCTAGAATGCTATCAGTACATCTTGAAAGTTTTTATAAAAATGCATTTAATTCATATGAATACACTTCTGCACTGGTGCATTTCAAGCATATTAAAAATACATACCACAATCAAAACCCTAAGCACAAATTAAAACATTTTTTTCGTTTCTGTGTCTTCTGTTTGATGTAGATACTGTGTACATGAACTGCCAGTATTATCTACGATCACATCCAAACTTCAGAAGCATGAAACAGTTGAATGAATTAGGTCAGTGAACTGTTCTTAATACTTTTAATTCAAAACTATTAACATATTTAATTAGCTCTGATAGCTTGTGATTATTGCATCTGAAAACTATTCGATGTCTTACTTGTAAGGTAAGTGTCAATGATTTTGCAACTCAGATAACACTTTGAATACATTGGATGGAATTTTCCATCCTTAAAAAACTACAGCTGACTTATGATAGTCAAACAATTACAGGATTGGGGGGGGGGGGGGGGGGGGGGGGGGAACGGTAGGATTACAGAAAACATCATATTACTAAAGGTTAGTTGTATTTCAAAAAATTTCTATGTATGATGTAATGAATTAATCTCTTAGACTTTTAAAAGTATACAATAAATAAGAAACGAAAAAGAAAAATGTATTGATCTAAAAAAGAAAATACAAAATGTACATTTTAAGCTTTCACCTACTTAGCTCCCTTCATTCTAAAAAATGTTGACAAACTAAAATATGTAAAGTACATGAAGTTATGTCTTTGCCTCTTGGAATGACTAAGTGTGTTGTATTATGAAGTGTTGGACTATTGAGAGTCATCTGTACTTATTGATGTTTCCCTGTTGGTTAAGAAGTGACCTGTTCATTCAAAGTCCAGGCTAAAAGAGTAAGATCAACGACTGTGTGTTTCAGGCAGTCGTCTAGACAAACATTGGTTCCTGGTGGAAGATGTGAAGACTAACCAGGAGAGAATGCTAAGTTGTCTGCCCTTCTCCATTAATATGAAGATTCCATTCACAAAAACAACATATAAAATTCTGAAAGATCTTTTCTCACTTTTACAGGTAACAATGATAAGTGTAGCCTAAATCTGAATGTTAAATATTTGCCATGCAATGTGCACTAGCTAAACTGATGTCAGTGATATGAATAGACTACATCAGAATGTTAAATATTTGCAATGCAATGTCCACCGGATAAACTGATTCAGGGTAATGAATAGACTACATGTCAATGTTAAATATTTGCAATGCAATGTGCACCAGCTTGATTGATGTCAGGGTGATGATTGTTAAATGCAGACCTAGGACAGAAATCAATGTCCAGGTAAAGTTGGGCTTAGAAGTTGATCTATGAGAAAGGATTTTGGATTTAAACAATTTTAATTTTTGTGTGCCAGTTTATTATTATACTTATCAATTTCAAGCAAGAACATTCATCCTACTGACCTCTTTCTATATTTAGGCACCCAGTTTACACAAATATATGGCTATTCTTTGAAAATACTGTTAATATGTTTTATATAGGGAGAGAGTTTGAATGGATTTATATCAAATTAATGTTTAAAAACCCATTTATTGCACATTTTCTAATAGAAATATATTGGCTATTTTGTTGATGTTAACAAAATTGATACTAGAAGATGGTTATGACTTGTGATGAAATAATCATTTTTTTCCAACAGATACATAAATCAAAGTAAAAGAAAAAATAACTAATAACTTACAAGTGGACAAATGTGTGTAATAAATTAAATTCCCAGATCAGAATCAGATGATCTTTATTATTTTTAGCAAAAATAGTGTATGTTTTAGAAATTGGATTCAATGCTTTAGATTGTTAGGATGGTTATTTTTCCTCTATGTATCTATAGAAATATCAGTTTGAAATAAAAAAAAGTTTTATTAGTATTTGAAGGGACTTGATTTTTAATATAATACACTGCATTTTGAAAAAAAAAAGTTGGATATGTATTCGCTCTTCATCTTTTCTTTTTTTCATCTGACAGCACCCATATATATTTCCAGTGTATGATTTTGATTTCGCTGTTGAACAGAACCTTGTGTTCCTAGTTCAGCCTATAGCCACACGGGGCTCTCTCAAGGATTTAATATATCAGGTTATTGTAATGTTCTCTTAAGGCTAAAATATTTCAAGTTAATTAGTTTGATAATTTATTAGGTTAGCTAGAATGAGGAACTCTCAAGGATGAATTTTTCAGGTTATGGATAATAAAGATTATAATAAAGATTATTATAATATTATTATTATGTTATGTTTTTATTGCATGCTAATTCTTTTTAGTAGTGTAGATAATTATTTATTCAACTCTTCATTAACAAGTTGTGTCTTCCTGAAAATGTTAAATAGTTCCTTTGTTAGAATTTCCCTCTTTTGTTAGTGTCCTAATGTTGCAGTTATTTAGTCAAAACTTTCAAGCTGCGTGTGTCTCATTGTGTGACTATTTTTTTCAGTGTCGCTACACAGAAAGTTGGTACAATAAATATTGCCAGAAACATAAAGGTTTGTCCATGGAGACTGTACAGCTTTATGGAAAACAAGTTCTGACTGTAAGTAGGGCAAACTTAATTCGTAGGGTATGGTATCATTATGTTGTTTACTTATAGTATAGCTGTGTTTATATGATTTATTAATCTTTATTGATTCTACTGTATATTTTGGGCATACCTTTTTGGGTATCATTATGTTCATTTACTAATAGTATAAAAAAGTAAAGTTCCCTTTTATGACATTGTGGTCTATAGGGCAGATGATGTTTAAATCATCTGTTTCTGTGGCCCATGGTTATCGAGTGTATCATGTGGCCAGACAATTACTAACCGCCTTTAGTTTTCCCAAACTAATGCCAGGCACTCATTAGAGCTGGGTTGACTCAGATGTGCCCAAAGATCCCGAAATTTAAAAATCCCAGTCTTCACCAGGATTCAAACCTAGGATCGCCAGTTTGGAAGCCAAGCACTTTACCACTGAGACACTGCACCTCCACTAATAGTATAGCTGCTTGAATATCGTGTTTAGTTATACCTATTTGTGTCTCATAATGTTCATTTACTAATGGTATAGCTTTGTGGATATCATTTGTTAGTATAGCTACTTCGATATCATGTTTAGGCATATCTGTTTGGGTATCAGAATGTTCATTTATTTATAGTAGAGATGTGTGGATATTATTGCTTCCTCTTTATTTGTACTTTGTATCCTTTGAACATATACTAAGAGAAAATTGAACCTAACTCCATAGGGAATGTTATACTTGGAAGAAAAAGGTTTTCCTCCACATGGAAACATCCAAGCTGGCAATATTATGTTGGAGGATGGTGTCTGCAGGTAATCTGACATATTGTTTTTTATTTAAAATTTATTGCAGAATATTTTTATTTCGTTTTGGTGATGTTATAGTGAAATATATTCCATATTTCTTCTGATCATTTTATGATGGGATATTATAATCTATACAAAACAATTTAATTTAAAAGTTAAGATGCTTACATTTTTTCATAAAAGACATCGTTATATCTTCTTCAGCTCTGCCTACTTAGCTCTTAGCTATCAGTATTTTTAAAAAAAGCTAAATTGAGCAGGGAATTTTTTTTTCTTTTACAGTTTCATGTAAATAACCATTATAATTAACCGTCACCTGATGAAAAATTCTATTTATGTTGTGTTGACAAAACTATCTTCTTACATTGATTTTATCAACAATCTATGTAAAAAGAAGCTTTTTAGTTTGAAGGTGTAAAGCTTTTAAATACCAAAACTTATTTCTTCTATAAGCTAAAATGTCAAGACTTTAGTGACATTTTATATTATCCGCTCTTCCTTGAGCCTCTCACTAATAAAGAAAAGCAATTTTACTATAATTAAAAACAGAAAAAATAATGTTTGAATTCATTCAAACAAAGACACACTTTTATTATGTCCCTAAAAAATTTTGCTTTAACATTTCAGAATTGCTGGCTATGAGAACTGCTTCCTAGCTAACAGATCTCGTGTTTATAATTTAGTTAAGAAGAAACTGAAAGAAGCAAACAAGAATGCTTTGGACTCTCTGTGTTTTGGTATGCACTTAACCCTATAAGATCTCTGTGTTTTAGTAAAGATATAACCCAATAATATCTCTACGTTTTGGTAAACATAAGTTGGGGAAAAGTAAAGGTGATTGGTCGTTGTGCTGGCCACATGACACACTCGTTAACCGTTAGCCACAGAAACAGATGACTTTTATATCATCAGCCTTATAGATTACAAGGAGATTTTTACTAAAATCTTAGACCTGATAGAAATTATTACATTTTAGTTTGTTTGATTAGCAGAAAGCAAGAAACTCTATCTGTTATATTTTCAATCAAACTTTTCAAACCACTTATTTTAATAAATAACTTCTACAAATTCATAGAGTTCATTAATTACAAGAACTTCAATGAACTAGGTAGCTTTTCTTATTTCAATAATTTACAGTTGTTTATGTAAGAAAATGTCACATTTTACTCAAATCTTTTGCATGCTACCTCAGGGCACTTATTGTATGAGATGGTATTTGGTCATGAGCTCCAGTCAGCACATCCAGAACCTCAGAACTTGGCCACTCACACATCTCCACACATTATTGAGGTAAATATTGTAGTAGTAGAAATATTTCTTGTGTGTGTTTGTTCAGTGTCAGACATATTTCATATTTCTTGTGTATTAGATCTTACTAGAAACATTTATTCATGTTTGGATTAAGCCAGATACACTCAACATGAAATAGTATGTCAGATGTACATATTTATGAAAATTCCTTTAAAATGTATTTCCTAATCTCAGTTAACTCAGTAATTATCCTTTTTTTTTTTCATAATTATACTTCTACATTCTTTGGCCAAGCTTTAATTTTTTCATATAGCATATTGACTATAATAATACTGAATCAGCTTAGAAAACCATTGAGTTTTTACAATTATAATCTCTAATTTACATTGCTGCAAACCCTGTGCAAACTGCAGTTCCCTACTTAAGATGCACCATCTTTTATCGTTTTGTTTTGGCTTTAAGACAAGCCAGGCTAAAAAACTACTTGTGGTTACAATATGTTATAATCTTCATTTTGAAAGGAATGTTTGTAAATTATAAGATTATTTCTTTTTCTAAATTTCTTTTCACGTGATTATAGATTTTAAAAAATCAACATCTACTAAGTGAAGTCTTCATAGCCTATTGGTAAATGTTTTTTAAATCCACATCTTAAATATCTAATTTCCATTGTATCTATTTTTCAGATTTTAAATTTCATCTTTGAAAATGAATCCAAAAAATATCCAACTGTCCAGGAAGTAAGTCTAGAATTTCTCGACGTAGCTTTACCCTACTTTTAAGCACAGATTAATTTTGTAAAATTTGTTTTATGTTTCATTTTATTTACATTTCAGATTAATATTCATCCATTTTTTGCAAATGTAAATCTTAAGGAAATGAAAATCTACAATCCCATCAAGGTAAACATAAAACCAACAAAATTGACAAGTATTGAAAAAAAAAAAATTATGTAGATTTTGTTTGTTTTAGAATATTTTAATTTTTTTTTTTTAATTTTTCTAAGTATTTCGCTAAAATATGGCTTAGTGTTACAGTGTTACAAAAAT
The DNA here is from genome assembly GCA_030265305.1 of Biomphalaria pfeifferi. Lineage (NCBI taxonomy): Eukaryota > Metazoa > Mollusca > Gastropoda > Planorbidae > Biomphalaria > Biomphalaria pfeifferi. The sequence continues at coordinate 634,130 of JASAOG010000271.1, forward strand.
ATCTTCGAAATTGCACTTGTTTTAATACCACTCATGATTTCTTCAAAATAGATTTATGTATAACAGTAAATTACAAAGTATTATGCCAATGAAGAGAATATCAGTCTTTCCTCTACATAGACACAACCTTGATTTTCTCTTTGACAACAAAATCAGGCTACTCTTAATAAGTATTTAACTTTACAAATACATCTAACTGAAAAAGAGGAACATTTGGTGTTATGAATTTGCCAAATTTACCTCTTTCCAGACAGATCAAGTTTCAGTAGAGCACATTCTAGCCATGGTATCATAACAGTGTGCAGCAGTAAAGCAAGATCCTTGTCTATGTTTCTTTTAACTAGTTAGGTTTTTGTTTTTTTTATTTTACTCCTCACTTATAAATGTGTGTACCAATGATTGTGGCAAAAAAATGGTAATGCCGAATATTGTGGGTATCTAGAGTACCAGCAATAAGAAACTTGTGCTAACATATGTGTGACTGTTTTTATGCAACTAGCAAAATGTCTTTCTACATGTCTGACAAAGACTAGCTAGCCCTATAGCTACTTCTCTGTGGTGACAACCAGCTAGACCTTTATCTCTATTACACAAGTTAGCCAGACTGGTAGATTTGTTTCTTACTCAACCTAAATATTTTAATAGCAGTTACTAAGAATCTTCAGAGTCTACCCAGCTCTAATTGGTACCTGACATTAGTTGGGGAAAAGTAAAGGTGGTTGGTTGTTGTGCTGGCCTCATGACACCCTCCGTAACTATAGGCCTCAGAAACAGATGACCTTTACATTATCTGCCCTATAGACCACAAGGTCTGAAAGGGGAACTTTACTTTACTTTACTAAGAATCTTGTAACCTGGTATTTAAAACAAGAAATAATAGTTTGTAAAGAAAAAAATGTGTCGCTGAACTGATTGAGATTGGCATGTTTTTTTTTTGTTTTGTTTTTTTTACAGCAACCATTAAACGATTTATAAACTGTGCAGGAACCCTAACCCTTACATCTGTCATGTAGATACCATGAACCGTGCAAAGTTAAATAACATTTTTAAATTGATCAATATTTTTAACTGCAATGATTGATGCAGCTTACCTCTACTCTCTCCCTAGATCCACCTGAGTGAACAAATGGTCTCACTTTTAAGGGCTGTGAAAAAAGGAAAACCCTTTAAGGTTTCTAAGTCTGCAAGCACCAAGTAAGTGAAAACAATCTAATGGAGTGTTAGATATCAACTGTTGGAAAATATTACTCGGAATGTTAAAACTTTTCAGATTTGGGCAAAAAATGTTCTATAATAAACTTAGCTTACAATAAGCTACTCCAAGAAATTATCCAAACAAGTTTGCTATTATTATGATGTTTGCTATTAATTAGTTCATTTATTTGTAAATAATTTTTCTGTGTTTATGAAAGGGACTAATTAGCTTTTGTTTTATTTTGGTTTCACTTTATTTTTCTAGAAGGAAGAAGTCCAAAGTCTCTGGCTTCCCAACGCCCAACACGCAGCAAATCCAACAAGCTGAAGCTGCCCCTTTAGTGCCATCAACATCATACCAGAGAGGACCAGCAGCACCACCACCTCCTCCGCCACCACCACCACCACCACCTGGTCAACCACCCCTTGGTGGAGCTGCTCCACCCATGCCTCCGTCCACTTCATCTTCTGAAAGGACTGCCTTGTTGACTGACATCAGGAAAGGAGCAAGTTTAAAGCAAACCCTTACGAATGACAGAAGCGCACCCAAAGTTTAAAATACTGGACTGGATTTAACTTTTGTGAAATAAATACAAAATTTCTGAGAGAAATTAAAGTATTAGTATTACAAATCATCTGCTGCTTACCAAAACAAAAAATGTTCTTTCCTGACTGCATAATTTGACTTTTCATGCTGAAGATTAATTTTATTTCTGTGTACTGATATCAGTTTAGAGGAAGTGTCTATAGATATTATAAATATATGAAAAGTAGTATTGACTTGAATGTTTCAGACATTAGATGATCAGACTTTACAATGCACTTGTTGATTAATACAATGCACTTGTTGATTAATCTATCTACCCTTTTTTTAGACATTAATTTGTTAACATTAATGTAATTAGTCTTGCTTTATCTATGTAGACAATTATTAATAACACTTGCACATACAGGAGAGTGGATTGTTGCATGCTATTTAATAAGCATTGTTGATTTGTTTGTATAGAAATATTAGTTTAGACTCGAAGTCACAAAGTTTCTTTAAAGGTTTTGTTGTTTTACTAAACACTCTATTGTTACAAATTTTAAATTACAGGCGTAGAATTTTTAATGCAGGAATTAGGATGTCCAACTATCAAAGGGAAATAACCCATACCCTAGCCATGTTTCCCCTGTGTTGTTAGCACTTCCATATTCAAACTCCAATTAGGGAAATCTTCATTCCTGGGAGCCCTTCAAATACAATGTTTAAATATTATTATTGTCAAATGTGCCATCTCTGACGAACTGAATCATTACAAAATGATTTTGTAAAATTTTTTTGTTTTCATTTAAATTATGAAAACTTCTTTTCTGACACAGCCATCATTTTAAGATGTCCTTGGAATGACAAAGTTTTCAAACATTTCCAGTTTTTACCTCCCTTGGAATGACGAAGTGTTCAAACATTTCCAGTTTTTTTTACCTCCCTTGGAATGACGAAGTGTTCAAACATTTCCAGTTTTTACCTCGACAATTTGTTCCCTCACAACTCTTTCTCCCTGCAATCCTTGAAAAACAAATATAAAACAAAAAAACTAGTGATAGCATGAAATTACTTTGATATATGTTGATAAGCCTGCATACTAAATATTTTGTTGGGTTTTTTTTGTGACTATTTGACATCCTTTTGTTGTTGTTTGTTGTTTTTTTTACAGCCTCTAAGTGCAATACTGATTTTTGTATTTGTATTATTCTAGAGTTATACAAACTGAAAAAACTTTTGAGTTATTTAACATAGTGTACATTTGTAAGTGTACATTAGTAATTGTACATTGTTGAATTTTTTCCAATTGTTTTTTTTTTTCAAGATATAAAAAAGTCCAATGTGGACCTTTGCATGACAAATACTTTTGACATTTTGAAAACATCATAAAACTTTAAAATTTCATAATTTTAATCTGTATAAATTGTTTGCCTAGACAATTTTGTGCGTGTGGTTTTTTTTGTTTTTTTTTTAATTTTCTCTTTGTTGTTCACTTAAGTTCTCTTTCATTGCTTTAAATCTTCTTGTAAACCGATTTAGATACTTGAATGCATGGATACTTGTTATTTGCTTGCTGGATGGGTAACATAAACTAGTTGAACATTCACTAGGAACTCTGGTGTGACATTTGAGCAGATGATTTTGATCATATTTTTTTATACATGTCAGTGTGTTTATCTTTGACTCTTCAATGATTTTGTTCATAAAATCTGTATTTACCAAAATCAGGGTTAGAAATATATCTAGTTGTGAATAGCCCCTGAGCTTTTGAGTGTATGGGGGTATAGTAATAATTTATGCATGACACCGGTAAGATTCATATACTTATATATATTTTTACATACTTACATATTGATATTAATATACAGCATTTAAAACATATTTGTTAATATTTCTGTATTTAAGTAGATTATCTTAAGAAATAGTCTGTCACTATTTGAAATAACTACTTATATATAGATATATATATATATATACACACATAATATAAATAACAGAATAATAATTGAACTTCAAATGAGTTGACTTCATTATGGTTTGGATACTATGCTAAGTATATTGCAGTAAAAAAAAGTCATTTATTTTGGCACTGATAATGTGATGGTTTACATCATTGGTGTACTCATTGTTTGACCTTTGAACCTTAAGTTAGTATATGTGGTAGATTTTGATAAATAGCCATTGTTAAATTTTCTATTTAACCTATTTTCTCACAGATAAAGAAAACAATTTTTTTTTAAACTGCTTTCATGATTTTATATTCTAGCACTTTGTAAGTCTTGAAACTCCACCATGCAACTCTTGTAGTATTGGTACTTGTACTATACTCTGTCAATGTTGATTCATGTGATTTGTCCAGGCAATCTGTCTCTAATGAATACATCACAAAGAACCTTTTTTTTAATAACAACGCACCTTTTATTGAATATTATCTTCAAAATGTTGACTTTTCTATTTATTAACATTGAAATTTGTTTTATGTGTTTTCTTTTAGAACAAAATTGTTTCCTATTTGTTTACTTTTATAATAAAATACCCGGTTTATTGCCTTTGTGGGTATAAAATTCAACCAGTAAATTTAGAGAATAGAGAGTAACTAACATTTTTGGATGTTTTTTTTGTTATTTTGAAATTGTTTTATTGTGTCATAAAAACTTTTTTTTTTTTCATAAGTGCCATCAGATTTTTTAAATACTTGTTTCATAAATTCAGTTCTCATTTTGGTAAAAAAAAAAATTATAACTCTTTTAAAAATTACATAATTAATTATGTAATCATCTTCTTTTTTGAAGTAACGTCTGTCTTATATAAGATAAGATACATTGCAACATGTTAATAAGATGCTCTGCTCAAATTTAGAATTATTTTCTTAAAAATTTAAAATTGTGAAATTTGACACTTCTGTGTATGTTATGAAAAATTGATAATTGATTTTTTTTTTTAATTTAGTAACATTTCACAGTAATACTTGAATATTATAAGGAAAGATGCAACTAGAGCTTGAGTTAACATTACCACTTTTAATGTGGTCTGGGTTAAGCTTTAACAAAAAAATTCTTTTATAGTTTACATTTTTAAAGATTGTGTAAAAATGACATTTCGAAATAACACAAATTTGTTTTTGTGATTTATTCTCCTCTATCATAAAATATTTGTGAATGTTAATGGTTCTGTATAGTGGACAAATTCAATATTATCCATAATAAAAGTTATACTAGTGATTTCTATCAGTATTTTTTTCTTCAGTTCTATATATCATGATAGATCATTTATCTTTGTGATCCAAACAAACAAATGAATTTCTTATTTTGAGTCAAAACCAATTGTACTGCAAAACATTGTTCTGATCATAGGAAAGCATAATTGCATATTTTCTTCGATTTCGACGAGATCAACACACAACCAACCTCCAACGCTTCAGCACATAAGCTTATTTTTAGGATATGCTGGTCAATTTAAATTGGTGTTACACTAACATTGGATGGCTGCCTGGTCTTGTGGTGTGGTTTGAACCCTGCTTGCTGCTGAGCCCCGCTGTCCTACGCTTTGCCCTAGGATGTGATAATCTTTAATTTTGAAGAAAGATTTGAAACCTGTAAAACAAACAAAACATTCTCAAATTAGTGTAGTCTACATTCACACAATTTTTCCGATTCAGTGTTTCTTTATTTTAACACTGCGTTGAAATCTTGGACTTTGTTATAAAACATTTTTTTGTACCTTTGTTGAAATCTGAATAAAATGTCTTCTTGTTGTATTATGTACATAAACCTCTGTTATAACTTATGAAACTTCTGCATGGCAAATTATCAAACCTATACTTAATAAAGTGAACATTTCAAATACATTTCTAGTATTCAGTTCATTTGTTTTATGTTGTGTAGCCTACATATAGGGATGGTCGCCTGGTTGTACGTTTTGCGCGCTGGACAGTTGTTTGGTTGTCTCGATAGTCCATGGTTCACACCCTGCCCGCTGCTATCCCCCATCATCCTGTGGGAGGTTAAGACTAAGAAGTAGATTATCTTCAACTCTGAAGGAACATTCAAAATATTTGACAAATAAACAAACATGTTTGCGGACAAGAGTATTTTACTTAGAACTCTCGTTCGGTCAAGGCATGGTAGATATTTTGTCTAGACTAGATGTCTGCCTGGTTATGTAGTATGCACTCTGGACTGTTATCTCGATAGCACCAGATTTGAACCCTCCCTGCTGCTGTCCCCCACCTTTCTATGGGATGTTTGGATTAGGGTGATATAATCTTTATTACTGAAGGAACATCCGAAACTAGTAAAAAAAAACAATTTCTTTTTTCTATGTGTTGTGTCACAAATTGATATAGAATTTAAAAAATGTCAAATTATTTTTTATACAGAAAATTGCCCTTTGTTGAATTCATCAAGTGTCCTTATTCGTATAACTTTCTTAACTCTTTCTCTCCTAATTGACGATGCCAACGTTGATTTGACCCCATTAAACTATATTGATTTTTGAATTTATAAACTTTAATTTGTGTTGTGTAAAAAAAAAAGCATGCATTCTCCTATAATTTGATACCAAGTATAACATTTCCTGATAACAAACAAAAAAAGTTATTGAAGTTTAATCATAAGAGGATAGTGAAATACAAATGAGCAAAATGAATGATGCTATCGGAACGAGGAAAATAATTAAGGAGAGAAAGAGTTAAACACAATGCCAAATGTTATCTTGTAATTTTACTTTAAAACAATGCCTCGTCTTATCTTGTAATTTGACTGTTAAATTAGAGTTATTTTCAATTACTATCAAATTAAGGCTTTCTGTTTAAGTTTTGCATGTGAAACAATGACGTGAAAAGTGGGACATACTTTTTAAGGGAACCAGTTCTTCTATTTTACCATATCATGGACTCCCAAATAACAGGTTTATAGTGTCAAACTCCATGCAGTGTGCTAAGTGCAGTTGGCTTGGACAAGAAGGATCACTCCTTCCTCACTTCTGCGACTATAAATATGAAATGAAACTAGTTACCTCCCCTACATATCGCACAAAATTCCCTTTCATAATTATATGTCGTGCCATTGATGGAACCCAGCAAAGCTTGTGAACATGTAATTATTTTCTTAAGGAAAGATAATTATTTGTTCAAATCTAGTTCTGTAAAATAAGTCTGGTCCCATGTCTGATACTCTATAATTTCCTAGCACTGATGACTCGTATGTAATTCTGTTTAAGTGCAGTTTAAATAGAAGCCTCTCTCTCTTTCTCTCTCTCTTTTCTTAAATTTAATGAAGATATAATAGGCCGCTTATCAAAGTTAAAACAAATCAAAATTTAAAGCATATTACAACTGAGCCAGAAAATATTATGCATTCGGGCAATTTGGATACTCAAAGTCATTGTCTAACATTACTAGTAGTAGCTTGTCAGAAACTTTCTCTTCACAAGACATCATTATCTCATGGATCTATGAAAAACTCTTTGGTTAGAATCAGATGTCTTTGTTTAAGTGTTCTGTACGTTGTGTGCCATTTCTCATCGGATAAATAGGAGTCTCCATGGAAACAAACACGACAAACAACACAGGCTTACAGTAAGTATAGTTTCGTTTCTTTAGTGCATTTCAATTTTTTAAAAAATGCATAGGACATACGATAGATCCAATGTAATGACTACTCTTGACAGATTTCCGCTTCAAATACTGATGACCATTTTAAAGCCCTGTTGGCTATTGATCATAATTTATTTTCGATATTGATTTGCATGTCAAATGCTGTGGAAGTCTTGTATGTGCGCTAGTCGGCTGGCTCTTCTTCTCTCCCTGCCAGACCGGCACCTTCGATATGGGTCACGGCCAGACCATCTTTGTCGTCCACAAAGCGCAAGTTAGTAATTCTTCCGCCAATGTTCACAGTACCTATCCCATATCCTGGTTTTAAACCAATCCCCAGTGTTATTGTTGAAGTACTCAGCGATAATGGCCTACTTGTAAGGATTCTGGATAATTTTAATTATGTTTTTATTATATGTTACTTTGCTATTGCGCCCAACGTACCCAATCCCAGACTCTGTTGAATGCCTTCTCGTAATCAACAAAGACAGAGATTCTGTTGGTAGTGAATGTATTTTCCCAGGGTTCCTGAGGTTTAGGATTTAATTTTTTGTATTGCTACCTTGTCTAAAATCCCCTTGTTCACATCATATAATTTTATCTGCTATTGGTTTTAGATCATTTATAATAATTTTAACAGGATTGAGCTGGGATGGCTTACGAGGCTAAAAGTGCGGAAGTTTTGGAAGAGTTGCGAATTGCTTTCTTATCTTCTTATATATTACAGACGTTACTTCAAAAAAAGAAGAATTACGTCCTAAGCATTTTATGTGTCAATCTCGTCATGCGTGTCAGTCAATGACTTAAACTCTGCTAAGATTTTAGTTTTCATGACTGATTCGGACAACCCATTCCATTCTCTAATGGCACCAGGGAAGAAGGAGTACTTTGCCAGATCTTGTTGCAAATCTTTTTTTAAAAAAGCGTTTATTTTGGTTTCTCCTCTCCAGGCTGTAGAAGTTCACCAGGAATGTTGTCAATGACAGAAGATCATGTTATATACTTACTTAAACTTACTTAGACTTAGTTCCTCCCGCGCCGTTAGGCGCATTGGGTGGCAAGCTGTCTCCACAACGATCTCTCACTGGAAACGTCTGAAGCCTCCTCCCACCTGGTATCCACTGTTCTAAGGTTCTCCATGATGGTGTGTCGCCAAGTTATACGAGGACGTCCCTGTTTGCGCTTTCCTCGTATTGGCCTCCATGTCATCGCAACTCTTGGTATGCGTAGTTCATTTTGTCAGAAAACATGTTCCGCAAACCTCATGCGACTCTCTGTCACAAACATCTTCTTTTTTGAAGTAACGTCTGTATTATATAAGATAAGATAACTCACTAAGTGTTCGACTCCCAGTTCGGTATAGGATTTACTTTTTGAGATCCGATCTGTGTAACTGACTCCAAAATCCGTCTCAGAGAGAGAAACTTTTCAGCCAGTAACATTAAGTACTTATAAAATTAATAATGTTATAACCTCAAAACAATATAGCATAATTTTATTACCTAAGTGTCCACTTCTAGTATTATTGAATGAAATATTTTAGGGAAAACATTCTTGTATTATTGAATGAAATATTCTAGTGAATATATTAAAACATTTCTATAAGTATCTAATTAGCCTAATATTAACGCATGAATAATGATTCGTTACAATCACTTCTTCTTTCCTAGTGCCATTAGATGATGAAAACATGGAATGGGTTGCCTGAATCATACAGGAAACCAACTACTTAGGAGACTATTTAGGCTCTAATTATTATGCATGACTAGATTGACTCTTGGATACGCGTATGACGTAATTATCTTCTCTTTTGAAGTTATGACTGTAATTTATAAGATAAGATATTATCCATTATTATCCTTCAGAAATGAATTTTCATCCACAAGTGTGGATGCAATCATTCAGCAAGAGCTCACCGTCACAGCTATCTCCAGCTGCACAGCTACCAGCTGTAAGAAAACAGTCATCTTCTTGATTCTAGTCTGCACACTGACCAGCCTCTGCTGTGGAGGACTCATATTCTACTTGTATTATTCCTCAAGATCTCAAAGTGAAGGTCAGTTATTTGAAATGTTTTAGCACCTACAACATCAGTACGGTCTAGAATAGCCTAGCGATATAACGTAACGAAGCTTCAATTACAAGACCTAGCAGTCTAGTCTAGCAGTACAAACAGAAATATTACTTTTAGACAAGAGAGACGTTGTTATAACAAACTTTTAATGTTGGTCTTCGAATTACCTTTCACCTGCCCCGTTAATTGCTAGACCGCAGGACTACCACCTCTGATCTGTTGACCATCCTTCTCCATTTCTGTCTTTTGCCAAGATTAGACTCTTCCAAAGACAGGCCCGTACATTCTTCAATGCTGTCCTCCCATCGCTTCCTCTATCTGCCTCTCTTTCATTTCCTGGTACTGTTCCCTGCAGAAAAGGTTTTGCAATTCCCAAGGATTTCATAATTCTCAATATAATATTATACAGTCTTAGCTAGAATTTATTAACATTGGTCATTAGGTCATCATGGGGCCCAATCGCCAGATGATCATATTTCAGATTTCCACGTAGTAATATGATCCATGTATTTGACGCCTGTAACATCTCACTTCCTATGGCCGATGTGTGGGGTAAAAGAACTTCGTTGGGAATATAAAATGTTTAGAGTGATAGAATTAGTATAATCAGTAGCTCTATTATCATTAGTATCATACGTACAACCAGTAGGTATATCATCAGTAAGTTTCACTAGATTCCCACTAATATCACAATTAGGCCAATCTTCCCTTCACCTATCCCTTAGTCTGTTGGACGGTTGGGGCACCACACAAGATCTGTTGAGCGTTTTTCTCCTTTCCTCTTCATCTTTTGCCTTAGAACAGGGGTTCTCAACCTGTGGATCGCGACCCCCTTGGGGGTCGATTGACGATTTACCAGGGGTCGCCTAAGACCATCGAAAATATGGATTGTTATTGTCTATTCTTCTATTGCTGCTTGTGTGTGTGTGGAAGGGGTTGCAACAGAGTGGGTGGGTTGTAAAAAGGGGTCGCCGAGCATAAAAGGTTGAGAACCGCTGCCTTAGAATCTCTTTCAATGACTGACCTGTCCATTCTTTTATGCCGTCTTCCCAAGCTTTCTCTGTCTCTTCTTTTTCCTGGTACTGTTCCCTGAAGGAAGGTCTTTGCGAGACCTGAGGACTTTGTAATATGGCCATAGAGTTTTATTTTTTTATTTTTGACAGTAGTTAGCACTTAGCAGGTCATCGCTGTATTAATTAGTTCTCTAATCTGTTCATTTGTGGTGCGGTCTTTGTATGTGATACCTAGGATCTTTCTGTAGCTTCTCAATTCCATTGATAGGATCCTCCTCTCTAATTTTGCAGTCAGCGTCCAAGATTCTAAAGCATTTAAGAATGTGGCCACGACCAGGGAGCGCATCAATAGAACAGCCACAGTAAAATTAGTATCACTAATTAGTCCCCAGAAGCATTTGCATGACCTGTCTGATGGAAGGATTGCATGGGCAAGTGGTTGACGCTCTGTCGTCTCGATAGTCCCCAGTTCAGCGGTTCTCAACCTTTTTAGTGCCGCGACCCCCTATTACGATTCCCCACTAAGCCGCGACCCCAAACGTAATTTTGTCTCGTTCGTGGGCTTAGTGCCGCCTAGGTAAATGGAAATTGGCTAATGTTATAATATCGTTATGGTAATTTCTATACCTGATCTATGGCGTATGCTTTCATCGAGGCATAATGTACTTGATCCTTGCATTGAAAAATTTAATTATTCAAGGCGACAAAAATATCTACTACGTCGGCTATTTTCTGTATTTTTGCTTACTGATAATAAAAAAAAACAACAAACTTTTTCACGAAGATTAAAAAAAAAAATACTTTTTAGAACATTCCCTCTCGACAACTTTGTCACATCAGTGTGAAATAGTAGAACAGATTGAACGCGTCCAGCTCATTTCGAAGAAGTAACTATCGATGAAAAAAACATGTCTCCCTTCAAACAATGATATTACACTCACTAACTCAAAGTGCCCCATGTATCCTCTAACTCTAGCTAAATAAATATTCGCCCTCCTTTAATATGTCATCCTCATTTTTAATTTTATTAAATTTATATTTAACGGTCGTTTCATAGTTTATTAAACTCATATGGATAGTGTAATGTCCCACCCCACCCCTTTTTTTTTTTTATTAGAAATGAAAATGTTACCAACTATGGTAGAGATATGCTTGTTTAAAACGACAAAAAAAATTAATAATTTCCAATGATAAATAGACCAAAAAAAAACCAAATTTCAGATTGTCTTAGGCGACCCCTGACAAATGGGCATGCGACCACCCCCAATGGTTGAGAACCCCTGCCCTAGTTCGTCCTGAAAGGGGTTTTGAGCTAAGGCATCTTCATGTCTGAAACAACGTCAAAAAACTTCTAGTTGATGCCGTGGGCAAAACTACAGAACCAATGTAGACATTTTTTTTAAAGAACTTTATTGTAACTTCTACATTATATAATTGAGCTTCAGGAGGACCAGTTTATTTTTTACTTCTGATCTTATTTCACACAGACTCTATTCTTCAGTGTCAATGTATTAACTTTTGAATGAACTAGTCTTTATTTAGCTGATTTTTGATAGTCATAACAGAGAGAGGAAGGGGGGGGGCAGAGAGACAGGGGAAGAGAGACAGAGGGAGAGTGGGGGAGAGACGGAGAGATAGAGAAAGAAAGAGACAGAGAGAGAGGGAGAGAGACAGAGACAGACAGACAGACAGACAAACAGACAGAGAGATTGTGGACAACCTTATATATTTTGTCACGATCACATTCTTATACTTGTACAAGCTTTATTGCTGTTTGATTGAACATGTATAAAGGGGGGTATACCTGATCTGATCTGTCATTTCATAATTTAAAATAAAAAATCTTTTTGTTCCAACGTTGTAGGCGTATGTCAAACAGAACATTGTGTTAAGTCAGGTGAGTAGTCAGTCCATAGGTGTTTTTTTTTTTCTTCAATTACAGAATAAAATTATGCCAATTGTAATTAATGCGTCACTTTTAATACTCTAATCCAAAGTTGTTAACTTTATTGAGAGAGAGAGAGATGAGAACTTTACGGACTTACAAAAACTATCGTTCAAGCTTTGTAAATGTAAAACAGGAGAACATTAAAAAATTTGCTCTAAGCAAAAGAAAGAAAAGTTTAAACATAGCCGGTCTTTTTTTAACAAAGCTTTTTATATCAATTCACTCTTTTTTTTTCGGTATAAATCTTGTACCCGTTTTTTCTCAAACTTCCAAATCACGGAACAAGAGAAACCTTTGCACAATTATTTAACATCAATGACAACACACGAATCAAACAAAAACTAGCCAATTAGTTAATTAGTTAGGAGTAATAAATTAGTTCTTTATAGAGAAGGGGAGATAAATCTTGCAGTACTAGTACTTATATGGCAGCAATTTAGCGTTTCTTTTCCTTATATAAGCTTTGTTGTTTGTTTGTTTTTTTAAGTATTTTTTATTTGCTTGTTCTTGAAGCTAATTTTTTTTGTTTTGTCATTGTTTGTATCGATTATGGTGTCGTAGTGAATGATCGCAAAGTTTGTAGATCAATATATTCTTAGTTGGAGAATTGTGATCAATATATTCTTAGTTGGAGAACTGTGATCGATATATTCTTAGTTGGAGAATTGTGATCAATATATTCTTAGTTGGAGAATTGTGATCAATATATTCTTAGTTGGAGAATTGTGATCAATATATTCTTAGTTGGAGAATTGTGATCGATATATTCTTAGTTGGAGAACTGCGATCAATATATTCTTAGTTGGAAAACTGTGATCGATATATTCTTAGTTGGAGAACTGTGATCGATATATTCTTAGTTGGAAAACTGTGATCAATATATTCTTAGTTGGAGAACTGTGATCAATATATTCTTAGTTGGAGAATTGTGATCAATATATTCTTAGTTGGAGAATTGTGATCGATATATTCTTAGTTGGAGAATTGTGATCAATATATTCTTAGTTGGAGAATTGTGATCGATATATTCTTAGTTGGAGAATTGTGATCAATATATTCTTAGTTGGAGAACTGTGATCGATATATTCTTAGTTGGAAAACTGTGATCAATATATTCTTAGTTGGAGAACTGTGATCAATATATTCTTAGTAGGAGAACTGTGATCAATATATTCATAATTGGAGAACTGTGATCGATATATTCTTAGTTGGAGAACTGTGATCAATATATTCTTAGTTGGAAAACTGTGATCAATATATTCTTAGTTGGAGAAAAGTGATCAATATATTCTTGGAGAGCTGTGATCGATATATTCTTAGTAGGAGAACTGTGATCAATATATTCTTAGTTGGAGAACTGTGATCAATATATTCATAGTTGGAGAACTGTGATCAATATATTCATAGTTGGAGAACTGTGATCAATATATTCATAGTTGGAGAACTGTGATCAATATATTCATAGTTGGAGAAATGTGATCAATATATTCATAGTTGGAGAACTGTGATCAATATATACATAGTTGGAGAACTGTGATCAATATATTCATAGTTGGAGAAATGTGATCAATATATTCATAGTTGGAGAAATGTGATCAATATATTCATAGTTGGAGAAATGTGATCAATATATTCATAGTTGGAGAAATGTGATCAATATATTCATAGTTGGAGAAATGTGATCAATATATTCTTAGTTGAAAACTCGTGATTTAATGATTGAAGAATGTTTTGTCTATAGTTTAATTCATGTATTTCCAGAATAGCTTTCTTGTCGTCACCATGCGCTCTGGGCTTCTAGCTTGATGGTTCTGGGTTCGAATGAGACCAATCGTTATTAAAGGCCTGAACACTGACTTGCGACGTCGCAGCCTGTGGGCAGTCTAGAGCAATAGCTGGTTGCTATGTGTCACAGGGCCGGCGTCATTAGAGTGTCTCACAATTTAAACCAAGCAATATTTCTTCAAAATTTTAGGATATTTTACAATGAATATTGGAGGCGCGGTGGCTCAGCGGTAAAGCGCTTGGCTTCCGAACCGGGGCCAGTGTTCAAATCCTGGTGAAAACTTGGATTTTTAATTTCGGGATCTTTAGGCGCCTCTGAGTACACCCAGCTCTAATGGGTACCTGACATTAGTTGGGGGAAAAGCAAAAGCGTTTGGTCGTTGTGCTGGCCGTATGACACCAACGTAAACCGTAGACCACAGAAACAGATGACCTTTACATCATCTACCCTATAGACCACATGGTCAAAATGGGGAAATTTACTTCACTTTTACAATGAATGTTAAAGTATAATGCATAGATCTACATTTTTCTCTTTTTTATATTTCACCAACTAGCGGCACAAATTTTATCTTACTTAAACAAGAGTGTAACTCCGTGTGACAACTTCTATGAATATGCTTGCGGTCAGTGGGTCAAAGATCAAATCTTCAAGGTCAAGGAAACAAAGATAGATTTAGACCTGACCGTAGTAAAAGGACTCGAAAAAAGACTCAAATGTAAGTTCATGGTAACACACACTGGCAGATCCAGGGGGGGGGGGGGCGGTAGGGGCGATCCTCCCCCCATACTCGGCCGACCCCCCCCCCCCCCCGAAGGGGGAGAGGGAAGAATTTTAGTATAGAATTCACACTATTTGTATAAAATTTGTAAAATGCAAGAAAACGCTTTTGGCGTCGGGGCTTCGCCCTGAACCCCACTGATAAATAATGAGCTGTAGATGTCAGGAGAATGCGTTTTAGCCGTGAAAAATGCAAGAAAACGCTTTTGGCGTCGGGGCTTAGCCGCGAACCCCAGTAATAAATAATGAGCTGTAGATGTCAGGAGAATGCGTTTCATCCGTGAAAAATGCAAGAAAACAGCGCTCTCCCAGACCCTCAAGCTAGCAAGAGAAAGGCCTCAACATGACTGCTTTTTTTTTTTCTTTTTTTTTTCGCCGAAGATTGAGAAACAGTCTTATTTTATTATCATATATCGAATATATATATATATATATGCTGTACGCACGTTTATGCATAGGGTTAGGGTTTACTGGGCGTTAGGGTTAGGGTTTGGAAAAGAATCGCCCCCCACCCACTACAAAGTTCTGGATCCGCCAGTGAACACATTGACTGAAAAAAAGAGATTCATATGTAGGCCTAAATTAATGATGATTTAAAACTATCGAGTAACTTAAATGTAATTATATATTATATATATTTATATATATATATGTAATTATATATTATATAATTATATATAGCCTATATTTAAAAGAGGGCGCGGCGGCTGAGTGAAGCGTTCTGATCTATAGATCACAAGGTCTGTAAGGGGAATTTTACTACTATAGGACTATTTTAAAAGATTTTGTGGCATCTTACGTCTCGAGAGACGATCTTTTCCCTTTGCAACTTCTTGTGTGACTAAAGAGGCCAATCCTTGATACACAGCTGCGATCGCAGGTTGGGCATATATAATCACCAGGCGCCGTTGCATTTTCACCCTTCTTTCTGCTTCTGTTGTGTATGACATCTGCAATCTTTGACCCTTCCTTTATGCTCTCTCTCCATGAGGATCTGTCCAGTGCTACCTCTTCCCAGTTGCCAGTGTCGATTTTGAAGAGCTTCATGTCGCGTTTGCATACATCCGTATAACGTAACAGTGGGCGACCAGCGGCTCTCCTGCCTTCTATTAGATCGCCATACAGGATGTCCTGTGGAAGTCGACCTTCTGGCATTCTACGAACGTGGCCAAGCCAGCCAAGGCGTCTACTGCTGATAACAGAGCGGATGTCCTGGCACCCTGCTCTTTGTAGCACTTTTTCATTGGTTATCTTATCTTGCCACCTTATTTTAAAGATCCGCCTTAGGCATCGGAGGTGGAAAACATTCAGCTTTTTTTCCTGCCATGAGTAGGTTGACCATGTTTCACTTCCGTACAGCAAGGTGCTCAACACACAAGTCCGGTAGACTAGGGCTTTAGTACTGTTAGTCAGCAATATGTTGTCCCAGACTCTTTTCTGCAGCCGTGACATGGTGGCCATTGCCTTGGCTATCCTGTTATTTATGTCTTTATCCAGTAGAGTGTTGTTGGATATGATGGAGCCAAGGTAACAAAAGTGATCAACAATTTCTAGTGGTTGGCCATTAAAGCTTACTTGAGGTGCAGTGTTTGTGTTTTGGACAAGTATCTTAGTCTTGCTTTGACTGATGTTTAAGCCGAACTTCTGGCAAGCAGCAGATAATTTGTCAACCAGGCACTGTAGCTGAATATCAGAATCAGCCACAATAGCTGCATCATCAGCATACAGGAGTTCCCTGACGAGTAGCTTCCTAACCTTGGTTTTTGCCCGCAGCATTGATACATTAAATAGTTTTCCAGAGGATCTTGTATGGAGAAACACACCTTCGTTTATGTCGTTGTACGCATAATGCAGTAGACAGGAAACAGGTCATGTCCCACAGGACATGCGTGACGCAACTATAATCACAATATACAAGAACAAAGGGGATCGGAGTGACTGCAACAATTACAGGGGTATCTCTCTCCTCAGTATAGTGGGCAAGATCTTTGCTAGAGTGGCACTATCCAGGCTGCAAGTGATAGCTTCTAGAGTCTACCCAGAGTCTCAGTGCGGATTCAGGAGTGGTAGATCCACTGTAGACATGATATCTTCTCTACGACTACTGCAGGAGAAATTCAGAGAGAGAGACAGACCCCTTTACATCGTTTTTGTTGATCTGACTAAAGCTTTTGACATGGTCAGCATAAGTGGCCTTTTCAAACTCCTGAGGAAAATATGTTGCCCTCCCAAACTACTGCAGTTCATTGAGTGTTTTCACGAGGAAACTAAATGCACTGTCAAATTCAATGGAGCCCAATCAGCACCTTTTGAGGTTTGCAGTGGTGTCAAGCAGGGATGTGTGCTCGCACCTACTCTGTTTGGCATATTCTTCTCCTGTCTACTGCATTAAAAAGATGGAATGGTAGTTAATAATGAAGATTATATGAATGAAGAATAATAAGATAAGATAAGATAAACAAAGAGCTCTTCAGTTTTTTACAGGACTTTTAAACATAAATAAATAAGTTAGGGTCGTCTGTTTCTGTAACCCCCGGTTAACGAGGGTGTCATGTGGCCAGCACACAGACGAGCCGTTTTTACTCCCCCCCCCCCCCTTATGTCAGGTAACCATTAAAGCTGGGTAGAGTCAGAGGCACCTTAAAGATCCCTAAATTAAAAATCCCAATCTTCAACAGGATTTGAACCCGGGACCTTCGATTCGGAAGGCAAGCACTTTACCACTCAGTAAAAAAACACCTTAAATAAATGAATAGACTTATTAATATACAGAAAGACACATACCTAGATATAGGGCCTACGGCTTATATTTTTATCGCTGGAAATCGCAATTTTTCCCCATCCAAAAATTATTCCTAATTAGAACTAGTTGAACATACGTAAATCTGTAAATAGATGTATAAATTCGGATACTTATTTAATCTTAACTCTCTAATATCCCTTTGTAAATTGTTTAAAACTTTCATTCCTTAACCTTTTAAAATGTATTCCTATGTTTTTCTCTTAGTAAACCCATAATAACATATCTCAAGCCTACTAAATGATATTTAGAACAGTCAACATTAAAACTTATAAAATGACCCCCAAAAATCATTAAATCAAATACTCATTCATAGGCCTATAAAAGCCTTGTATATGCCTATATTTGCCAATGATTAGGCCACGTGCGCCTGAGCTTGCCAGGGAAACCAGTGGCTAGCAGAGTTTAGGTCATTGTTTAATATGCATGACGAAAGGCATGACGCGTAGAAAGCAATCATCTTAATAGAAGTAACGTCTGTATTATATAAGATAAGATAAGTTGTAATGTAAACATGGCACCCATGAGTTAAAAAAAAAACTTAACTAGTTTACAAATTAATATTATTTACTTATTACTTTGTTTATTATTTAATTATAATTAATTAATTCATTTATTATGTTTTGGAGATCTGTTGAGCCACGAAGTGGACGGCGAGCCGAGATTCATGAGAAATGTCAAAATATTTTACAAGTCATGTCTGAACAGCCGGGCAGGTATGTTGGCGTCTGCATTGTCAGCAACTGACCTAATTAATTTCGTCATTATTAGAGATCAAGATCTAGATTTTATTTTAAGTTGCACAAGCGTGTACGATAGAGACATACATAATTTCCCTACTACATTACAACATGGCTTTAGAAAATATAGGTTTAAAAATGAGACTAACAGGATTAATTGAGGATTTTGGTTCAAAACAAAATTCTAGCCTTAGGTTGCATTCATTGTATTTGGAAGGTAAAAAAAAAATAATTCTATAATGAATGATTAATGACAGTTCTTCGATTCAAATCTGTTTGTTTTCTTCTACAAGTCTATATTCTTCTAGAAGTCTATATTCTTATCATTGTTTATTTTTATCACTATATATTCTTATCAGTCTATTTCTTATTAGTTTATATTTAGGCTATATCATTCTATATTCTTATGTCAATAATCTGATCTGTGTATAATTTTATCAATGTAGGCCTATATTCTTATCATTGTATATTTTTATCACTCTATATTATTATTATCATGTATATTCTTATCAGTCAATAATTTTTTTATCTTGAAGAGGTATTTTTTTTTAAGCTTCAAAACCCGCGGTGGGGGGTTTAAACTCAAAACCCCTTGGCTACGTTCATAGATTTTTGAGTGTGTAGTTTGCTTTTTTTTTATATTGACGGGTTGGTTTTTAGCTCTAAACCCCGCTGGAGGGGTGTTTTAAACACAAAAAACCCTCTTGGTTAGCTCATAGAATCTGGTGGCTGATGTTTGGATAGTCTTATATTGAAGAGAGGGGTTTTATCGTAAATTTCGGAGGGAGTTTTAAAATCAAAATCTTCCTTAGCTATGCTCTTGGAATTTGGGGGTTGTCGTTTGCATTCTTATTTTTTTTTTTTTTTGGTTTTGTTTTATAGAAGAGGAGGATTCAACTGCAAAACCCCCTTGGTAGGGGTTTTAAACTCAAAACCCCATTGGCTGCGTTGGGGCAAGTGATGGTATACTATTAAAATCTCCCCTAAAATAAACAAAATCAAAGCAAAAAATCAATCACTAAATTTATTTATTAATATTTTCATCAGTGCATATTCTTATCAGTCTATATTCTTATCAGTCTATATTATTATTATCATGTATATTCTTATCAGTCTATATTTTTTTAGTGTATTTCCTTATCAGTCTATATAATTACTATCAGTGTATATTCTTATCAGTCTATATTCTTACCTTATTCTTTCCCCAGTTTCAAAGCCTACCAAGACAATCGATGAAAACGAAGAGGTGAGTGAAGCTTGTTTACTTAATGTAGAACCCAAAGATTATTCTATTCTGTTTGTACATGTTGGTGTTACATGTATGTTAATATTCCAGAGTCCTGACGTGGTTGATCTCGAGAAGAAATGTGTAGACATCAGCAATGAGATGTTTCCAGACATAGTTGGCAGACTTTACGTTGACGAGTATTTCGCTGCGCAAGACAGAGAATATGTTAAGTCCAAAAACATTTATTTTTGTGCAGACTCGGATTTTACGTATAGGCCTACATTCACGGAATGGGGCGTTTGACTGAGAGGTATAGTCCTCTAGGCAATCTTTCCAAAAGTTCAAGCCCGAACCCTGATTTAAGCTGTGTAGTGTGACTTGAGCCGAGTTGTGTGACTTGAGCCGAGTTGTGTGACTTGAGCCGAGTTGTGTGACGAGCTGAGTTGTGTGACTTGAGCTGAGTTGTGTGACTTGAGCCGAGTTGTGTGACTTGAGCCGAGTGGTGTGACTTGAGCCGAGTGGTGTGACTTGAGTTGAGTTGTGTTTGCTCACTTTGCTGAGCCTCTAAGTGCAGCACGTAATCTTTCTTTTCCCAACCCTTTCCAACAGAAGAAATGTTTGGACCATATCGCAAGGATCAAGCTATAGTGTTATAAATGTGCTAGACAACAGTAGTTCGAAGCAAGCAAAATAAAGAGAAAAACTTCTTTTTAAAAAGGCTTATAATAGGAAAAGAACTGTACATTTACAGCCATAGTTCTTATTACTGTAAGATCTATTGCCCCCTTTCTTTAAGAAACACAATTAATTAATTACCACTAATTAAGCTTCAATTCTGAAGGAACATTGGAATCAAGTACAACGTTATCTGTATATAAACCCACCTCCTCATCTTAAATGCAGACCATGCAGATATAATTTAAAAGTAATTTCGTACTAGAGCATCTGATCTCCATGGCCTGGAATCATTGGACAAAGGTTCTCAAACTTTCGGGAGCCCCTTTACATAGTCAAATCGTATTATTAATTTGGGGTGTTATTAACAAAATACAAAATGCATAAAGTAACAAATGTTTTTAAAAAAATGACTTAGATGAGATGGATGACATTTTAAATTTTTGCTTAATTTATGCCCTAGTCAACGAGCACAAATTTCGGACGGGAAAGCAGTCCACACCTCTTTACACTGACCCATATTGCAGAATTAAAATTTGGAATAAAGTTTTTGAAATAAGAAATTGTGGTCTTCTTGTTTAAACATTGGTTTAAGTTCACCTTTTGTTGATATTTCTAATTGCTTCGATATGCAGACAAAAACAATATCAAAGCTTTTTAAAGATTCTAACAAAAATCGTTTATTGATAATCAGCTTAAAGAAATCTATATGGCAGTCTCTAAAGCGTTCGATCAAATATTGTCTGACAATTCTTGGCTATCAAGGGATGCTATTCAAAAAGCCAAAAATAAGGTAATAATCATGACTTTTAAGATTTTCACGAAAGTTCTTCAAACACATACTTTGATTTTTTTTTTATTTGTAAGTCCCTGTTAACATTATTTAAAGCAATAAAATACGCAGTAATATAGACAAAGAAGAGAACACGGTATGGTGAAATTTTGAGGGCGATTTAATAATAATAACTTAAATAATAATATAATAATAAGGCTTGTCTTCAAGTCCGAAGGTTCCCCTTTAGTTTTCACTATCCTTGGGGCTACGCAATCCCAGCTGCTACCAACATGTTTTGCCACATCCTGGGCAGGCATAACCATTGTCCGCCGGTGGTCGATTAAGATTTTTTTTTTCGCCGTCTACGTTTGTCCTCGGCAACGGATTTTCTTTTGGTCTTTAATGTGTATCCCGCGGCCTTTAAGAGTGACCTCCAGCTGTCTCGTTCTGAGGCCGCATGCAACCAGGTGCCCTTTTCTATGTCAGCTAAGGCAAGTTAGCGCCTTTAAAGCGTTTCCGTGGGGCCCCTGTGTTACGTCGATCACCTTTTAGCTCACTAAAAAAAGACAGGCTTTGGCCATACGTTCGTCTCCCATACGGGATACGTGCCCTGCCCAGCGTAACTGTCAGACTATTAGAAGTCCCTTTATGCTGACAAACCAGGGTTCGCCATGACATCGCTGTTTGTAGTGCGGTCTTGCCACCATATGTCCATGATTAAGCGCAAGCATCTTTGGTGAAAGTGCTCAAGTAGTTTCTTTCTCTATAACACCCATGTCTCAGATCCATATAGTCGGGTTTAGAGAGCTACCGCTTGGTAAACATTGATTTTTGTAGGCAGGCGGAGCGATTTATTCCGCCAAACTCTCATCTGAAGGCGTCCAGAAGCACTACTGGCCCTGGCCAGACGGTTATCAACTTCCCTTGAAAGCGAGGCGTCATTTTATACTATCTTAAATACTATAGAATATCCGGTATTAAGAAATATTGGAAAAGACTTTGAAATAGATAGATATACACTACAAAGTATAGCAAGCTACATTGATATATCCTTTTTGCCATCTAAATAATAAAATTACTTTACATTTAAAAATACTTCTTCTTCCCTAGTTCTATTGGAGAATGGAACTGGTAGCCTGAGTCAGCCAGGAAAACTGACGACTTAGCAGAGTTTAAGTCATTGATTAACATGCATGACTAGATTGACCTACAGACACACGTAGGGCCTAATCATTTTCGTTTTTTTTTAAAGTAACGTCTGTATAAGATAAGATAAGCTACAGTGCTAAAAAGGGCACACAAACTATTATCAATAGATAACTATACAACCTTTCTATTCTCACTGGTACTGTGGTTAATGTATTGATCTCTGAATGCTTGAAGAGGCTAAAGCCCTTGAGTTCGAATCCAGGTCGTTCAACCCCTTTGTAAAAAAATATTCTCTTTTGTAAATGCATTTAAAAAGCGATCACGGTAATATTCACGCATACCCCTTCCCCCCCCCCCCCTTTCCCTACTAGTTCAGACAAGTGATGGGCTCATGGCGTAATGAGAAAGCTAATAGTTTGAAATTGCGCTAAGCAAAAACATTTGGTAAAAATATTTCTCATCGCATAGATTTATTATTGTTAGTCTACAGCTATTACAAATTTAATTACAATATAAACTTTGTTGTTGTTTTTTTAGCTGTTTAAAAACAAATTCTAATTTTTTTCATGACTTTGAATAGTTATTCTCCATGGAATCGAGAATTGGGTATCCTGATTCCATCATGAAAGATGAAAAGCTAATGCTCAAGTATGCAGACGTGAGTTATTAAGGGATGAGAGTTAACTCTGTTAACTTTGTAGCATACAATATCTGGCAGACGTGAGTTACGAAGTGATGGGTTTAACTCTTAACTTTGTAGCATACAGTATCTGGTAGACGTGAGTTACAAAGGGATGAGGGCTAACTCTGTTGATTATGTAACATACAATAGCTGGCTTCGTAGTACACGCACATCATCTTCATATGTCTCTTCAATGTTGTCATAGTTATGCTGTAACAGTTCGCGAAACCAAACCCCCTCCATTTTTTTTCCAGTCAGCAGCTGTTCTTAGCAGCATATATATATATATATATATATATATATATATATATATATAAGGCTAGTCTTCTAGTCCGAAGATATATATATATATATATATAAGGCTAGTCTTCTAGACCGAAGATTAGTGGGGAATGCAGTATTTCCCGTGGATGCCTATTTAAGATAAGATAATTTTATTGATCCAATCAATTGGAAATTCAGTTTGACTACAATTGACAACATCAGCGTAACTACTGTACAATAACAATATAGATGAAAAATTCGAACAACGTTCACACACGAAACACATACACACTCACAGATGAAACACACATTCACACACGAAACACATACACACTCATAACCAGCGCTTTATGAATTAGACTTCTATGTACTTCTCGGTGACGACAGCTGATCTTGTAACTCTCTGACCGAAAGTGGGATGGAGGAGTTTTTAAATCTTTCTGTTTTAGTCCTAATGGAAAGGAGACGACCACTTCGTTCAGATCTGATGTAACAGTGGTTTAATGGGTGCAGGTTGTCCTTAAGAATCGAGAGTGTTTTTGAAAGTCTTTTTTCATGAAAAAGCTCTTCAAGAGATGGTAGCTGTGTTCGAGTTATATGCGATGCTTTTTTAATTAATCTATTTAGTCTAAGTCTTTGTGCCAGTGAAGTATTACCATACCAGCAGGTGATGGCAAAGTTAATTAGCCTGCTGATGGTTGCTGTATAAAAAAGTTAAATAAT
Source organism: Biomphalaria pfeifferi (assembly GCA_030265305.1). Lineage (NCBI taxonomy): Eukaryota > Metazoa > Mollusca > Gastropoda > Planorbidae > Biomphalaria > Biomphalaria pfeifferi. Next base: position 658,083 of record JASAOG010000271.1, read on the forward strand.
TGTTTTGTCGATGTTTAATTTTCTGAGATAGAAGAGTCGCTGGTGAATTTTTGTGTAGAGGTTTTGACGGTGTAAACTCCATTTCAGTTTGTGGTTGATGGTTGTTCCTAGATATTTATATCATATACTTATCTTCTTATCTCATCTTATATAATACAGACGTTACTTCAAAAAAGGAAGATGATTACGTCCTACGCGTCATGCATTTAGTCATGCATATTAACCAATGCCCTAAATTCTGTTCAGTCACTGGACGTAATCATCTTCTTGTTTGAAGTCACGTCTGTATTAGATAAGATTGTGTGTCTGTGTGTGTGTGTGTGTGTGTGTCTGTGGTAATGGTAGTATTCCCCTTATTACTTTTGTGAAATGTGTTTGTCAAATGTTTGACATGTTTCGGATGTTCCTTCAGAGTTGAAGATAATTACTTCCTAGTCCAAACCTCCCGCAGGACGACGGGGGGATGGGAGCGGGCAGGGTTTGAACCCTGGACCATCGATTCATCTGAACGACAGTTCAGCGTGCAAACCGCACGACCAGGATTCTTCTCCGACTTCCCATTCTCTGATCAAGTTGAAATTTTGCATAATTATACATAATCTATGACACTGCATGAATCAATAAAAAATTAACAAATTAGTATATCAAGAATTGGTTCAGTAGTTTTGTTTTATTTAGAAAAAGGGAGCTTATTCCTACAACCCATCCATCCCAGTGGCCCACGGAGGGCTCTGGCCTGCTTCAACACATCCTTCGAATCCATTCAGATCTCTCCTGGACCTTTCGTCTCCACGCCCTAACCCCAAGCTGGTTCAGATCTGCTTCCACATCATCAATCCTTATTCCTACAATATTGAGATATATATTATTGATGTAGCGGTTCCTTCCCTTAGCAGAGTTTAAGTCACTGATTAACATGTTTCACTCGAACGACACATGAAACGCGTAGGACCTTATTTTTTATTTTTTTTGTAATCTATAAGAAAAGCTTTGTTTCGACAAAATTTTTTAAAAATAATGTCTATGTAATCTTATCACATTTTTAAATTGGATCAATTAATAAGTCTTCATCTTTTGGTTCAGTTTACCAAAAATAGTTTTAGCATCAAGCCTAAAATTAGCCTTTACAAAGTACTGTATACAAAATAATGTTACAAATGTATATATTACAGTTCTATTACTTTCCAAAATTCTTTCGCCAGCTGCCTTTTGATTATGATGGCTTTTCTCAAACTGTAGAAGCTTACCGTAGTAGTGAAGACCAAGACGTGTAAGTATGGAGGCTTTTCAAAATTTAAAGCAGATCTTTAAAGGGAAACTCCGATGGTTTTTCTAATTTGATTTATTGACATATTTAAATTCTGGTTAAAAAGTTGTAAGAGTAAACATTTTACCATTTTTTATTTAAATGCTTGGAAACATTTATATTTAATAAATTAGACAGTAAATTCTTGACATCTAAAAAAAACGGGGTGCTTTAAGATGTTGTCTTTAGGTTAGGCATGCGTCACATTCCATCAACTATACTGAAAAGGAAACTAGATTCAACCAATCGTATCGCTTCATTCTTACAGGTTCTTGGGCTTAGTGACGGTCTATTCCAGAGCTATGGTACAGTTATATATATAATAATACATGAATAGGTAAATCTAAAGGCATTAGGATAAGCAACTCAAGAAAAAAAAGTATTTATCTAAGCCTCTCCCTTTCCCAAGAAGTAAATAGGTCGTGTGTCTGACGGATTCGAAAAAACTGGTCAGTGTAAGGCTAGTCTAGACTATGTGTAGTCGGTCATGACAAGACAACCAAGCGGTAGTGTTTGTTGTCTGTCGAGTGGTCAGGCGAGAAAATACACACTGCCGTGGTTAGTCAAGCATGTAAATCTACTTTTAATACGCATTTTTTCTTTGCTTACGAGATCCTAGATCTAATTGCATAGACAAAGATATATTTCATTTACGAGAATGTTAGCTTTGCTGTATGGTCTCCCGTTATACAATAAGTCAATATATTAAATTAATAGGCTAGTGTGACGTCACATAGAAACACGGTGAATGTCTGACTGTTTTGGATGCGCAGGAAAATTACGTCAGAAAAACATCAATTACCAGGTTATTATTGCAAATTAAAAAAAAAAGTAGTATATTCGTCTGTAAATCAAAACACATATTATATCAAAAATTGTCAAAACCATCGGAGTTTCCCTTTAAATAGCTAGCTTTTTTTGGTGTATCCGGTGTATTTTAATTTTTTCTAAAGGGCTCAGAATCAAATTTTTTAAATAGATTAAATCCTTTCCGATTCTTTCACTTTTCATTTTATAAAATGTTTCTTTACTTTCCAATACATCGCCCTGTAATTTCTCTAACTTTCTCTCTCTCTTTATCTATCTATCTAACTGCCTGTCTTTTTTTATTTATTTATCTAACTACCTGTCTCTGTCTGTTTGTTTATCCGTCTCTATTTATCTATCTATCTACCTACCTACCTTAATAGTGATTTTAAACTGAAATTTAAAAGTTAAACTAAAACTAGTTTTCAACTAAAATAAAGTAGTTAAACTAAAAGTTTATCATGAATTTCAAAATGTAGTTAAACTAAACTAAAGAAAATTAATTAAACTTTTCATAACTTTTTTGTGAGGGGGGGGGGGGGGCGGGGGTTGAACTAGATCTATATAGATATAATCATCCGACTGTATGCTTATGGCTCTATCTTATTCTTTTAACATTGTAGAAGTGTTTATCCATAATAAAATCAGTTTTATAAGGAATATGTGTTTTGCAGAAACGTTACTGCACAATAAAATAAAATGTCTCAATAAATATGTGTGCTTCTATTTTTGCCTTGAATTAAAACCTTTAGAAAAGAATGGGACTCTTTTTTTTTTAAATTATATTAACTTATTTTATAACTGAAAATCTTACTTGTACTGGTAAAGTTTAAAATTTTATTAAATACCATAGATTTAGAATTTCACATTTAGATCTAGTATCCAAAGAAATAGAAACGAAATCGTTGGAGTTTTAAGAAACATTTGACCTGTAGAACTATTTTATAGTGTACTATACATGCTGGACTAACCATGCCGATGTGCTATTTTCTTGTCTGACCACTAAAAATACAACTAACACTGTTGCATAACCGTTAAACACGCAATGAAAAAAAAAACAGGGTGGTCTTGTCATTATGAACTGCACACTCAGTACACTATATAGGCCTACACGTGTACGTCTATCTGACCAGGTTGTTAAAATCAGTCGGACACACCGTTTATTTACTTTATGGGCAGGGAGGGTGTGTAACTATTTTAATGTAAAGATATATCTGCGAACATGCTTGACTAGCTACGCCAGTGTGTTATTTTCTTGTCTGACCTCTCCACATTAAGCAAAAACTATTGCATAACGCGTAATGAAAAAAATGCAAGGTAGTCTTGTAGTATCATCGACTGCATACGTACAGGCCTAGGCCTACATGCGTATGTCTAGCTGACCAAGTTGTTAAAATCAGTTGGGCACAGTCTTTTTACTTTATGGTGTGGATTTTTTTTTCTATAGTTGGTTATCCTAATGCTTTTAGATCTATATAGGCCTAGCTGTCGATTTAGACTTAGATCTCAATAATAAGTCTTAAGACTATAAAAGGGTGTACTTGATGTTCCTACAGTTAAAAAATTATTGTTTGCCGCAAATGAATTGATTAAAACCACTAAATATTGACCTAACTCAATAATCATATTCGGAAATTAAACACCTCCACGTGGCCCACAAAAAAAAAATTGAAACAACCCCATTCATAATATTGCATAGAAGCTTTTAGCAAAAAAATGTTTAACATTTTATAATACTGCTACTTTCAGTTGCACATAATGACTCCCAAGTCTCCCATAACTTCTTCCGGCACCCTACTTTACTCTCTTCAAATGCAGACTGTCTAAATAGTTGTTAACTGCATCTTTTTTTTTTTGATAATCAAAGTTATTGATATCACATGACCAGAAAACAGGGATGTGTGTTTTTAACCCTGACCACATATTGAAAAGTTGTATAAATTTTAATTAGAATTTTTAGTTAGTCACTAAAAAAAAAACAACTAATTAAACTACGATTTTAACTAAACTTTTTTTTTTCTAGTTTCTAACTTTTTAGTTAACTTTTGCCATCACTATACTACCTACCTAACTACCAGTCTGTTTGTCCCACTTCCTCTAACAGTATGCTAGCACCTTCTAACTAATTCTTAGAGAGTAAGAGAGAGAGACAGAGAGAGAGAGAGAGAAATATGAGAACGAGAAAGATTTTTTTTTTAAAGAGAAAATTCAGATGATGGTTAACTTAAGGAAGGTCGGTAGGGTGTGGTGTATCGCAGTACACTAATGTATTCTATTTTTATTAACATATATATAAATGTCAACAGAACAACGGAAAAAAAAACATTCAATAAAACACGCCTTTCTGTCTATTTCAGTTGGGAAGAGAAAGTCGCAAGCACTGACGCCTTCTATAACTCACCCTCCAATTATTTCGGTAAGACATATATCAATGTTAATCTCAGAATGTGCAACTTTCAATTGTTTCGTATTGGCTAGAGCTAGGTGTAGCCTATTAAGAAGACTGATCTTTGTCACATTTGAACTTTTTAAAGAGACGCATTGTAGCTTAACGAGGCGCATTGTAGCTTAACGAGGCGCGGTGGCTTAACGAGGCGCATTGTAGCTTAACGAGGCGCGGTGGCTTTAACGAGACGCATTGTAGCTTAACGAGGCGCGGTGACTGGGCGGTATGGCGCTTGGCTTCCGGTTGGGATTTTTAATTTCGGGATCTTCGGGCGCCTCTAATGGGCATCTGACGTTATTTGGGGAAAAATGAAGGCAGTTGGTCGTTGTGCTGGCGACACGAAACCCTCGTTAACGGTAGGCCACAGAAAGATGCCCTAAAGGCCAGAAGGTCTGAAAAGGGAACTTTACTTTTTTTTTTTATTGTAGCTAAACAGCATTGAAATTAAGCAGCATTTGAACTAAACTGCATTTGAACTAAAGACTGAGACTATGGCTAAGGCTGGAAATTTGTTGTGATTACAAGGACTCTTTTCTCATATAAAAACAACACAACAGAAACATTCACAACATAAAGAGTTCATTCAGTGACTACACCATGGGCGTAGCCAGGATTTTTTTTCGGGGGGGGGGGGGGGTTGGGGGGATTCCCCCACCCACCCCCCGCGCCCCTCCCCTGCGAAAAAAATATATTTATATCTTCATTACATTCTGACCCATCGTTCTTTCGGAAGACGCTTATTGTGCCCTAGAATATGTTCTTCCTGCAGTTAGTGGGAAAATTGTAGACTCCCCGGTCATTGCCAGCAAGGGGGTCTGGGAGTGCGCTAGCAGCTCCCCCAGTGCGGGGCGGAACCCCGCCGCCAAGCACAATTTCTGATATTGAAAGCCAACAAAATGCATATTCTGAGGTATCTACAGTGCATTTTCCTGTTATTAAAAAGTTTTATTTCAAAAATCTAATGTGCTATTCTTACTGACTTACACCCTATTAATTGAGCCCCGCAACTGGTAGAAATGTGTAGCCTCTCTTGAATACGCTCTTGGAATTAAGTGACCGTAGTTTGCTTTAGATTTTATATCGAAAAAAATTGAAGTTTTATCGTCAAATTCATCTGTTGGGTGTTTTAAACTAAAAAATCTCTGGAGTTATGTTGCTTTTTTCCAATTCAAAACCCCATTTAGCTACGGACATAGAATTTAGTAATTGTAGTTTGCTTTAGAATAATATTGAAGATAGAGGTTTTCCACGTCAAAACGCTCTGTAAGGAGATTTTAAACTCAAAACCATCTGGAGGGGTTTTAAACTTTTAAAAAGGCCATCTGTAGGAGAGGGATTTAAACTCAAACCCCCCAATTGTCTTGGCTACGCTCAAATAATTTTACTATGTAATTTGCTTTTTTATATTGAAGAGGAATTTTTTAGCATCAAACCACTCTGAAGTGGGATTTAAACTCAAAACTCCTTTTGGCAACGCTCATAGCATTTTGAGTGCGTAATTTGCTTTTTTTCTTACATTAAAGATGTACGTTTTAGCTTCAAACCCCGCTTGCGGGGGGTTTAAACTCAAAACCCCTTTGGCTACGCTCATAGATTTCTGACTGTAATTTTCTTTTTTTTTATATTGAAGAGGTCTTTTATAGCATCAAACTCCACTAAAGGGGAGTTTAAACTCAAAACCCCTTTGAATACACTCATAACATGTTGAGTGTATAATTTGCTTTGTTTTTAATATTAAAGAGGTATTTTTTACCTTCAAACCCCACTGAGGGGGGGGGGGTAAAACTCAAAACTGAGTCAAAGTCCATTTAGCTACGCTCATAACATTTTGAGTGCGTAATTTGCGTTTTTTTATACCGGGTTTTGAAGACGTATTTTTTAGCTTCAAATCCTACTGAAGAGGGGGTGGAGGTTAACTCAAAGCCCCTTTGGCTACGCTCATAGAATTTTGAGTGTGTAATTTTCTTTTTTTATATTAAAGAGGGGGTTTATCATAAATTTTGGAGGGGGTTTAAAAATCAAAATCTTCATTAACTGTGCTCGTGAAATTTAGGGGTTTGTAGTTTGCATTTTTTTGTTTTGTGTTATAGAAGAGTGGAATTTAACTGCGAAAACCCCTGGTAGAGGTTTGTAAACTCGAACCCCCCCCCCCCCCGGTAGGGGTTTTTAAACTCAAAATTCCCCTAGTAGGGGTTTTAAACTCAAAACTTCCTTTGCTGTGCTAGGGCAAGTGATTGATAGTTTAGTCTTAAAATCTCACCTAAAATTAAAAAAAATCAGTCACTAAATTCTGCGGGGGGGGGGGGGGGGGAATTTCATTTCGGGGGGGGTTGAACCCCCCCCCCCCCCCTGGCTACGCTCATGGACTACACACAGGCATCTTTGTCCTTTTCATGTTTCTTGATAAATGAATGGCGTTGATATAGTCTGACCGAGTAAGGAACGAACGAAATTTTGTACCGTTTTTTTGCAGTGTACAGTACAGGAGAAAGTACACAACTTTGTGGGAGTACCCGTATATAGTTCTTGAGTTGAACTGAATTGTAGCTAAACACCAATGAAATTAAACAGCATTTGAACTAAACAGCATTGTAGCTGAACCATTAATCGTCACATCGTCAGTGATTCGCGAAACGGAAATATATGTCCCCCCTGCCCCCCCCCCCCCACTCCAAAAAAAAAACCGTTGGTCATAAGTCATAACAGAATGAAGTCATTTCGCCATTGGCTAAATTTTATCGTTTTGTTTTAAACGCCGATACATCTTCTTAAAGAGTATTACTGTAATACATTTTTTTTCTCTCTCTCTCTCTTGTATCAGTACTTCCGGCTGGTTTCATTCAATCCATTACGTACAGTAATACTTCAACAAGGTAAACCTTCTATTTTGTACAGTAAATTAATTGCTGTTTCCGTAACATTTGTATCTTTCCATCTTGAGCTAACATTCCATCTCTTCACTGTCAGGATTGGGAAGTGCGGTGGCTGAGTGTTAAAACGCTTGGCCTCAGAACTGGCGGTTTCCGGGTTTGACTCCTGGTGAAGACTGTGAGTTTTAATTTCGGGATTTTAAGGGCGCCTCTAAGTCCACCAGCTATAAAAATTGTTGACATTAGTTGGGGAAAAGTAAAGGCGGTTGGCCGTTGTACTGGACACATTACATCCTCATTAACTGGGCCACAGAAACAGATGACCTTTACATCATCTACTCTATAAGCCGCCAGGATCGAGATAATGTAAAGAAAGTTTTAAAAATTATTGTAGTCCCATGGAGGAGTTTTCTGGTGGTGTTGAGGGTCTGGACTCTTATATATAAAACTATCAAACATTTTCTGTATTTTAAGGATAAATGATCAGTTGTCACTACCACTTAGGCTCATATCATAACCCTCTGTTACTGTTAGCAGGTCATCAATAGTTAGCAATAGTTAGCAGGTCATGAACTGCTTACAATTTTAAAGAAACGCAAGCTTAAAATATATGGCCATATTATAAGATCCACGGGCTCGCAAAGACATTCCTTCAGGGAACAGTACCAAGAAAAAGAAGAAGAGGCAGACAGAGAAAGCGATGGGAGGACAACATAAAAGAATGGACGGGGCCTACCATTGATAGAGGTTTTAAACAAGGCAAAAAGACAGGGAGGAATGGAGAAAGACGGTCGACAAATCTTGCTTGGTGCCCCAACGGTCCAACAGATTATGGGATAGGTATAGGTTACCGTTACTATAACTACCACACTATTTCCAGAAAAACGTAAAGAATAAATAAGTTTATATCCTATACATTATCTAGTGGTATACATAAGTTTAGCCATTGTAATCCATATCAACGTTTTATTTGTTGTTGTTTTTCAGGTCAATGAATTTTGCCAGAATCGGCATGATTATCGCCCATGAAATAATGCATGCCTTTGACTCAACAAGTAGGTGACATGTATTTTGTATTTGGTCTGATTGGATCATTACATTGGTTGTTTTAATTCAGGAACTTAAAACACTAAAAGGATGTAACAATTAATAAGTAATCATTTTGTTTTATTCTGGTACTAGCTGATACCCGTGCTAAAAAAGCCGATTTGTGATCATTTCTACATCTGAACATTTTTTCCCCCACCTTTTAATGGAACTGCGAGAAATGTAACACACACACAACGCGCTTGCACCATTGAATTCCTTTAGCACCTATAAAAAAAATATATTTGCTTTTGTTCTTCCAATTATCTTTGATAAGTAATTTACTTATCTTGATGTTTGAGTGGCCGAAAAAAGACCTCGACCTTCGTGTAAAGAAAAAAAATAATGATAAATTATAGCTTTTGTATAGCGCTACTTTCATACTTATAGCATGCTCAGAGCGCTAAGTCCAATCTCATTTGTGAACCAGTGGGGGGGAGGGGATATCTGGGAGAAGGTTTTCCGTGCTGCCTTTAGGTGCTCAGTAAACACAACTCTGCTCGAGCGATGCCGATCGTTATAGAAGGCCTGAATATACAACGTCACAACCTGTGGGCAGTTTAGACCAATAGCCTGTTGCCACGTCACAGGTCTGTACGACGTGGCAACGAGCTATTGGTCTAAACTGCCCACAGGCTGCGACGTAGCATGTCAGTGTTTAGGTCTTCTATAACAAATGGTCTCGGCTGGAGTCGGGTGTCGAACCCCCGAGCCCCCTTCATAGGTAGCCAAGACAAGCCAAGTTCAAGCATACTCGACCACGCTTCCCACTAAGTAGTTTAAATATTTGGCGGAAATGTATAAACTGTAGATCTACATGCAGACGATGACTAAAAATAATATCAAGTTAAGTTAATGGCATTCTCTTTATTTAGTTCATTTTGATTTATTATTAAAAATGGTTTCAGGCATACTGACTCAGAATGACAAGAGCTCAGGTGAAGCGATGGAACTTGATGTTAAAAAGTATACTTCCAGGAGAGACTGTTTTATAGAACAGTACAGTGGATTCATGTGGAAAGGCTATGAAGTAAGAGAGACAGAGGGGGGGGGGGGGGAGAGGGAGAGATAGAGAGGTGGAGAGAGAGTGTTATGGAGTGTGTGTATGTTTATATGGTGACAGTGAGAAGATGTTAGCGATTAGTTGTGAAGTATGCAACATAGGCGGCATTGTCGTGACTTGGTCTTAGGACAGAAGATTCCAGAACGTGAGACTGAATGACTCTGCTATTGTAATGGGTTAGATTTTGTTAAAGAATATTATTATTAAAGTCTAGTAAATTTATTTGATTTCACATTAACTTGATTTTGTTAATATTTATAATAAAAGTGTTATTTAGTTTATTCGCAAAAAAAAAAAAAAAGGGAAGTTATTCAAATTATTTGAAGTTAAGGTAAGATAGGACTATAACGGTCTAGTCTACCAGCAGTTTGGTACTACAGGCAAGTGACCGCTAACAAGAGAGGGACAGAAAGAGGAAGAGAGAGAGAGAGAGAAGAAAAATTGAGAGAAAACCAGATAAAGAAAGAGAGAGAGAATGATGACAATAAGTAAAGGAGGGAGAAACGAAGATGAAAATGAGATAGAGAGAATGGGCAAGGAAGAGAGGGAGTAAAGGAAAGAAACACAGAGAGGAGAGGGCAGGGAAACTAATGAATATTTCATTCGTTTTATTTCAAAAGACTCGATTTTAACTCAGCATGTAGATAAGGTAAAGCAAATATCAATTTATATTCAATAAGATGTTCTTATTGACGATTGAACACTGTTTCTAGATATCTACAACTAAAACACTTCGAGAGAACATTTGTGACAGTCTTGGACTCCAGCTGAGTTATCAGGTGAATAGCTCATACAATACACAACACCCTTAGCCTTTTCAAACATCTCATTCTTTTGATAATGATGCAACGACTCTCTTGTTTTTCATATTGATCACATATGATGTTTAACTTGTTAACTCATAAATATAATATTTGTTTTATATTTAACGTACACAAAACTATCAATCAGTCAGTGGCGCAGCTAGACATTTGAGGACCACTTTAAGGCCCGTGCATTTTGACATTCGACATCATGACGTGAGATAATGGCGTAATATTTAATGTAAAAACATATTTCAGACACTCATTAGGGGGTTCCTCTCAAGTGGGGGCCCGGGGGGGATTTTCAAATTAGCCCTCCTCCCCCCACCCTAGCTACGCCACTTCAATCAGTGATTAAAAACTATGGTTGTTATACATCTTCAATGCCGAGTTATCATTGAACTCTCATAAAAAGCTCATAGTGAGAAAGAATTCATGTTTTCGAGCTATCTGTCTGTTAATTTGTCTGTCACGTTTAGATCTCAAAACCTTAAAGTGATTTCGAAAATACGATTTTACCACCGCGTTCATCCTGCTGGAAATAGGAGCAACAGCGTAGGAGCTAGTGAGCCGCTTGCGTGTACTACAAAGTTAAACACTCAAAGTTTTTGTAAGTGAAACGTGATTTTTTGGCGCCTTCTTTTGTAACTTTTATCTAATCGCAAGAAACATCACACGACTTTCAGACACACGTAGTCGTTGACCAATTGTTTACTGACATACAATAAGATATGATTAATTCTAAAATCTTTGACTTGTTATAATGTTGAAGACGATTCAAGATGACAAAAGTTTAAACTAACTGCTTGGTGTGTCTTAAGGCGTATCTAACTGACCTCGAGAGCCACAAGAACAAAGAACTCACGTTACCTGGACTACAGTTGAACCACAAACAAATTTTCTTCCTTGGTTTTGCTCAGGTAAACTTTTTATTTTCAACCTTCCTTCCCCTTCTCCAGCTTGGACAAGAGATCAACCGGCTGTGAATAGTACATTAGGCCTATATATATATATATATATATATATATATATATATATATATATATATATATATATATATATATATATATAAGATACACGTATTCTATTCGAATACAGACAGTACAATAAATGCATACGATGGGTGTTAGTCCAGCAATAGGCCTACGTGCAGAGGCGCAGTTAGCAAAACGTGCGCCCGGGGCAAAGTAGACCTACTTTATTGTCGCCCCCTCCCTTTTCCACGAATATCACAGAAATATGGGCTGCGTATGGCTCTCCCGTTATGGTGGCGCCCGGGCATCGTGCTGCTTTGCTCCCCCCCCCCCCCCCTCCTTTACTACACCTCTGCCTACGTGTATTCGACTTTTTTAAAAACACATTGTGAACTGCCCTGAGGTTCTGCTTGGGTTTGGGCTAAGATTTAGTAATCTTCATTTCTGAGCCGTCTGAAACCTTTAAAACAAACCAATAAAACAGATTGTAGCACGATAGTCCCGGGTTCGAATCTCGCCGAAGACTGGGGTTTTGAATTTCGGGATTTTCAGGACGCATCTGAGTTCACCCAACTCTAAAGGGTAGCTGAAATTCATTTGGGAAAAGCAAAGGCAGTTGGTCATTGTGCGAGCCACATTACACCCTCGTTTACCGTCGGCCATAGAAACAGACGACAGGTCTAAATGAGTTACTGTTGATGTGTGTTTTATATAGGTTGTACCACTCTGTGTTTGGGAGTAACATCCTTTGTAACTGTTGTTGTCAACCAAGATTGCGTTAGATTAAACAGCTGATTTCATGCCTTATAAGTTATATCCACAGTTTTGTTATTATTCGTTTATGGTAATTAACATGGTGAGATCCCTTTTTGCTTTTTAGTAAGATAAATTAGTAATTTTAGTTACACATAAAGTCGATTATTCCAACACAGAAGTACGATTAACTACTAAGTCGAAATTCAAGCATATAAGGTTTTAATTTACAATTTATGCTAGTCAATCTTAGTTCACAGTTTGTATGTATAATTTTTTAAACAGATGTGGTGTGAAAAAATTGCTGATGAAGCAGCTAAAGAAAGAATCGCCAAGGACGCACATTCTCCAAATATGTTCAGGTATTAGGCCTACCACGTAAATTAGAGGTCTACCCAGCTTAGGCTTGTATTTTCGGACAGTGTAATGACTCAATAGTAAGGCGTAGAAGTTGGGTTAATTTGGGTATTTCGTTTATACATTTAAAAGTTAGAATGGCAATAAGTTGGAGGCGAATAACGACGAGAGACGAAGAGACTGCTGGTAGTGAATGTTAATGATGTCGACTGGCGTTTATTTTTAAAAAAAGGCTGAATTATCTCATTCTGTAATGTTTATTTTCAAATTTGGTATATAAGAACTCGCTGATAACATCTCAAGTAAAGATTGTACAATACCTCCACCACTCGACTATCAACCACCCAACAGCAGTAAAATAGAAAATGTTTTATTCTTAACTTAGATATCTTTCCTACGTGTATTTGTTGGTACATAATTACAAAAAATATATTGTTACGATTCTCTCGAGCAGGGCTTCTGTAAACACTGCTCAACACAACACATCTAACTTAAGAACTTGACAACAAGAGTTCCAAAATAATGTGGTAGTCTAATCACAAATAACAACCTAATGCTACACAATTGGCAACACGATACACTAACTACAAATGCTTTGTGGTGCATAACCAAACTGCCATACTAAACTCTACTAAAAGTCTCTCTGCCTTTGTAATTGCCGCAAGAGTCTAAGACTCTTTCACCTCTAGGCCTATGAAAGGTTGCCTCCATCTGCCTGTCAGAACAAACTTCTGTCTGGAAAAGATTACATCCCTATTACCGATGGCTCTTATTCCAAGGCGCTCGGATTAAAAGTGAGGCCAATGGCCGAGGACACTGAGGAAACTCCCCCATATTCCTTCTCTGTACCACAGGTACCTTTCTGTACCTTCTCTGTAGGTTTCCGCAATAAAAGCGGCCTTTTTGAGGAATGGTGTGTGGATAGTGACATGGGTTAGTGACATGTTTGTTGGGGCTCTCTTCCAACCCCGCCAGCGCAGTGAAGTCGGTCCTTAGGCACCCCAACCCTTTTTTTTTACAACGCTTAAAGCTACTTACTCTGTCTGTATAGTACAATGGTTTGTACACGCTATTTTTCCCACACCCAATCTCGGATTAAGCTAAAAATTTTGCACAATTATTTCTTTTACCTGACAACACAAGAATCAATTTAAAAGAAAAACCCAATTAGTTAATTAACTATTGGTAATTAATTATTTTGTTTGGTATCATGAACAAGGGAAAGAAATCGTACTTGACAGATGTGGTGGTATAAGTTGAATTAGTCCCATTGAGGACTCGAGCCGAAATTGAGCATTTTTTTGTAAACATTCACCATGATACCTCATTTGTCGCTCCCACCTTCAACTGGTGCACACAAATGACAGGATCATAGCGCATTGAGAAAGCTAAAAGCTAAACTAAAACTAAACAATTGGTAAAAATATTTTTAATCGCATAGATCTATTATGCTTAGGTCATTTGCACAGATAATGACATGACTGATCCAAACTAATTGAAACAGTTTACACTTAATATCAGCTTTGTTTTTTTGTTTTTTTTCATCTTTCGATCACATGATCAATCGTGGGTCATTTTTTGCGTGTAACGTCAATGCTAGTACTGTCCCTTGACACAGTTGTCATCTACGCAACACGTAAAATTGGGTGTTACGTGTGTCAGTAGGGCGCACATACGATTGACTCTTTCGCTCCACCAATTCAGTTACAACACTATTTACTTCCAGAGACACTTAGAAGTTCATGGCGTTTGACACCATTTATTGCAGTACCTCTTTTCAACTCGTACCTTCGTGGAAGCTTCTGGGTGGGTGGGAAAAACTGGACAAGGATCTCGAAAACGGCTCTAACGATTTACGTAGAAATTAGGCAATTAATGTATATTGTTGGAAACAAAATTCAATTGGCCACACTTGGAAAGCTTTAGTTTGACCGTTTTGTCAAAGTAGCAGTAGAGAAAATACTTCTCTTGTACAAATGTCTTCGATATTTCCCCATTCATTAAAGAATTTAATGAATTAATTATAATATTCAGGAACATTTTGCGCATCGTCTTCTTTTGAACTGTTGATGATTTATATGCAAAGACAAGTACAGGGCCTACGCTGTAGCAGTTTCAAAACTTTTATTATACAAAAACTTTACAATACAAACTCCAACTCTATTCACTGTACAATTTCAACTTCAACTTTCTACTAGTCGTTCTACAAGCTCTCCAAAGTTCCTACTTACTTACATAAAAATATCAGGCCTTAAATACACTTTTTGCTCCACCAGTAATTTCCATATGTTCCTGTTCAAACATACCATGTAAACACTTTTATTGCCTCGTGCCTCACAGTCACCCACCCGTATCGTATCACAAGCATCTTTTTCTCATCCAGACATTTGCGCATGCGCACTGTCGTTTCTCCAGTCTCCAAACTAGGTTACAATTTTTGTTTTTGTTTTCTAATATTAATAATATATTATGCTTTTTAATTATTTTTTAAAATTGAAATTCTACAGAGTTATTGGTGCCGTACAGAACTCTCCTGAGTTTGCAGAAGTATTTCACTGTCCACTCGGAAGTCCAATGAATCCATACACGAAATGTAAAATTTTCTAGAGTTCACAGTAGACCTACAAGCAGAATCTAGACTAGAAATCTAGATATCTAGATCTAATCATGTTGATTCTTTGATCATTTCACTGTTAATATTTTAATGATATGTTGTCCTTCAATGGAACATCAATATTAAACTTATATATGAAAACTAAAAAAAAATACATTCTTGTATCAACTTCATCTTGTTGTTTTAATTTGTTTATTTTTTTTTTACATGTTTCGGATGTTCCTACAGAATTATTACACCCTAGCCCAAACCTCCCACACAACCAGGGCCGGCCTTAGGCTACAGCAACCCATGCGGCGCAGTGGGCCCCACACTTTCATAGGCCCCGCGCTATTTATCTTATCTTCTTATCTTATATAATACAGACGTTACTTCAAAAAAGAAGATGATTACGTCCTACGCGTCATGCATTTAGTCATGCATATTAACCAATGACTTAAATTCTGCCAAGTCACTGGTTTTTCTGGCTAGCTCAGGCAACCCATTCCATGCTCTAATAGCACTAGGGAAGAAGGAGTATTTGTACAAATTTGTCCTAGCATATGAGACGAGGAATGTGCCTTTATTTTTGTGTCTTTCAGAGTATTTTATTAAGTTTTGTATTTGAAGATTATGGTTCAGTGTTTTATGTATAATTGCTACTTTACTTTTGAGTCTTCTGTCCTGAAGGCTTTCTAAATTTAGTGATTTTACTATAGGTGTTACTCTAGTCAAATGTGTATATTCATTTGTTATGAATCTCACTGCTCTATTTTGTGCTTGTTCCAGTTTCTTAATGTTTTCTTGAGTTGAGCGGTCCCAGACGGAGGATGCATATTCTATTAGTGGCCTAACCAAGGTTAAATAACATTTTAGTTTTATGTTCTTATTTGATTTATAGAAATTTCTTTGAATAAATCCTAATGGTTTGTTTGATTTTTTGTATAGTTTCATCAATATGTGGATTCCATGACAGTTTTTCATTTATTATAACACCTAGGTATTTTGCGTTTTTAGTGGAATTAATTTGTTTTAGTTTTTTTGTTACTCTTAACAACTGACATTTTTCTGGGTGGAAAGACATACTCCAATTTGATTCCCATTTCTGTAATTCATCTAATTCTCTTTGTAAAATATCTGGGTCTTGTGTTGTTTTTATTGTTCTATATATTATGCAATCGTCTGAAAATAATCTGACTTTTGTTCCTGAAGTAATGTAATTTGGTAAATCATTTATGTAAATTAAAAATAGTAGTGGACCCAAGACTGTTCCTTGAGGTACACCTGAGTTTACTGTTATCGGTGTTGATTTAGAGCCATTTATTATTACAGTTTGTTCTCTCCCTATCAGAGTCAGAAACCCCATTGACAACGAAAAACATGCTGAGAATTACTCCCTTAGAGCACGTGAGAGGAAGCGAGCAGTGAGTCTTAAGGTCGCCTTATCCCCGTACAAGGACAACCCATGTGTCGGCCATGAACCAGTATTCTCTCTATCTAAACCTTGTCCCAATCGTCCTTCGTTCAGAACTCTGCATTCGTAAAGAATGTGTTCTATTGTTTCATCGTCCTCCATGCAATGGCGACACCGTGTGTCGTAATTTTCCTTCCACCGTCCGAAGTAAGCACCAATTGGACAGTGGCCGACCCGGAACTGGGCTAGGACTGCCTGTTCCGCACGATTAAGTTGCCACCATGCATCTCTTTTGTCTGGTCTACTCATTGCTCTGTGGAACTCACGACCCTTATCCGAAGAATCCCAGCCATCGTGCCAAAGTGTCAACATGCGTTTGTCGACCAGGGATCGTACACTTTGATACGTGCACGGTTCATCATGTTCGAGTGCCGTTGCGACCGCAGTTTTCGCGAGCTGGTCAGCCAAGTCGTGGCTGGCCACCCCACAATGGGCGGGCACCCATTGCAAAGTAACGTTCACACCGAGTTGTAGGAGACGCCCCACGACCGTTAGGACGTCCCCTACCCATCTGACACCTTCATCTAGCCGTTCTAGGGCCTCTAGTGCGGCTACCGAGTCCGTGAAAAGGACTATGTCGTTCGCTGACGCAGTCCCGTTACGTACTATCATAACCGCCCAGTCCAGTGCGTGGAACATTGCTTCGAGTTCAGCCTCGAGGCTGCTTTTCTGCTGACAGGGTCCACTGAGCTCGTCACTTTCGGGATTGCCAGAGAGTCGGACTACCGCCCCGTACCCAGCTTTCACCGTTCCCTCGAGCGTCTGCACAGAGCCGTCTGTGTAGATGGTGGTTACTCCGGCTGGATATGAAGCTATAGTCTCTCTGGCTGCTTGAAGTAGCCGTGTGGGATGACTCTGCCTAGTCACCACTGGGTCAAGTAGGTTTTTCCGGATCGTCGGCATGCCGAGGGCCTCCATCGGGAAGATAGAACCGGACGGGGATAGAGCAGCCCGCTCCACCGGCAGATTCGCCTCTCTGACCAGCCCACGCGCCACATCCATGAAGCAGGGCCGGTTTTTGAGGCGTCTCCTGCCCACCCAGTTGTCGACCAGACTTCTGAGTGGGCATCCATCCTCCAGCCGCATATACCTCTCGTGAGCTAGTATGACGGCTCGCTCTCTGCGCACTTTCAACGGTGGAATGTTTGCCATAATCTCACCAGCGGCGATTGGCGTTGTCCTAAAGGTACCACAGATTAGTCTTATGGCTTGGTTCTGAACAGAATCTAGGCCTGCTAGAGCAGTTTGCGAAGCCCAGACCTGAACAGGAAGACTGTAGTCCATGTGAGAGCGTACTGCACCCATGTACAGTCCTCTCAGCACATCCGCTCTCGCTCCCCACTTCGTTCCAGCTAGTTTCTTCACGATGTTCAGCTTCTCGGAAGCTGTTTCCTTCACCTGTTGGATATGGTCGCACATATTCAGTTTCTGATCGAGAATTACTCCCAGGTACTTGGGCTTTTTATCCCATTCCAGAATCTTGCCATCCATTCGTAGCTCGACAGGTTCCTTCAATATATCACGGCCCAGCGTAAACCATGAGTAAACCGACTTCGAGTGGTTTACCTCAAGGCTCCACATTCTGGCGTAGCAGGATAGAGTTGTTAATGCCTGCTGGAGAGTGCCAATGAGCTGTTGGCGATCCCTCCCTGACTCCCACAACACGATATCATCTGCAAACAGCAGCTTCTGACATTTCAAAAGAGCCGGCAAGTCGTTGATGTAGACCAAAAATAGCGTACAGCTGAGTGCCGATCCCTGTGGCACCCCCTGCTCAAGTGGAAGTTTCCCCGACACGTGCTTACCAACACGAGTCTGTACCGTTCTTTCCGTGAGGAAACTTTGGATCCACCTAAGCATATGTGAACCGACACCCAAGTTCATCAGTTTCAACAACAGACCGGGCCTCCATACTTTGTCATAGGCCTGCTTGAGATCGATAAATACCGCTAGCGTCGACTGACCAGGTCGATTTGTGTTGCCCCACTGGAAGCCATCCGCCACTTTCTGCATGAATAACGTCACTTGATCGATCGCATTTCGTTGCCTCCTGAACCCGCCCTGTTCAGGAGCAATGAGACCTTTCGTTTCTAGAAACCATGTGAGCCTTCTGTTGACCATGCGTTCGGCCGCCTTCCCGACGTTGGACGTCAACGAAACGGGTCGGTAACTTTCTGCACGATCTGGGACCTTCCCCTTTTTGAGCAGGGGAACAATCGTTGCCACTCGCCAAGCCTTAGGAAAATCCCCCTTAGTCCAAGTACGATTGACCAAATCCAACAGTTTTCTTCTGCCAATAGGACCGAGATGTTTCAGCATTTCGTTGCTGATCCCATCTGGCCCCGGTGCCTTGCGTAACTTGCACTTCCGAAGTGCAATATCTAGCTCTCCGTAGGTAAAAGAGTTGGTGAATGTGCTCGTCTCGTCCTCGCCGTAGACATAACTGCGTTTCGCTTTAGCCTTCATGATGCCGTCTAGAGCTTTCGACACTTTGCTCCTCTCACCCGTCCTCGAGATGGCCGCAAAAGCATGGTTTAGAGCGTCCGACCGGTTAGAGTCAGTGACCACCAAGCCTTGAGCCGTTTGCAGGGGCGCAGCTGCTTTTGGTTCTTTCGCCCTGGTTAGGTTGTTGAGAAGTTTCCATGCCTGTCGTCCGTCCGCAAGATCCAGGTTAGCACATGTCTTGGCCCACTTCAGTCTCGTACCCTCCGCAATGGCTTCCTTTACCTCCGCCGTAAGCTTGTTGTAAGCTCTCCTGGTTTCATCGGTTTTTCGACGACTGTGCTGCCTACGTGCAGCCCGCCTCAGTCGGATTAGGCGTGCCAAAGCGGGAGACCAAAAGTGCCTAAACTTGCGCCCCCCGTAGGACCTCGGGATAGCTTTTCGAGCGGCACCTAAGATGGCTTCGACAAAGAGTCCGTAAGTCCGGTTAATGCATTCTGCTTGGATATCCAATCCGTCCAGAGCTACATCCGATGCACTCCTGAACAGATCCCAGTTAGCACGATTGTACACCCATTTTGGTTCTGTGTATGGGGTACTCACGTTGAGCTTTTCGAGTTCGATTGTGACCAAGACCGGCAGGTGATCGCTACCGACGTCGTTGAGCACGTCCACTCTCGACTGTGACCTTAAGTCAGTTGACACCAGTGACAAATCTGGCCGCGACAAGCCCCCATGCCCGGTGTGCATAAAGGTCGGGGAGCTGTCTTTGCCCTGCAGAACAACCAGATTTGTTTCGTCACATATCTCAAGTAGCCGACGCCCTCGGATGTCTGTTTCCTGACATCCCCACGCTGGGGACTTAGCGTTGAAATCACCTGCAACGATCATCCTTGTACCAAATGGCTCACGCAGTTTGAATTGCAACTCAGACTTAGGTGGATTGTAGAGGTTTACGCATGTGAATCGCTGACCATATTTGTACACCTCCACTGTCAAAGTGTCAGTCCCACCGGCTCCCGCAGGGGCGCTGGATTCCACTACTCGGGCCGTAAGCGTATTTCGTACGAACGTTACTAATACCTGGCACCTCGAGCAGGAACACCGGTAAGCTGTGAAGCCATAAAGAAGAGGTGGCCCCTCGTCTGAGCGTAGAGTTTCTTGGCACATTAGGACATCTGCCTCGTATTGCTCTGCTATCGTATAGACCTCAATCCGTTCCAGTGAGAACTGCCGATTCAGATTGAGGTGGATGATCCGAAGCTGTTTGCTACGGTCGTAACCGGGTGGGAGTGCACCACGCTCCCTTGCCTTGCCTCCTGGTGCTTTCACCTTTCGGGTTTTGGTGAATGAGGGTGTACCACGTCCTCTCTTCTTGCCTCCTGATACGGTCACCTTTCGGGTTTTCGTGGGGGGCACAACTCCCCCGTTTGAGCGTGAGGCCATCGTGGCGCTCTGGGACAGTGGGCTGGGCCCAGGCGTCGCGCCTGGGGGATGCTGGCCACTTGACTCACATCCAGAGGAAACCGTTTCCTCCCGCTTTACGTTGTCCGATAGTAGCACATTTTTCGACCACAAACCTATCGAAACCGTTGTGTGGACGGGGCCTGTTACACCGGTACTGCCCATACCCGCGTTTTCGTATTCTGACATTTGTATAGATAGAGAGAGTTTTGCCCCAGGGGGGGGCGGACTGGTTGCATGTTAGACACATAGGCTATCCCCATTGTTGAGACAGTAGCTGAATGTCTTGGGCTGGTGCCCAAGACCCCTGAACCCATTGTCGGCACTGCGAGCTTGCCCTCGAGAGAGGGGAAATTTTGGAGACCGTTTCTCTCAACGTTCGTTACCAATGCCGTCGGCGTGGCGGCTTAGTGCGATGCCGGTGTTTCCGGAAACACTGGCCCCGAGGTCCCCCAACGTCTATGGCGCGCCGTATCGTAGCACGTTAGACTCCGATCTTTTCATCCCCGTACTCAGCCTTGCGAGCCGAATACAGTGACTACTAAGTTAGCCATGCTCCCCCACTCGGTGGGAGGCGGAGACGTGTGGCTGTTTTGAATTTTATATTGATTACCTGGCCTTTAAAACCTGTAATCAAAAACCAGTTCCGCTTAGCCACTCCCACTCCCACATATCAGAAAATCTTTAATCCACTGATGCAGTGGACCATTAATGTGGACCATTAATGCCCAAATATTTTAATTTTTAAGCAAACTATGGTGGTGAACTTTGACAAAAGCCTTAGAAAAATCTAGTAAGATAGCATCTATTTGTTCACTATTATCTAAACCTTTACAAAAATCATCAATTAGTCCTATTAGTTGTGTTTCACATGATCAATATTTCCTAAAGCCATGTTGGTATGGTGTGAGGACATTTTGTTTGTCTAAGTGGTTTATGATGTTGCTACATATTATGTGTTCTAGGATTTTACATGTGATGCTGATAAGTGATACTGGTCTGTAGTTTCCTGGGTCAGATTTTTCTCCTTTTTTAAATAGGTGGGTGACATTAGCTTCTTTCCAGTCCTTTGGTACTCTGCCCTGGTTAAGTGAAGCCTGATAGAGTATTTTGAAAACTGGGGCTAGCTCATGGCTTCGTTCTTTGAGTAATCTAGCTGGAATACCATCAGATCACGCTTTATTTGGTTTGGTGTTGGCTAATAGTTTTTGAATTCCATTTTCTTGTACTACTATATCTTCTATGTTGTCTACTTGGTTCAAATTCAGTAATATGTCTTTGTCTCCTGGGGCTGAGAATGCTGATGCAAAGTATTTGTTTAGGATGTTTGCTTTAGTTTCATTATCATTATGTATTATGTTAAGTTCATCTTTTAATGGCGCTATGCCTTTTGTTTCCATTTTCTTAGACTTAATGTATGACCATAGGTTTTTGTTGTTATCTTTAGATATTACATTGTTTATGTATTCACTCTGCAGCTGTCTGCTTACTTTTTGGGTTAAGTGTTTAATTTTTATATACTTTTTGTAAACTCTTTCTGCCTTAGTTTCTTTCAATTTTCTATATAGGTTTTCCTTCTGTTTACAAAGCTTCTTTAGTCTATTATTAAACCAGCATTTATTTATTTTGTTTGATGTGTATTTAGTTGGTATATGATTTTCTATAATGCTTATAACACCTATTTCTAGGTGTAGATGATTAAATTATATCATTATAACCTATAACACGTTCTCGAGATTTTCCCGAAATTGCAAAATATACGAAAAAGTCCCAGAAATTTCCAGAAATTATTAAAATCTGAAAACTCATTAAACCCTCCTAAAAATTAGACAAAATTTTCATTTTGGGGTGTCAATCAATATGGAAAACGCCGATCCCAGGCGCGATTTAAAAAAAAAAAGGGAAATGCCAATTTTCATTGAATAAAAGTGTAACGAAACACACATTTATTTATTGTCTCATCCCATCTCTGCCTGTGGTCCCTTCTGGAGCGTAGGGCACTAACCAGCTTCCTTTAGGCGTCTCGGTTCTGGGCGAGTCTCTTCAATTGTCCCCACGTCTTGCCCATCTGCTTGGCATCTTCTTCCAAATCGTAGCCGTCCTGGACCGTCCCCTCTTCTTCTTTCCTTGGGGGTTCCAGGTGAGGGCTTGTGGCAAAGAACAAAGCAGCAGCCCATTGAAGGAGATAGGCCTATCCTTCAGAGACGCTGGAGATGGATAGGTCACACTCTTTGCAAGCCTGCATCCAACATAACATAACAAGACAAGCCCTAACCTTATTGTCTAATTAAAATTTTTTATTTTCACTTATTATCCTTGTCCCTACCCAGACTGGGCCCCGCACAATCCGTTTTGCATAGGGCCCCGCAATAGTTAGGGTCGGTCCTACACAGAACGGTATGGGATGGCGGCGGGCAGGGTATGAACCCGGGAGTATCGAGACGACACTCCAGTGTGCATTCCACGCGATCGACAGTAATCAGGCTATTTAAATCATTAAACATTTTATGAGATAGAATAGACAGCGGTGATGTGCAAACTATGGACCAAGGGCCAAATTCGGCCCATTGAAATGTTCAATTAGTCCCGTCTTAGATTTTATAGGCATGGTCTTTGATTCCGAAGAAATAAGGATGATTCCAGCATTTGACACAGCAATCCCAGTTGCAACCTGCTTATTTTGTCACATCTAATGCAGTCAATGCCGCGGGAGTTACGAAAAAAATGGGTAATGTTGCAAATTTTGGTTTAGGCCTATACATAATATACCCCAATGCCTGATGAACTATTGGTTGCGTCTGCTGACTTGAGAAAGAGCATTAAGCACAATAATTTTTTTTCTTCCATTATCCATAGTGTAACGTTTTATAATAATAATACACATAATTGGATCAACAAGGATACTCCTCCTTATTACTAATAGGCCTATACGCCACAAGAAATTCTCGAGTCTACTGATCACTTAATGTACTGGGATAGGCCTATTTTGACTGACAACACGGTAGATCGTCCTGATCTGCAATTTATTAATTGAAAAAAACAACTGCTACCATTATTGACATCGCCGTACCACTGTGTCATTATATAAGAAAACTGAAATGGAAAAACAAAAAAAATATGGAAACCATCTTGTCATTTATTTTCCTCGCTGTCCGTCGTCTTCATACAAACGTCACAAATGGATGAGCCCAAATTTCATAAGTGACGTCATTATATTTTTTTTCCATGACAGTTTCTTCCCTTATCTAGGGGTTATGAAACCGGAAGCTTTTGTTGGCCTGCCAAACCTAAACAAATAAATAGTTTACCATGTCAAGACATGAGAATAAGTTACTGAATGAATCTCTAATTTTGATTATTTTGCAATCATTAACAAACATTATAGTTTAATCCTTAAAATCTATCTAGGATTAGATCTAGAAGTATTACGAAAAACGATTGAAAATGAACAGGATAGGGTAATTAATAATAAATTAATTAGTTAAATTAACTTAAATTACTCGTCTCAGTCTCAAGACTCTGCTCAGTCAGTTGAGTCAGTGTCAGACTGCTGTCACCAGTGGCAGTGCACAGCTGCAGACTGACAATAATGAATAATCATATTGATATTCATAATCATGAATAATAGACAGATTCAGATCTTCTAGATTAGATCTAATTGATCTTCTACTAGATTTAGATCTAAATGTATTACTAGCAAGTCATAAGACAAGTGATAATCATAATGACATCATTCTAGTCTATTTGGTTACTATTGATTGTCAAGTATGGTAAATAATAATTATAAATACTGGACACCAATGACACCATCTAGATCTACTGATAATACATCACATGATTAAAATACATTTACATCTTGATCTTTGTCTTATAAACTTTATTATTATATACTTACTAAACTTAGGGTAATATTATAACAAATAATCTGTTAGAATCTATATTACCAAACTTAGTCTTAGTTAGAGGTATTCTTTACTGTTAGTGTTAGATCTATACATTCTAGATGGTACTCATCATAAAATAAGTCATGGTAGTACTGTTAATGTTGACAACAAACTTACTAGATCTAGAATAATCAAGATCTACTACTAATCTAGATCTAGTAATTAGTTGTCCTGCCAGCAGGGCTGGTCTTAGGCCACTGCAACCTATTCATAGAGTCTGTGCGAATTCTAGGTGTAAGTTATTAAAATAAACCATTTTAACTTGATATTAAAGGGTTTCTGAAATTGTAAAATATACGAAAAAGTCATGAAAATTTCATGAAATTATTAAAATCTTCTGAAAACTGATGAAAATCTTTTTAAAAACAGACAAAATTGTCATTCAATATGGAAAACGCCAATCCAACTAGCAATAAAAAATAACGGCATTCATTTAATAAAAATGTAATAATAAGGCGAATTTTAACCAAAACAAGAAGTTCAAATTCTTAATTTACTTTAATAGTCACTGCCATACAAATGTATATCTAAATCTATCTTGACCTCATAAAAAAAACAAAAGCAATATTTTGCTAGTCAATAGTAAATCTAAAAGGAATATCTGAATGGTTACCGGATTTTTGTTGAAAAACTACTATCTACTATAGATGGCTCGTAAAGCTAATTTGCCAGTGATTTTGTATGAATAAAATGCAAAGCCGAATTTATTTTCTAATACAAAATCTTAATTTTCACTTATTATCCTTTTCACAATCCGAAATAGGCTCTGCGCAATCCATTTCGCATAGGGCCTCGCAATCTGTAGGACCGGCCCTGCCTGCCAGCTCTTATTAGTCTCTATATATTTATTCTGAATGTAATCAGAATATGTAGTTCTTTACCTATCCCTTAGTCTTTGGACTGTTAAGGCACTGAACAAGATTTGTCAACCGTCTTTCTCCATTCTTCCCTGTCTTTTGCCTTGGATAGAACCTTTTTCAATGACAGGCTTGTCCATTCTTTTATGTTGTCTTACCATCTCTTTATCTGCCTCTTCTTCTTTTTCCTGGTACTGTTCCCTGAAGGAAGATCCTTGCGAGCCCCGAAGATCTTGTAATATGGCCATTGGGTTTTAAGCTTGTGTTTTTTTTACCTTAGTTAGCAGGTCATCCTGGGGTCCGATTGCTTTAGTAACCCACCCAGTCTCTAATCTCTTGGTTTGTGATGCAGTTTAAAGAAATGTCTTTGCAAGCCCCAAAGACCTTGTAGATAAATCTATCCAATATCGAAAAGAAAGTAGTGCCACAGTTGAGTTAGATGTCTTGGCTTTAAACTTTGAATATTTAAAAGATCTAGAAGGGAAACAGTCTGATTATCTCTAAGTCCATGGTAACCAAAACAACTCTTCTTTACTCTAGGTCTAAGCAGGCTCAAGCCTTTATTGTCCATTAGTTTTGTCTCCTTGTTAACCCTCAAAGAACAACAGTAACCAGTTCTAGACTAAATCTAGATCTACAGTGGCTACAGTAGTATAAGTCTTTATTTATTAAATTACATTGGATCTATCATCTATTCTAGATCTAGAATTCTAGGTTTGGTCTTGCTCTATATCTCTGTAAGACACAGATCTAAATCTATATCAATTAAATATAGGGTGTAATTATATATTCTAGGAGAATGGCTTATCATGGCAAAAGATCTCTTTTTAAAAATAAATATATATATATTTTTAAAACTATTTAGAATACCAAATCTATATTAGCATTTTATGATGATATAAGAATTAAAAAATAATTATCCTGTAGGTGTGATTTAGTCCTTAGATTGGTATAGCATTGTAATCCATATCCTGTAAGAGATAACTAGTTACTATACTGTCTATGGTGAACTATAGTGTATAGAGATGCAAGGTTTTCATTGCCGGAAGTGGTAATGGATGTAAGCACTCCACTACCTATAAAATGCTTCCAAATGGCATGCGTCTCGAATAGCCTCTGACAACCAGTCCAACTCCTGGCCTTCACGTGTGGCTCAGATATTGAGTCCGGCGGAACTGTTCTCACTAACAGGAGAAGGGGCAAAGGCGAGTAACTGGCGCCTTAACCAGTAAGCTTTGGGTAGGAGGGGCTCGTTAGCCATGGCTGGCTACCCACCTAGGAGAAGGAAAACTCTGAATTCAAACCTCTGTTGCCTTGCAGCTATACCCAATCATGGGAAAGGCTTCGGGAGTCAACCCTGAGGAAAAATCAGGAGCTGGCGACCCTAAGGCAGTTTGCAGCACCCAGTTCTACACTCTGGCAGAACCTGCGATGCCGCTGACCCCAAACTGTATCGGCACTGCCGTTCCTTTGGATACATCAGCTGCATGGAGAGGGGGGAACTGATGTGTGGGCGACATCGTTCCGACCACAGCTAATGCCCAGGCATTCATCTCACCAAGATGATCCATAGTCGCTTCGCGACTGAAGGAGGCCATAGTAGTAGTAGTAGTAGAGATGCAAATATGGAGCAAGCTGATTAAACAATGAATGATGATTAGACCATTTAATTTGACTTTGTTGACTTGTTTGGCTTCAGATTTTCTTATGCTGTGGCTAAGGGTTTTGCAGATTTACTTTATTACTGTAGCCAACAACTAGTTGATAAACATGCTTTGCCTATATATCAGTGGTAACTTACTAGTCATGCATTCTGTAATTGTTTTTGTATAAAAGTCTTCTTTAGATTATGCATCATTTGGCTTAAAAATGGTTTGACCTAGTTGCATTTTTGCAGGGAGGTAAAAAAATTAAAACTGTCAAAGCCCTAAAAAAATAGAGCATGGACACTACTAATGTGTTTTATCTTTGGCTAATTTTGCAGACCTTCTGGTGCTATTCATTTAGCAATCAACAAAAACCTTGATGGTCATGGGATATTTTGGCAAAGTAAAGGTAACAAATTCTAAAATTTGTGTGTTATATTCTACAATCATTAACTCTTTCTCTCCTAACTGCCGATACCAGCGTTGATTCCACCAGAATGTGGTAAATAATTAGGGAGAGAAAGAGTTAATGTATTAGGATTATAAAACTAAAAGTAAGTTTATTCAGGTTCTATCTACTACTAATGCAATTATAATAAGAACTTTTTCTTACCAGTCATAGATGTACAATTAGGATCTTTTTTTCTAGTAGGCATTATGTTCAGGACTTTACTTTTACCAAGTATTTAGTGTTTAGTTTTTGTTTTTTTCATTACACAGTTATTTTTATTTAATAAATGTTTGAACATTAAAAAAAATAAGAATTTCCTTTTTGGTCTGCTTTAAATTGATCAAACTATTATCATTCTCAGAAAATAACAAGCCAGGCTCTAAAAAGGTATGGATAGCTAAAGAATATAAATTTATATTTAATTTGAAAAAAAAAATTATAAAAAAGATAATAATTATAAATTTCAGGTAAAGTAAGTGTATAATTTTTCATTATCAATCAGATTGACTATAAGACAAGGAAACTGCGCCATCCTATTAGACAACCAAATGAAGAGGAAATACTTGCTCAGATGGAGGCACAGAAAGAAGAAGAGAAAAAAAAGTTTAACAAATCAAACAAAGACTTTATCAAACAGAACAGACAGAGGTTTGTGCAATAGAATGACATTTTCTAAACCAAAATAATAACGTTTCCCCATTCAGACCTTACTATCTATGGGGCAGATGATGCTAAGGTCAAAATAATAAAGTAGAAAAAAAAGCATTAAGTTATTGTCCCAAAAATTAGAGCTGATATAAAACATTATTTCTTTTATAAAATATTAATTCTTGTATAAAACATTTGTTCTTGCATAAAACATTAGCTTTTTGCATAAAACATTAATTCTTGCATAAAATATTAGTTCTTGCTTGACAAGCTTTTAAAAACAAGTTTTATTCAAACAGATTTAAAGCCAAAAGTCAAGAGCAACAAGTCCATCCTGGAACACAGATAAGGCCAGGAACAGTCACTCTCACGCAGAACCAGTTAACTGCATTATTAGCTTCCCTTGGAAAGACTGGTATAGCCGCTGACAAAGATAGTCCTATCAAAATAAAGATAGGTAAGTATCTGCCATCTAAAGTAATAAAAGATTTTTTACTTAACTGTAATGCAGCAATGGTTCTGCCGACTAGACTTTATTGCAACACTTCTGTTTTGTGGATTTTCATTATAAGCTAAATTTGTATTTTTTAAAAAAAAAAAAGTAATGCTCCCCTTTCAGATCTTGTGGTCTATAGTGCAGATGATATAAAGTCATCTGTTTCTTTGGCCTAGGGTTAATGAGCCAATGACCTACCGCATTTATTTCCCCCAAACTAATGTCAGGTACCCATTAGAGCTGCGTGGACTCAGAGGCACCCAAAGATCCTGGAATAAAAAAATCCAGTATTCACCAGGATTCAAACACGGGACCCCAGTTCGAAAGCCAAGCGCTTTACTGCTCAGCCACCGCACCTCCTTAAATTTGTAATGATTCAGACTTATTGAGAACGTTATGCAAGTTTTTTTTTTATTTACATGACTTACATCTTGTTCAGTTTTTTAAATTTACTTAAAATTGCTTTAGAAACATAAATCAATTTTACCTGGCAAGGACTGATAAGAAAATCAATCAATCTCTAAACGTTTGTGTCTTGTGCTATGAAAAAAAAAAAGTTTTAATATAAACTCATCATCCATTTCAGATGCTGCCAGCAACAAAATTGAAATTGAACAAATAGACCACAATCAGAATAGGTACAAAACAGATTTGAAGCAAGTTGACAAGAGGCATGAACAAGCCGACAGCGACAGTGAAGCTGAGATTGGAATCGGAGCACTTCTTGAACAGCAGAACAAAGAAACAAAGCAAGCACATCAAAAAAAGTATTTTAACAATTTGATCTTATTGAATTACTTTTATATAGTAAAGTATCTAGTAAAGTAACTCCCTCAGACCTTCGGGGCAGTTCATCTTAAGCTCATCTGTTTCTATGGCTGATGGCAACCAAGAGTGTCATGACCGGAAGAATGACCATCTGCATTTACTTTCCTCAACTGATGTTAGGCACTCGGTAGAGTTTATAATTGAAAAACTAGGATTTGGACCTGAGAGACCTTGGTTCGGAAGCCAAGTGCCTTACTGCTCAGTCACCATGGCTCTATTTTTTATATGAATTCATTTTAATAGTTAAGTTTTTGAGGAGGTCAAAAGTTCAGGGGGGGGGGCAGGTGATGTTTCCCATGATTTGGTTATTTGGCAATCCTAGCCAATGACTGTCTTTGCTTTCTTTAACAAATATTTGATACCCTCTAAAACTAGATGAACATATTAGAATTTATTATCCTTATATCATAAACCTGAAAAAACAACTCCTTATTAGATTTGAGGTGAAAACATTATTTACCACTGAGCCTTGTTGCAATCTTTACTTAATGTATTACTGAAATAGAAACACCCTGACCTTGTTTATGTCTGATATTATCATCGCCATGTTTCAGGTCCAGTGAGCACAGTGTCAGCTTTGGGAACACCGAAATTGTGGAAACAAAACAAGAATCAAGGGCAGATAATGCTCAAGGGTCTGATAATCTCCCAGTAAATGTTCCCTGGAAGCATCTAACTGTTGCTGAGAGAAAGAGGCTCCAGTGGGCTAGAGAAAAAGGTCAGTAGATTTTGTTTGTTCCAGGTATAAATCTAATTTGAAAAAAAAAAAGGAAGAAATGACCAGGTCTACTTGTTGTCAGAACTCAGTTCAGTTAGGTCAGCTCCATAGTTTGAAATAAAATGTGTTACAAATTAGTGTTCATAGCAGATAATGTATCATAGGAAGAGTATTTCTTTCTTTATTGATAGTAACAAAAAATAGATATGTTTTTAGTTAGTAACAGAATACAAATAGTCCTAGATATAAAACCAAAATTACTAATCTTTTTAGTCTAAAATAATTTATAAAAGCTGTCGTTTACAGAATTAAGAATAGAAATCTATAACTTTAACACAACTGCGATAGACATTATATGCAATAAATTTCTTTTATTGTCTTGCCTTATAATAAATATGTAAAGCTCAACAGTCAGATTTTTAAGGCTTATTACAGAATAAATTCTAAAAGCCTTATTATTATTATTATTATTATAGCTTTTATATAGCGCTACTTTCATGCTTATAGGGCTTTTGGTCCAATCTCATTTGTGGACCGTTGGGGGGGGGGGGGGGGGGGGGGTAGTCAAGCCAAGTTCAAGCACTTGGCCTCTCAACCACGCTTATGACGAGTTTATATTAAAACTTTTTTTCATTGCACAAGACACAAAAGTCTAGAGATTGATTGATTTCTGTCCATGCTCAGGCTTTGTTATGTTCTATGAAAACAAAATATTCTCAAAGTAAGTTTTGAATGCAATATCACAATTTGCCATTATACATTATCTATGGCCTCCTCATCCTCAAGCCATGAAGTAACTATGGATCATCTCATAGAAGCCTGACATAAGCCATGGTCAGAACACAGCAGTTTCGTTCACCCTCTCCACACAGTTGACATTTCCAAAGGAAAAGCAGGTGCTGATACAGTTGGGATCATAGTGTCGCAGGTTCTGCCAGCATGTAACATTTGTGCTTCAATCTGCATAAGGTCACTGGCTCCTGATTTTTTTCAGTGTTGACTCCCAAAGCCTTTCTCGTGTTTGGAAAAAGCTGCAAAGCAGCAGAGGTTTGGATTCAGAGATTTCATTCTCGTAGGTGGGATGCCAGCCAAGGCTAACGAGACCCTCCTGCCAAAAACTTATTGATTTAGACTCCAGTTGCTTACCTGCTTAACAGTTCTGCTGAGCCATAAATGAAGGCCAGGGCTGGTTGTCAGAGCCTATCTGAGACACATGCTTTTGGAAGCATTTTATAGGTAATGGAGTGGTTATAATCCATTACCGCTTCCTGCAATAACAACCTCACAGACCCAACCAATCCTTTACATTATAGTGAATCATAAAGCATTCAGGATCAGTTTATATTAATAGTACAGTTGAAATAATTTGTACTCTATAATTACTAACATTTTCTATTCTCAGCTGAGCTGCAACAAGAGTACAACCCATGGGGGAAGCCTGGGGCTGGGGCACCCATTAGAAAGCAGGAAGACACGGAGACAGTTTCACATCCACCTGCTACAAGTCACCTTGCTCCAACATCCAATCAAAATACAGCCAGGTCATTTGTTGACCCAGAGATGCAACGCAAGCAGGCAAGTCTTGTTTCGTTATCGCTTATTTCACTGACATTTATCTTTTTTGTGTTCAAGTCCAATCACAAACACTTGGAGCTTATTTGTGTCATCATTTATTGTCAGTAACAAGTTAACTAATATAAGGTATTTGATTTGCACAATACGCTAATAAAAATTGTTCCTTTAGTTATATAGGTAATGGTCTTGTACTTCATATTTGGAATTTTTTGGAATTTTGTTTTACATTGTTTCTATTGTTAATTTTAATTTGTTTTTATATTTGCATCTTTAATTTACGTTAAAACATTTTAAAACATTATACATTTTGTGTTGTTGTTTTTTTTGTTGGTAGGAGTAGAAATTTTTAGTACAACATAACTGTAAAATTTCTTGTTGGTTAAAACCTAAAAGATAAAGAACAAATAGTAAGGACTGTCTGATCTTTGTTTCATTTTATTCAAGAAAGTTGTTCACAGATACTCCAAGCGTGGAGTGATGTCTTTGTTTTTCAATGTAAGTTAGTAGCGGTGGTTGAGGTGATAGCATGCTGACTATGGTAGCGATTGGGAATGGTTTGCTTCTTCATACTCCATTTTAACCCATTAACTTTAGACCTAGCCCCGTTCATTAATGTATTCCCAACTGTTGCAATATGTATTATAACCGGAAGGCTACTGATGTCCGACTGATATATTACTAGATGGGAACGTGGGCAGGTTTAGTTTTAAAATAGAATTCCTCTTTATGCCTTCAGGAGGGGATAGCTCGAGAGATTGCACAGTTGCAGAGAGAAATACAAGAGATGGAGAGAAGAAAGAAGGTTGACGAAGACAGAATCTTGCAAGAATTAATAGAAAGACAAAAAGTGGCTGAGACTAAAGAGAATGTCAAGGCTGAGGTCAATGATAGCAGGAAGGTCAAGGTCAGAGATGTTCAGGTAGATGATTTAAAAGAGAATGTTAAAAATATGAATCAAGGGAGGCTGGAAAGGAATCAAAAGAATCATGACATGAAAAAGCAAAATGAGAATGATGATGACCGCGGTGACAGTTTAATTGAACCTCAGCTAGATAACTCTGTAAAGAAAGTGACCAGAGCATCTCCCCAACTTGCTACTGTGCCAGCCACTGGTTTAAGATTGGTTTGTTTTTATTTGTAATTTTTAGCTTTCTTTTCCATCCTGCTAGCCAGCGATGTAGCAACTTCTTTTTGTTTGCGCCATTTAACATTCACACTGGCTAGTTTGTAGTTGTAGCTTGTATTCAAGTTCTGTATCATTAATTTCCTTTATATTTCCTTTGCTTATCTGACTAAAGCTAAAAGATTTTTTTTTAAATGTCAAATTTTTGTTGTTTATTTCCTTTCTTAGCTGGCTGTAACTGTAGCAGCATATTCAAATTTCACAGATTTCTAATACTATCTAAAAAAGTTCCTTTAGCATTTAGTAGTTTCATTTTTGGTCATATTTAAACCCAAATGTAACTTTCTTTATTTGCACAGTCCCAGTTTTATTTCTGTTCATTATGCTTTAAAACTTAATTGTTTTAATATAGCATTGTAGTCACTGTGTCTCCACTAACTATCTAACAGTCTCTTGGCTCCTATAGATATTGTGCATGTGGTATTGTCATGTACACGTATCCTGTCATGACACCTCATGACAACACATCTTTTACCAGCTTGTTATTGTTGCATTTAAAAAATTACTTATTATGTCTAATTTCTCTTGAATAGAATTGGAAACAAAAGATAGGATCCAACTGATTCAGTTTTATCTTCAAAAATTTTGAAATATGAAAAATGTTTAATAAGCTAAAAAAAAAATCTAATTTAATTCTTTCTCTCCGTAATTATTTTCCTCGTTTAGATAGTATTATTTGTTTTGCTCATTTGTATTTCACCATCCTGTTATGATTAAACTTCATTAACTTTTTTGTTCGTCATCAGAAAATGTTATATTTGGTATTAAATTGCAGGAGAAAGTATGCTCTTTTTAGACAACAGAAATTAAAGTTTATGAATCCAAAAATCCATTTAGTTTAATGAGGGTCAAATCAACATTGGCATCGTCAATTAGAGAGAAAGAGTTAAATATCTAACTTGTAGAATGTTTAGGCATAATAACTAATGGTAAAATGGTTGATAAGTTTGTAGCAATTTGATGTCGGTGTAAAAACATTTTTTAGTCTTAAAACTTTTCACTTTGTTGTTTGTAAAATGTTTTACAAGTTTTAAATGTTCCTTTCTGAGTTGAAGATAATTTAGTTCTTAGTCCAAACCTCCCACATTTTGGTGGAGAGGGTATGAACCCAGAACCATTTAGATGACTTTACATCAGTCCAGCGTGCATATCACACGACCAGGCAGCTATCTTTTGTTGCATTTATTTTTTTATTTATTTAATTTGGTGTTTTTTTTAAACCAACATTTTTAACCTATTTAATAAAATATAAATTGATTAGATTTAGATTTAATCAGAGATTTTGTTTCAGTAGACAAATAATGAACAACTTTTTAATTCCTAAAATAGAAATAATTAAATATCCATTTTCTTCTTAGTGTGCACTTTTTTTTTTTTTTTTGCAACCATTAAAATAAATGTTTTGTTTCATTACTTTTTAAAAATAATTCTGTTTTTGTTCTTGTGTTGTCTAGGGGGATACCCAGGAGGAACTACTCAGTAAGAAAGAAATGGAAAGAAAGAAATGGATTTCAGAACTTGGTAAATGCATTTTCACTAAATTTGATATAATCTAAATGATGTGTTGGAGGATACAAAAAAATGCTTCACTACCCATCAAAATGGCTTGAGGTTGACTACTCCCAAACAAAGTTATGTTTGCTGAGTGCTTAAAGCATGGACATTTTCTTCCAGATACCTCCTCCACCCCCCACATATGTCTATAAAAGTGATTAGACCAAAGTGCACTGAGCATGCTATAAGCATGCAAAAGCCATTTTTTTTTTTTTAAAGAAAAAGCTATGCATTCATAACAACACTTCTGCTTAGTGTTTTGTTTTGATATAAATATGTGTTATTAGTATTTGTTTTGAGTTGAGGTGAGTTTGCATAAAAACATATTAGTTTTGTTCCAGACCAACAAAGAGAGGAACAGAGAATAAAGAAACAATTAGAGAAAGAAAGAGACAAGACAGGAGTCCAGGACCAATGGGCTGATAGATTTGTCTATCATAAAACTTTTGAGCAGGTCTCTCCTCGACATGCTCAGTAAGTATTTTGACAGACTGAATTATGGGAAGAGGGCTTTAATTTACTCTTTAAAATTTTACTGAAAGCATTGACTGATATAAGCTACTTAGACGTTGTCGCAAAACAATGGGAGAACTATGTAATATGTTAGTGTCTCCCAACTGAAGTGTGCTCTAAACTGTTATCTCTATAGTCCCGGGTTCCAATCCTGCCTCCTGTCGTCATGTGAGGGGTTTGGGCTAAGATGTAATAATCTTTAAATCTGAAGGAACATCCAAAACATGTAAAAAAAAAATAAATCATTTGAATGTAACATGAGTTCAGACAATAAAATGAAAACTCAAACAATAACATTAGTTTTGCTTCTAGTATAATAATAATAAGGCTTGTCTTCAAGTCCGAAAATTAATGAGGAATGCAGTATTTCCCGTAGCTAAGCAGCCCTAGCTGAGACATACAAATTTCGCCACATCCAGTATAGTACCAGCACTATTAAATTACCACCTGAACAAAATAAACTCCACACAACTACCCCTTTGCAGACCCCTTTGAAACCGTAAACCATATCCTCTTTGAATGCCCCTCCCTAATCCACCTTAGGCAGACCCTACTTCCACTACAGCCCAACATAACCAACACCCTGTATGGCAGTCCTGAACAACTGAAGAAAACTGTACACTTTATCTCATTGGCACAGTCTGCAAAAGAGCTCACAGCTCAGCAGCAATAAAGCTGGCTAGAAGAAGAAGGAGAAGAATAGTACAATAGTATCAAATAATAAAACAATGTAGAAAGAACAGCAAATAAAGTTAGAATGTTGATAACTGGCTTGCCAAGCTCCCTTCCTTTTTATTTCTCACCAGTTTGATTATTCAGAATGAAATCCTAGAATATTTTTTGATTATTCAGAATGAAATCCTGGAATATTTTTTGATTATTCAGAATGAAATCCTCGAATACTAGTTTTGATAAGCTTGGCATCCACTTTGACTAGAATTTGAGAATTCGGCAAGTTGTAGCTTCTAGAAAGTTTTTTTTCCTTCAAATAAATCTTTTTGTGACATACCAATAAAAAAAAATGAAAATTGATTTACAATGGGAAGGGACAAGTTCTTCAAATTTGTTGCTGAAATTTTTTAGACATTTTAAAGAGTTTCCATGATAATTAGAATCAAAATGGCTGTATGGTTGTGCAGTATGTGGACTGTGGTCATCTCGGTGGTCCTGAGTTTATACCCTGCCCGCTGCCATTCCCCATTATCTGAAAGAACATCAGAAACATGTAGAACATCTTATGAAACTTCCATTAACTTTTTACAAAATATGCAGCCAAATCAATAATCTCAACCTTAAATGTTAGTATAAATTGCTGCATTGTATCACTACATAATTTATTCTAATATCTTGTTGAAACCTCTGACTCTATTGCTAGTTCGTAATCTCATTCTTTATTTTTCTACTTGTGAACAGAGCCAGTCAGAAGATGAAAGAGCAGAGTTATGCCCCTGCGCAAGCTAAGCAATCAGAAGCTGTCTTAGAGTCTCATGCTCCTCCAGCAGCCATGAGAAGTTCTATAGTAGTGGGGGTAAGTTATTTTAACATAGATCCTCTTGCCCTGGGCCTGGCACTCAAGTAATCATTGCATTCTTTACAAAGAAATTATTATAGTAGATGGGTAAGTTATTTTAACAAAGATCCTCTGGACCTGGCAATCAAGTAGTCATTGCATTCTTTACTCAGAAATTATTATAGTAGATGGGTAAGCTATTTTAACATAGATCCCCTGGGCCTGGCACTCAAGTAATCATTGTATTCTTTACTAAGAAATTATTATAGTAGTGGGGGTAAGTTATTTTGACATAGATCCCCTTGACCTGAGCCTGGCAGTCAAGTAATCATTGCATCATTGCATTCTTTACTAAAAAATTATTAGTACTATTCTTGTTTTTCATTTTTGTGTAGCTATGCTCCATGTTATCATAGCATGCTCAGTTCACTGTGGGATAAATTGCTTTTGTTTGTGGAGATTTTTTGCGAGAAGGGTTTTGTTTCACAAGTGATGTTCCTTCAGAAGTCTTCTCAAACTATAAATAGTTCAATAGCTTTGGTTGGAAAAATATTATAGCATTTAGTGTGCCCTTTATTGGGTTATATTATGGCCGAGCAGGGCAATAGATATTGACATAGAGCAGGGTTTGAACTTGGGACCATGGAGAAGACAGTCCCAAACAGGCATAATGCATACAACGTGACCAGGCAGCCACCCTTTAAGAGGTCTCTTTGCTGAAATACTAAGTTGATTTAAAAGTATTTAGGTATACGCTTGACAAATGATGGAAACAGACCAATCTATCAGACATTTTTTATAGACTACAACACTAAGTGCCCACTAACTTGATTTTTAAACAAAAGTCTCTAACACGAGCTTGCAAGAGAAGAGAAAAATATCAGGAGGATAGTTGATGTCTTCATGCCAATTTTGTACATCTGTAACTACGCATTGTAAATGTATAACCAACAAGAGAAAAATCAATTTACTTATTAGGCCTACTTCATTGGTGTATGTAGTGTTGTACCAGTGTCACATTGTGTGCAAAGGCTAAATTAGATATATTTCTATAGCTGTTTTCTGTTAATGTCTATAGAGTGAGAAACTGAATGATACATTTTTTTTTAAATTTCTAGACAGGGACATTGAATGATAAAAGATATGATGGAACTAAAGCTGAAGAGAAAAAAAAATGGTTACAGGAACTTGGTAAGTATATAATGATAATATATATTTATTATCCTTGAGGAAATTTGTCTTACAATTATGCATCTTCGTTACACAATGACACATAACAAAACATTATAATGATAGCAAATGAAATATATGTTCATACAATCATACAATAGAACAGTCTTGTATGAAAACTTTCACAATTTTTCGGGAGGAGGGAGATGTTTAGAAACTGGTTTAATATAAGAATAGTTTTATTAAATATAAAGTGTTGCTTTTTCTTTTTTTTTTAAGTCTTTGTATTCATTACATTGTCACAGTGATATATTTGTATAGTCCTATACTATAACTTCATTTTGATTTTATGTGCTCAGAAATGCAAAGAGAAGAACAGCGTCTGGCTAAGCTGGCCCAGAAGGAAAGAGATAAACAAGAAGATGGGACCTGGGCTGACCGGTATCGAACTGACAACAGCAAGCTGGTCACACATCAAGACAGCAGACAAAATGAAGGCGTTTGGATGGATCCCCATCCGTCACAGAACAGGCGACATCGCGGGACTATAGAAGGAAGTGGTGCAACCGAGGGCATTTGGTTAGACCCTTACCCTTCAGACCACAAGAAGCTCCACCCACAAAGTAATGAAGTTCCACATGTGGGACAACCACATTGGCTGGAGCCACACAGAACTAATAGTGCCCCTGACTCCATATTGCCACCATTACAAAAGGAAACTGAGCAGTAAGTCTGAGACCCTTGTAAACCTTAGGCCACAGAATCAGATGACCTTTACATCATTTGCCCTATAGACCAGAAGGTCTGAAAGGGGAACTTTACTTTTTTTTTTATGCTTATAGATTAGCTTGTGAACATTATAACTATGTTAGATAAACCAATGTGGAGAGATGGAGCTGATGTACTACACAGCAAAATTATTTTTTTTAAACTGTTTGTTGTCAGAAGTTCATTGAAAGGTTTAAGGATTAGACTCACTTTGAATAAGTCTACTTAAACTATAAATGTGTAAATAGTTCATTAACTTTTGTTGGGAAAATATTATAGCATTTAATGTGTCCTTTATTGGGTCATATATTATGTGAACATAAAAGAACATATATTATTTGACTTGGTTAATCAATGGAGTCAAGTGGTTATAGTTTAACTTGAGAACAACAGTTTTTTAAAAAGCAGGGCCAGTAGGGTAAGGGTTAAAGCAAACATTCAATTCCTATTGTTAGTAATGTAACAAAACATTTCCTAACGGTTTTCAAGAGAATTACACAGTCATTGAATGAGGAATAAAAAGTTGTTTTTTAAGAGTGATTAAGTAGTAGAAAC
Source organism: Biomphalaria pfeifferi (assembly GCA_030265305.1). Lineage (NCBI taxonomy): Eukaryota > Metazoa > Mollusca > Gastropoda > Planorbidae > Biomphalaria > Biomphalaria pfeifferi. The sequence goes on from JASAOG010000271.1 coordinate 696,937, forward strand.
CTGCCACAAATCAATGGGCCGCAAATTTTCATCCAACTGGAGGTTTGATTTGATTTCAGCAGATTTATGTTTCTTTATTTCTTATCAGATTCCTGATTTCTTGTTGTTACATGGGGAAGAATAAAGTGTTCTTCTCCTCTCTCCCCCCCCCCCCCCCCCCCAATCCTACTCCCATCTTAGACCACCAATATATTATGGATCAGAATGCTAAAACAAAAATGATGACTGCAAAGAGATCCATACTTTGCATTCATCATTATCTTGTTTACATGAATATTTTCTTCAAAGTCGCGAAAAAAAAATTCCTTACTCTAAATTGTTTAAAAATAAAATAAAGTAGCTGTCTAATGAAAATAAATATATAAAGTTTTAATACAATCAAAGAAGTGACCTGCTGTCTCTTGTTAATTAATTAATTGGTTTGCTAAATTTTTTTTATCATTTTTAAAATGGCATTTTATGTATTTTTTTTTTCCAGGCCCTCTCATATCAGAGGTCAAGGTTTATTTATAGATCCAGTCACAAGACGAGAACAAGAGGAAAAGAGGAAAGCCCAGCTGGCACATCAGGCAAGTATTCCAGAACACCTTTATCTTAGAATTGGGCATGACATGGCCTAAATTGTGCTAATGTGCCCCCCCCCCCACCCCCCAAAAAAAACAACAAAAAAAAACATGCTTTTAATTATTTTTTTTTAAAGTGTTATTTTTCTTCTCATGAGATTCTAACCTTACAACCCCTCAAACTACATGCTATATTTTAAATTTAAACTTAAAACCTTTGTTACTAATATTTATTTTAAAAGAGGGCTCTCTTATAGTAAAGTTTAACTTCCTCTCACCTACAGGCAGAAGTGAAGGCGCAGATAGAAGAGAAAGAAAGAAAGAAGAAAGAGGAGAAAATGAAGAAGATGCAGGAAGATTTGGAGGAAGAGAGGAAGTTGCAGATGGAGAGAGACCTGATGAACAGACAAACAGAATTTGAACAGAAAAAGTTGAGGGACAGGGAGGTAAGTCATTTATTTCTACCTAAGGTAAAAAACAGTACCCCATGTGATCTATGTGGACATATGGTACAATGATCATGATCATCATCCACCATGTATGTGTCAGTCTGCGTGGACTCAAGGAAATTCTTAACTTCAAAAGCCCAGTCTTCACCAGGGTCTGAACTTAAGACCCCTTGATTCAGAACGCAAGCGCTTTACCACTCAACCACTATGCCCCTCTATCTACCTCAGCTGTCAAAAATTATATTTAACATCGAGAGCATCGGCAGTTTCTAATTAAAAACTTTGTCATGAAATCTGTTGCGTTATGTTGATTTAACTTCTTGATACCAGTATAGTCTTTATTGGTATAGAACTTCGCTGGCATGCATTAGGTTATTATGGTATTATTCAGTCTCTTGAGTGCTCCACAGCACTGTGCTGGTATTTGCCTTTCTATCCGATTAGTCTAGTTTTGGGATGTTTTGCACAGGCCACCAAGTCCAGACTTCACATGCAAGGTTTGACAGAACCTCAGTGTACTGAGTGCCATGGACACTTATTCAGTAATTTAGTCAGGAATGAAAGAGTTTTAAAATACAAAACTCATGATCATTTATAAAATACTAGGTCGTTGTATTCTTTGTCATTAAAAGATTAATCTTTATCTGATAACAAATGTTTGTCAACCAATGACTAGAGTTACATCAGCAATACAAATATCTGATCGTATCATGATCTAACCTTAGGAGCTGCGTCAGAAACAGATTGATGTTTTAAAGTCTGCACTGGACGAGGCCCAGGAGAAGGCCATGGAAGACAAAAATGTCAGACGCCTGCAACATCTTCAACAACATGGCCATGATGTGTCTCAGTTGAAGGCCAAGTACAAAGGTAAACTTTGTCTCTCTTCCCCTTTTTCTCATTCTATGATTGCAATAAATTGTTATGATTGTATTCAAAGTTTATGTCAGATATTTTACAATCAGGGTTAAATTAAAATTCTCAAAACATTGTTTCCTTATCAGAAATTTCTTGCCTTATATTAACAGTTTTCTGTAATATGAAAAATTATTTTAACAAAAATTTAGGAAGTAAATTACCTTAAAGTTAACTCCTTCCAATATATAAAAAACAAACATCCCTGTTTCATTTATATTTAACAGGCATTAAAAAATTAGATTTTAAAAATATTTTTTCTCCCCACTGAAAAAAAAAAATATTATCTGAAAAATAATTTTATTTGCTTACACATTTAATGTCCTATGTGAAAATTTTTAAAAGTTGATAACAACAATAGTTTTTTTTAGCATGTACAGTTCCTGGAGGAGGCGCGGTGGCTGAGTGGTCAAGGGATTGGCTTCCGGGTTCGAATCCTGGTGAAGACTGGGATTTTAAATTTCGGGATCTTTGGGCTCCTCTGAGTCCACCCAGCTATAATGGGTACCTGATGTTAGTTGGGGAAAAGTAAAGGCGGTTGGTCGTTGTGCTGGCAACATGACACCATCGTTAACCGTAGGCCACAGAAACAGATGGCCTTTACATCATCAGCCCTATAGACCACAAGGTCTGAAAGGGGGGGCTTTTTTTTTTTTACATTTCCTGGGATAACATGGAGGATAACTTGAAATACATTTTCACCTTGTATTATAAAAATAGTTCATATGCATGCATATGCATACAAAGTCATCCGCCCTATAGATCGCAAGGTCTGATAGGTAATTTTCACTAGTATTGCTAACAAAAGAGAGACCAAAAATAGCTGTTAATGGATTTTGAGCAAAGAAAGAGCAAAAGTAAAATTGGATGTTTAGTAGCCCTTTTAATTAACCACTAACATGACAACAGCTTTTTCAATTGGAAAAATTCCCCTTTCCGACTAAAGTCAGGTATCCATTAGAGTTGGGTGGACCCTTAAAGTCCCGGCCTTCACTGAGATTCAAACTCAGGACCCCTTATTCAGAAGTGCTTAACCACTCAGTCACCTCGCCCCAACCCCTTTTTTTTTAAAATTGGGATAGTAAAAACTAATTTGCTTTTAAATTTGTACAGATATTCTTGTTCTAGACTATAAAAAAATTTTTAAGCAATTAGTCCCTTTTTTAAAAAATAAATATCTATAACTCATAGAAGAAATGAAGAGGCAAATATTCCTAAATGTTTTTAGAACCTTCTGACCAACAGAAATTATTTCCTCACTGACTAGAATCCAGTGCGACATCTTGTCCCCAACTTAAGTCTCCTGTAGTAGCCTCGGCACTTCAGAACTCAGAGCTATCCAGTGTTATTAGGGAAGAGCGTCCAGGTAGAATGATGTTGATAAAAAAAAGAAATGTTCACTTTTACTTTCCGATTTGTTGACTTGGACAGTTTATTGATAAACATTTTGGCCATTGTTTATTTTTGTCCATATGGTCATTCATAAGGCTATCACACCATTTTACATCAAATGTTTTTTTCTGATTTTTGCTTGAAGATGTTTTACTTGTTTCTTATTTTTAATTGTTACTCTTCAATTTCTTAACTTGAAATTACTCAATTTGTATTTGGTAAAAATCGAACAGTTTAATTTAATCAAACGTAATCTTTTAATTTATGAATTAGTATTATAACACTCTGATCATTGGAGTACTTAAAAGGAAGCATTTAACTCATTTATTAATCTATTTGATTGGACCAATAAAAAATTATCTATCTCTTATCTCTAATCTTATTTATTTATGTCTATAAAAATTATTTCTTCTTATATTAAGTGTTGTTATCGAATATTTACTCATCTAATCAAATATCAAGTTGAATGCCTCAACCATAATTATTACTTTTTTTTTCATTTGTGTAATATTGTGTGATTGTCTCTCCTTGTCTAGCATCTCCAAGAAAAAAAGAGTTTGAAATGTCTTCTATTCCTGGCCTGGGTTATGATGTGACAGAAACTCTGAACAGACAAGCACAACCTGCTTCCTCTCCTTCATATCTTGTGGATTTAAATGGGACCTCCAGGTTTGACCCTGCTGAGCTGTCCGATCATAACTTAGGTCAAACCTACAGTTTTGATCCTTACATAGAAAACAGAGTGTTGACGCCAAGCAGGTTTCGAGACCCTGCCAAACCTACAGATCTATCGGACTCACCCAGAAGAGAATTTGGAACTCAGACATGTAAGTTTTATGGGTAGAAATTCAGATCATTTCAAAAAAGGTTGTTTATTTGTAGTTTTTTTTTAGTTTACACAGTTTTTGTAAAACACTAACCATGTATAGCAGTAGCCCTGCCTTATAAATTACAGAACCCTAGGGAAATATACACATCAGTATATAGAGATTATTAGGTATTGTTTTTTTTTTTTTTTTGTTTTTTTTTTATTTGTAATAAATTATTGAATTCTTTTCAATTTGATATAATTTTGTATTGTGTCAAGACATTCAGCAAGCAGGGATTAGAGGGAAAATGGCTAAGTTGTAGCCTAAGAAAATTTGTTTCTGAAAAGTTTTCACATTCATTTTATTTTCTTATCTTATCTAATACAGACGTTACTTCAGAAAAGAAGATGATTACGTCCTACGCATCATGCATTTAGTCATGCATATTAATGAATGACTTAAATTCTGCCAAGTCACTGGTTTTCCTGGCTAGCTCAGGCAACTCGTTCCATGCTCTAATAGCACTAGGGAAGAAGGAGCACTTGTACAAATTTGTCCTAGCATATGAAACGAGAAATGTGCCTTTATTTTTGTGTCTTTCAGAGTATTTTATTAAATTTTGTTTTTGTATTTGAAGATTATGGTTCAGTGTTTATGTATAATTGCTACTTTACAGATAATTAAAGGAAACTGTTACATAATTATTATTTATCAAAGAAAAATGAATTTTTTTTTTCTGTACATGAAACTTCTTAAATAAATAATGATCAAATAAAAATAATAAATACCTCTTCTAGCCAATATAGTAAACTTGGTTAAGTTCAAAACTTTCTGAAATCTAATATTTAAGACTATCTAATTATTAAACTTGCATTAAGATACAAATTGTTCATGATAAGAGTAGAAAATTTCATTAGGTAAAAACTTCATATTTCACTATATTAAAATTTTTTTTTGAAATTTGTTTGAACATTGCTATTTTTTTTTTATGTTCCAGTGGAGCTTAAAGACCTTAAGGCTCTTCTCGAGAAACTTCCAGAAGATGTACAGATTGAATACAAGATGAAAGTGGAAGAAGCTCTGAGAGAAAAAGAATCGGTCAAGCACGCTCCCTCTCGAAAAGTTCACACCAAAGTTGTGGAAGAGGTCAAGGAAGCCAGGAAGCCCAAGGTCAAGGCTGTACAAAGTGCCCCAAAGGAGAAAACACTTGGCATTAAAGAAAGACCTGACTGGAATCAGAGAAGAAGAAAAACTGTTGTGAAAAACTCTGAGAAAGATCCTTTCTATGAGGAGAAGAGAGAAGAAGCAGAGGCCAGAAGGTTGAAAAGAGAAAGACAGCTCATGTACTTACAAGAGTTAAACAGGGAAAGAATTCCTAACTTATCCAAAAGTCCGGGTAGAAGCCCTAGGGCGCCCTCACCCGAGCCAGTGAAAGAGGTTGGTGAAAGAGGCAGGAAGACACAGAAGAGGTTGCCTCCAACAGAAACTTTGAAAGACATGTCTCCCAATGTTGTCGCCTTGCTGAATGAGGACAGAAAGAAAAAAATCTCTCCCCGTTCAGCCTCCCCACCCATTCCATCCATCAAACATAAAGCCCACGGAGTCGCTGACCCGGCCAATGACCCCTATCACTACATCAATAGTTACCTGAGGAACAGTCAGGGGGACAACAGATATGGTGATGTCCCTTTGGAGCCCCACAGCGATGAATTTGTCCCTTTCATGAGAACAACAGAAGTACTAGACCCATCCCGCGCAGACGAACCAGTGGAGATATCAAGAGAAAACTCTCGCATGGAAAGGGCCCGCCGTGCTTATTATGAGAACCTGCATCCTGCTAACAAGGGCAAGAAAGTAGATATTTATCAAGACAGTGAAAGAGAAACTGCCTTGAAGGTAAATTCTTTATGAATATTATATAGCGACTAAATTACCTTTAAAGCTTTATGGGCTAGATCTAAAAATATTTGCAATAGAAAAAGCATTGTTTGGGCTAGAAAGAAGGCTCTGAGCTGTAAGCTCTTTCATCGTGTGAGTCAGGGGAAAATAGCATACTATATTTTTTCACATTTTCTAAACAGCCATACAGAATATAGGTTATGATGGGTTGCTGTGGAAATAGGGTAACTCTTTGGTGAATTAAATTGGGGCATTCAAAAAGTGTGTAACAAACAGTTTCGTAAGGATGCAGTGTCTTTCAAGATGAAGCTGGATAGACGATGCAAAGTAACCAAGAGCTATATAAAGAACACTCTATAGTAGCAAAGTTCCCCTTGTGATCTATAGGGCAGATAATGTATAGGTCATCTGTTTCTATGGCCCACAGTTAAAGAGGGTGTCTTGTGGCTAGCACAATGATGAACCCTAACCCATTAGAGCTAGGTGGACTCAGAGGTGCCCAAAGATCCCAAAATAATAAATCCCAGTCTTCACCAGGATTTGAACCCAGGTTTCCTGGTTCAAAAGCCAAGTGCTTTACCGCTCAGCCGCAGCGCCTTCCCCTCCATAGTGACAGATATTAAAAAGAAGAGATTATGCTGGGCAGGTCATCTTGGAAGAATGGGAGAACAGGAGCTAAAATAGTATTCCAGCAAAAACCAAAAGGCAGGCGCCCCTAAGGACACCATGAGTACAGTGGCTTGATGTTACCAATGTAGAGGCACATCTAAATAGCTAAGAGTTTGGGCATGGAGAGGAAAAGCACGGGATAGATCTGAATGGAATAATGTGTTGAAGCAAGTCTGGACTCTCCATGGGTTGTAGTGCCTCTGGGATGGATGGATGGCTGCAGTGTCTACAAGAGGGATTGGTGTGTTTGGTTAATTTTGTTTAGGTGAAAATTTAAAGTTGTTTGTCTGAAGGTTATAGATTGTAGATTGCTCTTAGTGGGGGAGAAATTTTGATACTGTCCAGTTTGTTTGGTCATTTCTCTGTAAGTACCCTCATCCCCTGCTTCCCTTTGGCTATGCTTTCAATGAGTTTACATTCCTAGATGTTTAAACTGAAAGGTCAAAACCATGGAACATTCAAATAATCAGAGATTTTACTTTACATTTTTTCTTCCTAATGTATCATGACATACATGACATTGATTCCACTGACATATATATTTGAATGTTTCAGGCCTCACAGAACTTAGCAGGATCAACATATGTCACTCCCAGACAGGACATGATTTTACAACAACTTTCATCTCTAAAGAGGGTAAGGTTCAATAGGCAGCACTTTAAACAGTGATCTTGAAATATTGAAGTTGGATTAATAACATGAGAGATGTGCGGTTCATGTACAATAAAAACAAATAGTTTGCAATAATTATGTAGATTTCTATTCATTTTCTAAAGAAAATTTATATTAAAGAAATCCAGTTTAAAACTTTAGTCAGTGACATTCTTCTTTAGCTTGGATTATATACACATAATATGTAGGTCACAGTTGGGGCTGCGTAGTCATGGGAAATACTTCATTCCTCATTAATCTTCGGACTCGAAGACAAGCCTTATTTAAGTATATATATAAATTTTATTCAAATCCAGTTAATCAGATCACCAATAATTAGGACCCGCAATGTATTTTGGACAATGCTAAAATGCAGTTGAATCTGGTTAATTCTACCAGCTGATTTATGAGGAACAAAATGATGGCATTCAATGTGGTCCAAGTAAACCAGATTAATTAAGACATATTTAGACTGAGTCATTCAATGTAATCTACAAAAAAAGTCTTACAGAAATCTTCATTAACATTGAACACATTTTTTAAATATAATTTACTTGATCTTGCTATTGTTTCAGTAATGAGAATGAATGTTAATTTCTTTAGCTGAGAGGCATAATATTTTTGTTAGTATATATGTCCATGAAAGCAATCTGATTAGCTAGTTATGTTTCATTATTCTTCTGACAATTTACAGATTGCATAAATATTTAAAAACATATATTTTTATTTTAATAATTTAAATTGAAACAGTTTTGAATCACTCTAATTCCAGACATTGATGCAGCGTCAGAAAGAATTAGAGGACTACATGTTACCTTCAGAATTAGAGCATGAAGCGATGCGTGGATGACCAGAAGTTAAAAAATTGTCCTCTGGCTGACCTCAATATTTGGTGGCCATCTTCATAACAAACAGTGATTTGTTTGTGCTATGTGACCATAACATATTTATTTATAGATCTGACCATTAATTTATTACCTAATGCTGTAAGTCATGTTTAAAATGAGACAATTCTTGACCAAGGATTACTTGCAGGCTCCTGTGACTTCTAAATACTACTATTTGCCAAAAACAGCTAAAAATTTATTTGAATTATTAGCTTGCTATAAACACTTGCCAAACATAAGACTTCTACATCATATTGTACTCAACAAATGTTCCTTTAAGAATTATTTTACTTTTAATAAAGGAAAAACACAAAATTGTTATTCTTTCTATTTAAGAGTCAAATAATGAATTGAGGTTACCTTTTAGTTTGATTCTATTGTAGAATATTTTTTTATGTATAATAAAAGTAAGAGACAGCTGTGTTTTTTTTATTTCTGATAAGTAATAGTGCACATGACATAACCAAATGGGAAAAATAATTTAAAAAAAAAAAAAAACTCAATTTATTTTGTTCTGTTTAAAAAAGCTTGAACATCATCTTGAGTCTTGAAAACCAAAGCTCAACCAAATCTCTTCGAAAAACTTAAATGTTTATAAAGTTGAAGATGTCTCTTTTAATCATTTGAGAACTTTCTGTTTTCTTAAATTCCTAACTGTTAGCACGTCTTTCCAAGGGCACATGTCCAGGTAGAATTCATTTATTTCTATCAAACATTTAAATATATCTTTTTTTTTCCCTGCCTCTTAACTTCTATTTACTTATTTTTAATTAAGATTTTGGTAAAGGACAATTCATGCATCACTTTACGTATCACTTTTTATATTCTTTCATTCTAAATGAAATGGCATTTTTAAAATCATCACTGAAGCAATTGTATAAATATTTTGACCTCAAGAATCTGTTATACTTTGAATACTTTACTCCAACTTATTGAAAATTGTGTATGTTTACAGAAAATATTTGCATTCTATGTCATGGCATCTTTTGTGCTGTTGCAATGTCTAACCAGTGTGCAGTGACTTGATAATTTCTTGTAGAAATGTTTTTGATTAGCTGCCATACTCATTATTTAATAATTAATTAAAAGTAAAAAAAGGAACTATGGAGTAACCAATCTATCCACCAAAAAAACATAGAACCAGATCTGATGTTAAGGTTTTTATTGACCACTCAATGTACAAGTACACAGAATGCAATGTTCTGTCTGATTGTATTGAGGTATATTTGTTTATATCAGTTTACCGTCCACAGGTCAGATGTGTCCATTCTGTTTTGTAGGTTAGTGCTTGAATTCATTTTACAGGAAGCACAATTTTTAACTTTACCTCCCAGCAATGTTACCCCCTCCCCGCCCCCCCCCCCCTCTTTTTATCCACACTTTCCTTTGCCTTGAAACCTCCCATTTATTACCTTGGCTTTTAATGGCAGCAGTCTCCATGGAAGCAAATCTTGTGTTTCCATAGCAATCGAAACAATTGTACATAGTATGAACTACAGAAATTATTTAAATTATTGACCACCACCACCCCCCCCCCCCCCCAATTTTTTTTTTACTTTCTAGAATAAAATATCAATTCTATAAATTACTATCACCATTTTTAGTCTTAATCTTTTATTATCACCATTCTTGGTCTTATTGTTTGTTTGTTTGTTTCTTCATGATTTCTGTGACACCAAAAGGGTTAATGAAACTCATTTTTGAGGGATTTTTTTTTTCTTCTAATTCAGTTCATCACGAGCAAAGGGAGATGACTATGAATCTTTGTTTATATTACTGGATTG